>JAOQGH010000001.1:196647718-196697767 GCA_025769975.1 Gallinago jamesoni
GTCGGCCTTTGTAGCTACAGAGCCCTCACCCAGCGCAGTCTTACCTGCTCTGGAGCCGGTCTCTGCCGCAATGACCACTGTGGATTCTTTAATGTTCTGCATGAATCCACTTCAACGTATTTGAATTATCGAAACCACATTTCTATTGCTGGAAGAAATTCAGAGGCAGTGCTATCTTTAGATACCCCCAGCACAACAATATCGAATCTGCTTCTTTGCAACAACTGTGATTTATTAGACTTATCTAATGCATGGCACAACCTCCCCAAATAGCATAGACATGACTAAAACATGTAACATGGGATTAGGAATGAGTAGCCAGAAACCCTTCAAACTGTAATTGCATGAACTTCGTGTAGCATGGGATGAAAACTACTGTTAAACTCTTCTTAATTATATTCTTTGTGTAATTTCTTTTGCTTATTTACTACTTTTTTCACTGATAAAAAAATATGTGCACTAGTTTTACACACTCTTAAAGAACTATCAGCCTATTAAATATACAATGTACGCATGGGGAAAAGGCACAGATTCTCCACATATTGGAGAATCTATGCCATCCCCTTTCTTTCTTGATCCAAACATTTTTATGTTTTCACATTGCAATGCAGTCAAAAAATGCAGACTACATTCCCTATTTTACTTAGAATACATATAAGATGGTTGGAAATCTTTCATTAGTATCATTTTCTGATAATAAAGGCAGCTGAAAAAAATACCAAACCCATTTTCTATCGGCTTAAGCCAAATTAGAATACTTTGAATTTTTTTACGTCATTTGTCTTCAAGAAAAAATGTAATTGATTTCTCCCATCAACTTATTGCCTTTTAAAGTATTATGTTTGGGGTTCTGTCCTCCCAGATCAGTCAGGGTACCTAGAAGAAAACATCACACAATTCAGTGCTGTTTTTCCTCCAATGTGCTTGGATAAGTAAAGGGAATACAGTCCTTCAGGGTAGGTCCTGGGACATATAGTCAGGCAGCTATCAAGCTCCAAAGGTTTGGGGTAATATTATAAAACTATAATTTGAATTGAATTTAACTGAAAGTGAAACTAAATTAAGTCAGCTAATTAAAGCAAACTGAATTTTGCTTCACTTCCCATTTGGAACTACCAAACCATATCATTTTGACTTTTTCTAAATCTCCATCCATTCTGGATCAATTAATTTAAAATTTTTATTTCATTAAAAAAAAAAAAAAGGCCAACTCTCACAATTTCATTAAAAATCTCAAATCATTAATAAATTTTTCAGGATTAAAAACTCTACTTTTTTTGCTCTGCTATGTATAAATCTCTTTAAAAATTATGTAGTGAATCCTACAGACATTTCCTTAACTTGTCTTGCAATATATAGATACTGTCAACAGTGTTTCATTTCTTACATCATCTGTGATCAAAAATTCAATCATTTTAAAAGGGGCAAATGAGAGTTTTGCAGTTCATCTTAGTTCAGGCAATTTTGACCTTTCAATTAGAAGAAAATGCAGAGGTTCTCCAGCTGAGGTCTGCTGTTTGTACCTCACTCACCATGCAAGTTAATGAGATAGAGTGTACTGGTAATTATTTTGCTTCATTAAAGTTGCCTCGAGTCTAGATGTTGCCAAGTTCTTCTAGTCTTTGCTGAATTTTGGTGAAGCTTGGAAGCACTTGGCAATTTCCTGAGGCAAGTTTGAAACTGCAGAATGACAGCAAACTTATGAAATATCTGTGCATATCAATGCCATGTGACACTTCTCAGAGATTTGTGATACCTGTTATACTGCTTCTCTCTTCTTTGCAGTATCAGAAACATTCTTTTCACAATTTCTGGTCTTAACAGTTTGACACAAAAGCAAATTTAAAGTGTCTTCTTATGTGGATTGTTATTCTTTAATTGAGATAGTGCACCTTCCCAGAAGATTATCCCAAAGTGATGTAGTCTACTAATGTATTTCACAAAATCCTTTCTCTTGCAGCTACTGGACTCTGAGGGTTTGTTTCCTTAAATCCTTGGAGGTGAATGTAATGGGTGAGACTTTTTACCAGAGAATATCCAGGTAAAAAAATGCTAACCAAATAGAAATCCACCACTCATATAATAAAAATTATAAGACTCTTATGTTACTGCTCAACGTCAGGAAAATAGAACTCTTTGGGGGGGGGGGGAATTATTCATTGTATTGGCTCAAGTGTGATAATTTCTGATACGATTCCTACAGCTTGGCTAGTTCCACCTTACCTTCACTTCAATCCCTTTCTCTCTCTTGTTCAGGCTTCCCATTTCACTCCCAAATGGCTCCAAGACCTAATATTCCTTCTGCCAACTGCTCATCTGATCGTAGCTTCCATTTACCTGGTGGATGCCAGGCATCACCCTGGACCAGCCTCCACCCAATTCCACCAATTCCAGTCTATCCAGTCCCAGTCTTCTCTGAATTTCATGTATTTCTGAATTCCCACTCTTGACTGAATTTGATGTCCACCTAATATAATTTTGTCTTTGTCATTATGTCATTTATTTCTCAACAACCGATGTATATAAATCTGCCTCCTTACTCTTTACAGGTCTGGCTCTTTTGCTTTCTGTCTTTCAATTAGTTTTCCCTATTTCTTGGGCTCAGAAGAATGAATACTGGAAGAACAGAAAAGAAAGATTACTTGCTCTCATACAGTAGAAACTCAGCACTGCCAACTCTCTAACCTCATCCGGGCCTAAGGATTTAATAATAAAATATTAATTGAAACTTTATTTATCATAAGGACATCAAAAATCATATTGTTGACATAAAGGATGCATCTGGGACACAGAATTCAAGTCCTCAGCCTTTGCAGACAGTAGTTTTGAACACACAAGATTTATTAATTTGATTCAGCATGGGCTAAAGGATTTATATACTTTCTCCTCAGGGGTCAAATATCTATTTTGCCTTGCTTCTTTTAGAAAAGCTTAGCTTTTGTCAGGCATGCATTGTGCAATGTCTCCAGCCAAAGTTTTGCCTAAGTAATGGATTATTGCATGAGCTATCTTTGAATAGTACTCATCCTCAGCAACAGCTGGTGCTAGGAGATTCTATATACTAAACTCAATGCCTTCCTTTGGCATAAAATGCTTAAGTAGTTCCATCATTTTTTGCCCAAAGATGACTTTGCAGTTGAATTGAAATCAACATTGAAAGTGATTATCTCTATAGTTTAATAGAAGGAAGTCTGATCATCAGCTGCTCCAGTGACATGAAGGATTCTGTATATCAGTGGTTAACCACCAATATACTTGGCAGTATGTTAAGGAGATAGGCTGTTCTTCAGTCTGCATGTGAGTAAAAAATTTTTAACATGAATAAATCAGGTCTTTACATTGCTTGATAAGGTTCTAAAGTGTAATTTGAATAGATTACACAAATGTTACACTGTCCACTGGGCTAGGATCTCAGGATTAGAAATAAAATGCTTGGTAGGAAAGAGTGATTTACTGTGGACTTTTGACTTTGAAAATACAACCAATTAATAGAGAAAATAACCCTAGTACATGATGCCAACTGCTGTCCTTGAATGATGTAGTTGAATGCTCCCCAATACTATATTTCACTCATTGTTAATTTCCCCAAATGCTTTGCTGGGGGACCCGAGCAGGAGAGAAAGCAATGCAGATTTAGGCATAGAGTTGGATAAACTCATCTATACTGCAGGATAGTCTGTATCTATAAGTGTGCGGGAGCATTAGGATAAGGCTGATGGGCCGGTGGCTGGTGGCAATCAAGCAGCTGTGTGGGTTTTAGCTGCTAGCCAGGGTCAACCTGCCAGAAAAAATGTAAAATTTTTATGAAGTAATTTATGCATTATGTACATATACATTGGTAGATGGTTTTGTTCTGTGCCTCCCGTGAATCCTGTTGCTACAAATTTGCATAACCTAAAGGGAGGATTTAAAAATTAAACTTCAATATTTATTTTGCAACACTGGCTACTTTAGGCATCTCTACATGAGTTAAAAAGTAATCATATCTCCTAAGTGACTTAAAACTGATAAGAATAAAATACAGTTTCCAAATTGACAAATTCTGTCTGCCTTTCTACACAGCAACTGCATGGTTTTGTGTCAGGTTCCACAACCTGACTTTGGAATAGCGTGCTGCAAGTTTGATTATAACAGAGGATGTATTTTGTTTTTACATTTGTCACACGTACAATCTCTGTATTCCATTAGGGCAAAAAAAAAAAATTGCTCTTCTTCATCTGTGGATTATTCAGCCTTTCACAAACCATCTCCATGGTTATGCAAGGTTTTCTCATCCTTTTTTCTCCTCCATTCCTGACATAAAGGTATGAACAGCACATCTTGACAGATAGGTAGAAAGGAAAAAACTAAATTACAAAAGAAGCTTGGCTAACTAGAACAGTTAGTTTTTTTAAGATGTCTGTGAGTTGCCATTCTTTCAAATTTTTTTTGAGATTTATTTAAAAAACTGCATTCTTATTTTTAAATATAAATCTTCACAAAGACTAAATACCACTCTATGTAGTAAAACTGGTTTGTATTCTTTAAAGAACATGAGTGTTTGTATGTGTCAGTGGCCCATTTTTTCTTGGTTATCCATTCATTTTAACTCTTCTAATCATCACCTTAACTCTCCTGCCTGTTCATGGGTTGTGTCCTGCTTTCCTCTCCCTTTGGGTGATGTATAGTTCTAGCAAGAGAAAGGTCAAATTGTGATCAGAAGAAGCATAATAACCTCACATATCAATGTACATTTCTTCTTTCTTGACAAACAATCACCATTTCTCCTGAAAATTCCCTGGATCACATGGTCCCCTTTGACCTTTTGGTCAATAAATAATGCCTTCTCTCTAAAGTAATTGAAGTACCTTATTTGACTGCAAAATCCCTTATCCCAGAAAGTGTGATACAGAGAACAGTGAAAAATTACCAAAAACCAAAATACCCGGCTTGTCATAGACCAAATGGGATTATTTCTTTTTAAGGAAAAATTGGAGAGGTGTCTAGGACAAAAAGATTTTAAAATCCAAATGTACTTTCTGGGGGGTTGTTTCATCACTGCAAAGTGACTTGGTCTGGGAACTGTACATTCATAATTTATTGTGTTAATCAATAGCAATTTGTTAGCTGTCTCACCTCACACATCCCCCCATCGCCATATGGAGCTCAACACGAGACCTAAATTCACAACAAATTGACAAGACCTATTAACAAACTAGAAGATACCCTAGGATAACCCAATTCCATAGGATTTAGGATCCATTTCTAGGTTTGAGGAGAGACTACAGGAATCTGTGGAGACTGTAGAACTGTTAAGCAAACTATTCCACACTTTAAGATCAATGCTAAGATGAATCAGTGAGATAGCCAATACTGTAGGGTTTCTGTTTGCTTTCAAAGAATTTGTTCCTATAAATGAGTGACCTTTTCCATTGATTTGAAGATCAGGATCAAGGCCACAAAACATAAACTTTGAAAGCTGAGCTGTTTCCTTCTAGTATTTTGAGTTCTTTCAATAAAATGGAACCTAAATTTAAAATCCTAGACTTTGTCATGGCTGTATTTCAGTGTTTTCTAAAGAGATCCTTGACCAAATAACCACTAGTTGTTTTTAACCTTAGCTGTGAGTTAACAAAGTGTTTTGCCCAGAAATAATACATTATAATTCCTACAGCATGGTACTGAGTAGTTTAGGATCACATAAATCATACCGAAACAGACTGTGATGCAATCACACCATATTGTTTCATGATAGACTGTTGTGTTATAACTCAGCATTCCCTTGTGAAAAAATACCATTTTCCTTTGCTTTCTAGGCTTTTTATTTTTTCCCTTTATTTTTTTCATAACAGAAGCTGTACCTGAAAGTGCCAAAGCTTAAAACTATCAGGAAATTGCCCTGAAACTGAAAACCTCCAGGACATTGAATGGACATACTACACGCAACATCCAAGGTATTATGTCTTGGTTCTGTTTCTTGGGATTTAGTGTTGATGATTTTTATTATACCCAGCCACAGATACATTGCTCTGAACACAGAATTTTGACCAGCCTTGAAGACAATAATAACATTAGACATCAGGAGTAGCTCTCATACTAGGCAAGAGGTCAGTTGCTCTCCCCAGTATGCCCATTGTTGAAAAATACCTTTTAAAGAAAATCATTACAATGGTCTTCTATGTGATGCCTATAGAGGAAACATCTATAAATTTCTTAGCTATATACTGTTAAGAAGTGCTAGTGAAAGGGAAATATTTTGTCTTCTAGCCAGTTATTTCAGGGCAAAATCTTTCATCCAACAAAAATCCCAGTGCTCTGATCAATAACACTGTTCAGGATGGAAATAAGATTTTATAAACACTTCAAAACACATACTCTAGATTCTGGGAGTGGCTGCACAATCATGCAGTTGAGCCCCTGCCAAACTTCTGTAGAGATGCAAAGACTTACAGCACCACTATAGTTCAAATATTTGCCTTTTTTCTTACTGCGGATCAGTTCAGCATTTCTGCAAAAAACTTAGAGGTCAGACGTGGTCAGGTCCTCATGGCTGTCCAGCTTTTAGTAGTTTCTCGGTCATAATTCTATCCAGATGGATTGCATTTCACCAGTTCTTTACAGTTGGTCATAAAAACTTTGGCTGGATACCACATGCTTCTGCTTTTGCAATCTGCTACTTTGTTTGCCCTCGTTACTGTACCTGCAAGTGCAAAGCTCCTCTTCTAGCAGTCACCAGATTTTCCTCCTCTGAAGGTAGTAGAAAGATTTACATAGAGATAGAGATCACCTTATTTAGTCATGACGAAAATGACCTTTTATCCATACCTGAAACAAGGGCAAGAGGAAAATTTCACAGATGTCCTTATGCTAGTTATCAGGAATGCGTGTCTGAGATGACATTACCCCATTGAGTGCAGCCTGGTCTTCAGAGAGGAAAAAAGGAAAATCCTATGTTAGGGAGACAAGCAGCAGTCGTCTTACTGTATGATCATATATTTGTAAGCAGTTCTGAAAACACTAAGAAGGTTCATGGTGTCTATCTATGAATGATGGCTCAGGCCTGCGACATTTTTGAAGAAACAGAAACATTGTTAGAAGAACGTACAGGAAAAAATATTTCTTGTGGTATTTTCCTAGTGTTACAAAAGGCACTTCACTTGCAGATAAAGAGGATGTTCTCCTGTGTTAAAAGTCTGGTCTTTGTTAGTTCCCAATATGGTTGATAGAAGCTGAGTTCATCACAGGAGGCCTGTGAGCTCCGGCTCTTAGGGATCTGCTCTCATCCACTGGATGGTGGGGAAGTCCAGAGAGTGACCTTCAACATGGACTGGCAAATGTGGTATGACTACCAACCCCTGACATCATATTGAATGTTTTTGTCTTTGTTTAAAAAAAAATAAATCAAAATATTTTATTAAAAAGGAAGCTGCTTTGAATTGTTTGGAAGCTGAAGGGGGGCAAGGAGGGGGGAAGCATTATGCTTTAATGCATCCTCTTTTTTAATTTATTTCTTTGGCTTATATTCACATGAAATATGTGTGGGAAATGAGAGGGTTTAAAATTAAGAAGCAGCAACCCATTTTATTTTCTCACACAGTTTTTTTTTTCTTATTTCATCTGAAAAACACTGGCAAAACATTTGTAAGGTGAAAGAAAGTAGAATAAACACATTTCTTAAGTTTTCTTAAGAGAAGTGGGAAAAATAAAGAAAAAGAAGAAATTTCACATTTAATAATTTCTTTCCCTGATTTTTAATACAGCAAAAGGGTAAAGCTATGCAAGGAGAAGGAAAAAAAACCTCTGAAAACATATAGGCTAACATAGGAAATTGAATTTATATTTGTTTTGCTTTACTTCTATGAGAGGGTGCAAAATGGCACTTGGGTCAAAATGAAAGAATTTTTTTTTTTTTTAATTTGTGAGTGCTTGGAAAAGTTAGATTGGTAAATGCTGAATCAGGGAAAATCATCTTCTGTGAAGTATTTTTTCAGTCAATCTAATCTGATTTTCTGCCCATGAATTGCAAACAACTCCTTCCTTTTAGGTATGAACCTTAGCTAAGTGGTATGAAGCAAACCCCAGCCTTCTCCTTCAGTTGCTGCATCACTTATTTTTTTCCTTGGGGAACCTTGGGGTTGGGTCAGTCAGATTCCAGATACGGCAGTACTGGTAAAGCCAGTGACTTTCTCTGGCCACTCCTGTGCGTGTCTCACACCATTTACCACCCCAGACATCTGAGCTGCTCATGGGACAGCTCCTTAACCAGCCCCAGGCTAAAATGGATCAGCATTGTTGAGCTAATTTAATGTAGTTAAGCAAATCAGGCTAATTTGTTCCCATAATAGTTCAGAAAGCAAGCCCAGAAGGAGCTCTGCTTCTGAAGGTTGGTTCCTCAGGCTGAAGGGAGGTGATGGTCTTTAGCAAGAAGCTATGGCAGCAAACTTTCTACCAGCCCAGATGCGCAAAGAAAAAAAAAAATTGGAATTCTTTCCCCATGCATTAATGATGCATTATCTCACAATAATGAGGGCCTCAATGAAAGAAGAATGGTACCATATCCAATTTCTTGTCTTTAATACAATATTTTTTCTTCAAGTTGCAAGGACAGTTAAGCAAGGCTCTGAGGTTTCAGGCCCATGCATCTTTCTTTTTTTTCTTTTAAAATGAGGCAAACCTTTCCCCAAAAGTTATTTGCATTCAAGAATGATGACAAAACAGATGAGTATGTTTGCTTTAATGTTGACAGTCTGATAAGAACAAAGGCTGTTCGAAAAATGCAAGTCCTTTTTTTTCCTCACCACATGAACATTTTGAGCAAAAGAATCTGGCACCAGAAAGAATGTGCCAAGACCCACTCACAGAAGCTATTATTTATATAGTACAATATGCTCATATCATCAAGACCTTGCTCTCTGAAATATACACCTCAGCTTGAAAACTGTCAGTATCTACAACAAATGAGATGTTAAAAAAAAAAAAGAAGTGATACCTACTGTTCAAGCTTTGCTGCTTCATTAATACATCTTCACTGAGCAGAATTGCTAATTTATACCTATAAAATAATTAGCATCTGCCAGATGTACTTTTACTGTCATCAGGCTGTAGGAGGAGTATAGGTTGGTTCACATGTGTTCTGATTCCAATTCAAAGTAAATGCCTTATGATGCCTCCAAAGAATAGGCAGCTGCCACTAATCACAATATTGTATTAGGACAGGAATCTTTTGCTTAAATAACAATGACATTAGACCTACAACATTTTCTGGATATGACTGTTCCTATTTTTACCATTATCTTTTTTAGTATTCAGTTAGATTTTATTCCAAAGACATAATAGCAAACTGTGAAATGTATTGCACCTGATGAAAACAGAAAGTGGTGTGAGTTCATTTTGGATCCTAAACTACAGTACCCTGTCAGAGTGGCTTTTCCTAAAGGAAAACAAGAGAAGATTTAGGAAGAAGAAAAAGAGCCCATCGCTGACTTAATTACATATACGTATATCTGTCCACATGTGACTATCTTTAATGAAAATTTTTTCCTAAGCGCTATAGGTATGGATCAGCCCAAGAATACATGCTTATTTGTCAATGCCAACAGCTGTTCTGGTGCCATCCTCTCTTGGGGGTATATAGACACATACATGCATATGTTTATTCATTTTATTAATAGCTATGTAGAAATGGATATAATAAACTGTAATCATGGTGGACTATCATTCCTTTAAAGGATTCCAAGAATTACCTTGGAAAAGGCTTTGGATGGCAGGAACAAAGAGGAAGAGGAGTACATCACAAGGTCGATAACAGGGTGACTCAGGAGCCAGGTCCTCAGCTGTGGAAAATTGCTGTGGTTTTATTGACTTCTGTATCACTCCAGCCTTTATACAGGCATATCCTCAGTCTCAATAAGTAAGCAAGGCAAGACAGTAATACAGCTCCCTGAGAATGGGGGCTGAGAAGGCAAGAAATGGAGTGAACTGCATTTTTTAAATTTTTTTTTTCCCCCTAATGTGAGAATTACAGTGAGGAATAAGACACCTTCATTGTCATGTCACATTACATTTTGATTTAGAACCTTAAATCAGGTAATAGTAGGAATAATTTTTTTAATTTGGGTAGTGTTTAGTGGTACTGTCTTTTTGCACCTCTCCAGCCCAAACTAAAATCTAAAGTTTTCAACAAAAAGAACCCGTTTTATGCACTCCTCTGTCCATTTCATGACTCTTTTATTCTTTGGAGGTAGAAGTATTTAAAGAATTTCAGCCTCCTACTGCATGGAATACTCTGTAAATACTGATAAGGCTAAAAAATTGTTACAACAGATAGCTTAAATTAATTTTCCCAGATTTCAGTAAAGTTAAAAAAAGAAAAAGCATTCCATTAACACCCTTTACACTTCACAGTGTGAATGAGACAGAGCAAATATTCTCTGAAGATGCAGTTCAAAAATACTCCAAGAGAAGAGAAAGCTGACTGATGGAACAAACCAAGAAATGTTGCAGTTACACAGTGGAGCGCTGTGATCTTTATGTTTCCAGAGGGTTCAAAGCAACAGAACCATCTCAGCAGGATAGGATTCTGCCTCATTCTGTCCTGCCTGCATAATAGGAAGACCTTTCACCTTTACATGTTTGTGTTTGGAAGCACAGATGGGTTCTTCAGGGTAAAAAAACCTCCTTGATGTCCTAATAGCCACCAAAGCTTGTTTTCTTTTTTGTTTTGTTTTGTGGGTGTTTTTTTTTTAAGGAGCCAAGCAAGCCTTTCCCTTCTTGCCCTCTCCCTCACCCTAGAATCTATAGCACTTCTTACTTTCAGAGCTGTATTTGAAAAAAATTAAGATTATATCAATATAATGCAAAGAGACAAAACCAAGCTGGTAACATGATAAGATAACAAGAGCTTTTTAATACCTACCAGTGAACAAAGAAGGAAAGAAAACATTTCAGCTTTAAATTTTCCTGTTCTTTGGTGTAGGATTGTTCACTTTAGCATGGCTTTTTTTAAAGAAAGGCTATCAACCTCCTTACTACGGTGACTGAAACAGAACCGGGCAGCGAGGGGAGGGGGCTGTGGGTTTCAATTAGGAGCAAATGAATCTGTTCCCTGAGCAGCAGGTGTAAGTAAACAGGGAAGTCGGAGGGTGTGGGAAGAGGACTCAGAGAGAACAGCAAAGGAGGAAACAAGCAGCCTTGGGAGCACAGGCTGAGGTAGTACATGTTGCTCCTTCAGACCTTTTTAAATCAGTTTGTAGGTTTCTTGATACATTGAAATGTGAAGATACAAGATAAGTAACTGAAAGTGCAAATGCAGAATTTGTTGAAAGGTTATTCATTACGCATATGCAAATGCTGCTGTATGTACATAATTCTTGTAGTATTAGATGCCTAGTTACAAAAATGTCCTGCATTTCAGCACTGTAGAGACAGTGGAAGTAGAGTCGTGGTAATGTCTAGTACTTGTCTAATGTATGCTGACTCCTACTCCTCAGGTTTAAAAGGCACTTAAAATTATTTACTAATTTTATTCAATACTTGCAATACACAACGAAGATATCCCATTCCCACAAAAGCTCCCACCTAGAATGGAAGGAGAGTTAGGATCCCTTTTTGCTTTATTGTTTTCTAACTTCTTTGGTATATAGACACAGTAGTTGACAGAAAATTCTCCTCTCACAGCTTTGTCTCCAGCCAAGTGATCAATGAGTGAATGTTCCTTTCAGTCTAATAGGTGAAGATGCCTTTTTCCCCCTCCTGCAGTATCTGGAACACACAAATAATCCCTTTCTGGCCTCTAAGGCAGTGCTTTGAAACCTCTGAATCACAGTGAAGCTCTAGGGCTTTAGGGTGTCCAGGGCTTAGGGTGGAGCACTGTGTACAGTCATTTGTACTGTGTCACCCTTGTCATACTCCATGGCACAGCTGAGGTGTGTAAGAACAGGAACTCTCCTTCCAAAAGCTTGGCAGAGCTCACGGGGACAGTCTTGGCATAAGCAGTTAGTCAAGATGAGATAGATCTTCTGTTGCAGAAAAGAAAGTTTAGCTGTATAGAAATGTGTTGGGTTGTACGCTTTATTGTTGGGACCAGCAATAATTCCCTGGTAGGCTCTGTCTTTGTTAGTAGGTAGTGGGGGCCAACAGAGAAGTGGTTGGTGCTGAGGACCTGATGTGAACACTGTACATGTTTTGAGTGGTTTTTCCTTTGAACTGACTACCTTTCAGAGGTGAGAATGCAATGTGTGCTTCTGTGGCATATCTGGTATAGCCCGACCCAAAAGGCAAATTAGGACTGCTCTGTGTCATGAAATAAAGCTCAGTCAATAAAGACTACTGAGAGATTCACTCTAGAAGTGTGCCCTGGGTCTGAATTATAAAGCTAATGTTACTGCACCCGCAGCCTGCAAAACTAGTGTTCAGGGGAAGCAGACCACAGGTGAAGTCTGATCACCTCCAGGTTACCTGACTTAGTTTTCAAATTCAGATAAGTGAAGTCACGATGGGAAGGAGCAGTTCTAAACCTTTGTTAACCTTCCCTGCACACCTGTGACTCCTTTACTGCAGGAAAGAAATAACTATGCCTAAGTCAGGAAATGTGGTAGGTGGTCTCAGAATTCAGCCCTCTTCTTCCTCAGCCAGGAGAGCAAGGCTCTGGAAAACACATACGTTTCAGTGGTTTGTGTAGCTTTAGAGCATGCTGGGGAAAAGTGGCAGTAAAAATACCCCTGAGAAGGGATTTTTTTTTCTAATAAAATACTTAGCTGATAGTAGATGTGAAGTCAGTGGGCCTGTAGTTGAAAGCAAGTGCCTCCTCCCCCTTGGACTCTCTCCAGCTCACAAATCTCCATCTGCTAATTGGCCTTAATCCACAGAAAAGAAAAACTTCATAGAACATGGAAAATACTGAAATGATACATCAATCCATTTTCATGTTTTAAGCCAAAAAATGCACTGCTTTAACCTGGAAAGTAATTGAACAAGTAGCTTTAAAAACTAAACCCAGAAGTTAGTGGGAGAATTTAAAAAGAAAGGGGAGGTTGGGAAGTCAAGCTAAGAAACATGACTATTAAATAGTAAAAATTTTTTTTGCTCAGCGAATGTACACATTGTAAAATAATCAAAATCAGTCCTCCCTCAACAATAGGAGCTGGTAAAAGAATGACACAGTTAATATGTTTTCCATGCCTTTTCATTCTGCAATTAATGCTTTTTTTTTCTCTGTTAGAGCGGGTCCTTCTGCATGAACACAAGCTGCTCTTTGAACCAAATCCCTCAGGTTTTCAGTTATAAAAAACTCCTGATAAAAATAAAATATAAAAAAGCCCTTTAGGGACAATTAAGTCAGAATGAAAACTGTAGCTTGCCCTGCCTCAGATTTTTCCACTCATTTTCTTTTCATGTAAGGCCGAGCTTCATCAATAAAACTAAATGATAATAACACATTAGTCAAGACACTTCTGCACAGAACCTCTCCCATTAACACACCTAACTTCACTCCCACAGAATTAAAAGATTAAAAATAAACTAATTACTCAGAATTTAGCATCCTAAGTAACTGGTTCCAACCACCTGGCTCACAGCTGCTATGGAAACTACTCAATTAATCAAAATAAGTGGGTTTTTTTTTCTGATTATTTAAAGGAAAAAAGAGAAAGGAATGAAAACCCCCCCACACTCAGCAGGAACAACCTTCTCTTCTGAAATATTCCGGAGAGATTTTAATCAGTCTGAAATGTTAACATATGAATACTACTGCTGCAGAGAAGTTGGAGCTTATAATAAGATGGTGAAAAACTTCTGTTCTCTTTTCTGGCCTCCTAGCGCCATAAACATACATAGATGTTACATAGATGTATACATCTGGTACAGAAGTTTACCCTTTGTGTAGTATTTGGTGAAAATCACAGCAAACCACAGATTCAGCTGTCTCTTGCTCTGTTTCCATCACATTGGTGAAGATGAATGAGTGCTTCATAGCTAACAAACATCCCAGCCTACGTGTGAGAAGTTGTGCACAGACAAATCATAAGTCTGTTGACACACAGTCACAGTGGATGCAAGGGCAGGAGGAAAGTGTATGTTTAGAAACATGTTTTGCATTTACCTGTGACTTGTTAACACGTTTATAGGAGACTAGGCTTAAAATGCCAATTTAATACAGCCCAAAGTTTTCAAGAGAGATTAAGGAAATTAGGTAGTAAACCCCTCACAGGGCCCTTGAAAAGCCAAATCACAATTGCCTTTAATTATACCATTTAAATTACTTATTAAAAGTGATCTGTCAAGCTTTGCCCCTGGTTTTGATGGACCTGGAAAGAATAAGAATATAATGTAAGAAAAAACAAAATATGAAATAAAATAGAAACTGGATAACTGATGTATTCCAAATTTAGATCTCAGCAATAAATCATTATCAAGTGGAAATGTTTCTAACTGTGTCCTGCAGTCATATGGACTAGGTCCAACTTTTGTTAATAATTTAACCTGTGATCTAAAAATAAATATGGTATCAGGACTTCTAACCTTGGCAGGTAGCATAAAATTTAGGAAAATGGTCTATATCAGTTAACAAGATAGCCCTACAGACATATACTTGGTAAGCTGAGCTTGTTAAAATAAACTGTTCTTTAATACAGCCAGGTACAAAATTGCATATCCAGGGCCAAGAAATGAAAGGTACATCTACAGAACTTACAAAGAAGAAGCAGATGGAAGTACAAGCCTGACACAGATTAATTTCACCCAAACTTAACTGTCTGAAAATGTAGTAACATTCTGTGAAAACAAGGGAGAGAGATTCATCTTCAGGGGACAGTTCACGTATCTCTTTTACAAACCCATCTCAGAACAGAATGAATCATCTTCTAAAAATGCCTGTTTTATACTCTTGGTGGTAGAGATGAATCTAAACTTTTTAAACTATCTATCTGCCTTGGTGGGTGAAAATACAATAAGAGTAGGTTCAGAGCCAGAAAAGGACCTGTCTTACACTGCTGTAGTGGTGTCCTTCCAGTTCTCCCCCTTTTTCAGCCTTTTCCTGAACTTTTCTTTCTTTTTTTTTCTTTCTTGTGAAAAAAAGATCCTGGAAAGCTTGAACAATCACAGTGAACTAACAAATAAATACAGGTTCTCACGTGAAACTAAAGCTAAAAAGACTAGTGTTACTCATAGCTGCATAAGTCACAAGCCAACACATAGATGGTACATAGAAGGATCTGTATGCTTCTGTATAAAACACTGGTGGGAATAATAATTTTATTAAATAATTCAATAATTTTATTATTAATAATTTAATTTAAAATATATTAATAATAATATCTTTACCATTTTCAAAGGCATGCTGAAAAATCAAATGACACAGAGAGTAGCAATATTCAGATTCAAAGACCAGAGGCAATGTCTTCTAGCATAAGACTCAGAGATCAATTTTGTTTTGTAAAAGACAAAATGAACAGAAACTTAGTGTGTAGCATGTTTTCATGGAGAAGACACCATGCAATAAAGGAGTAGGTGATGGTGTAGTTCCTTTTGTTCTCTGGTTCTGCTGAATAGAGATATGCAGTGCATCCCTGTCTTAGGCTAGAATTGGTGTAATGTACAAAATAAGATAATAGATTATGAATATGGTGATCTTCAGCAAAATGGGATCACTTGTGCCTTACCAGTGGGTAAGTGTGTCTTACCTTACCTTACCCAGTAGAAGGTTCTGGGAACAAAGAACATCCTTCCGGGTTGGAAATGGTGACTGGTAATGAGTTAATTTAAGTGGACATCAAGGCTGATTCCTTCGGATGTCATAAAAATTGAAATAAAGGGGTCTAAATGGAAAAACAAATAGTTCATATCAGGTTGGCGTATTCATTTCAATTTCAGCGAGCTATTTGCTCTAACTATGTAGCTAATAAATGTTAAGATGAAAAGTGCTCAAGAACACGCACAGAACACTAGCAGCTTTTCAAATATTTATGTTTTCGTCTTAGGGTTTTTTTCTCTTTCAAACTATCAAATGGCATCAGTCTGCATTAAAGAGACATTTTCATGCCAGCAAAAATGTTCAGATCTTTCAAACTAGAAACTTAAATGCCTTTACCTTTTTGGATTATTTTTTTAATTTTTGTAACTGGCATTCCACTGGGACTGGTATGTGTGCTGGCTGAATTTCACTGAATTTTCACTGAATTTTTTTAGAGTTGGAAGGGACCATAGAGACCATCTAGTCCAACTCCCCTGCTGAAGCAGGATTGCCTAGAGCTAGAGGTGGGTAATGGTCCCACAACAATATGCTTTGCTTTCTTCAAATAAATATAGGCATACCTTAGCTGGAAAAGCATCCTGGGAGAAATTTACTTCTCAGACTGCCAATGTTGCATTGCAACCAGACATTGTTATTGCTTATTTGTATTGCAGTAGTGTGTAGGGTAGGCGAGGCTGCCATTATTGTAGGCAGCAGAAGATTACACAGCAAAATAAAGTCCCTCCTACAAGATAGGAGTTAATAACTCACAGAAATGAAGTAACTAGCTGAAGGTCACACAGCAGATCAGAATCATAGCTGCTGGGGAAACTCAGGATCACTGATTTGCTTTGGCCCAGGTTGTTGAACCAGTCCAAGGAAAGGTGTCTTCCTATACCCAACGGGTATAAATAAAGATAATCTGTCCAGACTAACAGCAGGCATAAATCAGCCAAACCCCACAGAAGTCAAGAGAGATGCATTTAATTATACCACCTATACATATAACATGCTATAGGGTTTGTCACCAAAATTCCTGAATTGAGTGTAAGGAAAATGGAATTTAAAAAGAATAATCATAATAAAATAGCAGAATAATAACAATAAAAAAAAGGAAAAATATTCTAAGAAAGCATTGAAGAAATGGGAGTTCTGATTTAAAATAAGCTGTGACCAACTGAATGAGCTCAAAGGGGGTCCCCGGAGCCTGAAGAAGACTTTGTTAACATTTTGCTACCCAATTGGTTCTTCTCTCAGTGATTGCTCATCACTTTTCCAAATACTGCTAAATCAGCCCTGCCAGATGCCACTCATCCCATGGGAATCTCAAACACCGAAGAATGGCATGCTTTGTTTCAGATGTTTGATACCATCACAGAGCAAGTATCTTTTTTCTTTAACTGTTCCAGTGTTTCATGCTGAGCTACCAGCTCTCTGCTATATCACCAGCTTGAATTATACACCTCTGACACTTTGCTTTATTATCACTATTCTCTGGGGATTTCTAAGGATCAAAGTATAAACTCCAGGGCTGTAGGCCAACAAGCCAAGAGCTTCCAGTTGGCAAGTCTTCAGCAGGCAGTGCAACTCACCTTCTTCATGCTGATGGAACGTTCCGTGAGAATCTTTTATGCAGGAAACTATTTCCTCTTCGGCTTTGGACCAGCCCAAGCTCTGAAACATAGCTGATTTTAGCTGAATGTTTTTAATTTGCCTTCCCTTGCATATTCCATGATTTCTAACCTTAATTGAAAAAAAAAAAAAAAAAAATTATTTAAGTAGCAGAAAAAGATTTCTCGTTTTTGTTTTTTTTTCTCATTCTTTCATTAATCCAGCTTGTTTGATTGCAGTCTATGTAAATGACGTCTATCAAAGGTCAAGAAGAAATTGTGGTACTTCCCAACTCAAAATAAACATAACACATCATTACTAGCCATTGATCCGAAAAATAGTGCTACATAAACCAGAGCCTACTGGATATGTTTGAATTAGGAATTCCTAGGATATACAAACACCTATCTCCCTGCTCATATGGAACCAGTCCTTGCAAACCAATGAACCAAAACCTCCAAGAGACTCCAGATTATTTGCTCTTGTGCTCATTGTAGCATGAAACTGATGGTCTTCTTGTGTTTTCCCTCTGAGATTAGTCCACTGTTTAATTGATTTCACATTCCAGGCTAATACGGCATGAGGTGATGCCGACAAATTGACTGGGCTTTGCGTCATGATAGTATGGTAAAAGTTGTCACAACACAATAAACAAAAGGAGAGGAAAATGTCGGAATAAAGCACAGACACGATGCCCAGGCTGCTTATCCCACATGCAAGGAGCTAGAAGGAAAATTCCCTGGCAACACTGTTCCCAATCGAACTTTCACGAGGTAAAAACTTATGGTCTCCTGCCAGCTCTGGCTAATTTGTAGTATCAGGCCCTGAGAGAAGATGACAGCTGCAGACGGTGTGGAAGGAAAGCCACCTTGCAACACATTTTGTCAAGTTGCAGTCTCTGGCATTGGCCCAGGGCCGGTATTGCTGGAGACATGATGAAGTGTGAAAAGTCCTGGCAGGCATTTTAGACAAATAAAAGATGGGAGGCAAGGGAAAATCAGGACCAAAAGAGATTAATATTTGTGAGGTTTATAGCAGAAGAGGGAAAGCAATAGGAAGTAAGAAAACCCCCACAGGGAGTTTCGTGCGACAGCAGCAGATTAAAAACAGGATGGACCTGAAGAGGAAGCTTATTTTTTCCAGCTGGACCTTCACCTGAGAGCAGAGATCAGGTTGTGAGCAGCAGTTGGAGAAAAATAAATAGTCAATAATGAGAGAATTTTCAGCCCGCAAATGTGAGAAAGCTCGGTGAGACTGTGTGTGTGTGTGTGTTTGTGTGTGTGCATGTGTAGTGTGGGGACCAAGAGATGGAAGAGTGAAGAGTTTTCTAACCTGGGAATGATAATGACAATGTGGCACCACAAAATTGTGTATTTACCATGGGGGATAACTCTATAGTCTTGGTCTCATGTGTATGGGTTGGGGGCATCCGAGATGCATGTGGAGGTGGACAATTGATGGAAACTCCTTCTCTTGAGTTCTGGTTCCCTTGCAAAGAAAGACCTAAGAGCAGGGAGAAGGGTCCAGAAGAAGCTTGATCTGGAAGAACAGAGCTGGTTGTAAGGATGTGCGAGGTGGCAAAACACAGCAAAGGCCGAACTGGAGTCACTGCCTGACCCCACTGGTCAGACCTGCTGGGTGATGGGGTCTGTGTGAACTGCTGGAAACCTCCTGTGTCCTATGTGAGCTGGGAACACTCTGGGGGTTCAGTGGAAGTAAGGCAAACCACATAATCTGAGGGAAAGACAAAACTGTTTGGAAGAAATTAAAAGGAATGTGAAGTCTCAGAGGCTGTCAGACTTAATGTAATACACAACTTGCAAATTTCACAACAAAACCCAGAAGTTTTTTCTTGTTTCCTGGCATCTGGTAAATTCCTGGACTGCATTCTTGTGAAAATTTTAGCAATTTTTGTCTTGCCAGTTTATTGTATCAAAGGTTGAAGCTTTGGATGAATTTTGTTGCTCATGGGCCACCAGCAGTTTTAAGAAGAAATGTAGATCAGTAACTTACCATGGCTAGATTTTTTTAAGTTAAATCAAGGACATTTATTTATTTTTCATTATATTCTTCCCAGAAAATGGTATCCATTTCCTAACTAAACAATGCATTACTGATAGGCCACAGAGTAAGAGTTTTTAGCTGATGAGACACAAGTTACTGGTGGAGCCCAGCTCTCTTGAGTGAGACAGATACATCGCAACAGAGGTGACCTACAGAAACCAAGCAACTAAAACCAGGTTGTCTCATGGAGGAGTAGCCAGCCAGTACCAGGATTTACCTACAAAACATGCGAAGACAGTACAAAAGTAATTACATTTCCTTCTTCTCATGAGTCTTCTCCATCTCTGTTTTTTTATCCCTGATAGTTTTCAGTCCCTGAGTAGTGCTGTTTTAATCAAGTTTTCTTGTGCATCTATTTTGTCTCAGCCTTGTCTATCTGCTGCTGACAGAGAGGTGTGGTCTTCAACCAAGTGTGAAGACAGAGAAGACAGACTTTTTAGATGGGAAAGGAAATTCTAGTCCCTCTTGGGAATATAATGTTTGACTCTTCTTTCTTCTTCAGCAGACTTTGCACGAAGTCTAATCTATTAAGCCTGGCTGGAACAACCTGATTCCAACCAGAAAAATGGGGGCATTTCAGGAGCACTGTATGGAAAGACTTAAGCTCTTCTCTTGACGTTGGATAAATTCAGTGGTACCTGCCTTTAAAACTACAGGGAAGTTTTGCTTTAGGATTTTCCCTAAAACTTATGCTGCAACTGTAGTTTCTTGCTGTGGGTTTAACTGTGGGATGCATTTTTACAGAGACATAGAAGATTTATCATGCCTTCAGGTATCCTGAATGGCTATAAAATCTCTCTCAATGCACTTTTCCTGGTATTTTAATTGCAGTGTTTGCCAATTCATTTCAGTTTCAAGTGCCACTGGCATAAAAAAGCCCTTTATTGCTAGGATGTTGTTGATGCAATATAAAGATGAGAACTCTTCAATTCTGTCAGGAAAGCTTGCTGAAGGGCTCAATGTCTTGAGGATCAAAATGTGTAACCCTACCTTTCTTTCAGCCTTCAATGAAGAAATTAATACTAAAGCAAGAAACGTAGGTTTTACAAACTAGATTAACTGGGTAGAGGAAAGACTGGAGCAATGTATTCTGATGACAAGATACATCTTCAGGAAGGAAAAGTCTTGACTACCTTGTTTGTCCTTGCTCTTTATTGTCTTTGAAGATGGTATTATTCGACAAGAGCACCTCTTTCTCTCCCTGGTCTCAAGATCTCTTGGCTCACATGAGTTTCCCTTAGAAAGCTTGAATTTTGATGCATATAAATGTTTGAGAAAACAGCTTTTGTGACCATCTTCTCATGCGCTTGACTTGTTTGTCCTAGAGCAAATAAGTTAAGAAAAGGAATAAATTAATTTCTCAAGAGCAGTGAAGAATAAGGAAAGTAAAGGGGCAGGCAAAACTGAACCACTAAAATCAAGATGTAATCACAATACCATGTCAGGATATGGCTTTGCTGTTATCCTATTTAATACATACCTGACACTTCATAAACTCTCTACCAGGGAAATATTTATGTCTACTGCTTATGTTCAGCAAAGGTTTGTCCCCATGTCTGTGCAGGACCCACCTGAACTTGGAGAGTGCCTCAAGCATATAGTTCTGCCTGCATGGATCTGCTAGCAGGATCATGTCTTGGGTTTCTGCTGTTGTGCCATGGGTGATGCAATGATGTTGTAACAGTCATGCTTATAAGAATCAGTCAAAATAGAGAGTGCAGTGGAAAAGATAGATGTGTAGTAACTAGAGGTCTCAGTGGGGGCTTGAGACTTAGTTTCACACCCCTCATAATCATTTTGTATGTTTGCCTTGGCAAATAACTTTAATTTTTTGTGTATCAGTTCACCCTAAGTGAGAATACAGTACTTGTTTTTATTAAAAATGCTGTGACAATAAAGTTACTGAAAGTGTGAGAGGTTCCTACTGTGATAGGGACCATATGTAAACCTAACTGTAAATCTGTACAGGCTGTGGTGTGTGTCTGTCATAGACTGTAACTGCAGTCATAAGCTTCAGAAGAAAAGGAGATCTATGTGTCTTCTGCTCTTTCAGTCTCATTTACATATGATGCATATCCACAGTTCCACAAGTCCCCTAACTACTCAGATTTAAGCTTCTATGGTTTTCTTTTACTGAGTTCCCTGACGCATAGAAAGAATTTGTCCCTACAGATGACACAGAGAAGATGGTAGAAACGGTTAGGTGGAAAACAGGGCTTAAGGACCCTTACTAGGTCCTAATAAATGGAACTGGGTCAAACACTAGGATCTTGAGAAACCATTCAGAGAAGAATTCCCACAGGAAAGGAGACACAAACCGAAGACAACAATGTTTAGGCAAGGTGAATACCTCTCAAAGCTATGAAGGGGTTGGGAAAAAGGGTAGTGCAGTCTCAGAAGTGCCTATGAGCCCTCCTCCACATGCTTCTTTTTCACACAGCAGTTTCTCAGACAGCCTGCAAATGCACTGCTTGCTTCTGCATTTGGACATGCCTATTACACAAGTCTGTTTGCTGTCACGGTGTTGATGTAGTCAGCAGGGGAATTTGAGCACAGAGGATTTCTCATGTTTCAGAGGACGGATCACAGTGGTTTGTTACCAAAATTGTTTGGTATTTTGGCTCCCTGTGGGATGCACCACATCATACAACTGATGAGTGGTATGATGAGCTTATCAATCAGGTACTCGCATTATTGGAGTATTACCTTATTGCTGTTATTGACTTTTTTCCCATTGCGGATATTGCTCTATTCTATGTGTGGATCCAATGCTTCCACATATGAAAGGGAAAAAGTGTTCATTTTTTTTCCGACTTTTTTTCAGGTGCATGCATAGGCACACTAAAATCATAAAATGAGATAGACTGTCACAATGCCTTTTGTGTGCTTTTCATTGATTTAATGGATTTTCAAGACTAAATAATATTGAATTGAAAATGAGTACTATTGGCACCTGAACACCCATTTGAGTATAAGAGATGGCATTACAGGACGGACATTTTTTTCTCCTGGCTTTCTTTTTGTTCCTTTTACACAGACCCTCCTGGTAATACTAACTTAAGTAGCTCACAAGGGTGTTGTGCAGATTAATTAAGTGCTAAGTATTATTAAGAGGACCGCAAACCTACTAAAGTTTGAGTTGAACTTTTGAACCTATGCTGTTCATGTGGGTTCTAAATTAGCTAAACGAGCTTACAGAATATTGCAGTATCCAGATGAAACAACCAGGGTGAATTTAGGTATGTAAATGTAATTACTTGACTTGGAATTTGGCCAAAACACCATGGACAAAGTAGTAGCCATGTTCTTACAAAAGCAACTGCAGTTTTTTAACCACTGCATAAATATACTTCTTACTTTGGAAGGATTTTATATTAAAGATGATTGGATTAAAGATAATTGAAGGAATATTTTTCAGGGTTTTAAAAATTAATCTCAAAATAAACCCATGAATATTCTGAGTAGAAGCCATGTGATTCTTTTCAGAAATGTTTTGATTAATCATAAAATGGGGAAGAAAGTGAGGTTTTGGTTGAGATTTTTTAATCCAGAAAGAAAAAGCATTTCAAGATATAGTTTTGACTAGAAAAAAAAAAGGACCAATTTGAAAATTGAAGTTAATCTATTAGAAATAAATTTCACTGAAGAGAAAATGCCATGTCCAAGAGGGTTATTCACTTTGTGACTGTTTCATCTATTGGCAGTGCCTTTATCCCTTAACTATAAAAGAAGGTAGGGTTTGTTCATCTCATTCATATTAATTATGAAAGTTGTCTAAGTTTCAGCCTGCATAATAAATTCTTTCTGTTTTTAATAGAGACACCACCAGAAGTTACTCAGTTTATCTGTTTTAGATACTGGTCTAGGGTGGGATGAATCTCCTTCTAGAGAGGTCTAGAGCTGCCTGCCTCCACCAACACTAGAGACGACCATGTTGGACTAAGTGTCAAGCTTTCAGATGACTAAAGGTAGACAAAATTATCTTCTCCTTACAAAAACTATGCTACTAATTTAAGCATCTCACTTGGAAGTGTTCAGTTAGGATAAATGAGTCTGTTCCTTAGTGTGGATGCCAGAGAAAGATGCTAAAATGTGTTCCAGTACTTGAAGGAGCATGAACTTTGCATGAGCACACCTTGGACAGGAGCATTTTTACAATGGAAGAACAAAGTCAAACTGTACTGTGGGATTTAGGAGATGCAACTATAATTCATAGGTTTGTGAATTTATTTTTTTTCAATTTCTCTCATTTCTATGTGCTGTAATGTTATAATTGTTTTAGATTATTTATCTTCATACTGAGACTTAACCTTTACGTCTACCTATACAAATTTTATAACATTTATAATGTTGGGTTTCAGATCTCATTTTGTTGACTTTTATAATCTGAATCATAGAAATGGCGTAGTCAGGCAACCAAAAGGTTATTGTCTTCTGGGTGGAGAAGTCAGGAGCTGTGCAAGTAATTTATGAGGTCATCTATAGTATGACGCACTTAAGAACCTGAGCCTTTTAATAAGGTTTCCGCACAGCTATTGCAAACCCCTTTCTAAGCATTCCTTCTTTTGTGCATAAGCAGACAGATCTTTGCTCGGAAAAGCAAACAAGCAATGACCATCATTAGCATTTATTATCGGCTACTTTGAACTTAGCACACTCTCTTTTAAGTATGCGTTTGAGTAGCTATTTGGCATTCATCTTAAGGGCCTTCTTCCAAAACATGCAATAAAAATGAAATGTGTAATAACCTTAAGAAAGTCTTCTTTTTCTCATTTACATATCTTTGTCCAAAATCTTCATTTTAAAGAAAATTAAAGCTTGGATCATCCCCATGAAATGCTATTATATAACAGCATAGAGCTTGAAAGTGACCTGTGCACAGATAACTACTGTTTTTTAAAAAAATAGGTTTGCACTGATGCCAGAATTTTGTAAGAATTGATTATTAAGTGAATTCAAGTAAGTAGCACCATCCACTTTTTAAAATAATTTTCTCACTTTCTCCCTGAAGTAGAAGCAATTTATATTTTTTCTTTCTTTCTGTCTATATTGCTCACTGTAGGGTCCTTAGAAGAGATTGCAAATACAGAATTTCACAGTAATCCAGAAAACCATTGTGTCAGTTTATAAATGATGTAATGTAACACAATTTAATTAAGTGAGCCAAAGTCAAAAAGGATGTTTTTTTAACTGAGTTGAAAATTGGTATCCAATTTTCATTATACTGGGGTACTGTTCAATCTATTATTCTTTGGTTTGAGATCACTCTGATGATGAAAAAGGGTTTATTAACTATTTCTCTTTGTGGGTCTCAAAAAGAGAGTGATACTCCTCAAAATATTTGATCTTAACTTGTTTCAAATCAAGCACTTTCAGATGCAATTTATATTTTTAATTTGGAAGACTGGTGCATTTGTAGTCTTAGAAGAAACTATGGTAAGCCAAAAGGGGAAAGGATATGTGGTAAGCAAGAGCCTTTTTATTCGAAAAAACTCTTGAGTCTTCATAAGTTTTAATACCAAGTGAGAAAATTAGTGACATTTAAACTGAGAGATTGGTGAAACTAACCTAGCAGGCAGACTTGTCTTCTGGAAATGTTAACTTTTCTCTTAACATGTGATGATTCATACGTGTAAGCTCTCCTTAACAAGTTGAAGATAAGCCTCTGATAAAAATGAATTAAGGCTTTGGTTTCTACATGTCTTTCCAGTGTTAACTACATGAAGCAGCCTTCAATAGCCAGTGCCTCTGAGCTGACAGACCACTTTCTGGTACTTTGTATGACATGTAAACTGCCAACCCTGTTCAGTCCAACGGTCTGATGTCCTAGTATCTTCTTCCTGACAGTAGCCAGTGTTAGATGCTTAGAGAAGCAGAATAAGAAACAAGATCAATGTTGCATAAACTGTCCTGGCTTTTGGCATTAATTTTAAGGACTTCTAGAACTAAGAAGTTTCATGTGGTCCATCCTGTCAAATAGGAACTCCTCTACATCGCTATGAGGAATCCTAGTTTGAATCCACTGGCTTTTCTGAACTGTGTTAACAACTTTCACGGGTTAATAATTCTAGTGCAAAAATTGTATTTTCATTTGTTTGCCTTTTTAACCTACTGCCTGATTATCTGATGTAGTGAGTGCTGTTTCTTCATTCTTCATTACTTTCTAGCACTATAGAGAATCATAGAATGGTTTGAGTTGGAAGGGACCTTAAAGATCATCGAGTTCCAACCCCCTTGCCATGAGCAGGGACACCTTCCACTAGACCAGGTTGCTCCACAGATGCTGCCTCTTATCCAGAGATTTATACATGGTTTATAGAAGTAGTTTCCAGACTCCTCTAACTACAGAAAACCAGAGAAATGTACAGCTGTTCAAAATTTAATTTTCAATTCTGCTGAAAATGTTAGTTGTGATTCAAGAAAAACAAACCAATCTTTCTCTAGTTTTTGAATGTAAAGACTGTTGTCATATTCATCTCTGCTTTTAGGAAGAAAGAAAAATTTATCTGAATCTGCCAAAAAAGGTGGAGGAAGTAAGCAGAGCTACTGCAAAGCCAATGCGGCTCTTCAAGTGCCCCAGCCCTGCAGCCCAGCTGGAAGGAAATTTGTCAAATTTCACCTTCTGCCAGAAACTCAGTTTCTGCTGGAAATTGTCAAGAGCTTTTTGGCTGGTGGTTGGCAGCTGACAGCTACTTCTGAAACAGATTTTTCTCTCTCCCCTGGAAATACCTTCACAAGGTATTTCTCACGTGTGAATTTTCCTTACAATACGAAAATTTTCCTTCCCTTTTCCCTTTCCCTTTTCCCTTTCCCTTTCCCTTTCCCTTTCCCTTTCCCTTTCCCTTTCCCTTTCCCTTTCCCTTTCCCTTTCCCTTTCCTTTCTTCCTCTCAAAGACGTTCTATCTTCCTTGTCTCCAAGGAACTGTAAACTTTGGTAAGGCCTTTGGAGAAGCCTTAGTGCAGAATTTCTATCAAATGTATTTTAGACCATCATTTGTCAAGTTCAATTTTAAAGTGCCAAGCAATGGGGATTTGTTTAATGACATTTCTTTTCCCAGAGTGTCTTTGGTAATTTTCTTTCAAGCTCACTTTCATCCTTCCCTGCTAATTAAGACCTTTTGAGAGGAATATAAAAATTAAACTTCCACTGATACCTCATTCTTTGTGAACCTCTCTGCCAAGGCTCACTGCCTTTACATAAAATGTGATTCTCCTCTGAAAGTGAGTGTACAAATTAATATATGGGGTTCATTTTTATTTCCTTTCTTGCTCTACTTTTAGATGTCTATAGCTACCTTCAAACAGTACCAGTCTATTACAATAGACTCAATTACAAATTCTTGGACTTGAGTAACTTTCTAAATTGTTCCTGCAAAAATTAACAGCTCTCATTATATCGGCTAATTACCTAAGTCTTGCTGTGTATTTTCTTATCATGATCTAATGTCTTCCATGACTTAGTGTGCTAATTTTTGTGGTTGATATTTATCTCAAAGACTTTAGAATTTGAAGATTGCATTTAGTGTTAGAAGAAAAAGAAGGGAGGGAAAACAGTCTGAAAGGCACAGCTAAAGTCTTAGGTACACCTCTGCAAAGCCCCTGAGCCTGGTTCTCAGTCTTCTTCAGTCTCTTTCTTCTATTAGATTAAGTTGATTTGGTGCAGAGGTGAAGCCTGCACAAGGTGAGTTAAAGTCATTGAAGAAATGCCATATCTGTTATCCCAGTGCGAGTTAAGGCGAGGTTACATCTAGGTGTGGGTGTAAGAAAGATCACAAAAGGATTAAATCTGACACAGTACTTGCTACCAGGCATTCACCAGAGTTTCTTGTTCTTCCTGAGGAGAATACTGAAGCAAAAAGCTTTTATGTCAGACAAGAGGTAGGGGTTGAACATATTTTTTTGTCTTTTTTACAACACCAGCATAATATCAAGGGAGCTATAGTAGATATTCAAAGAGGGTTTATCATGTTCAAATTAAAACCTAAGCAACACCTTTTTAAAAGGCTTATGACGTTGCAAGCTGAACGGAGTTGAAGAGAGCAATCATCTACTTCTGAGGTCAGCAGAAGAGTCTCTGGGTCCTTGAGGAGGGTAAGAGGTCACCATATTTACATATTCCCCTTTGCAAAAGACTTTTGTTCTCTAATTTATCGGTATTCCAAACAAAATTTCAGGAATACAGTCTGATTTCTAGATCAAATAAATATGCAAAATTTTAGATTCAGATCTGAAGAGTTTCAGGTGTACAATGTATTAATATTTTGCTGAATTCTTCAAGATATTTTCACTGGCAATAAGTTCTTCCAGTGTTATTTTCTTAATCATAACAGGTGTTGCTCATATACTGCCTACTCAGTGAATGCTCTTCTCTTGAGATCTTCAGTTGGCCCCTGCACTTACTGCTCACCTTTTTCAATAGGAAATTAGAACTCAGGGCCAAATTAGCTTGCCTCCAGGAGCTGTGCTATTATTGAATTATTAGATATAATAGCACCATTAATGAGAGCCCTTGCTGAATGCTGTGTTGTATGAGGTTTATGTTATGGTTTGGTTTGAAAAGTTACCAACTGCTTGTGATAAGGTTGCAAGCTTTACAGCATAACATGGGAAAACATTCTTGTTTGGATATAAGCGTGGTTTTGATTGTATGAATTCTGAGTTCTGGACCACTTTCCACACCATCTGCAGCCAATCTGCATAGGCTGGGAAATTCAATCAGACATCTTGCCCATCTGTAAAACCAGAACTGCTCCGTTACTGTTTCACCCTAATTAATGGGGTTTATTCCATTTGCTTCTTTGTTTACTGCTAGACCTACTTTCTAGATCCCGTTAGGAAGGGTACAGACTAGCCTCAGCAGCTGATTAAAACACTTTTAGAAGTATTATCTAAATTACCTAAAAAAAAATTTTACTTGATAAATTAAATAAGTCAAATTGGGTAGACATGGCAGGTATGGGAATTTATGTGTTTTGTAGCTTCAGCCTTAAATAAGTAACTGTTTCCAAAATCTCTTTTAAACTTATTACAAATTGGTATTGCATGTAGTTCTAGGAAATTAGATAATATTGTTCAGAACAGGTACATTGAAATCAGTACTAAAAGAGAACAGGGCAGGGGATAGTAGAAGGTTAGAGAACTGCAGACTGATTTGAAAGGCTAAAAAAAGAATATTAAGATTTGGGGCTCATGCTGCTGATTTGTATCAACTAAATATAAAAGACAAATCTATTCAATCTGTTTTTCTGAGATAATCCACATTTTCTAGACTATGCATTTGTATTAAGCATAGCAAAGGTGCAGAGGGAGGAAGAGTGAGAAGATGGACTTGAGGTATTTCTATTACCACGTCCCAAAAACACTTTGAGAGACCTGAGCTTGCTCAGAAGCACCATTTGTTTTCTGAGCTGCTGCACAAACAGAATCAAAACCCAGCTGCTGCTGGATTAATAAACTCTATGTTAATCAATCAACAGTAAATGTTAAAAGAAAACCCCCAAACATGTGCTTTATCCTTTGGCTTGAATTGTAGCTATAAATTGGTTGCCAGTTACAATTTCAATTTCTAACAAAAGCTCAGTTTCCTCTCTTCATTGTTCCATGATTAGACTGAAAAAATTCCTGGTTGAGATCTTTTGTAGAGCTACTAAATTGATAGATTTGTAAAACTAAAGGAAAATCCCTTCAGCTCTTCCATAATCATTACATCCCCCTCCCCCCCAACACACACACACCTTTCTAGTCCTTCATGATCCTGAAATCTTGTGGTTGAGGGGATGTTGTCTCTGGAGACAGCAGGTCAGGTGTGGGCAGCTGATTTTTAAGAAGTGTTTTATGCAAGGATTTCATTATGCCTAGGTCACCTGACCTAGGGTTACAGGATGTGATTATTTTTATGCTCTTCCAGATAAAGGAACTCTTTAAGCACCCCTTGCTTTGGAAATGGTCCCTGGGGACCGGCAGCAAGCAAAGCCTGCCTGTGACACAAGACCAGAACCTTCTCGCTGTGACTCTGCCAGCTCCACCTCAGCCAGTCATAGAAAACTGGGATTTCAAGTATGAGAGCTGGGCTGCACTGCATTTCCCAGCACACGTGCATGGACCCCCTCTTCCTTTACAGGCTTCTTTCTCCACTAAATCCCATGTTGTGGCTTCTGCATAGCAAAACCTTTAAAGCAAAAGATGAATGGGTCTAATACAAATTTTCAGTGAGTCAAAAAAAAATAAATACTGTTTTAATGAGCTCTTTTTTGGACTCTCAGCTCCTTAGGGCAGTTATTTCCCTCTGTGAATGTCTGGAAATTGCTGAGCACTTTGCGGTCACGACCATCAACAACTAATGAATAAAAATGATGTTGATTATATCACAAGAACCAGAATTCTGAAAAGCTTTAATCACAACAATGTAACAGATTAATTAGAATGTCCAAAAAACAGAAACAATGCATCTGATTTTGAGATGTTTGAGTGGGAATTTTCACAAGTGCACAGAGGATTTTAATAACATGGAAAATCAATTATATTTATAAGTGGTATAATAATCATAAATACATAGTAAATGTTAATGCCGACTCTAATATAATGCCTTGTGTCAGTAGATCTCAAAGCACTTCATAAAGGAAGTATTCATTACCATCATAATGAAAACCAAATTAGTTTTGCTAATTTGCATTATGTGCAGGTCTGTATGATCAGGGTAGAAGTGCAGGCAGACAGTTGTGTTTGCAGGTGGGTCAGTAATTGAACTTATTTATTGGGGTGTAGAAAGTGAATAATGGGAGCTGAAATGTTTTTGCAGGCCTAACAAAGAAAGGAAAAGATTAAAAAATGAAAATGCTCTGGTTTGATGTGGATATGGTAAACTGCAGTGAATGAAAAAGGAGCAGTTGGGCTTTGCCCAGTTTTAAATTGCCTATAACGTACTTCTAAAAGTTATGAGGTTGTATATGATTAAGCAATTGACTTCACACGTGTGCAACGGAATATTCTGCCCTGTTTTCAGTAGTTTATTCACCTGGGACCTGTGGAGTCCTGGTAAATCCATTTGCAAGACATCACGGAAGCAGCACTGGAGAAAAACTTTGAGAATAGCAATCCAGTGGGACTGCTTATTTTCTGTTTCCTGAAATGTACTTAGATTTTTTTCAGTTTGACCTAAGATTTCCTATGTTTACCCACAGAGCTATGGTGTATGTCTATAGAACATATAGTGCAGAAACTTCCTCTGAAGCACTGGAATCATAGAAACACACTGTTTCACAGATATGCCTTAGAGAAGTGCCTTGTATTCTGGTCACATGTTTTCCAAAAGAACATTTTTATGCTGGGAAATGTTATGTCACTTTTCATTTGGGAATAGGACTTGCCTGCTATTCCTTTTCAAAAGCTTTTTCTTTTTTTTTTATTTTTTTTTTTCTTAATCGCAGTCTGGTTTTATTATTGTACATTTAATTTGGAAACTCAAAAAGTTGAAAACAAAGCAAAACAAGTATTGATTTTGTTGAAATTATATTCCAGTAGGACAAAAATAGCATCTCATCTCTTAAAATATCCTTTTGTGGAGTATTATGGAATTACCATCTTTGTTTGTTTTCCCAATCTGGGAGAAAATTGGATAAAAGACTTATGGAATTTTCCATGAAATTAAAGTTCCAACTTATTAGCTCCCTGGTATAGCTATCCAAATGAGAAATTTGAGGTGAATGTATTCACACAATTAAGCTTCATTTTCTGATCCCTAATCGCACACACACAGAGGGATTTAATTTAAACATGAGTTCCTTCAGTGCCAGCAATTGTGTGACCTGTTGTTTGACCCATATTTTTATTGAACAGAACTTTGCTTAGGACTTCTTTGGGAATTGTTCATCTGAGTTCTTTCTGCTTGGCCTTACTCACAGTTCCCAGGTTTAAAACCATTCCCATTCCAAACTGAGTTTTCTGCAGGACACCTGCTGTAAAGATACCATGGAACATCTTTTTCCAACTCACTTTGCTTGAATAAATTGGCAGCTTTAACTCATAATCTCTTCATATAACCAGGAGAAATCACTGAAAGCCTTTTAGGGATACTTAAGGATTGTGACCTTAAGAGTGTATTAATTTAATAGGTAATATTATATATAATAAATTTAATATAATTAATTTAATAGGTAATATTTATGGACCCTAGCTTGCAATGACAGAGTAATTTTTCTTCAGCAGCTGTGTGTTTTACTCTCTTCTGCCATATGCTGTTATTTTCACCTACAGAAATTGTGATTAAAATCCTTTCAGTGTCCAAATGTCCAAAAAGAATGATGTCCTTTTGCATAGGTTTGTGACCACTCTCCATCTGGTAGTCTCGGGGAGACCTTCAGCATCTCCATCTGGTACAACATTGTATATCACCTTGTTCAACACAGATAGAAGAGTTAAAAGAGTTTCTGCAGATCGAACTCATAAGAAGGCTGAGGAAACAAGCGATTTGAAAGTATTCAGATAGTAAAGAGCCCTTCAAGAAAGACTAGGGAAATTCTTCAGATGTTTATCACAAACTATCCTCCAGATGCTCACTCCAGTCTACCAGAATCCTCTGTTAACTCAAGCCAAATCCCTTTCATCAGAATCCTGCCTTGGCTAGCTCTTAGGAAAGCAAAGACAAATACATGGGGTGAAGGCATTGAGTCAAAGTGACATGTGATCTTCCATATTGTTTAAAAGCTTGAACTTCAGTGGTGTGGTTTTGCCTGTGTCCCCCCACAGTGTACCGGATCCTGTTTGGGCAGGCCATACCAGATAGACAGTTTTTCCAAGCCCATCCTGTTACGGAGGGGAAAGAAGTTCGGCTGGATGGACAGCAGCTGTGCATGCTACTTGCCCTCAGGGTCACAGCTCAGGCCTCAGCCCTGTCTGCTTTCCTACCACAGACACAGCCAGGAAGGCCACACATGTCGTGAAGCGGCTAATTTGCAATGTAACGAGATTTTATGGACACCCTTTCAGGTTCTATGTGCCGTAACTCCCCAATCTACAGGAAGGAAAGTCTTCTGAAATTCAAAAGGTCATTGGGAGTTTGGGGGGGGGATCTACTGTGGGATGGAGCATGCGCAAAGAAGTGCCACAGGCAGCCTGAAACATTGTTTGGCTTATTCTCATTTTTCCTGGATGATTTTAAATGGCCCAGAATGTTTCCCCCACGGCTTTCAGGACCCTGCGGTGGCCTGGATATTCTCTATTTGAAGCAGTCCTGGGTCTGCTCCAGCCGGTGCCACCGCTGTATGCAGGCTAATGTCACATGTGTCTCCTTGGCACACGCCTCCATTGCTGCTCTCCTTGAACATGGACAGGTTGTGTTGAATGTGGTCCTTGGATGTGGCCTGTGCTGAGCATTGCACAGCCATCAACACTACCGGAGTGAAGTGACATACTTAACGCCCTTTTCTCTGCAAGGAGCTGGATCCAGAGCGGCGCTGGGTGCCTCCCAGAAGGGAGAGAGGATGCTCCGAGAAGTCAGTGGGAGGTGAAAGACCTCAGCATCTCTATGACTGGGCCCAGCATGATGCAAAAAAGCACTGTTTCCTACTAGTATGTACCTAATTGTATTGAATTGTAGTACTATTTCTACAGTGAGATAAGTTAATGAACCTCAGCTGATTATGCCCTAGTTTACTTAATAGTTCACATTATTATTTAAATGTGAAGCAGTAAGTATGCCAGCCTATAATTGTTTTTACTATTTCTCTTTTTTATTATAGTGCATCTGTAGTATGTGGTTTAATTATGTTTTACTCTATATGTAAATGAAGAGAATGGTCTCTTTTTTTGTCTTACATGTAACAATGGTATTAGGGAAGGAATAGCTGCCAGATGGGTGAGATCCAGGAGCGGGAGATGAGGGAGATGCAGCAGGTAATCCGTGACCAACCCCAACCAAGCCATGTGGGCTGCATGTTCTGAAGCAGGAGACCAGAGCTCGGTGCACTGAGCAGCCATCCACCTTTTTATTTGTGTGAGAGGCTCTTCCCTGCTGCTGAGGAAAACTGAGCAGCGTGGTGTGAAACAGAGATACAGCTGTGAAATGGCTACAGATTTAGAAGTTAATGGGTAGTTTTTCAGCCCTGCTGAGTGCCCACAGCTCCTGTTCTCTTCAGGGGAGTCGAAAGCTATAGAAAATCAGGCCACTGCTTTAGTTGCCTAAATAAAGATTTAGTTTCCTGGCTGTTATGAGCCTCAGTTCCAGCATACCCGTAAAAAGGATAACAGTCCTCTGGCAAAATATTGCTGCTTAGAAATGTCACAGTTGTTTCTTCACCACAAATCACATCCACCTGGAAACTATTTGGGAAGAGCAGGGAGAGCATGGAAACCTGCTTGCCATCAAAGCACAGGCCTCTGCCACTAACCCTGGAGTGACAGGCTTAGCACAAATGCCTCTGTTGGATGGTTTCTGGGTCTGGAGCTCTCAGGTAGTAGCTTCCATGTGTGTTCTAGTCTGTTGTCTTTGGGCTAGTGCTGTCCTCTATCTGACTAATGAGTGGTTTTAGCCAGCAGGCAAGTTTCTGTTTCTGAAGCTAACATTTTTTTTTTACCTGGCAGCATAAGCAGAGGAGAAGTTTGAGGTCCATATTCATAATCCTGTGACTGGCCTAAGGCAGAGGGGGTGCCTGGCAGCAGGAGAGGAGAAGGGTATAGAGGCATGCAGAGCATATGGAGAGTGCAGCCCTGCAGGACCACCAATGAGAAATACCCCTCCGACGGTAGCTTTTGTACAGGGTTTCAGGTGAATAAATTCCAGAAGTGCTCAGAGATTTGCCTGAAAGAATCTTACAAAATTGCCCCGTCTTTAAATGTGAGGGAAAATAGTCTGCATTGATTTTATTGTATTTTGCGGTTAATATACTGGATGTCACATAATTAGTGGCTGTGTTGTAATGTACGTAAACAAGTGGGTAAAATAAAAATAGAGAGAATATTCAGCCTTAATTAGTGCTCCTTAAATGCTAGGTGCTTGCATATGCAACCATATTGGAGCATTGGTCTACATGATGATTACTGCCATTATCTAACAGAGTATATTTCTCCTGCTGGAGATGAAATCTATCTAATGAGTTTAAAATGGTATAAATATGCCCAGCATAATAAGGCAGACTGGGCTGAATCACAGTCTGCATTTCCGTTGTTTCAAAGCATTCACAACCTGGGGGAGATGATGAATTTTAGACCAACTTTTTCACTTCATTCAAGGCATTGCATTCCTTAACCTGTTTTTAAAAAAGACATAAACACAACCAAAAGCCAAATGCTGCTTGTTTGCCTTTCTCTTGATCTCACCAAATACCTACCCAATCCTTGGTGTATATTATTGTAATTTATTTTGTCTTTATAAGTCATCCAGTTCAAAGCTAATGGTTTATGCTATAGAAAGAATGACAGTGCAGAAATCTGAAATGTTTCCTTTGGTTTATCATTACGACTGTTGTATCAGAAGTATAGGATTTGCCTGGAGCTGCCATCTCCTGCTCCTCTCTCTCAGTGGTTGGTGTCATCTGATACTTTCTGCTGTACCAAATCTATCTGATCACACAAACGGAGCTTCAGAGGACACCAACAGCTATTGTCAAGAATCCAGGCTGAGATTGTGAATGGATTTTATGAAGTCTGACATGAAGGCTCACACTGTCTTACCGTCCCTGGCTTGTGGGAGCAGGCAATAGGCATTTTTCTCTATCAGACAACAGTAAATTCAAACCCAGCAGTAACCACTGCCAGCCCTACCTGCTGCACAGAGCTGGTTGTTTTCAGTGAGGAGTTTTTTTGGAGAAGGAAAGTGAGAACTGTAATCTAGTACTTATGGGGGAGAAAAGGAGGGAAAGAGTCCTGGTGATCAAGATTACAAAGTATTTCTATCCGAAGACTGGTGTGCTATTCTGGAAGCACAAGAGAGATCACTACTTTGTAGGGTTACAGCAAAAAATAAAGATGCATTTAACAGACTTCTGATTTTGCGTTGCCTCCATTTTTGACCTCCATATCTGGAATGACCCTGGAAATGCAGAGGTTTTTTTTACGGCTGGTTTTGCAGCTTTGGAGGAAATGTCTGCTCGGACAAGTGAAAATGGAACTCTCTGAAGCGAGAGGGAGAGTTGCTTTTTTTATAAACTTGACTCACATTCTTAGAAGTTAAAGACATCTAATGAAATATAACGAAAAAGCAAATATCTTTCCACACCTATTTCTATTGTCGTACAGTTATGTAGCCTGGATATAATAGAAGTACTTGGGAAAAGGTGCCCTTTGATTGTTACTTCAGGGTTTTAAAGTGACAAGCTGTACAGGGTGAAGACTGATGCTTTGATCTTAAAAAGCTTGAAAAGAGGGAGCTTTATTCTATTCAAATAATTTCAGGTAATTGTAGGTAATCCGAATTGAGTCTGAGGGCTGCAGTGCTTTACATAAGTGATTCGCATTTGAAGAGGTTCTGAACAAACATGAATTCAAACTTCAGGAGCCTCTTTACAGCATTAGACACTTCCAATAAACTTTGGTTGACCCTCTCGGGCTGAGGCAAGAAATAGTATTCTCGCTGTGAGAGAGGCACCAGGCTGCAGGAGAAATGATGCCAGGGGCTAGAAGGAAGAATGAAAAGGTTGTGGTTATGCTGTCTGCCAGTGTTAACCAAATCTGCAAAAAATGCTGCTCCTCCTTTTGCACTTGGGGAATGGACAATTCAAGGAAGATTATTAAATGAGCTAGAGTCAGCAGGAAGCATGAACTTGGGAGCTTTGGAGAGCCTTGTCCTACTGAAATTTGTGGGGATACAAAGTGCCTCAATGTCTACCTTACAGAGACGGGTGTCCATGACGCTGGTGCTGAGAACTGAATGGCTTGGGCACACAGCCTGTTTGCAGCTCTGAGATGAGACACACACACGGTGTTCACACAATGTCTCTGCTGGACACAAGGCCTTTGGGTCTCAGGAGGCTTCATGAAGTGGAATCAGAGAGATAGCCAGGGAGAAACTGCCTCAGTTGTAAATATGTTTACAGAGGTGGCCTTGAAAGCTTGTGGAAGGCAAGCACCTGTGGTCCATCAGCAGAGTCAAGTCTGGACTTTCTGAAGATAATGACTAGACTTGCTATAAAGAGGCATTTATCAACAGTTAAAGCTCCTGTTAGGCTGGACATACTAAACAATACAAGTGCAAGAACACTGAACTTCTTTCTGGTGCTGAAAGACTTTGCTGTGATATATCTAGCTGCCAGTGTGGTCTCCAGCTCTACATGAGTCACTAAGAGTCCTGTTACAATGTACTGTACAATGTACTTCCAGAGTCTGTCTGGAAGGCAGAAATACGTTGATTGGCTCAAAATGAGACATGGACTAATTCTCATCCACCTAGAAAAAGAGACATCTAAGAAGAGTTTTGTTAGATATCTACAAAAATATGAGTGGTATGAAAAAGATAAACAGAATGTGTGATCATTTTCTTTTCCAATATGAGATTTAGGGGCCACCAAAGGGAAACTTGCAGACAAAACTGGCAAATGGAATTTGCTCTTTGCACAACATGCTATTAAGCTGTGGAACTCTTTGGCAAAGGAAGTCAGGGATGCTGCAAGATTTAACGAGTTCAAAATGGGATTAAACAATTAACTGAAGGCCATGGAAACCACAGGCACTGCTCTGTTTTTGAAAACTCTTGAGATGAAAGTGAGCAGAGACTGGGAAGCTATTTTTTCAGGGCAATATTGCCCTGTATTTCTTGTTTTTATATTACCTGGGCATCCATTTCTAGCTCCTGTTTTAGACAAGATTAGACCAGAATGGAACTTTGCTCTCTCTTGACCACTTCTAACCCTGATGAAGAAGCAGCCCTCTCAATGGTTTATGATCTAATATATGAGATCCTGCCAGTTGTACTCTGAGTGTTAACTTCACCAGAGGATGCGGGGAGGCTCCAGCTGACACACTACAGCTTGGCCAAGCAGCTCTATCTATCTAATATGTTGGGTCCTGGAGCAGAAGAAGGGCCATGGTGGTGAGGTGCAAATGTGTGAAAGACTTGTGCCCAGCCAAGGCTGGGCTCCTCTGGGGCACAGTACAGAGTGCTGTAGGATACAACAGGCTAAATGTCATCTCTTGAGTAAAATTTTCACATTCATTAGTGACTTTTTACTTTTAAGAGCTGTAGCAAATCCTAATTTCATTCTTAAATAACTTTATTTTTACAGCATTTTATCTATTTGTTTCTCTATTTATTTATTTATTATGCAAAGATTTTAGTCTCCTCAAGTTTTCTAGAGATCCCAAACACTTCCAAATCAGATGAAGTACACGTCAGGGACTCCCAGCACAGCAGCAATTTTAATTCACTTCTAATTCAGATCTTGACGATAATTAAAATAACTGCTGGCTGGGAAGTTGAATCTGCTAGTAAGGCTTTCGAAGATGAAAAGCTGGCTTTAGTCTCCTGGAGAAGAGGTTCCAAACTTTCTCTACTGAGTCCAAGGGAAAAAAAAAATATATTTTTTCTTCGGGTTGAAACTAAAACCAAATTTGTACATATCGGTATAGAGAAGAGGGGGATATTTTAATATGACTTTGCTCTTTAACCTCAAAAAGATTTTTAGTGTTCAAATTTTAAAATAAACAGACCAGATCTGATCTGATCTTTTCTTGGGATGTTCAGTGAAGGGTGGATTAGCAGAGGTCAGGCATGGACATGGCTGAAGGTAGAAAATACAGAGAGAAAAACTGACACTATTATTCATCTATGCCCGCTTTCCTAGTTTGATGCAATACAAAGTTGAAGAGTTTGATTTGAATGGCCACTTGTATAGCCCCAGAGAACCACTAAAGTGTTTTAAATGAAACCAAGCATTTAGAGAATATTCAAAGTCAATTACACTGTCTCAATTTGAATGGCAGTAATTTACTAAAATAGCGTTAATTCAATCTCTTTAAACTCTCTAGCCATAATCTAATGTTTCTTCTTGTTTGCAGCCTTTAAATCAAATCTAGAGAGATAAAAAAGGCATTGAAAGATCACTGAACAGTATATCTCGGTCGCTGCAAATTCTGTAGTTACTACAATATGAATCAAATGGGAAGAGAGGGTTAGAAAGCACCTCCCATGAATAGGGAGGGGAGCTTTCCACTGGACAAATTTTCTACTGGGTTGTATATACAGGAAAATAGTTGGAGAACATCTGATTTACACTAAGAAATAGAATCAAGAGGAGTTTGTGGAGTTTGAAAGGAAATCTGAATGGATGGGAAAACAGATAGACCAAAGTCATTGTTTAAAGAGGAATGGTTTGGAAGCTAGGTTTCCGTTGCAGTATTTCTCCTTAGTAAGTGACTCATTCCATGTGCAGCTACTTCAAAGTGAACATGCAGGAGGATGAAACGAGCAGATTGAAAAGAGATGGGTTTGGATCACTGAATCAAAGAAACCACGCACATGTCTTTCTTTCTGAAGAAATGAAGAAAAACTAGTAGAGTGGAGCCACACATTGCTCTGCATGTGTATTTTGCTCTGCAGCTCACCTGTTTATGTATCTATTAAAATACTGTAATTTATATTAAGTTAATTATCAGTCTACAGCTTGATGATATTCCAGTATCATTCAGTGCCTCAGAAAAAGACACATCTGTTTTCTTAAAATATTTCACACTTCATTTCAAAAGTTGCCAATTCTTTATGTATTCTCAAGGACATTCTCATAGTAGATATATTTTTGTCTGTAATGTCAAGAAACAGGAAATTTCCTTAGGATTCAAATGAAGCTTATAAGGTGATTTTTAACTCACATTTTACTGAATGTCAGATCTTACTTATGGCATTTTTCTTGCAGAAGAATCAAACAATGCCTATCATGTTAGCCATCAAATAAACACAGGCCTTGTTAAAGGATAGAGTATGAAACGTGCCTATGGTGTGAAGTTACTGTTTTCCCTCTGAAATCTAGTCTGAGAGTTTCTAAATCATGGTGGGTCACTTTTATTATTATAACACATCTTAGAACTCTAGAAGGTCTTAATACTTCAGGCTGTTAATGCAGTGAAGGTAAGCCTATGTAATACAATATTTAAAACATATAAATAAAGTTACACCTCTTATGAGTATTGAAGTTCCATTCTTAGAAGAAAAAAGAATCATAGAATCATAGAATGGTTTGGGTTGGAAGGGACCTTAAAGATGATCGAGTTCCAAACCCCCTGCCATGGGCAGGGACACCTCCCACTAGACCAGGTTGCTCAAAGCCCCATCCAGCCTGGCCTTGAACACCTCCAAGGATGGGGTATCCACCACTTCCCTGGGCAACTTGTTCCAGTGTCTCACTGCCCTCACAAGAAAGAATTTCTTTCTGGTTTCTAATCTAAATCTCCCTTCTTCCAATTTAAAACTGTTGCCCCTTGTCCTGTCACTATACTTCCTGACAAAGAGTCCTTCTCCAGCTCTCCTATAGGCTCCCTTCAGATATTGAAAGGCCGGAGCCTTCCCTTCTTCAGGCTGAACAACCCCAGCTCTCTCAGCCTGTCCTCTTAGGGAAGGTGCTCCATCCCTCTGATCATCTTTGTGGATCCTCTGCTGGGCCCGTTCCAACAGCTCCACGTCCTTCCTGTGCTGAGGACTCCAAAGCTGGACACAATACTCCAGGTCGAGTCTCATGAGCGCAGAGTAGAGGGGCAGAATCACCTCATTCACCCTGCTGGCCACACTTCTCTTGATGCAGACCAGGATACGGTTGGCTCTCTGGGCTGCCAGTGCACATTGCTGGCTCATGTTGAGCTTCTCATCCACCAACACTCCTAAATTCTTCTCCTCAGGGCTGATTTCTAGCCATTCTTTGCCCAACCTGTATTTGTGCCTGGGATTGCCACATCCCAGGTGCAGGACCCTGCACTTGGCTTGGTTGAACTTCATGCAATTTGCACGAGCCCACCTCTCCAGCCTGTCCAGGTCCCTCTGGATGGCATCCCTTCCCTCCAGTGTGTTGACCACACCACCGAGTTTGGTGTCATTGGCAAACTTGCTGAGGCTGCACTCTATCCCACTGTCCGTGTCTCCAGCAAAGATGTTGAACAGCACTGGTCCCAGTACGGACCCCTGAGGAACACCGCTCGTCACTGGCCTCCAATTGGACATGGAGCCATTGACCACAACCCTTTGAGTGCAGCCAGCCAGCCAGCTCTTTGCTGAATATTTGCCCTTATGCCCTAATCAAAATCCAGCTAAACTGACTGCACTAGGGCTAGTTTAATTTGCTGGAAATATCTTTATTTCAGCTTTATTGAATGTCATATGGGATGACAGTGGTGCTGTTTCAGGTGTGCATGTGTTGTCTGCGTGTGTAACACAATATCATTGTGCAAGATACCCATTTGCTGTAGGTAAAATTGAAAGCTAAACTGGGAATAGTTTCATAGCTTGTTATCCAGAGGTGCAGACGCATTAAGGTGCTATATCGGTTCCAGTACTTGCACCAATTTACATTAAAGTATTTATACAAAGAGGACTTTATTCGTCTTAGGCTTGTGCCATGCCATGATCACTTATCTTAATTCCATGAGTTGCCCTTAAATCCCTGTGGGAATCTAGGCTGTAGAACTCATAAGCTCTTCTCAATCAGCTCTCTCAACATTTCCAAATTTTTTTGGTCTTGCCAGCTAAAGCATATTGCTGCACTTCTGTTAGTTTGTGGTTTTCCGTTGTTCAGAGTTTGGTGTCAGCATGTCAGGAAGCATCAGAACTGATGCGCTTTTAAAACTTTTTGGTGCCGTAACAAGCACGTGTGAATGTAGCATTCTGTTAATCTCAAGGGAGATGGTCAAGGTGGGGTTCTGTTTTCCTTTAATTCTGACAATGCTCTTGGACCCTTGCACAGAAAGAGAAGTTATCTTTGTATCTGCCTCACCAAGTGCACAAATACCACTGTGGGTATGACTTTATCACTTTATTTTAAATTCTTCATGCATTTGCCCTAATTTCATTCTCAGTTCTTAAACCCAGGAGCTTCTATTCCTTTTATTTTCAACGGACAGCCACACATATCCTTTAGTTACTTGTGTTAAATGATGATACGTTCTAGTTAATGAGTAACTGGCTTGTAATGGACAGAGCCTTTTTGTACATGAGATATTGTATTTGATTAAGTAGACATCTAAATATTATGGACATGTCGCAAGGTGAGAAGGGAGAAAAAAACATAAGAAATACAAAAAATAAAATAAGAAGTGAAAAAATTCGGATTTGTCCTTTTAAAGCTTTATTTATGAAACATATAATGATGAGAATCAGAAAAGCATGAATAGAAGAGGCCAGGAGGGCAGTAAAATATAAAAGTACAATAGAAAAAGCACTCTATTCTTCTTCCTATTTCCAATATTTCATGGTTTAAAGTTTTAAAGTTTAATTCACGTTGATATTTCTTTAATGTTCTAATGGCATTTATGGTTGGATATCTGAGGGCAGAATTTGCCTTTCATTATACACGTTTTTTGCCATGCTTTTAAGCAGATAAATTAGATTAGATTTTTTCTGAAGAAAACTAGAGGTCTTCTCCCTTCTCTAGGCTGGTTCCCCCTTACATGCTAAGTATTTTCTACATTCCTGTGTGTTGTTAAGGATTATAATATACATTCTTGTCAAATAAACTCACCTAACAAAGAATAAACATTCTTCTTAAAAAGACCATTCTCATTTTTAGCTGTTCCTTCACATTACCGTAGAATCATGGAATGGTTTGGGTTGAAAGGGACCTTAAATATCATCTAGTCCAACCCCCCTGCCATGGGCAGGGACACCTCCCCCTAGGCCAGGTTGCTCAAAGCCTCATCCAACCCCACCTTGAACACTTCCAGGGATGAGGCATCCATACCTTCTCTGGGAAACCAGTTGCACTGTCTCACTACCCTCATCTTAAAAATTTCTTTCTTTTGTCTCAGATTCAGAGATAAGAATGTTGAGGGTGACAGCATCAAAGACCTTCCAGAAATCTAGGTAGATGACATCCATGGCTCTTCTCTTGACCAGTGATGCAGTCACTCTAGTACAGAGAGTCCTGTTCTCTATTGAATTTTTAACTTATGTTCACCCATCAGAACCATTTATTTGGTGCAGTTACAAGAATAGCTGGTTGGAAGGGATAGGGCAGCTGAAGAAAAGAATGATAATGAAATGATGGTCTAAGAGATGACCTGATATTCAAGGAGAATTTTTCTGATGCTATATTTAGTGACCTATTTTACACAGAAAGAAGTATAATAAAACCTAATAGTTGGAAGACAAAGCCAAATAATGGAGAAAAACTTGTATTTGAAATTAGAGGACAGTTCATCTCAAGATGAAAATGAGTGACTTTTAGAGTGCTTATGTGAACTATGTGTCTGAACTCCCAGTAGGGTCAATTGAGATCTTGGGCTTTACTCAGTTGTCAGACAGAGAAGTCTAGAACCATTTAATATTTTCTTGCCTGGCGTATAGCTGTTTCTACTGAAATATAATGGATCTCCTGTAGATCCTGTGTCATACCTGCCAGACCTACTGAGAAGTTCTTGGAAAAACAGGATTCTCAAAGGACAGTGTAGCCACCCCAGCAAAGGAAAGAATATAGGGAGAAAAAAGCCAAAAAATTCAAATACACCTGCAAATGCAAGCAAAGGACAATGTAGTCTTGGAAGTGATTCAGCTGATCAAATATAAATGTCTACTTTGAGAAGAAACAAATCTTACTCAAATGGCCTACTGTTAGTAATGACTACATCTCCTATGACTACTTATGACTATGCTTATGGCTATTCCTCTGTCGTAGAGATATGCACCAGTGAAGACCTAAAATTAAGTGCCTTAATATAGACTTGAACACCACCTTGACTGTCAGAAGAGATAGTGAAATAATCCAGTAGATTCTCCATACTACGACTGCTTTAAAACAAGCTGGGATGTTACTTCTTCAGAAAAGCTTAATCAAAATAGTGATAGAAGAGCTGTTACAGAAACAACCGGACATAATTCCATGGCATGGGTTATTCAGTGTTCATATTAAATTATGCTATTGATTCTTCTTGGTCTTAAAAACTTATAAACTCTGAATTATACAAATTACATGTCTAGATATTGTAAGAATTAAAAACTATGAAATATGGTATGATACAAAGTAAGTAAGAAACATAAAAGTTATTTAATGACAAGTGAACTATAAGAATCTTACTTTAAAGGAGAAAGTTTTATTTTTTGAAAAAAATATTCTCTTCCACTTTAATTAATTTTCATTGCATCAATACATATTTTGGCATTTTTATAAATTGCAGCTGTCTATTCCAGATGTAATATGGAAATACTTCCTCTTGAGGTTTTGTGGTTTGTATGTAAATAACTCTTTAAACATGCATAAGTATGTAGGTATTTCAGATTTATTTTTCACATGAATATATATATTTAAAAGGTCTTCTTATTAATTTCTTTTTCTTTGCAAAATACCAGTGCTGTGCAGGGATTGACAACTTAGTGGAAATTTCTAATCAACTTCCACACATGGTCTGTGCCAGTGGAGCTTTGGCAGGTCCTTAACAGGTCAAATATAAAGAGCACTGCATATGGAAAAGACATTGTAAACCTCTAGAAAACAGCCAAATTTAAATACATTTCCTTGTGATTACATGAAACCATGGCTGTAAATCATGCTTCATTGTTCAAGTTTCAAGACTCTGTCTTCTCCTGTTGAGCCATCAGAAGTATTTTAGGTTTGCAAAAATCCTGTGATAATAAAACACAGGTTTTGCATCCTCAAAAGTAACAACTGTTTACATTCAGTTTTTGAAGCCATTTGACAGCTGTCTGAGAACAGATTATTTGATTTGTAAAGGTTAAATTTATAAGCTTTAGGAATGGAAACGTAGGTGCAATATTAAATTCAGGCATCAATATAGACCATATATAAAAATTGAAGTCCAGATGGTGGCCCATTCAAAATGCCAATTTTCCACACAACATAATGGTTCAATGTTTTATTAGCATAAGACGCATGACTCTGATGAATCAGGACCTATAAATTTTTATTTGAAGGAAATGGAACTCAGAATTTTGTGTTTATTATTTGTTTCCACTCCATTGTCCAGGGTGAGATGCAGCTGAATACAAAGAACACAGTCTTTATCCCCAGTGCTTAAAGTCTATGCATAAGATAAGGGTAGGTGCCCATAAACACCGAACACCACCACGAAGTATTCTTATTGTCATGATGAGGTAAGTTGTATAGAAAACACATTGTGACATAATAGCTGACATTTTGTGGGCATCACAGCAAATTTAGGTCTTGCAGAGAAATTTACAGAAGGAGGAAGAGGATTTATAGATGTTTAAGGTGAGCTTGCTCCAAACATTAGCAGTTTCAGAGGACAAAGGACACTATGGTTCCTTTGAAATGTGGTGGCCACAGTTCTCTCCTAAACTTTCAATTCTGAATGAGTTCCAAAAAGCAGGAGAGGGACAAAGACTATTTGGGGTACTGGTGGTTGACATGGTGCTCGGGGATATGGATTAGTGTTGGGCGGTGTTTAATGTGGTGTGGATGTGATGGGGGTTTTTTGGCTTGTTTGTTTTTTTTTTTTGTTGGACTAGATGATCTTAAAAGGTCCCTTCCAACCTAGGTGATTCTGTGATGCTGTGATTCTGTGATTCTCTGGTGAACATGGGCAGCTGACAGCATGGTGCCTCAGGTAAAAGACTCATGGTGCTACTGGTGCTCTGGGAAAATGATAAATTAGGCAGTAATCATTGCAACAGCTTCCGGGATGTATACTTGTATGCAAAGTGACCCTAACCCTGTGGGAAAGGCTGATGTGTTAGCTCTAATGGGAAAGCTAAACAGTGATAAGAGTAAGAGAATCAGATTGCACTGACTATAGCGTAACCCCGATGGTGTTGGAGGTGTAGGAAACTTGATTTATTTTCTCTTGTTTCATTCTGTTCTAACTTTTACATTAAACTTACTCATCAATATTAATGTTGTGCTAGATTTGTATTATATTTGAGAATATGCACATTAAATATTTAGTGATTGATTAGAAAAATAAGTGCTTGAACATTTAGACTTGAATACTCAGACTGCTAAGGTTGAGGTAGTCAGTGCAATGAAGAGCTTCTCCTCTCAAGACAAGTGTTTGACCTTGACACAGCCTCTAGACAGACTCTCTCTGGTGATGAAAGAGAGTTCAGGGTGGCTGGCTGAGAGACATCCCGTTTGTCAACACTAAACTCAAGGGAGATGCGATAATTCCAAAGTTCTCTTACTTGGTTTCTTTTAGGCCTCTTGTGCTGTGTTAGAGTCTTCATCTTGATGGGGCATACTTCCTTGCTCTTTTTTTCTTTTTTTAACTCCCTCTAAATATTGATACTGCTGATGGATGAGAAATCTGATTTTCCAAGCTTCGTTCTGTGGAAAAAAAAAAGAAACAAGGTTTGCTGATAAGTCATCTGTGAGAAGTCATGAGTCAAAAAGTCAAAAAAGAGTACTGCTAAACTGAAAGGAAGTGCTTAAGGAAGGGTACTATCTGTCTACTATCTACTTTCTACCTGCTTTTATTGTCATTCCTTAGGGGTCCGTAATAATTTCTGAGTTGTGTTTTGCCCATCTCCTTATATAGAAGGAAAATATACTAATTCTGTCCAACTGAGAAGAAATTGTAAATAGGAGAGATGTGATCTGTAACTGGATGAACATTTTAAACTCACATGACTTGTCAGTGCAGCCTGAGGTGGTGTTTCCTTCTGCATTTTGCCCCCAGCTGTGCATTTCTACTGTTGCCCATGTACTAGGGCTGAAACTGAAGTGTGCGTCAACTGGTACAGCTGATGCCTAGAAAACTAACCAACCATACATACAAACACATGAACAAAAAAGATTTCCATGAAATCTCTTTGTTTATCTAAATTGTCAAGGGGTTTATTCAATCTCACATGGGGAAGGAGATATAATGCACAGTTGATGGTGTGGAGTGAGGACAAAGGGAAGGAGAAGGTGACCATCTTTCTTTGAAATGACCTGAAGTGCCACTGGATTAGGTGCAGTGTAAAATACCACAGATATCCTCTGGCTGAACCAAAATTCAATTACAGTTCCTTCAAGAGCCTTCAAGCTGGTGAGGGGTCTAGAGAACAAGTCCTGTGAGGAGAGGCTGAGGAAACTGGGTATGTTTAGTTCGGAGAAGAGGAGGCTGAGGGGAGACCTCATTGCCCTCTACAACTCTCTTGAAAGGAGGCTGTAGAGAGGTAGGTGTTGGCCTCTTCTCCCAAGTGAATAATGACAGGACCGGAGGAAATGGTCTAAAGTTGTGGCAGGGGAGGTTTGGATTAGATATTAGGAAGAATTACTTACCCTGTGAGGGTGGTCAGGCACTTGAAGAGCCTGCCCAGGGAAGTGGTGGAGTCACCATTCCTGGAGGTATTTAAGATACCTGTAGACATGGCTCTTCAGGGCATGCTCTAATGCACGAGATATTTGGGGTTTGTCTGTCTGTGGGTGGCTGTGGTGTGTGTTGGTTTTGTGTTTGTTTGTTTGTGTTTTTTTTGTGGTTGGACTCAATCATCTTAAAGCTCCCTTCCAACCATGACTATTCTGTGATCTTCTCTGGTAGACTATCCCTGTGATTTATTTTCATGGGAGCTTTGGCTGAAGATGAAGGGTAGTTCATTGATGGGAGTACTTTCTGAAGACAAGACAGTATTGTTTGATTTCCTGGCATCACAATGACCTCTCCCTGAATTTGCCTTTCTCTCCGTGCTCCTGTTACCACAATATGATGTTTTGCTGCCTTGTGGAGCTGTCATAAAGACATGTTCAGTAAAGACTGGTGTTCAGATATTGTTGAGTATGGACTTCATAGGTGTTGGACACCCACATTTAACCTTTAGTGTAACTTTTTTGGCAGCATCAAGGATCAGATTCAAATTTCAGAGCCACACTTGCAAATCCCTAGCCCAAGAATTTACCTAATCTCGGGTTGCTGTAATACATTCTGTGGTACTCAGACAGAAACCCAAAGAGAATGGCTAATGAACAATGCCTGTAATCAAGGGAGACAATGCATCCCTAACAGGTAGGTAAGTACAATAAAGATAGTTAATACTTAAAATAAAGCTGTAACAATAATAACTTTAATATCTTTTTCTCCGGAGGGCCAACAGCTAAGCCCTGAATTACTTTCCCTTCCTGATTAATATTTGGCTGTGTTTGGAGGTTTTTAAGCCTTTCCAGGTAGCAAGGCCAGATCTCAGGAGACCTCATCATCTCGCGAGGGCCTAAGTGCCTCCTCTACCTTGGCCACATGCTGTTCCCTAACATTTTATCCTACCCTTTTTGCTGCAAGCTCTGTTTTACACCATCCCTTGCCATGCCTTGGTAACTGCTCTGGCTCCCTCTATCAGATCTGAGAGTATTTTTTGTTATTTCGCACCTTGAAAAAATAGATCTGTGAATCAAGACAGTGTCTCATGTCATAGTCCAAGCAGTTTCTTTTATCTTCTGTCTTCTCAGGAAGTATTCCTGTATAAAGGCTCCTGTTCTTTATCTTCATCACACATATCACACGTAATTTTCATCTGAATGCTGGAGGTTTTTTCCCTCATCCCTGGGTCACCACTCAATGCATGCATGTCTGGACAGAGTTATCTGACCTAGATTTTTCTACACAGTTACTATTATGCTATTTTTCTCCAATTTGAAGAAAGTTATCCACATTGACCCATCCAACCCAAGATATTTAGGCCTGTTCTATCATTCCTTTTTTATTTCTCTGCCAGAAGCTGACAGAATGCTTTTCAATATTTACACTCTCCTTCCTTACCTTGGGATGGAGGGAGAGTACAAAGGTTATGCATGTGACAACCATCATTATTGCCATAGCTCACAGCCTTCTTCCTCTTCTCCATCTGCTTCTACCTCTTGCTCCCACGTATGACGCGGTACATTTTGACCAAGCGGACCTATGGTCAGGTACATTTTGTGTACCTCAAAAGTGTCACATAAAAATACTTGTCTTTCTGTGACAAGAAAGGCAGCACAAAGATTTCTCAGTTCTCATTCATACATTTTAACCATCAGTTTATCCTTTTTTGTCTGAAATCACTCATGGTATGTACATGATAAATGTTTGTTAACCAAAATCTAGCTCATTACCTGGGTCATCCATTGTCTAGCTTGTAGATAATAATTGTCAAAAATGACAAAGAGGCAGATGGGAAAAATGCAGGTACAGTAGGTGTTTATTTGTGTAACTTTCAGTGGATAATGAAATTAAATAATTTTGAATATGTAATTTTGCTAATCACCAAATATATTTACATAATCCCTTTTTCTCACAGTGATTATAGGATTTGTGTGGCAAGACTTGCTTTGAAGCAGCATATTATTTATCTCCCCATTTGGTATTCCATTTTTCAGCATAGATGGGTTTTATTTCTGATTTTCTCTTGCATATACAATCACTTCTTTTCCTAAGTAGCACTGTTCAAAGCTGAGAGGTACTCTGGGGATTTAGTCTTACTGTATGTACTAGAATTTTAAGCTTTATGCAAAATTATTTGCTATCAGTGCTGAATATCCCTGCACACCCCTAAAATAAATTGGCAGTTTCTAAGAGCTTCCACAGTCTGGAGGATCTGACAGAGTAAAGAAACACAGTATAAATGGTTGTGTTTTGTTCTCCTTCACTCCTGTGTTTATAGTGTCAACAAGTCTTTGAGCTCTTGAAGAGATTTGGGCAAATAATTTTTAATGGTTCACTCCATAAATTTTGCCTAATGTTTGTGTTTGCAGGTAGGCTGCAAAGCTCAGGTCTCTTCAATGAAGTGTTTCAATACTCTGTAAAAGGGTGCCTTCTGCCTTCAATAAGACTAATCCCAAATTTGAAATGAAGCATGAGTATAAAGCACCAAACCTTTCATGTGGCAGACCATCTGGCCCCCTCCGCAATACGCAGAAGCCCCTTATAGTGATGACCTTAACTAAATGAAGACATAGCAGCATAGGAAGGAGTATGCTGCATTTTGTCTCTGCAAAGATCCTGGGAATGGCATGGTGAGTATTGCATATTTCAAACCAGGGGTCAAGAAAGCAGCTTTAAAGGTATCTGCCCACTGGCAAAGTTTTTCTGGCTTTCTGCTAACCTATGCCTTTGAGGTGTAAAAGGTTGTCTGTCTTCAAAAATCTTAGTCTTCAGTCTTGTAACTAGAAGCTGGAGCTACCTATCTAAGGTTCTGATGAGTCTTTCCCTGATTGCTGGCCTCAATGTCAATAGTTTCACTGTTTGCACCTCAGTGCCTTTGCTGTGGTAGTACAGCTGTTGCCCCACAACATGGCATTCATGGGGGTCTTGTGTGAGCCACAGCTCCTCAAACACTTCCTACACAATGAGTTTACCCAGGAGCCATAGGAATATATCTTCTACTTATCCGAAAAAGCATTTCTTGTTATAGTCTACTTTTTAATTTATTTTTTTAACTGCTTCTATAATTGTGTTGGAAAAGGAGTTAACCAGCAAAGGGCAACGAAGCTGGTGAGGGGCCTGGAGCACAAGTCTTATGAGGAGAGGTTGAGGGAGCTGGGATTGTTCAGTCTGGGGAAGAGGAGACTGAGGGGAGACCTTATCGCTCTCTACAACTACCTGAAAGGAGGCTGTAGAGA
>JAOQGH010000001.1:196697867-196709546 GCA_025769975.1 Gallinago jamesoni
AGGTTCAGATTAGATATTAGGAAATATTTCTTTACTGAAAGGGTTGTCAGGCATTGGAATGGGCTGCCCAGGGAGGTAGTTGAGACACCATCCCTGGAGGTATTCAAGAGACAAGTTGACATGATGCTCGGGGATATGGATTCGTGTTGGGTTGGTGTTGTTTTGTGTGTGGTGTGGGGTTTGTGTGGGGGTTTTTTTGTTCATTTGTGGTGGTTTTATTTTTTTTTGTTGTTGTTTTGTTTTTGGGTTTTATGTTTTTGTTGGTTTGGTTTTGATTTTTTTGTTGGGTTTTTTGTGTGAATTTTTTTTTGTCTTGGGTTTTTTTTTTGTTTTTTTTTTTTCATTGATTGGACTAGATGATCTTAAAAGGTCCCTTCCAACCTAGGTGATTCTGTGATTCTGTGATTTTGTAACCATGGGTCCCTCTCTTTTTGCATCTTGGCGTTTTCCTGCTCAAGTGTTAGATTTATACTAATGACTTTCAACAAGATGGAAATCAATGATCTCTAGGCAACAGATTTCACCTAAACTATGATTCTATTTTCATAGGTTTGTTCAACATGGGAATAATTCCAGTTTACCGCATAGCTATTTTAATCAGAATTTATCCTTTAGTATTTCATAAAACACCATTTTGCAAAGCTATTTCAGCAATTAGAACAAATGAGAAAGTCCTGAGCTGGGATTTTTACTTGTCTGTCTATTTTGAGCTTTATTTACCTTTTTATTTTTTTTTTTCCCAGATAAAAGCAATGTTAAAATTCCAAGGACATGTCTCGTTATGCTTTTAGAAACCCGAAAAGAAGAAGAATTAGAGAACTTGAAAGATAGGAAATCAGTTTAAAATACGGACATTTAAAACTGTTTTTCAACCTCCATGTAGAACAAACCTCAGTCTGAAGTCTCCTCCATCAGACATGCTCCTGCTGTTACACTCTTTTCTATTATGATTAATAACGTCTGAAATCTGAAACCAAGTCAGCTGCACTATAATAAACTTGGTATCAATTTTACAGGTCACAAATAACCATGTAATACAATAACCCTCTATATGTTCCAGACCAACGTGAGACCACATGTTTGTGGGGAGCAATGACTGGGTAATTTCATGAAGAATGAAGACCATATTCAGGAAAAAGACTCTGAAACCTGAAAGCATTTTCAGCTTTCAGGAGAGCAGGAGGCAGAGTCAGAAAAGGAAGGCATGTTTTCCAGAGATGGCTACCTTTAGTGGTATGAAGTATCTTCAGTCTTTAAAAAGTGCCTATGCATTTTGGAGTGCGTCCAAATGATGAATAATTCATCCTGTAGAGAAAGAACGTGAACAGTTAAAGTACATGTCATCAGACTAGAAATGGTCAGTCAGAAAATCAGTGAGGCAAGATTAAACAAAAAAGTTTGCTTTGAAGATGAGATTTGGGATCAGATATAAGGTGGTCTAGGTCAATTACAGTCAATATTACAGTCAAAAATTACAAGAGATTGTGCTAAGAATTGGGACCATCATGTAAAATATGAAAATATTTAAAAGAAGGAAAAGACTATGTGTTCCATATCTAGCTTGCAAAATGATGTGGTTATGTGAGAGTCTCAGCTTTCTTTTTATTTAAGAAAATTAAATTTCTTTGGTCACAGGTGTACAGAAAAACTTGAAAATGTGAACAAAGTGAACCCTACACACTCAGAAATCAGAAGAAAAACAGTGCCCTTTCTCTCATTTAAACTTAATCTTATGGCTGCAAAGCCAGCTTCATAGCTTTTAGATCTACCTTCCCATTGTTCTGCACTGTGAGCCGTCAAAACTTTGCATGAGAAAGGCATTCTTTTTTACCTCATAGTAATGAATTATACCTGAAGGACCCTCAATACACATCTGTAGGTATTAACAGATCTTTTCTGTGTCTGCCTTGTATTTGCAGCATCTAAATCCCATCAGGAACTATGTTTCTGACACTGCTAAAATGCACAATTATACAACATCTGAGAATTTCAGTGGCTAAGCCCCAAAGTGATTCTCAGACATATCCTTGCCTGTCACATTTGTATGGCCTAACCAGGCAGATTTTTAGATATATTCACCAGTTCACCTTTGTCACCAGAATGAAAAAACCCCCAACAACATAGTGAGATGACATGTAGGGATTTTCTCTTTGCTACTTTAGACAGCTTCTCTCTAAGCATTCTATTGTGTTGTAGAAAGTATTCTAATGAACATCTACCCATCCACATCAGAATCTTTGTAAATGCCTAATTTCACTCCAAGCAGTTATGCAAAATTTAGATGGTTGTAAACTGAATCTGCAGACTTTTTTTGAAGACTAGGTCCAATATGATCATTTTGGACTCCCCAAATATAAACATATCACAGATCTAAAAATTATGATTATATGAGTTTCCTGTTTAGCAACACCATCATTTTTATTCCATCATGATCTTAACTGTAACAAATCCTGCCCATTTCAAACAAAAATTGCTTTCAAATGCAGAGGGAGAACCAAGTGTTGCTTGTTGAAGATTCAGGCCTAGGGAATTTCAGGTGGTATGACAAATAAAAAACCAAAAGGAGCGTATTGCAAAACTTGTAGTTCAGCCTTCAACACATGGGCAGAAGTAATATACTAAGAACATAGAGACATTGGAAAAATGAGATTGTGCTTATACTTTTAGCCCTGATTGTAGCACTTAAAGGTCCTAGTTTAGGTTCAGAGTCCTCTTCTGACATGTTTTGTGCATACAACTGGTGAGAGACTGCCCAAGTCAGAAAGGGGTGTGTGGAAGCTCCATGTCTGCAGATGAACTGTGTTTTGGGTATGGCTTTAATATATATATCATATGAGACATCTCCAGGTTTCTGGAATCATACTGTGGCACTAGTAGGTGGGAGAACAGAGAAGGGGGCTCAGGTACAACCCTGTCATTACCCACCATCATTCTAATACAGCTCAAGAAGTGACAGCTGGTGGATGAGAACAGAATGTTTTGATCCTGGAAACAAGGCACTTAATTTGCATGAAGAGTGCTCCTGAGCAGGAACACACTTCTGTTGGAAATCAGAGAAAACTTGAATTTGGAAGGGATTTCTGTAGGTCACCTGGTCTAACCTCCTTCTCAAAACAGGATATTATTAAATTATTTTGCTCATGGTCTCATCCTTGGAATGTCTTCTTTTCTTCTGTAAAAATAAGGGGAACACTGAATACCAGGAATGAACACAAATGTTGACCTCCTGAGCTGATGAATGACATCAGTGAGTTGCTTTGACATTCTTCAGCTTTCTGTTCAGTAGCATGTGATTATATCTTTTTGTTTAGTTAACTTTTCATAAAGAGCCAGTAGAACAATGTGCCTGCTTACTGAAAATGTAAGAAGATGAAGGTACTGAAGATGAGTCTCCAGAGTACCCTAGCTGCCACCTGAGTTACTCTGTGTTTTGCACAGAGGCTCTTTACAAAAGATCATGAAAACCTGAGATGACTGCAACTGGCCTCCCCTCTTCCTTTATTAATCATCAACAGATTGTCCAGAATATGCAGTTGCTCCAGTGCTGATCTGGATTCCTTCCAAACAGCATAGCATGTTCAATAGCATTCTTGCACACCGTGGTGGCCCTTTGCTCTATCAATTGCTTGTACTTTCTTCACTTGTGTCTTGAATGCAGCTCAGATGCTCTCTTTCTGCCATCCACTAGAGTTTTATGTATTGAGCACTTGTAGAGTTATAGCTTCAGTTTATGTTTCAAAAGGTTCTTGTAATGACGGCTCTGCTACAAAAGCTTGGATGTTTGACTGTTTGTAAACCTAACTGAAAATATCACATTTCTAGAATGACACTTCCTTCTGGCTGTTCTACTTGAATTGAGGGCTGGTTCATTTGTACAGCTTCTTCCTACTGTGAAGTTGGAATTTCTCTACTGACACGGTAGAGCTTAAATATAGTCTGAAATATAGGACACTTAATTATATAAATACACCAGAAGGCCTAATCAATATAACTGAGCACTTGGGAAGGCTAAGGTCCTTCAATATACACGTGGGAATGTGATTCAAGGGTCTCTAGATTCTGCTTTCCTGGTTTCTTGATTTGCTTCTTAGTCTTTCACATCTGATCTAAGTCAGTTTAACCTCAGTACAGACAGTGTCAGCTCACCAGCTGAGATTCACACCTCTGAAAATATCCCCAGAATCCCTGTGTGTTAAATTCTTAGATGGAATAGAGATCACGTTTTGAAACACAGAAGATGGAAGACGACCATTTCTGTGGATTCAGTAGAAATTTGAAGTAAATATACACAAAGAAGTGATATGCCCGCTGCTGTCCATGTCCCATTTCCACAAATGTTTTCTCCCTTCCAGCAAGATGTGAGATGCCATTTATACTTATGATAAAACCAAGCAAAAACTAATCCTGTGCTTCTACAACATTTTGCCTGGCATCTTATCCAGGGAACTAAGACAGTACTGTGTGACTGATACTCGTTAGCATTTAAAGACTCTCAAAATGGGTTTTAAGAGCTTTTATCTGGCAGAAAAATCCCACAAACCATGAGATGTCTGTATCAGTGTGATGGACTGAGGAAAATACCTTCCTTGCTGCCGCAAGTTGGCAGCTTTGTATGCATGCAGATGTCGAGGGAATCTCTCCAGAAGAATTCCAAAGCAACTTGGAACAGGATTCAGATCACCCAGATGTAGTTTTGTTAGAAGATGCTGCACTGCTATTAAACATTTTAAAAGGGGGTGGAAAAAGCTTCCTGGGGCTTTGAACCACTGTCCTCAGAGGGAGTGTCAGATGCATGACTCCTCAAGGCTGATTCTTGTAAGATTACCATGCTGATGGGTCTTAGATACCTGTGCTTGGTGCTACTTGAAAATATGGTGGTTTCTTCCCTAAGGAAGTGGCAGTATGTAATTACATGTCTGGCAGTAGAGAAGGAAATAAAACAGAAGCTTTGGGATAGGAGTAGCTCTTTTCCCTCCTGTTGACCTGCACTTTGGTACACAAGGGAAAATGAGCCACTGGAAAAGCATTGGAGTCCAGATACAACTGCTCTTCTGCATTGTTGTTTTATACAAGGTGGGCAGCCAAAGCAGAGAAATAAAGAGGTGCTTAACAGTAATTTCTTCCTCCATAATTTGCAAGAAGCAGCTTTCTGTGGTCTGTGTAAAATTCAAAAGTTTTCCCTGACTGATTTCAAAACACTTCAGCTCCCGTTGCATGTCCCATGCAACTCCCACCTGGGAAGACTGAGATGTATAATCATAGAGTCGCCTAGGTTAGAAGGGACCTTTTAGATCATCTAGTCAAACCATCAACCTAACACTCACAAAAACCATCACTAAACCTTCACACATGAAACAGTGATGAACATGCATTAATTTGGTGATGGAGGCACTCTCAGCATGCAGGGCTGTGAAGATTCATATAATTTCTCTAGTACAGGCACGTAAACTGTTCTCTTACCTGGGACTTGACTCAATGCCATGTCAAATCAGCACTACATGCTTCCACTGGCTTCAGTGGTAGCAGATTATGTCCTTAATGGGTATGTGAATTACAAGAGAGTGAAACATACAGGCTTTGAGGAGTGGTTTTATTGTGTTCTTTCCCAAATACATTGATTTTATCAAAAGATTGAAGAATTGGTGGGCTGGGTATTTTAAATATAGCTTTTAGCTTGTCATCGATATGCTTTAAAAGAGAGCTGTGAGTTGAAATTTTTATTCTTCTCTAACCTCTTTTTTCTTTTTTTTTTTCCTCTTACAAAGAAAGTTGTAAAGTATACTTGAGTAGAGGCAGTTTGAGGTTTTTTTCTATATATATTCTTGGTGTATATGGTTTTGACCATTATTTTTGATTACCTGTTCTGGCATGACCGAGATTTCCTGTAATGTTTCTAATATTTCTTTTTCCTCCCTGGGGAAATTTTATGTCTGCTTTTAACATTTGTCTTTTATTTTTATTTTGTGAAAACTGAGGCAGGGAATTAATTTTGTATTGTAGCCATATCTATTTCTTTGGTTAATAATATCTTACATTTACAATATCCTAGCCTATAATCTCCTTGGATGACCTTCCTACCCTAACACATTTCTATTGCTTCTCTTTTCTCCTCTTGTGCTACTTTGCTTTTAGTCTTTTTGTTGAATTCTCCTCTCTTTACATTTTCTCATCTCTCCCTTCCATAATCTACATTTTATGCCCCACATTTGGTCTCTTCCTAACCTTGATTACTTCGTACAAAGCATTTTTCATTCACATTGGCATCCTTCTCCCTTTACAGTATATTTACTGGGTAGGTAGCATACACATACACAAAATTCCCTGAGGCAAACATGAATTTTACTTTGAATGCCTTCTAATTTCTCTCTCTCACCCCTTTCCTTCGTCATTCTATTTCTTTCAATTTTACCCAACACTTTCAATTCTAACAAAGCTTGCTCCACTGAAATTGGACACCAATTTTTTTTCTCATGCATAGGCTTGTTTTCTCCCTCGTTAGGAACATAACTAGATTATTCCTCTATTTCCCCCATTTTGTGCATTTTCCTGCTGTATAGAGCAACTAACCAATGGACTTTAATGAAAGTTTTTTTTGTTTCTATTTTTCTGCCTTTTATATATAAAAAACCCCCACAACTTCTTACACTTTTTGGTTTTTGTTCTCTCAAGAGTCCCTCTCTTTTCTTAGCAATGCACATTTTTCAGTCTGTCTGCTCACTCCATGTACCTTTTGTCTGTTCTCCACTTCCATTTAGTTGTTGCCTTTGAGCGTTTTGCCACTGACTACAATGCAACCTGTGTTTGAACTCATTTGCCTTTCCTCCTGTGTCCATTGGCTTGACCTGTTAACGGTGAGAACCAAAGGTTGTGACTGTGTGCCATGTCACTTGCAGTAAACTTGTTTGGCTCAATGCATCCTTGATGACTTCTACATGTCCGTCTCCATTCCACTCCTCGCAAGGAATCTGGTTAACATCTGACTATTGTCTTTGGCCTGGCATGTCCATAGGCAATTGGGTGTTGTATTCCTAAATTTGATGATTGGCAGCTAGAGACATCTTTGACAAATTAAAGTAGATGGGATATAGCAAGAAATTCTCAAGTTAGTGTCTCACCATGGCTCTGCACCCACACCCCTCCACCCCTAAAAGACATATCTGGCTGGGTATGTTCCTCCTTCAGTGATGTCTGCAGGTTTCTTTTAGCCTGCCTCCCAAGGACATTCTTCCAGGACATAGTGTAGAGGATAAAGAGCTGGGTGGGTGCCAGCGTGCTCTAATTCAGTGCTTCTACACCAGAGAGGATCAGAAAAGGGACTGAGCCTTCTGCTTGTGGGTAACACATCTGAGCCAACGAGTGGCCAGGAACATTCCCCTATTCAAGTGCCTCAGAGGTGTATAGGACAGGTTATTACACTGCCAGAGGAAGGCTGGTCATCCAGAGTTTGTCTGGACAGGGAAGATAGAGGCAAATTTTGATCTGAAGCTGAAAAAAAACACCTGGCCTGAACTGCACATTAAAAGTGTCCATGAGGGGACATCCATGCAGTCTGCCTGGTCACTATATATTCATGGCCAAAAATACAATATGGGCACTTCCTTATCTAGGCAGGCAGACTGAAATTCACCTCTGGGCTACAGGTTGCCTGGGACTTATCTTGCATTACTGTAGGTTATTTATCAGCCTTCCTAGCACTCTGCCCCAAATAAGAAAAGTCCTTTGAGTGACTAGTTTCTCAGAGGTGGAAACATTTGACTGGTCTGCTTGTTCAGATGCTAGCTCACAGCCAATGCTCCGCCCCGCCCAGACAAAGGCATTTATCCATGTTAATGCTCCTTCTGGACTGAAAGAAACTCATTGCTTCAGGTTTGTAAATATATAGCACTGCAACAAATTGACTCCCAAAGTCAGCAGTTTGGCTCTCCCAGCACTCAAGAAGTCAACACCCTGTACACATGCAATTCTCTCCCTAGATATTTTCATTTACAAAATACTACATCTTGTCTCACTTGCAAATCACAGACTTATTCTCACGTAGGTATCTAATCCTCAGTCTCCCAAAACTTAATCCTGTAGTCTACATCTTCCCCCAAAATACTTTGTCAGGAAATAAAGGAGAACATAAAACAAAATGTAAAGACAGCCAGGAACCTGTACCTTTTAAAACTCCAAATCAGTCCCATCTGTGGTATGACTGAACACAGTAATTTAATATAAAACACATACATAGTACCTATACTTATCACTTACTTGAAAGATACTGGGTTATAACAGAAAGCTTTTTTTATTATTTGAGGATTTAAAACCTTATAGATCTCAAAATTAAAACAAAAAAGATACCTAATTATTGCAGTTAATTAGAAATACATTATTAATAACAGTAGAGTAAGTATGTTGAAGTCTTGTTAAATTCTTCTGAAGCATTTAATCTTTCTTAGATCTAATTTAAATGGAAGGGAGCATTATAGACCAGCAGGGAAAAAAACCTTTTTCAGTTTTGATACCTTAATTAACAGTCTAGGCTTGAGTCTGTTTTCAAGCCCATATTCACCAGATGTAGCTCTACTGAAATAAACTGAGTTAAATGATGTCTTGCCAGAATGATATCAACTTCTCACTGAGACTCTGCATTTCTTGAAGTCAGAGTAAAACTCAAGAAAAACCAATGAAGCTAAAGGATTTATTCTAATTTTATGCAAACATTGGTAAGAAAGAATCCATCTAATTAATCAGTTAAAATCATACAGTTCATCCCTTACCATTTGTTTTAAAGAATTAAGACTTTTCTGACATGAAGGAAGCTTGATTTGTGCTCCCTTGCAGGAAGAAGTCAATATATTTTACAATTATTTCCATAGATCAACAAATCATACAAAACTAGTTTTTTGGCTACAGACATTATTCAGTTTTTCATGAGGTCTAAGAGTGGAAATAAGAGAGGAAAATGTATGGGACTCTCACGTTTCTTTGCTGAAACTTAACGAATAAAACAGATGGGCATTGGTAGCCTTTTAGCTAGAAGAAAAAAAAAATATTTCTGAGTGCTGTGACTCAGTCTTTGCAGAAAGAGACATTTGATAGGTTTTGTTCATTATCAGGTGTCAGGAGATTATTATTCTGCTACTAAGGAACGAAGGTCCTTTGTTTATGGTTAGCAGATGTAAGGATCATTTAGCTTTTGCTGACTGAAAGAAAAATTTGTTATAGTGAGTATATGCTGGTTTGCACACTTGAGAGTCAGATATTCAATTTAGCTCAGGGACAGAATTTCATCACAATATTGCAAAGACATTTTCAGAAAAAAATCCAACTCTCATTTAAGAACGTGAATACAAGACATTCTTATGAAAGTGTAGAACATGGCATTGTCAGGGCAAGGGCCGGGAGGTTGTCCCTTCCTTTTCTCTCTTTACGTGCAGAGAACAAAGAGAATGCTTTAGGTGTAATATATTCTCAGTTTTATTGCTTCAAAACTGAGTCCTCGATCTGAAAGTATCCGATCCTATGCATAGACTTAGGTATGTGTAGCTTTGCATAGATTCCTGCAAGGTGGAACTGTCTTATGATGCCAATATTGACATCTTTGATGAGTTGATAGCAGCTGAGATCTTTTCTGATAAACCACTTTTAACCCAGGAAAGATGCTAAATAGAATGGGAAATAAATAAAAGAGGACATAATTGTCTGGAGGGTTGCTTCCCTGCTGAGTGCAAGCAGACTCCTGTCTGCTCTTTTCAGCAAACACACAACATTTAGATCAGAGGTTAGTGCCACCTGGAATTATAAAGAAAAACAAAACACACAAAAAAAAACCCCAGTTGAAAAGGATACAGAGAGAGGAAAAATTAATTTTTATACCAAAGAAGGAAAGTAGACAAAAATAATTAAAAATGAGCAGAAAGAGAGACAGAGCACTAGACCGTAATATCATTATTTATGTCTGTAGAGCAGCTTATTCAACAAACGTTCTTTTCTTTTTGATGCTGAGCAATCTTCTTTTTGTTGTAATTTTTACTGCTGTAGTACAGAGGAGGCCCCTTTATGGGCCATGATTCACATGGCCCTTGTACTGTGAATAATAAAAGATGATTGTTATTTTCTGAAGAGTCCCTTATGACACAGGGACTCTTCCCACCATGCTGCTGTGAGGCCAGGATAATGAGCCAGAGCCTACTCCAGGGGATCAATCAGACTCAATCAAGTCTGAAAACCCTCTTCCCCCACCACTTTGTGGAACAGCATCCTTCTATTCCTTGGCCCTCCTGATCACAGTATGGGAACAGTAGGTGTGTTTATGATCACTAGTCCTTGGGATTTATTATCTCTTATATGAGATAAAGAGAGGTACGGTAAAAGCAAATTAACTTCTCATGCTAAATTGCCAGGTGTAAGTAACAAGTTATTGTATTTGACAAATCAAACAATAATAAGCTATAATTAGCTTTGGTTTTGCTTTTCCATTTGCATGCTTTGCTTTTAGTAGTAATCCAGTCAAACTAAGTTTCAGGACATTATATATAGCTCCCTTGGACAGAATTGAGTCTCCAACAAACCCTTTTTTTTCCCAAAGTGAATTCTGATCTGGTGTGAACCACCTCAGATTTTTCTGATTCACAGAATCAGTTTGGTTGAAGGAAACCGTTAGACATCTAGTTTGCTGTCATCTAGTCCAACAAGCCCAGAGCAGATCTAATTTCGAATTTAGAATAGGTTGCTCAGGGCCTTCCCCAGATGAGCTTTGAAGATCACTGAACGGAGGTCCCTCTCTAGAACAACTTGTTTGAGTGCTTGACAAGTTTCATTGTGAATTGTATTTTCTTTATGCCTAGCTCGCATTTCCCTTGCAGCAGCTTTTGACTCTTGCCTCTTCTTCTTTCACTGGGCATCTCTGGGAAGAGTCTGGTTATTTTATAACTCCTCCATTGTTGAATTTAAACACCTCCCTCCATAGTAGTTGAAGACAGCAGTTAGCATCTACTCAGATTTCTTTTCTTCAGGCTAAACAGCCCAAATCCCTGAGTCTCTTCCCGGTGTCTCATACTCAATCCACCAGATTTGTCCTCCACGTGACTTGTTGCAATTCATCATTTTTACCTCTAGTACTAAGCAGTTAAAAGATGGACACTGTACTCTGAATATGACTTCAGCAGAAATGCTGAAGAGATGAGAATAATCACTCCCCTTGACCTGCTGGTTATGATCATGCTGATGAAGCCCAGAGTGCTTTTAGGCTTCTCTGCTGCAAAAGCACTCTGCTGACTCCTTCAATCACATTTGTGGAGTTTAAAGTCTTCAACCCATATTCTTGATTACTGATTTAATTAGGAAAATGACTCACTTTTTAATTCCTGTCATCTAAAGTAGTAATTGTCTGACACAACTTTCTTTAGAAGAAAAACAGAGAAAAAAAAAGGGTATGATATCCAGCTGACTGAATGTTGCTAGTCTTAACGTTTTGCATGTTATCACAGGATCACAGAATCACCTAGGTTGGAAGGGACCTTTTAAGATCATCTAGTCCAACAGTCCAACCAATGAAAAAAAAAAAAACCCACAAACCCAACACACAAACCCCACACCACACACAAAACAACACCAATCTACTACTAATCCATATCCCCAAGCACCATGTCAACTCGTCTCTTGAATACCTCCAGGGATGGTGCCTCAACCACCTCC
>JAOQGH010000001.1:196709646-196728378 GCA_025769975.1 Gallinago jamesoni
CCAGGGATGGTGCCTCAACCACCTCCCTGGGCAGCCCATTCCAATGCCTGACAACCCTTTCAGTAAAGAAATATTTCGTAATATCTAACCTGAACCTCCCCTCGCACAACTTGAAGCCATTACCCCTTGTCCTATCATCTGTGACCTGGGTGAAGAGACCGACCCCCACCTCTCTACAGCCTCCTTTCAGAGAGTTGGTGAGAGCAACTCTTCCCCAGACTGAACAACTCCAGCTCCCTCAACCTCTCCTCATAAGACTTGTGCTCCAGACCCCTCACCAGCTTCGTTGCCCTTCTCTGGATCTGCTCCAGCACCTCAATGTCTTTCTTGTGGTAAGGGGCCCAAAATTGGACACAGTACTCCAGGTTGGGGGTCACCAGTTCCCAGTACAGGGGGATGATCACCTCTCGGGTCCTACTCACCACACTGTTCCTCATACAGGCCAGGATGCTGTTGGTCTTCTTGGCCACCTGGGCACACTGCTGGCTCATGTTCAGCCGACAGTTGACCAACACCCCCAGGTTCTTTTCTGCCAGGCAGCTCTCCAGCCACTCTGCCCCCAGCCTGTAGCGCTGCCTGGAGATTTTGTGACCCAAGTGCAGGACCCAGCACGTGGCCTTATTGAACCTCATTCCGCTGGTCTCAGCCCACCCATCCAGCCTGTCCAGATCTCAGATTTATGATCAAATACATTCTATGTACAAGTTTATGAGCGTGCCTCTTCCTGACAGACCAATCCGTATACCAATTTACATAATTTCTGAATATACATGAGTTTATGTACATAGTTTTTCATAAAATATTATTTACACAAACACGTGTAAGAACAAGAGCTGTGATTCATTAACTAATTAATTTCTCATGAAGTTTCAACAGGATGAAAGATAAACAGCACTGACATAACATTAGTCCTGTTTTAGATAATCCCTAAATGTGGCTTTTGGGCACTGGGAACTCCATGACAACACACCAAAGAAATATCATCTACCTGTAGGACACTACATGCAGAGAGAAAGGGAATGCAGTATCGTAGGGGACGTAGAAATCTGTGGTATTTGTATCCCAGAGGCATAACCACTGTCAAGTTTTGTAATATAGGAGACTCTTAAGGAGCATGGGAAAGAAGACAAAAAAGACAAAATCCTGAGGTGTGCTAGCACCTGAGGAGCAGAATGAGGGAATCAAAAATTGCTTGTTTATAGACAGTGCAGGTTAGCAAAATGCAGGGAAGTGTTTAAATACAACACAGGGAATGGTGTGTTTTGAAGGCTTTGCAATGTTGATTTGATTTGACATGGCAAAGAAGAAGCAGTTGGGAGAAGGATTTAATAGGAGGTGTGTCAATAGTCAAACTTGCTTTTGTGGCAAGTTCAAGATAAAGAGATCAAGGCGATTCGTCTCTTATGGTTGGATTAATGTTGGTACCAAAAGTTGATGGATAAAAACCTGGAGTTGAGAATATGTCAGCAACTTGCAGATGTGGAACTGGGAACTGAACACCTGAAGGACTAGCCAGAGAGCAGCTATCTGCATCTGGTGCCAGGGCAGGCTCCTCCAGGATCAGCCCCAGACCACCAGATAGATGCACCAGCCCACTCAAGAGCAGGAGAGGCTTTGCTAGTGGCCCACTGGGTAACATTGCTATACCAAGAGGCCAACTTTGCAGCCAGGCTGCAACATCTGTAGAATGATTGTCACTTAATGCAGAGGAAAATCAAACCCATGAGGTCTTTCAAGATGAGGGCACACAATAAGGGAAAAAAAAAATTAAAAAGAAGACAACTTAAACTGATTATTTGCTTTAGAAACTACAGGCATAACAAAGTTGTACCATGTCTTTGCATTAAAAAAGAAGAAGAAAGGAAAAAAATCCCAGTGCTTAACTGTCCAAAATGAAAATTGAAGATTTCCTTTGAGAATTTTGATCCTCTGGAATCAAGATTCAGGGGAGGAAGCTGAACCAAAAGCAAATAGTTTAGCTACTAGAAAGATTAAGGAGTTCTGATAAAGTGGCTACAACAAATAAAGGAACTTGAGAGAGCAGTCATTTTAAAAGTAATAAAAGAAAAAGAAAAGGAGAAATTGTAAGATTTAATAACCCCTTAAATGAGTGGCATAAAGCCTCCTTGGAATGCAAAAGACTGAATGACCCTATTAAGAACAAGCGAAAATAGGGATTTACCTGAACCAACAGAAACTGGATGGAGTTGTATTACAAAAAATACACCAAGAAACCAGAGGTTGTTAAATTAAAATTGGGACAGAAAAATCACTTAGTGCACAGTTTTTCAAATAAAACACAAAATTTAAAGCAGACGGCAATTTTAGTGGGGAAAATATTTATTTTATGTTATAGGATATGCCAGAGATCCCAAAATACGCAAGGTCAGAAAGTAGAACTGGAATGATACATATTAAAAGCAGCACTTCTGGAACAAATCCCTTGAGAAATTACTTGTACAGATTTTGTCCAGCTGCTGGAAAAAGCTTATGAAATGGTTGTTTCAAAAACACTGCCATGCAGATGGTGGTTTTTTAGACCTATTCCGCACTTTTCCTTCTGTCCTGATTTAGTCAAAACCCTCACTAAAATTGATCAGTGAATGAATTACTTGAAGTACTACTTACTTTAGTCCCCCGTTGAGCAGTTTTTTCTTTCTTTCTCACTTGTATGTGGCTTACAGGATAGCGATATTCCCAAATGAGTTTTAAATTGGATTTCTCATCTGAAGAAACTAACAGCGCATTTACTAAAATAGTGTTACAATGGAAGATATTTGGTGTCTGTGGCAACTGACGCTGACAAAGATGACCAAGTTCAGAGAGTTCCTTGGGTTTTGTGATGTTTTGAGGATTCCAAGCCATATGGCACTGCTCTACTAGTGTGATGGATTTGTAACCGGAGACATTCAAAGTACCAGGGTGACTGTGTAATAATAGAGCCTGATGGCTGGGCTGGATCTACCCATTCTATCCAGTGCGATCAGGATGCATTGAATTGATCACTGAAGGAAGAGCAGAGAATTTCAACTGAAAAATAAAGAGATAGCAAAATTACAATGCTGAATCATTTCATTTTGACATTTTAAATTATCTAATATTAAGTGAAATATTTTAGCATGGAAACATGAGAATGTTACTTTCAATATTTAGGGAAAACCTGTCAGTTCTTTAGTATCATAACTATATTTTGGGGGTTAAAAGCTGAAATGTTTTTTAAAATATAAAGAAAATGGAAATAAAAGTATTGCTATGAAATCACACAACTAATTTTATTTTAAGCAAAATAAAATTCATACTGAATTTCTCTTTTAATTGAAAAAAAAACTTAAAAAGTCCTGAGCTTAACCAGTACTAGGGAGTTTTGTTTTCTTTGCATTTTCTTCCTTATTGCTATACTCAAAATTCAATATCTAACTATGAATTAGAGCAGAAAAAAATGTTACATATTGGAGTTCAAAGTGTATCAACATGTCATGTTCACCAATCCATTTATTGGAGAGACCCACCACATTTGCAAACCCAAAATGTTATTGAAGTAAAGTATAAGAAATGCGTGAAGAAAATGACTGTCTTTTAGAGAGGGTGTACCATGTTAAAGACAAAAAAGTGAGACATGGGGTAGACCAAAGTCAGACAGGAGCACAACTCTGTTCTTTGGCCAGCACTTTTGATCTGTGGCCAGATAAGAAAAAACAGAGTTTTTTCCTTTTTTTTTTTTTTTTTCTTTTTCATTCACTATGAGGCTCTTTGCATATTTACAGAATGGTAATGACATTTATTGATCTTCTGCAAAGGAAAATATTTCCCATGTGCCTTCCCAAAATATCTCCAATTATAAGAGGCATTTTGTGGGTTCAAAAATGCCCAGAGAAATAGATATTTGTTTCTTTTTCTTTAGAAACAATTCATCCAAAATAATGTCATGAGGGATGACTGCAAAGCTTGCCCTTTCCTCAGAGAGATTGCTTTTGGGTTATGCCTCTGTGACAAGATACTTCATTTAGCTTTGAGTGCAATGCACAGTGCTCTAAAGAAGGAAATATATTCTGAACCTTGGCAAAGCTAACTGGCACAAAGGAAGCACAGACTAATATATCTGGTTTTCTCCTGGTTTTCAGGTGGCCCTGTACCATCCTGGGTGGGAGCTCGGATGGTCCAGGAGGCCGTGTTCAACTGTCTGGGCAGGATTGTTTCCTCCTTATGGGTCTGCACAAGTCTTGACATGGTGCTGCGGGAGATATGCCAGAAGTCTATAAAATGAGAAGAGTGAAGGAGCAGGCCAGAAGGGAATCATTATTTACTGACGATTCCAATACAAGAACTAAGAGGGTTTAAATGGAACTAGCAGGTGGCAGGCCTGGAAAATCAAAACAGTGGTAACGTAACTTGTGAAACTCAGAATATTGTGCATGATAAAAGTATGTATGAGTTAAAATGAATGGACCAACTACATGGAAGAAAATAGCAGAAAAAAATCAGCAACCAATAAATCAACAAAAAAAAACCCCAAACCTCCAAAACAACTAAAAAAACCCCAAACACAACAACTAAAACCAACCAACCAACCAACCAACCAAAAAAAAACAAAACCAGAAAAGAAGCTGACATGAAGTGAAAATTTCTGCAGGCTTGTAAACACTACAGAAATACCTCATATTCTTCTACATTGTCCACTGCTAGAGACAGGCACTGAGCTAATCACCTCTGTCCTGATTTACAGACATTCTTAAAGTTTTTTAGTTTTTGCTGTTGGAAAGAATCAGAAACTGACAAAATAGCTCATATGAACGGAGAGAGGATGAAGAAATAAATACAATCGCAAGAAAATTCAAAATGAATATAAGAAATGTTTTTTCTCACAGGCACAGACTATGCAGTCATTGTCAAAATAAGCTGTTGAGACAAAGAATTTCACAAGTTTCAAAAATAATTTGGAGATATACTTGGATAACAAGAATAACCAGACAAAAAAAAAATCTGTTAAATCTTGTTATTCAGTGTTTAAAACAACCAAAAGCTATTACAGTGTGATGGAAATGTGGGCCAGTTTATCCCAGTGCAGGTTGTTTAAAGCTTCCTCTGAATATTCTGGCATTGACCAGCTCTGCTTAGAAACTGGGACTGGGACTGGCTGGTCCAATACAGTGGTTTTTTTTGTTCCTATAGGTGTGTTTTTGACATATTGCACACCTGAAGAAATTGAATGGAAAGGAACTGAAATGAAAAGGAGCAGAAAGGATGAGTTGAGCTCTAAACAATGCATAAAAATACGAAAAAACAATACTATTTGATAGAGTTTTCAATTATCTCTGTGGCCTATATAAGACCTTACCAGCTAAACGAGACACTGAGAACTCAAAACTTTTATTCTAGAGTTTCTTCACGTAAAGAAGGTCACTTAAAATAACCTTTCTTACAGGAGAGAATCATTAGTTTTGATCACTCAACATTTTTGGCAAAAGTGCCATCAAAAAATTCTTGGCTGTCTCTAGTTTCTTCAGTGCTTGTTTTTCTCAGAGATCCCCCACATTTCATCAGGTTGTATAAATGAACACACCTAACCTTTGCAGTGCCTGCCTGCTCGTGTAAGGTGTTAACAGAATCATTATCACAGCATTTTCGGATTTGGAATAGAAGCTCCACTTCCATCTGTCCTCCTAGTGTCAGAAGAAACTTGCAGTGGCCAAGCTAGATACTTTCCCAACCTACTGGCAATATGGGACGTATCTTCATGTCGAAGTCTTTCTTCTGTACAGACAGCCCTTCAGCCTCAATTCCTGCCCTCCCAGGTTGGTTAAATCACACCAGCAGGACACAGCTCACCAACAGTGCAAGATGAAGGAGGTAGAAAGGGCACCTTTCACGTACTTGCTCTGGCCTCTTTTTGTGTGTACAGGAGGAAAGCGCAGGTTTTCATTTGTAAAAAAAAAAAAAAAACCACAAAACCAAACAACTTTCAAAATGGCTTAAACATGAGAATAAGGTTAAAGAACAGGCTTGTTAATGAAACAAATCAGATCTCACCCAAGAAGAACATGAAACTGACCATATCAGGTTGGACTGAAGATCCTTCTGACCCAATATCCTATCAGTTTAAGCAACCACTGTTGGATTTCTAGATGAGAGAACAGGAATAAGGCCAGCTTGTATTAACACTGACATACTGTCTTATTTGATGGATGCATGCTCTTTTTTTTTTAAAGAAATCTTACTTCCCTTTTTTATAAACAACGGCTTTCAGAGAAAAAGAATAAAAAATTACAGCTAAGCTGATCTTAAGGATTTGCCTAGGAAATGTCTGTTCCTAAACAGATGACCTACTCTTTTTTAAACATTATTCTTAGTGAATTTCTCTTTTTCTTTTTAATCTTTTCCTTTCTTTTATTTTTTCTTCTTTTGGAACTGACCCAGTTTTTAAATCCCTGTCAAAGAGCTGATGGCTTGTAAAAGAATCCATGCAGTGTATTATAAATCAATTCAGGCCTTCTGTAACTGATGAGGATAGATAGTGCTACATCAGTATCATCTCACCATTGAAGTCATTAACTCGATATAGATCTTTCTCAAGCAAATTATTTCATGTGTTAGCAATGAAATGAAAAGTCTGAGCTTTTGATGATGGTTGATGCTCTTTTGTCTTACATCCATGCATCCCTCATTAAAAGCTTGAGGCCTCAGCTCTGCAATATACTATTGAGGAATTTAAGTGTATCCCTATTCAGCAAAGCATTGAAGCACACATTTTTATATTCCTGAGGTCGAAAGAGGGTAAGTACATGCTTAAATATTTGCTTCATAGTGACACTTAAACATGAATTTAAAGTTAAATCTGTGCTTAGAAACTTTGTCCTATTGGATGTGAATTGAACTACAAGAGAAACATGCTAATGAAAAAGCTATCCTTACACATACTGCTCCCTCCTGTGGGCACCAATGTGCACCAAATCAGCAATTCTTCTGCCTGTGGGTTGATGAAATTAATTTTGAGTATCAAAATCAGCAATGACAGGCTTCAAAAGAGCTGAAAAGTCCCACTTTGGTGTTTTTAGCAAATGTTTTGATTTTTCATTTCAAAATGTCTTACAGGAACAAAATGAAAACATGAATGTTTTGATTAGCCCCAAAAGATTTCTGAAATATTGTGTCACATAAAATTTTAGTTTTTATATTTCAATCTGTGTCTGAATGAAAAGAAAAAAAAATCAGAATTTTTCAAACTGCAGAAAAAAAACGATCCTGTTAATTGTTGTTAAAGATGTTAGAGCATGGGATGAAGGAGAAAGGCAATTTTTTTAAAGGTTATTAATGATTGAGAAGGAATATATATATTTTTTCCCAACTATTTTTTTATTTAATACTAGAGGAATTCCGATACCTTCATTTTAAAATTCAATTTACTTTATTTGGGTGAAAGAAATAAATATCTCACTTTTTTCCTTTAAACTTCTGATGGGATACAAAAATTAGGATTTTTTTCTCCTTTAATACAAATAAAATGTAAAATAAAAATGATAGGTGTTAAAACTGTAACCTTTATAAACTACAGTGAAAAAGTGCATAAAATTCTCAACTTTATATAAAAGAAAATGGCGGAAAAAAGAATCAATATTTCCAACCGACTCTAAAATGTTAAAGAACACAGAGAAATTCCAAAGGGAATGGATGTTGTGCTTGGCTATGTTATTTTACAGATATGGGGGGAAAAAATCTCTCCCTCGGACGCCTTTTAACCTAAAGGATACAGACAGAAGGCATGAAACCCAACCCCACAGAAGGAAGGAAACATTGATTGCTAATTTTATATTTTATTAATGTGGTTATTAGGTATATTCATTGTATCATTGCCTCAAATTACCTATCAAGTCCTGTCTATGTTCAGTTTGTACAGTCTGATCTTGATTAAAGACAAGATGCTGTACAAGAGTATAAAAACCTAATGTTTGCAGTATAATGGTTAACATTTTTGTTCTAATAAATCCCTCTGAGCTTCCTCCATTTCTTGTTGTTTTTTTCAGCCACTCGTCTCCACCAAGTGGAACACTTATTTAAATACTTCCCATAAAAATTCACAGCTAAGTGAGCTGGAAGAAAATAATAAATTGTTATCACTCAATGTCAATATAAACCTTCATTTCTGATAGGACTATTGGGAGGGCTAATCATAATTATATTATTCACATGGCTTAGTGGGTGCAGCCTGTTCAGAAAGGTACAACATAAAAATAAAGAACAGAGAGCCTACTCCTACTTTACATTTGGGTTTTCTTATGATTATCTTTGAATTAAAAACATTTGTCAGATGGTTATTTCATTTTTCTGAGAGCTGGGAAAATGGTGTCCTTATTTCCAAGGCTGGTGACATTCAAACGTACTTCTGGAGGGGTTAACTTAACCCTAAAGGAAAATGGGCTCTTTCAAAAAAGATTCTTATGACAAGTTTCTTGTGACTTTCTCATAAAGTGACGATTCACTTCCTTTGTACCTTCTGTAATGAGAATTGTAAGAGAGAGAACAGATAAGATGCACAACAGGGGACATAGGAAGAACTATGGTGACAGGATGCATTGAGCTGGGCTATTGGTTTCATAGACCCCAGAAAAGAACTTGATAGGTGACTGGAGGAGTAAGACTCTGTGGGACGCATCTAGGGAAAAGGTGCTACACCAAGCTGTACAAAGATCAACCAGAATGAAAGTTTGAGGCCAAAGCTTTTTTTCCACTGAGTTCAGTGAATTAAAAGCATGTTTTACTTGCTGATCTGCTGAGTTCATATTCATAGTCATATGTGAGTTCTAGTGATGGAAAAGAAGTCCAATTGAGGAGGTAGTTTGAGAAGAGACAGGACATCCTTATATTCTCTGAAAAGAAAAAAAAATCCAAAGAAAAAGGAAGAACCAACTCATGTTCAGACTGTGAGAGATGTTCAGACCATATCTGTGTGTATTAGAAAATGGAAGTTGAGACTAACCACCTTTGGAAGCAGAGCTTCAGACCAAGTTCAGGAGCCTGAAGTTAGATTTTAGCATCACGCATATATCTGCATGTCCACTGCTCACACTAATGTAAGATAACACTATACAAACATGTCTACCCTCTGTGGCATTGCAAACACGTGTTATTGCAGTATAGTGCCCTAAGTGATTTTTTTTATTTTGCTTTATTTCTGTCAGAGGATGTTATGGTTATTAATTCTGATGCTTGGAGATCATCTCCCATTGGCTCCTGGAAGCATCATGAACTGGGACTATAAAAAGCACTGATTAATAATCCCTAGTCTTGTTTCATTCTTGGCATTAATCTTCCCTAATTCTTATCTTAGACAGCTGACTTTGTTTTCACCATGACACATTGGAGGGAAATTAAATCCCATTGTTTCATGTGTCTAAGGGCTAATATAGCAGTGGAATATATGACACAATACATAGCATTTACAATTGATTAAATACTGCAGCAAATTCCGCCTCAATCCAATGTCCAGAAATTCCATCATTACTAGAGATGAAATTGAACCAGAACCTGAAAACTCTAAGGCTGCCTGTTTTAAAGAGTTTATAATTGAAATGGACATAATCCAGGTTAGAGGTCAGATCAAACTCAGAAATGGTGAAAACGGGTAATCATCTCAGCCATTATTTTGGCACCAAAAATTGAGTATGCAGGCTGTAAGATTTTGACACAATAAACTCTTTGTTTATTCTATGAAGCAACAAAAAACTAAATAAGAAGACTAAACTGTCTACACTGAAACAAGAGAAGATTTTCCTTTTACAGGACTTTTTCTTGTTTTCCTGAGGAGTTTTTAGAGCTTTGACTGACGTTTGAAAACTTGTTGCTGATGCATCATTTCAGGATCCTCTTTTTGATGCACAACTGATTCCTACACTACAAAAGAGACAAAGATACAAAGCAAAAGAGAAGACAAAAGCCACAATATTGTAATAATTCCACGCAGAATTCTGTATTAGGGAGTTGGTTTGCTGTTGTTTTGTTTTTTTTTCATTCACAAATCTAGCTAGAACTGTGTTGATTTTGGTGGCCCACAAGCTGAATACTCTGAAATACTAAATAGCAATCCTCAGCTGGGGGAAAGCTGGATTAATGCATCTTTCTAGATGTTTTTTTCATAGAATCATAGAATCATAGAATCAATTGGATTGGAAAGGGACATGTTTACTACAGACTCTCTGATTATTACAGGTTATTATTGCATCCTGATTATTATCAGGATGGGGAGGTTGATGAGGCTTTTTACAGTCAGCTCAAAGTAGCCTTGCAATCACAGGCCTTGGTTCTCGTGGGGGACTTCATCCACCCTGATATCTGCTGGGAAGGCCACACAGCCAGACACCTACAGTCCAGGAGGTTCCTCCACTGTATTGATGATAACTTCTTGACTCAGGTGGTGGAGGAGCCAACGAGAAAAGAAACACTACTGGACCTAGTTCTGACAAACAAAGAGGGACTGGTGGAGGACGTGAAGGTCGAGAGCAGCCGTGCCTGTAGTGATCATGAAAAGACAGATCTCAGGATTGTGGGTTGTATGCCCAAAACAAGTAGGACTGAAACTTTGGATTTCAGAAGGGCTAACTTTGACCTCTTTGTGAAACTGCTAGAAGAAATCCAATAGGTTAGGGCTCTGGAAGGTAGTGGGGCTCAAGAGAGCTGGTCGCTTTTCAAACATCTCTTTCTCCAAGCTCAGGATTGAGCCAGGCAAGGAAAGCAGGAGACCTGTGTGGTTGAGCAGGGAGTTTCTGAAAAAGCTCAAGTGGAAGTTTACACTGAGTGGAAGAAGGGACTGACCACTTGGGAAGATTACAAGAATGCTGTCAGAATATGCAGGGATGAAACCAGGAAAGCCAAGGCCTCCTTGAAATTAAAATTGGCAAGGGATGTCAAAGTCAACAAGAAGGGGTTTTTCCAAGTCAAAAGGAGAAGGAAAAAGGAAAACTAGATAAAATGTGGGCCCACTGTTGAACAAGACAGGTGCCATGGTGACAGAGGATGCAGAGAAGGCGGAGTTACTAAGAGCCGCAGACTTTGGAGGGATCAGTAAAAAGTATGGACGAAGGAAGACTTCCCCTTTGTGGAGGAAGATCAAGTTAAAGAACAGTAAGTAATTTGGATATCCACAAGTGCCATGGGTCCTGATGGGATGCGCCCATGAGTACTGAAACTTGAAAACAATTAATGGGCTAACTATGGGGATTTCAGGACAAAATTCAATACCTTGAGATAAGTAAAGACCAGCTTCTTCTGAGAGTCCTATTGATTTTAGAATCAGAAAGTCTTAATTCTTAATTCAGTACTGTGTTTTCTGGTTATAAAAATCATGAATAGAATGCCGACTTAGAAATTGGTATTCTTGTTGTGCCAGGGACTGATCTGAGATCCACAGGCTCCAAAAGATTTTTCATTTGCATGCTGCATTTCATATACTATTCTCTTTTCCATGTACTCAAAGAATTGCACTTTGACTTTGAATTTTATTATCTCTATTACCATATTTTCTGAGTTGGTCTTCTTGTTTTGTTTCTACAATTTCCATTCCTTTCATCTATCTGTGAGATTTGTGGTGCAAACAAATCAATTTTCTGGGCTGTTGCTCAAGTTTTTACAGGGAGAGGTGTCTGCAGTTGTGGTTACTGAGAGATGAGGAATTTGAAGAGGGACAGTTGAAGACACTAATTTCTTCCCTTTTTGGTGGAAAAAAAATTACTTCTATGTTGTTTTGCTTTCTTGGTTGTCTGAGGCTCTGTGCTCAACATGACTTGTCAATCAGGTGTCCATCAGCAGATGGACAAATACTGAATGTAAATGGGGAAACAAGCCTTAAAGTTGCTATGGGAAAGAGGCTTTAAGTTGGTTCTCAATTCTGCTATAGGCTCTATTGGTGAGTTTGCATAGAATCCTCAATTCCATACACTTTACTCTCCTCCATAAAATGGGATTAGAAATATTTTCTGTGAATACTTTTCATGATTTACTTGCATTTAACAATGTCTGCGGTAATCTCTGTTACTGTACAATTTGCTGGAAAATTCACGAAAGTGCATAAGCAGCATTAGAACAACCCAGGATGTTTATTCAAGCTGGCATCCTACCCTCTGTTCTAGTCATTATGTTCAGTTGTCAGAAGGCCACTATCTTGTACTTGTAACAACACAGAAAAATAGGGAATATAATTGTATTATTATCACTCTTAGGAGCCCTTACCAGGGACTTAGTATCAATACTGTTCATTTACAAAATAAAGTGGTTCCCGCTCCACGGAAGTTACAATCTCAGTATAAATCAAGAGCTGAGAGAGAAAGGAATCTGATGAAACAATAAAGCAATTTAATTGATTTTGCTGTCCACCCTTGTTAGGTGATTTGCTGCCCTATAACACCACAAGAAATAATCTGAGAAGCTGACTTCAGGCTAAGATATCTGAAGTTAGGCATGTGCATGAAGGTGTCACCAGTAAACTAAGTGTCCTTACTCCCGTGTTAGCTGGGGATAAAAGCCGTGCCCCAAACGGCCTCCAGCTGCCTCCTGTCCCTGGCAGGTCTCCTTTAGCACGGATACACAGGCGGGCCATAGCTTCCCTTTCACTGACACTGTAGCTTGCTGAGGTTAATGGAAACACACCAGTGTGGAACAGATACCAAGAAGACAGAAGTCAAACCTAACAGATCCAGTGCAGTTTCTTGCGATATTGCCTTAAATGGTATTTTTACTAATTCGCAATACATTTACGATCACTCACAAATGCACTTTTGTAACGTGCAAAATGAAGTAAACGGAGCAATGGTATCTTGTATAGAATACATGACTTATTTTGGAACTGACAAAGAGGATTTCTTCCAGACTTTCTGCAGAGCATCAAGTTCCTCAGACAACTTGCGGCCAGGGACAGCAACAACTATACCTCTGGATTTGTTAAGATGAAAGGAATATGTCATGCTGTTCACAGCTATAATGTAATCGGCCTGTTAAATGTTTCAAACTTTACCCAGGAAAAAAAAAAATAAATAAGAAAGCACAAAATGAAGTGTAAAGCAAATGAGGGCTTTCTTTCTACCAATTCCTATGCTTTTAGGATATATATTTCAAAGGACAAGAAGTAGCCTGTTATTGAAGAAAGATCCCAGTAGCAGGAATTGAAGAGATTTTCCTGGAACCTCACCAAAGTGCCTCCCACTTTATGCCTGTAAATCATCATGGGCGTCATTTTTCTGCACTAGTGTTCTGATAGTTAGAAGTGGAAACAACTAGTGAAAATATCTAGGGAAATATGGGAAATAATCATTAAAGAACTTAAAGTATCTTCCAAGTTTAAGATGAGCTTTAAGTTTTAATTTGGTAGTAAGGTCCTAGGCCCCATTCTTATATTTCAAAAAGCTTATTTGGCCAATGAGAAACTAATAAAACTCTCAAGTAGGGGGTTCAGAACCTCTTTATTACCATTCCTAACTTCATCCTGCATCATCAAAAAAAAAAAAAGTCAGTAGACATCAAGTTTAACTTCATATATTTCCCATATAGAGAGGTTGATCTTGTAGTGATCCGGGTTAAAGACTGGGGAGGGAAATGGGGGTGCAATATGGAGGTGAAGGAATCTAAAGGGTGTGTATTTAGAATTTTGGTCAAGCCATGTCTCAGTGTAATGGCAAATCAGTAAAAGAATCTGAAGTAAATACCTAAGTAGTAATCTACCATTGTAATGCACACTACAGCTGAAAGAGGATCCTATAGATACTTTTCTAATCATTATAACTTCTTTCAAGAGTAAAATGCAGCCAAAGTTGCACAAAACTCAGTGAAATGTTTGTGTTGAAAGCAATGCACATCATTACTTTTTCATACTGCTTCCTTAGTTCCTCTTTTAAATTACAAGTTTTCTGAGCCCAATGAAACTTGAGTCACAGAAACTGTAAAATATATTCTTAAGTAGTTGGTTTTGATCAGAGTTCACACTGAACACCAAGTGTAAAGGGTTCTATAATAAAGGACTTTATAACCTTGAGAAGCTGGAGGTTAATCATTCCAATTATTTTTAAAAGCGTCTTGGGATTTTGTTGAATTAACAAAAGAGATATAGATGAAAGTATCTTAAAAATAGCAAGGACATAGCAGAGATATTTTAATAAAAGTCTTGTAAAATGCTGCTTATAAATGATCAAGTATTGCACTTTAACTGTATATCTTAATACATTAGGTGAATTTGGTGCTCACAGGATGGCTTTGATTTACAGACTATGGCCTGTGGCATAGTAAAATCTTCCATATTCTCTCTCTAATGCTGATAAGTCATAGTATTTTGTAAAGTGAGGTGGAAGCTTGTGATTTTTCATCCATAGATTCTAAGCTGATACACCCTGATACTGTGCTGACATGCCCATGATTAATTGCTTGGGTATTTGTTGCACAAGGGAAGGTGAGACAGGTCCACACGCGTGAAGATGTATGACCAGGGTCCATAGCAGATGACATGCATTGACTTCAATGCTGAAAGCTGCATATGGGGAAAATAAAAGAAAGAGAGGAAGAGCAAGAGAGAAGGGAACAGCAAAGGGAGTGGGAAAGGGAACAGGAAAGGGGAAACTCTCCAGTGGCCACGCAGGAGGAACAGTGATAGGTGTCCAGGATGAGTGTCCTCTGGTGGGGTCTCTCTCCAGTTCAACAAGAAGCAACACATGATGATAGTAATGATGATGACAATGATGACAACTTTCACCACATGTTTACCCTAGCATTATGTACTTAAAAGGAAACAAGCTTCCTATACCTTGTTTCTGCTTATGAAGCTATTAGCAGTGGTTGGAGTGTGCTAATTAGGCACAGATGTTTGGTTGTTTGGCACGTTGATTGGCTGTTATGACTCTGCACATGTAGTCCTGGATAGTATTTGTCAAGTATATAACTGACTATTATCTACTGTGCCGCTTTTCTTGTTTTTCCTAATCTGCAAAACAAAAAGTGAAGGGAAGCGAGCGGTTTCGTATGCTAATGGCAGTCGCTTCCCATGAGAACCTGTCATAACACCAACACCAGGGTTTGTCAGGTACAAGGTTGTGAGGGCAATAACACCTGAATTTTAGCATGGAAAAAACAGGGGGAAAGTACCACAGAGACTCTGGAAAACCCCTGTTCCGGTACCTCAGTTGAAAGGGTACAAAACTGCAAATTAGAGGCCAAGAGCACTACCTACTTGACGGCACGAAGGCAACTCTGCCACTGGGCTTCACTGCTGCTGAGAAATCCAATTTTGTTACCAGTTTGTGTAATTCAAATAGTTAGCAAAAGATATCCCTCCAGGGCCTAGTCCATAATGGTGTTTATACCTCAGTTCAGACATCAGCTGTGGAGAGTTCTCAGTCATTGCTTATTATCCTGTCGGTGGAGGTGACAGCTCCAAAAGCTGAGATGTGACAGATGATTGTATGAAAGTGCTCAGTCTTCTTTAGTACAATCATAATCTATGGCAGCAAACCACCTTTGCCTGAGGAGTGGTAATTAGCAGCTCAGGACAATGGTTTATTCAACTGTCCCACCACAGTCCTCAGAAGCTGAGCACTCTGTCCCACAGATGCAGGACAAAAGAAGAAGAAGAAGAAGAAGAAGAAGAAGAAGGAGAAGAAGAAGGAGAAGAAGAAAGGAGAACCAAGCCATTTTCAGTCTGCCTACTGCGGGCATTTGGCATTTGTCCCTCCAGGGACTTAGATAGAGATTTGATAGTTTTCTCTTCTGCTACATAATTTAGAAAGAAGCAATAACTACTAAAATTTGTGAACAGTAGAAAGACCTATGCTTACACATTTAGGGATCCTGTTAACTCAGAAGTGTCAGGCTCTCTTTCTTCAATGGCCAGCATCCAAGAAGGACTCTGTGTTCATCTGCCTTTGATCCTGATCCATATGTTCCTGACTCCACATCTGGAGTCTAGTTTCCATCCATCACTGAGTCCAGTCAGGGATTTTCCGAGTTCTGCTGGTGATGTGATCATCATCTCGGGTTTGTATGTATATGTCATTATTGTATTTTTATTTTATTATTAATATTTTCATTAAAGTAGTTTAGTTTGTTCTAAACTCATAAATCTCCCTCTCTCTCTTCTATCCTTGAGTGAGAGGTGGTGGACACGATCTGTTGTTTATCTCAGTGGCCGTTCAGGCCCAAACCATGGCAATGATCAGGTGATATTGCTGCTTTTGGATATTAAGTGTTGCTATAGAATTTGTGGTCATTTTTTTTCTGGAAAAGCTGGAATAAAGAATAACTTTAATTAATCTATCATTTTACTAATACTGTTTTGTCAGCAAATATCTTAAGAACTGTATAAATAAACTTCCTGAAGAAAGTGAGGTTGGGAATACTACCCTGGGAATACTACCCACTCCATCTGGCTTTGGGGAACAAAATCCTGAAAAGCTGCCACAGTTGAAGCAATTTCTTCCTAAAACCAGACTTTTTTCCTCACATTCCCTTATCCACCTTCATTTTCATGTGATATCTAAAGAGAATAAAGAATGCCGCTCAGACTACATCTTCCTCCTGAAAAGTATTTTGTTGAGAAATGACAGCAGGGGGAGTTGTCCACACAGGTGCATGTGACACACTTAAGTCAGCTTTCATCTTGGTGGGAGATTCAATTCTTTTTACTTCTAGCCTGTGAAATGGGAGTGAATGGCAAATCCAGACACTGTGTTTATGGGTGAAAAATACTTCAAGGACATTGCAGACAACTCTTATCTTGGAGGGAAAACAACTCTTCTGTTGATTCATCAGGCGTGTCAATAGCCGTCATGATATGATTCCAGTGGAGACTGTAGGAGACTGTCTAGCTCATTACCACTTATAAAAAGAGGCTGGATGCTTTAAACGCAGCTTTAGAATTTGATCTGGTGGCAAAGATGCAGTTTTAATAGGTGTCATTATATATTAGTCTTACCAAGTAATCTGTCAGCATCTTAGAAACTAGCTGAGTTCTGACATGTAAAGAAATGAGAGCAGCACATTAGGGCCCAGATGGCATTTTACTGTATTAAGAATAACATTTCTTGCAGTACAAATTGTTTCTAAATTCCAGTTATGGAGGTGTTTTCTGCATGTTTATTCCTATGAGTTCTTTCCCAAATAAGCAGAGGTGGGAAGACAGATTTTTTCAGCACACAAAAAGAAAGAAAAAATCTCAAAAAAGGTGTAGTCCATGAAGCTTAACCCCCTTCCTCCGGTCTGCATTATTCATTGCACCTATTTTCTATAATAGCTAAATAATTCATTTTACTTGAGATTTTGAAAAATATTTTCTGTTCCACAGTAAATCACATATTTGAGAGAAAGAGTAATTCAAAACAGAAAAATGAAAATATGTCTAAACAGGAAATTTTGACAAAACAAAACAGATCTTTGTCAAAAGTAGAAATTCATCAACAGGAGAAATTAATCAAATCAAACCTTCTCAACTGAAATTTTTTTTTCAGTTTTGACAAGCAATATCTCTTTGTGTAAACCACTCTGCATTAGCTTTTCTTATGGATACCAAGCTATGAATCAAAGGGGACTTGAAACATTGAAGAAACTAATAATTTTCTTTAAGTTCCTGATAAAGATATAACCCTTCAGGAACACTCTTTTTGCAACCTGTTGTGAAGTATGGTGTCATTTGAAACCTATGAATGTAGTGCTAAGCAGGGAAAACTGATCATTTAAGGATTATTTTATTTTCTTGGGTTGGCAACAGTTTCTTGGCACGTAATGCCACAAGGTGACAAGGTGAAATACATGGATTTTTCTATGTATTCAATTGCTTGGACCACTCTAGGTATGAGCTAACATCTATCACTCTAACCTGTGCTGTCCTTCGTCAAGTGCAATTTACGGCCCCAGAGCTCAACCAGGCAAAAAGACTATTTGCAAACTAGGAGACCAAGCTGCTTGAAAGCTCTGAATGTGCTTGAGAAACAAATGCGTTCAGGACTGAGCATAATCCAGGCATTTCTAGGGCTAAACAGTAATTACCAGCTTTTACTGAGCTGCCGTATTCACCTTCATGTGCGGCACGGCACTGCCCCGCAGCAGGACACCCTGCAAAGTGCTCCAGGATAAACTGAACACAATGTGAAATGAAATCCTCTTCCTTGCAGCTGTACCTGACCACAAACCCCCATCTATTAGCCCACTTTAACCATGGAAACTAGAGCTGGGAAAGCTCTGACCTCATCCTATCATGCTGAGATGGTTGGATTTAGGGTTTAATATCTCAGCTGAACACTTCCTATGCATGGAATTACATGAAACACGACGTGCACTTCTCAGAAATAGAAAGGGCAGGAATAAAGCTGGAAGGGCTTTAATCTGTGATGCCAACAAATGTAAATGGTTCAGACATCATGCTTAGCTGGATCTTGCAGGTATTATTGCTCCTGGCACTCCTATGAGTAGAAATCTTAAATGACCTGATATGCAGAACCAGAATGGCAAAAGCTGAAAGTTGTTACTTTCATTTAGCAAATTACTTGTTTTTTGTTTGCCTCACTGAACATTTGAAGGTGCTCAGGGCTCATTTCCCACTAACTCGACTAGGGGAGTTGTGTTACATCATGCAAGATATAGGACCTGGCACTCTGTATACTCTGGGAGAGAGGAAACTCCTGCATTAGAATATAATACAGAATCACAGAATCTTAGTGGTTGGAAGGGACCTTTGAGATCATCGAGTCCAACCACATTAAAAAAAAAAACCAC
>JAOQGH010000001.1:196728478-196785154 GCA_025769975.1 Gallinago jamesoni
CCAAAGTCCAGGTAGACAACATCCACAGCCTTCCCCTCATCGAGAAAGCGGGTCACATGGTCATAGAAAGAGATCAATAATAATAATAGGTCATCTCAAGTTTCTAAAATACCCAAAGCACACCAAAATGTTTTGCTCAGAGAAAAGCTGGCTCCTCTGAAAATGGAGACCATCCTGAACAGGAAGAATCAGCTCAGCCCTGCTCAGCCCAATTTTTCACCAACACACACAACAGCAATAGCTTATCTATCTTCACTCTGCCTATTTAAAACTTTATGGGAAATAACATCGTGATCAACACAGGCAGTTTAAAACAACTCTAGAATAAGGATGGAGAATTCCATCTCAATTTAGCAGATAACCCCCACAATTCAATGAAATTGTACTTATTAGTAATAAGTACTTCTGCAATTGGCTTGAGTAGCTCAGCCAGCTCCTGCTGCTGCTTCGGCTACTTCAAAGTAAACTTAGAGAAAAGTTTATACCTGAGGGAACAGAGAGTTTTTATTCACATCCCACCCTGAATTTCTTCATTGCCACTGTAGCCAATAAAAAGAACATGCATCAATCAAGGAGAATAGAGAAACTAAATAATTAAACATCTTTGTAAGGAAAAATTGCTCATCAGCAAGTCTACTATTTCACATTAAAAAATAGCATATTTGAAGTCACACTGAAATGTGACTGTAATTGATCTAACTGACAAACTCACCAGAAAACAGGGAGCAATTCATGGCCCTCAAAAAGGATAGCAAATATTTGGTAAATTCTTCATGTGAATAAAATGAGATACATGTGATGATGCCTCACTATCCAAAGAGATTGGTCTCTTTAACTACGCAGTTTTTCTCATACTTAAAAGAAAGAAAGATAGTTCTGTTTTTAACATGGGGATTTTTCAAATCTTTGTGTTGCACCAAATATCAAAATGTATTCGCCATTATAGAAGATTTGACTAATGCTTGCCTTATGTTTCTGGCTTCTTTTTGAAGTGCTCTGGGTGGCCCAGTCATGCCCAAGAAGCCTCTTATGCCAGGATGCATCCGATTAAGCACCTGTTTTGGATTTCTTTTGGAAGTATAATCCTCCAATCCACAATGTAGTAGTATTTAAAGGATCCACTTGAGACATCAATCTCTATCATTTGCAAAGGAATGCTGGTAGGAATAACTACTCAGAAGAAAGCATTAGTTCATCTGTGGTAAACACTGTCCTGAAATGTGTTGTCTGTGTACAATTTTGCTACCCACCTTGCTGTTCACTGGCCTCTGATTCCATTGTATACTGCAAAGTCCACCATGGCACAGTGAATGGCTAAAAAGCTTTTCTAAACTGAATAAAATGCAGGAAGATGCCTAATCATGGATTAAAAATAGTCTGGTCTAAATCACAGAGTCAGGCATGACCCATACTGAGATTCACACAGCAGTGACACAGAGATTTTCCATTTTCTCACAAGGCTGAAATCCTTCAGTCGCTCTAAGATAATCATATAATCATATGAAGTTTATAATCATAAACTTCACTTCAAGGGTTTGCTTGTGGCCTCCTTCATATGATTGATTCATCAGTATTTAGGGTTGTAATCTTTGTGAAAAAGTAAAAATTAAAAAAGGGGTTATGTATTTTCCCATTGGGATTAGAACATGCTCCTGCCAAGTCATGATCAAATCACTCCTGGGAGAGATTTGATCATGAGGGAGGTGGTAGGTGCCTCATCCCTGGAAACATTCAAGGTCAAGTTGGATGGGGCTCTGAGGAATCTGATCTAGTTGAAGATGTCCCTGCTTTTTGCAGGGGGGTTGGACTAGATGGCCTTTAAAGGTCCCTTCCAACCCCGACTGTTCCATGATTCAATACCCCATTCAGGGGCTTCAGCATCTGTGTTCACTCTCCATGGCTCGTGATGACACACCAGTCAAGCAAGCTTTCTCCAGGCATGCTGTGGACATCCCCCCCTCTGTGGATGCCTGGAAAAAGAGTGTCATAGTGGCTTTCTAGCCCTAAGTAGGGTATGCATATAACTGTTTACAAATCCTTGGCCAAGTGTTTAAACATGGGTAATTACAATACATAGACAATTACTAACATGAAATTATCCATTTTGGGCTTCTGAAATAATCCTATTTCTGGGTAAAACATTTCCTACATTTTCACTTTTACTCTACTGTTGTGATATCCTGAAATGAAAGATGAACGTCCTTCGAGGCTCAGCTATTGTTAAACATAGAGTCTGTGGCTTCAGAGAAATGTGACCTTTTATTGTTCTCCCCTCTGCGTCATTCTTTTCTCAAATATGCTTTTGTAACCGAGAACAGAGTCTGAAAGCTGTTAAAATGATTTTGGAATTTTAGTCCTCAGGCATTGCTCAGTGGTCACAGAATGGTTGAAAATCAGACACCAGTTTCATCTGGATCATTACATTTTAGTTATATTATTAATTTCATCATATTTTACCATTTTTAACCAGAACCTTTTGCAGTGATTACAATTTTTGATGATACAGTCCTGCTATCTCTTCCTCCTGAGAACAGGCCTGAATGATTTCTTTTTTGTTGTTCCTTGACAAAAAAGGTATTTTGGATCAAACCCAAATTTTTCAATTGTTTTAAAAAACCCCACTTTTTGGAGTCTGAGTAATTTGAGATATTTCTAATTGTTACTAGCTTATATGGAATCAATAAATGGAACCTTATTTTACAGAAAAAAAGTTGGATGAACTGTGCTCCTTTTTATTTTTTTTCCTCCATCCTGAACAATTTAGTGACATCAGAATGAATTCCCTTTTTTTTCTGATGTTTTACTTAACTAAATTTGCAGTAAAAATGCCATCTGTAAATTCCTCACAGCAGTACTTTTCATTAAATTGGAGTGGTAGAGGAATCAGGGTGGGGAGATGTATTTTTTTAAGTGTTCAAAACTACAATACACTGGAAAAACTGAAACTGAGCATTCAGTTGACCCCCAGAACCAAGACATCTTGTAGTTGTGTAAAGTGCAAATGGCTTTTAATAATTTATTGTTGAGCAGGGTTTTTCAGCAACCTGGTTGTAAACTCATAAAAATCACCTGTGAACTTCTATTGCACATTGAAATGTTATTAGGAGCTAAATAATAATTATAATAATAATAGTAAAATGTAGCTCCTTCTTTCTCGTTACCCAGAAGGTATCTTTTATTATCAGTGATTATTATCAGAGGTATTGCCTGATTTTTATAATAAATGAAAAAGATTGAAAATATTCTTGAGCTAGCCATAGAGAAAACTCGAGAAATATTATTCTAAATGCCCAAGTAGATATAACTTTAAAGTTATCATAATGTCTAGGAAAAACAAATCTATGAAAACCATACTTCTGCCAATTTCCCCCCAGCCTTAATTCCACTTAAGTCTCTGATCCTAGCATTTCCTATTGGCTGGCTGCCTCTAAAAGTCCAGAGCCAACAAGAGGTACGACAGCCTAGGTGGATTTTAGGTTGAATCAAGGCCTTTGAGGCTAGGTATTGGTCATAAATTAGTGTAAAAGAATCCTTCACTTGCTTTCTTCTCTTATGTGACATGGTAACACCTCAGGACTGTTGCAGTCTCCTAGCGCTGCCTGGAGACTGAACAAAGGTTTTCAGTGCTGATTGTTGTTCCTTGCACAACAAATAGATTTCTCTATTTTAAATGCCCCCCGTTTTTTTGTTTCTTTTTTTTTTAATTATTATTTCTTTTTTCCCTTTTCAGTTTTATCTATTAGATGTTCAAAACATATCTATTTCAGGAAAGGTAGAGATTTGAATGAATTCCAAAACTTCCCTCTGATTGGTGAAATAAACCATCCTCCTATTCTGCCCAAGTGCGTATTCTGCAGAGGCACTTTACATCCTGCAAGTTGTGCAAATTCCTAGTGAGCTGCAGGTGGTGGGAGTTAGGAATCATTAACATGGGCTCTCGCAGACTGACTGACCTCACACTGCTGACCAGTGAGTGGGTATAAGGGAGTCAGGGCTTGTATTCAGCGCTCAGAAGCTTTGTCATCTGTGCTTGGCTTTATACCATCCCACGCCTTCCTGTCAGCTCACTTTTCTTGCTACCTGTACTTCCACCAGTTTTAGGGTTGAGGAAGGCCTACTGGCATCCCAATGGAGGGATATGTAACAAGAGAATAGTGCAAGATGAGCAGGGTATTAGGAGGGTGGAAATAAGTGAGGAGATGGAGCTGGGATCTTATTTGGACGGAGGTGTAAAGGGCATGTGTTAGGGTAAGAAAGAGGGGATATAAAGTCCCCCTAGATGTATGTGAAATATATCATAGAATCACAGAATGGTTAGAGTTTGAAGAGACCTTAAAGATCATTGAGTTCCAGCTCCCCTGCCATGGGCAGGGATATCTCCCACAAGACCAGGTGGCTCAAAGCTCCATCCAGCCTGGCCTTGAACACTCCCAGAAAGGGAGCATCACAGAGGTGGGAACCGCTGCCATTTCCATCAAGACCAATGGTCTCATCTTGCTTGTTGTAGCCAGTTTTAATGGCTTGGGAATTTTAACCAATGGCAATCCTGAAATCATGCATACAAGTATTGCATATTCCTGTGCGTGTGGGTGGATGTAGGCAAGATATAAGTTTCAAGGTAACATGTAGATCATATATATAGACTTCATACAATCCTTTAGCAACACCTCTGTCTGGAAATGATCTGTTTCTTTTTTTTTTTTTTATTCTTCAGTTTCCTTTCCCTCACTTTTGAGAAACAAGAACAAGCATTCTTTTAGAATCGGGTAACTTTTATATCTGGAAAATAAATCCCTTCACCCTTTTCCCCACCCAGAAAATACTTTAGGAGGTAAGGAATACATATTTATTTTATATTTGGGGGTGTTGTTTTTATAATTCCAGCTTTAGCGAAATATTATCTATGTCAAATCTTTATCTTTTGTATTTTAAACATCAGCTGAAATTTCCACCCATCACACCCACCATATGCACAGCCAGAATAGCCAACGCTTATCTCTGTTTTCTACAAGAGATATGGTAAAAGAGACATGCTCCCACAGGCCAGAGAATGAAGCAACCTGGTAACAAGCTTCCCAACACTTCAAGGTCAGACAGGGGAGCACCTTCCAATCCTCTATGTTATTTCATATAAATATACAGTTACTATGAAAAGAAGAGGAATTTCATCATTTTTGTTGTCTGTATAACCAGTTCACCACACAAGCGTTAAAGACAGAATACGCTGGCAGGTCTAAATAAAAAGGAGATGGAGACTCATTTGATTGAAGGGAGCATTGCTGTTCAACACAGAAATTGTGCTGCCAATCTCATTGCAAGTAGCAGATAAATAAAGTACATTAATGCCTATTACTTTTCTGCAGAAAAGGTTTTTTAAAAGATCATAGTCAAGCCAAATCTCTGACATTATCATAATAAATCGGTCATACCTGGTCCCACTCCGCCCCACCAACCATCCTTCCTTTCTTCCTCCACTGCAATTTAAATGAAGTTAGATACAACAGAAATGAGTCTGTGCTGGTGCCGGGCACTGGCATTTGGCAAATGACACAAGACAATCTTTCAAACCTCATCAGTGTGGAGTTTTCAGTCACAAGTAGCATTTCTGGTATCTAATAAGTCCCCTAAAATACATATTACTTAGTGTGACTGACTTTCCCTGCCACGATGAGTATAAATTACATTTTCATAAACATTATTTTCATCATACCATAGTTTCTTACCAGTGAACCTAGAGGAGAATTATACATATAATCTAGCAGACAAAGCAGGCTCTACAATAAAGATGGAAGAATGAAAATAGGATTATTATTGCAAATGGTAAACAGAATATTTATTAGCATTTCAGTTGATGAGAGGGCACAGTGCATGCAAATAAATTCAAAGATGAAAAATAAAACAGTGAATTTTAAAATATATGAATAACTGAACAGCAGATATAATTATTTACAGGGGGAAAACATCAGGATGACAAAAAATATGCATGGTAATTCCCTACCTGTTACTTTTGGCAGTACAAGAGAGATATTTTCTTCCTAATCATTGTTACATTCTAGTGCTAATAGAGACCCTCAGACTACAAAAATGGCTGAACCCTCACACCTTGGGGCAGATCGTCAGTTAAACTGTGACTATTGATACACCGTCGAGTTGCAAGGTAATATGTTTGCACACTCAGTAGGTCTTTCTGCATTAAGAAAGGGGGAAAAAATAAGAAAAGAAAGCAAAAAAGTGACCAAGCTATGTTTTTTGAGCAATACAGAGTCCTATGATTAGGTCTCTAAAGCTGTGCCCCGTGTGCTGGCGGGGCAGTAGGTACAGGGGCTGCCTGACTGTGAGAAGGCAGGAAGAAGGGGTTAATTGGGCTGGTATGGTTGGCTTCCTCCGTCACACATCCCTCTACATTGTCCCTGTCTGGTAATTTGAATGCCAGGATTCCTGCGGATGGGTAGTCATTTCTCATCTGTGAAGTTCTCATGGCCCACCCTATGCTTCATCTCCCTGGTTATATGGTGCGTGTGGCTTTGTGGCTGTGTGAGGTGTTCAGCATGCAGCTCCTGGAGCTTCTGGAGCCAGCATTGCTGCCTATGTTGGCAACAGAAATCTGTTCAGGATAACAGAAGTACAACTAAAGAAAATCTGTTGCTGCTTTAATTTTAGAGAAGGTCTTCGATCAATGTAGCACTAATTCATGTTTTATATATAATCATCTAGTTCTTGTGTGCATGTCACATGAATTTGTTGTCACTTGTTTCTCATTTGAGACATCACAGTAGTAGCTTAGGACATAGTTCTCCTACTGCAGCCCATGATAAGTCACTTTATACATATTAGTTAAATGTACATATCCTTTATAGTGTTTCCAATTAGAATTTTGATGCTAAAGTCACATTGTTGTCTGTGAGAAATGCTGATGTTTCACAGCAGCCCATTGATATAAAGAGTTTGATAACTACTGGTTTAAATCTTTCTTTTATGTTTTCTTGCATTGTTTATGTGAATGCATGACTGAGCTGTACAGAACTGAGACCCTCTTGGGGAGCTACTATTGCTTCAGACAGTGGTGTTACAGCAGTGGATGAGGAATTCAAAAAGAACTGTCTATCACTGAAGGATGGATTTACACCCACATCCTGAAGTATGATGGTACCATAATAAATTGTCGCTGTTGCTGTTTTCTGAAGCATAAGTTCTGTCAGATCTTAGTTCAGACTTTTCAAATGGCATACACTTATGACATAAACACCTATCCAAAGCAAGTTGTTTCTGAGGGCCATACAGTTTTCTAGCCATGCAGTCAAAATAAGCTGCTGTGAGGGTAAACTACCATATCTCTATGAGGTGATGGTAGAATCCAGTAAGTCATAATTTAGCTGCCTAACTTTGTTATTACCTGACTGAAACTTAAGCACCGGAACCTTAGAAATAAGGGTGCTGCCCACAGGGCATCTACAATCCATGTGTCCACAGAATAGATGCCTCCAATGACCTTCAGAGGCATGTTTTCTTAACCTGCAGGAACAGTACCTCCCTCTGCTAACTGTAGAAGGAATCAAAGCTATTAATTAATCTTTCACCTGGGAGAGGAGATTCTAACATCCCAGGTATCATACGTTTTTAATTATTATTATTCATGGGTACTCTTACATTTCAGGGACTTTGATTTGCATCTCTATTTCTAGTCTCTTTCTCAACCGGACACCCTAGATGCTGAATTGTAGACTGCCCATTTTCTAAGAAAAGATAGCTGCAGTAGACTTGTTAAAGTTTTGATTAAGAAATAATGTAGAATCTTCTTGACTGTTACTCTGTGTACCTACTGCAAGCCATGCGTGAAAATAAGCATGTTACATTGCAGGAAATTTGTATGAAGCAGTACTGAATGTGTGACTTCCTATAAATGATAGTCTGTATGAAAACAAAGAAAGAAAGAAAACAAATTCAGGAACTTTAAGCTTCCTTGGGTTAGCCTACAACATCTTTCCTGTAGAGCAGATGTAGTCATTATTGTTCCCTTTCCATGATCGAAGCTCTTTGCTGTGTCATTAATTACTCCATGCTTTCTTTAATAGCTGGTATATTAATTATTGTACTACACATTTTCTTTTTTTTTCCACATTTCTAAAGCATCTTAGTAAAATACGGTTGTATTCCACCATCAACAGTACTGAAATTCTCATCTTGGGTTTATTTTCTCTGTTTCTTTCAAGAATTACAAAACACTATTTGCAAGAGGAGAGCATGGGAATATGACAAGATGCCCTGCTATTATCATGTTTGTAAGGAAGCCTTAAGGGACCATATTCTTTTCAAGTGCCAGTGAAGCCAGTGTTATAGTAAATGTCATTTGTATTACATAGGTTTTACAGTGTTCAGCAGAGTATCTGGCTGCCTATAAAAACAACATTAAATAAATTGACTATATTTGCCACCTTCTTTCATAATCAGGCTGTGAACAGAGGTTTGTTTTGAATTTTGTTTATAAGAATGCATGTATTTTCTATATATGTTATGTTAAGAATACTGAGTAATTGGTTTTTGAATGGTACCTCTGGGATATTGTGGGCCTTGAAGATAAGGATGGAGACCATGAATCTAATATGATAGCTTTAGGCAAGCAGAATACTGTGTCAAGAACATGCTGTAGTGTTTTGGCTGTGGCCAGTACTCCTGAGGAGTCACGTGTCAGTGCTCTGGGCCAGATGGAAATCGGAGTCTGGAAGGTTTCCTCCCTGGTTATACTTCTATATTCCAAAGTAGATGGTATAAATGAGCGAAATACTGAGGCCTAGTTTGGCAAGATAAAACAGTTTCTTCTAACCAGCTGATGTTGGTAAGAAGTGCTGTTCATGAATGGTAGTTGGTGGATCATAGTATTTTCCTGGCAAAGAGCACACCATCTTTTACCCTGAATCTGCTTTAACTCCACTCATGAGCTGAATAGGCTCAAGATTTGAGCTACTTGGGTGGTGACAATGTGGTCATACCCGGTGAATGACATGTAGCATTGTGCAGGTAACACTGAAATCCATGATCTCTGAACATTTCCCTTGTAGCTGCATACCGATGCTGGCTAAGGCTGGAAAGAGAGCAGGTCATTGCAGGATTACAGGCCAGCAGTCATAGAAATGCAGTTTCCTCATTGCTCTTCATTAAATGTGCATTTTTTAGGAAAGGCTATCTCAGAAGATTCCTTTAAAATGTGCCCATTCCTTTGGAACACCTCTTACAGGTGAGATTGCAGTACGTTGTGGTTCTTACGAATGGAAACATTTCAGAGAAGTGCAGAGAAACAAGAACATCTCTCTGTCCTTCATCTATTCATCTATCTAGAATACATCTATTCATGTATGCAGTCACTGATGACGTTGCACTTCTGGGATTTCCTGAAAACTATTTGTTGGATCAAGGATATAATCTTGGATCATATTTGTTATTAGCTGGTCTTTGCCTAACTCTGTACTATTTTGCTCAGGATTGTAACTATTGATAATGACTGTAGCAGGACTATCATCCGCATGGCCAGGGTAAGCTTTCTTATTTCTAGTAACAATGTCAAAAGGGAAAAGAGATATTTTTTTCCCCACTTGAAGTGCTCCAGATTGTAGTTAGAATCAAACCCCATTGCTTATGATGCTAGAATATGCGGGTTATTGTTAAATCTATGCATTTTTCCATTGTTACTATAAAATCTAGGCTTGCTTTCTACATAAACTAATATTCTCTTCATATTCCCTTAAAACATGGATTCATGGCTTCTTTTTTGTTTTATTCCTTAATGAAGATTCTGTGATTCTGTGATTCAAATGCTAATCTGGGAATAATGTTTGGTGGCTTTCGAACAATTGTTGTCTTGTCATTCTGTTGTTAAGCTTATTTGTTAAAATCAAGTGCCTTGCAGAACAAATTTCTACCTCTGTAGTTTGAACTTTTCTGAGTCATAAAATAGAGTATGAGCTAAACCCTCTTTAAAGATCTACCTCTTTCTCCCTTTACTCTATAAACATCTGTATCTTATAGCTGCTGTAAGTGATACTTTCTCACCTGTACACAGTTCCCTGATACAGTCAATTTGATTTAAAGATTTATCACCCCTGTTAGATCCTTAAAGTTAGAATGGCCTGCTAGAATATTTATAAAATGTAAACTGAAGACATAAAAATGGACAAAAATAAAACATGCGGTTTTAATAATGTGCATGTTGGAATAATTACAACTTATGAGGCTAAACCATGTCGGGGAAAGCAAAGATACGTTCTTGTTGTACTTGCCTTCTATATGGACATGTCAAAATTCTTTATAACTGTGAATTAACTTGGCTTCCCAACCAAAGGAAAATAATATCTTTACCTTAGTTTTGCATTTAGATGAGATCCTTTTAAAAACTGAAGGGCTGTGTGAAAACAGACCTCACAAATGACCGTAACCCACTTCTAATAAACACAACAGCAATGGAGAATGTAGTTAAATTCCCAGATTACCACTGCCATGTGCAGTCTGGCCATAAGAATAATAATTAGAAAGACTCTAACTTCTTATGATCTGAAAACCTGTAGTAGGAAGTTATCAGATAGTGAAAATCAATATTGTATTACTTAGGTCTTTGTATCAGACTCACAGCTAGTGAAAACTGATGCACTTCTCTGTGAACAGTGCTTGATTCACACCAGCTGGGAATGCAAGCCACAGGAGGCATTCCAGATTTTACCACCTGGATACCTCACTGCAAACCTTTTGGCTTGCCTTGCACATATTGAGAATATGCTGTGAATTGTTATTTTCCAGTTATTTTGGTTTACAACAACCGAAGTTCTTTGCTACTGTCCTGAGGACTTGAACTAAAGGAGATTCTCCCTAACCTCTGCTGTTACAGACACACCAACTACTGAGCAGTACTGAATCAAGGGCTACAAAACCCTTTTGCATGGTCATTTAGAACCATAATAATTTTTCATGACATCTGGATTCTTCCCAATTGCTGTTTGGGATATACAACTAGTACTGAATCTCATCTCTTGATGGGCCTCTTCAGGACTACTTCAGGTGCAAAGTATTAACTGGGCCCAGAGAGGATATCAAACTATTCCTTGTTCATGTCTAACCTGCTTGGAAGATGTTAATGATCAAAATGGGTCTTGGCAGTTACTGACAGTGACACTGACAGATGGCCAACCATTCATACTCTCTTCTGGAGGTTATTCTTTCTGCTGCAGCAGTATTTGAGTCAGCTGTCTTGCTAATCAGATGGTCTGGATGTGAGTCATGTCTATGTAATGAATTCTTGTGTGGCTTCCTCCAAGGACATCTGTAGTTGATGCAGCTGTGTCATCAGCCTCCACCATCTCATGTTCCCCATTTTCTAGTCTGACTGTGGGCTGTGTGGTTCACTATATCCTTCCACTCATCAAGGATCCTCTCCATCAGTGGGAAATAAAGTCAGAAGAGCATTTTTGAGAAATCCAAAGTAGACTGGAAATGTTGTATGAAATTGAAAGTTGTAACAGGATAATGACACCCAAGGCATTGTCCACTGAAGGCACTGGTCACTAATGAGTGGATCTGATGAGTTCTTTTCTGTCTCTGGTCTGGACACAGCCTGATACAACTCTACAAAAGGGAGTTTGTTTCTGTTCTTCACCTTACCTTGCACAAAGCAATGACCTTTGCACAAACACACTCCTGCTCTTTGCTATGTAATCCAAAACAGTAGCTATTAAAAGTGTGTTTCCCAACAAGTCATAGCTTTGTAGAACTGAGGAGAGACCTCTTTCCTGACAGGGCAGAAGAAGGCTGTGACAAGTGTAAGGGATTGAACTTCAAAAGGCACTTGGATTTATGAATATGTGCTCTCTGAACAAAACTTATATATTGTTATCATCTGCATTCAGACTGGTTTATGAGTTTGCCCTATTTTATAGAGAGATGACATAAAATGTCAGCTTTACATATTTTATTTAAATGTATGATATGGGGAAAGCCTAAAAGAAGCATATAATGCTTGGAAGAGTGAATATTTTACAGCTTTTAGAGAATATTATCCTTTTAAAAATAATCTTTTCAATATTTATCCAGAAATATATCCACTATTTTTTTAAATAATGTCTTTTTTCACAGTGGTGCCTTTTGATCTTTGATTGAAGTTTTAAAGTATTAGAACAAGTTTAATGCTAAACAATAAGCAAAACAACATGTCCTCTTTAAAGGGGAGGTCTTCTCTAAAACTTCCACCAATGTACTGAGCACACTGAGCACTTTCAGAATCATCTCTGCTGGGACTACTGGAAAATAACACCTCTTGTGCAGATAGCACAAAATACCATACATTAATTAAAAAACTGTGTTTGTGTATGCTGTCATCACCATTACCAGAACTGCTTGGCAAAGTTAAAAAAACAGGAATAACCAATGGCACCTGTATAAACTTACTGAAAATTGGGGACTACATGAGGAAGGCGGGGGGGGGATGTTGGTATCTTAACTCATCTACAGAAGCTTCTATATGGGGGACGAGATTTAAAAGGGCATAACTGAACTTAGTGGTTAGGATTCAGGTTGAATTAACAGAGCTGTCAGTTAAGAATACAAAGTATTTCTTGTCCCCGCTCCCCTGTAGGTTTCACTTACAGTTTGGCTTTTATGCGTTCAAAGTGAAAACCAGGCCAGTACTTGAGAGCTGTAAAATCATAAACACAGGCAGTTTCAAATTTGCAGTGAACTTAGGTCAATTTTATATGCTGCATGAAGGAGATTCCTGTGGACATTCCATAATTCCAAAAATAACATTATCTCATAGTAAGTCCAAAGCCAGCAAGGCATTGCTATATAAAGATGCAGATACAGGGAGAGTGGGAAGTATTAGTACGACTGTACAAGGCTCTGGTGAGCACTAATCTGCAAGGCTGTATATTCTTCTAGTCGCCCGTATCTGAGAAAGAGAAATTCAAGCCGAAATAGGTGGAGAAAATGTTGCTCAGTTATCAGCCTATATATGGAATGAAGTTGGAATAATTTTATTTAACTTAGCAAAATAATACTGAAAGTTAATAGAGACAAAATTTTGCTGTTTCTGAGTAAACCAGTGTACTCACAGGAAGTGAGAAAATCTTCTACTTCTAAATAAAATGGTTCAAAGTTACTTTTTGGTACCTGAGAAACTCAGAGAGCAAAGAATAGAGATAAGTATTCCCAGAGAGTGATTAATCCCATCTGAACTCTGGAAGAGAGAATCAACAAAGACCTAGATGTTCATCTAAAGCACTTTAGTGAGGTGCCTAAATATAGTGAGATAAATATCTTTAAAGTCAATTGAATTCCAGAGCAATCCAGTGAAAAAGTTGTTTGGAAAATATTTAATTGCGTCACTATATTTTAAGATTCTAATCTGACTAAACTGTTAAGCACTTTATTTTAGATATTTAGATATTAAAAATTTCATGGGGAAATATATGCTGGGTTTTTTTTAATCAGAGAAATCAATAAATTCTCTAAAACACCACCAAAAAAAAATCTGTTATTGTTTTCCTCTCAAAGCTAAAATACCCATCCTTATTGTAAAATGTAAATCTATAAACTGTTTCTTTCTCCTCAGATTAGCCTTTGCATGTTCCACATCGCCTTCATTTCAGTATTTCAGTCTCTCTCTGTGTTATATCTGTCCTCCTAAATGGTCAAAATGAAATAGTAGATGAAATAGTAAATCAGTAGATGAAATCTCACTGAAATCCATGAGATGCTTTCTTTTGACATCAAGAAACAAGAGTCAGATTCAAACTGATCCCATAAAACATTGCTCTGTATACAGCTATTACGTACTCTAAAATGGGACTTCATGTTTATTTCCATGCTTAGGTGACACTCCTACTTGGAACCTGCCTATATTTATCCCAACAAGCATAGGGTTGATATGATGGATAGGGAGTTTCTTAGAGCCACAGGAACAGCACGGAGAGCCTAGCTAATCAAATGTAGAGGAAAGGATGGAGTAAGGAGAATAATCTTGGTGTCACCTGGGGCTTAATAATTACATAAATATCCCAAAAAACTCCACAGAGGCTTTGGTTTAGTGACCATCCATGCTTTGTAACCATGAGTGTGGTCCCTGATGTGGGTTTTGCCCAGGCCACCTCTCACCATCCTGGACTGTGTCCAGGGAGGCTTGACGGGGGAACACAACTATACTCAAGCAGTCCCATTCTTCCTTTGCTGTTCCTCCAAATTTTCATGTGAAATCAACTCTGGAAATGGGTGACAAACTGGGATCTGACCACAAAAAGACTTCATGCTAAGAAAACCCTACACCAGGTAGTTTCCATGGGGCTTTGACCTGCCTGAGTGAAGCAACCAGTAAGTTTAGTCTTCTGTACTGAAAAATATCAACTTGGAAAATGATTGAGACAGCTCTCTAGAAATGACAGCACATAACCTGGCCAATCTCAGGGTGAATCCAGATTAAAAATGTACTTTCAAGTGAGTCAGCGCGTGTTTGAATAATGCTCATACTCTTGTGTCCCTTTGAAAAGCAATATTAATCCAGTTCACACGTATATATGACAAATAAATAATCAAAAACTCTGAAAAATAATATCCTGAGTCTCCTGATACAGATCTGTGAATGTATTATGCTACAATGGTTAGTGTATTTTAAAACAGCACTGATTTGAACTGGAATTTCAAATGAGCGCTGTTAAATTGCAGTCAGGGTCTCTTCCAAATTTTGTTTTCAGTATTTCTTCCTCCTTATTTACTGTAATGCAAAGTCACTGGTTCAATAAAAGACAATATAAGAGTTTTAGTGAAAAAAAAAAAAAAAGGATTTAATTATGTAGTGAATTTTATCAAAAATATACCGCAGATGTTCCTCTAAAAATTCATAACTTTAAATTAGCATTTTCAGCAAATAAAAGTGATTCATCTTCGACTCCAGGTCTTCAACAAATTGTGTCATTTCTTACATGGTAATCAGTCACAATTTTAATTAGAACTTGTCATTCACCCCTACATACCACATCTCTGGCAGAGATCAAGTACGATTTTCTACAGCTGCTATCCTGATTCTCCTGTCATCTTTAGCCTGACTTTGAATTGCTTCCTCTTTTTTCTCTCTTTTTTAGATAATCCTGCTTCTTCTTCTCACCCCCACTGAGCTGTCAAGAGTTTCAATGCTGTGATATGGAATCATTGCCTCTGTAAGAGTGAAAAAAAAGCCCTGCTTGCACTGGATTCTGATCAAAGAGAATCATTTATAGGAGAGATACAGCAGAAACCTCAGGGAAATTTTTTTTAGCAGCAGGACCATGTGAAATGGGAAAGACAAAGCACCAGACTTTCAAACCTTTTTTAAACTTATAACTATATGATTAAGGTTTTTATTGTATAATGTTTGTCCTTTTATTTTTTTTCTTCTGTTCTTGATGCCATGTTGTTCAATGCCACATCAAAATGAGGTCAGACACATTCAAGTAGCTCTCGTGGAAATGGAAAAGCCTAGAAAACATACATATTACAGGAGTGCCTTTTGTTAGGGGTAGGAAAGGGAAGAGAAGAGAAGAGAAGAGAAGAGAAGAGAAGAGAAGAGAAGAGAAGAGAAGAGAAGAGAAGAGAAGAGAAGAGAAGAGGGACTCAGAATATTTCACAGGTCAGGGAAAGTACTTGAGGAAAGACAGAGGTTACCATGTTGACAATGTAATGAGAATGGGTGAGGACTTCTTGCACCACTTCTCATTCACATTTCTGTCACTCTGAAAACACTGCATTTATGTTATGCCACTTCATGTTACCATCCCTGTCATGACAATGAAACGAGGGAATGTTAATGCTGAGCTTGCAAAAAGCACCCTCCTGTTCTCCTGTCTCAGCTTTCCTTCGTAGGTCGTTTTGCTCAGGGCTGTTGGTGTCTCCCCTTCACTACATATTGGGGAGGATCATTGCCATTAGTGGGACTGGCCAGCCATTAACATGAAAGAATACTGACAAAAGACAGAAAAATTGAATCTATTATTACATTTTTCAGACTCTTGAGTCAACATTCACATTCCAATGGATCTGTCTTATGTTGAGGTTTATAACAAATGCAGATAGCAGTGTGCTGTGAATCTCTTCCTCAGCGAGGGGTAAATGAAGATGGAAAACAGAAAATTTTCTAGGCAACTTCCTTCCAAATTTTAGAGTCATTCTGACATTTTTGGGGATACTGCAGCACCCAAGAACCAAATGTGATAGCTCTTTTGAAGAGATGCAGAGTTCTACTTTTGTCCCCATTTTATTTCGCTTGTTGAAGAAGCTGGTGCAATGGGAAACACAGGTACACGCTGTCCTAATTTTTTAACTGGTTCTAATGAAATGGAGATGGAAACATTGGTACTGGGAGTAAACCCTCGTTGTTGCTAGTGATTACTTCAAAATTTACCTTTCATTTCCAAATTAAAATCCAACCTAAAGGCAGCTATAATGTCGCCCACCAAACCCAAATTACTGAACTCCTGCAGAGACCTGAAGCACCCCATCTACCCACCTATACCATTAAAGAAAAAAGTTTTCCACTTTCTCAAAACATTTGTAAAGCCCTTTTTGATGACTGTTGGGCTTCTTTCTACCTTGGGGCTGAATTGCCCTGTGCTTGGGCGAAGTAAAGTTGCTTTAGCTGCCTTTTCTCTGTGAGTGACATAGGGAAAGGTGTATGGTTGTGATTCCTTATAGGGAGTGTAGTTCCCAGCCTAACATGAGACCCCAGGGAATAATTGTGAGGATGTGCCTAGGACAGAATCACTGAAAGCAAACACGAAGGCAAAACCAGTCTCCTGTGGCTTCCTCATACCTAACAGACTCCAAAATATGATACAGGTAAGGTACAAACAGAGGGGATAAATGGAGACTCGGACCCAGGAGTTTTAAGACTCACATTCAAAATGATGCTTAGATAAATAGAGTGATATGTAGGTGCCTAAACATAGAATCATAGAATCATCAAGGTTGGAAGGGACCTTTAAGATTATCTAGTCCAAACCCTGTTCAAGCTGGTTAGATACCTGAAATGTGCTAAGTATCAGACAGTCCAGCCCTAATCTTCTCTGAATGCTGAAGGGGTAGATAGCTACCTGCCCTGAACAGTATGTTACCACACACTCCATTCTTAATGGAACTGCCTGCCTAAGCCAAAAATAAATCAACAAAACGAATCTTGACTAACTCTGGTTATCAAAAACAGCTATCCATTGCCTGAATTTCTGGAAAAATCCAATGAAATTCTTAAATTTTAACTAGCAAGAATCAGTAGCCTGCTGGCTGGGTATTCAGAAAGGTGAAGTTTATTATGTTTATGTAGAAAAATCAGTCACATCTTAGAAATGACCCAAGGAGCAGTAAGAAAACACCCTGACCTTACCCCTCCCCAATATTGTGTTGCTGGTCACAAAAGAGTGGGCTTTGATTCTCAGTCTCCCACAGGTGCTTGATCTCATACAGGAGATAAGGCTGTAGCCACCACTTGGTGTTTCCCATCTATTTTCTATATCCCAGAACTCATCATCCCTACTTCTGTGAATCCCAGTCTTGGAGACAAACCCCCCTCCCCTCCCGTGCTGAGGAAATAAACAGCTCAGCAAAGTGAGCTGGAGGTGGGTGTTTGTAGTGTCAGTCACTCCTAAGTTGAATGTCAGATCCCTCAAACCCTTTTGAGGTCTGCATAACAGAGTGACAGCATGCAATCTACTGGATCTAGCACTTAGCTAAGTTTACCATTGACCTCTATGCTCAATTGAGGTGACTGAATTGTAAGTTTGGGGGATTTCTTTTATACTGTCACCTCTCCTTTGGGAACACGACTAACTTCACCTTTTTAATTTCCCTCTGGACATCAAATACACAGAATACTGCAGGATCTTTCACTCTTTCTTGATCAATGTTTCTCTCCATCTATGTGAACCTTCCAGGCTCTTTTCCAAAAAGCCGTAGTACATATGTTTTTATTAATAGTAAATAATATCCTTCAGACTTTTGATAGAAAAACAGAAGTCTCTACTAACACTTTGTAAAATTTACTATGTGGCTCCTTTTATTATAAGAGCCTGCTTTAAGGACTGCTTCTACTTTTAAGTATTTTAATGTATCAATTTAATTATTTTCCAATGTTTAGATAGTTAATATTTTTATAGATATCACACAAAAAATTAGAAACAAAACCAGTGTTTTCATGATGCACGACTGACTCAAAATAAGCTACTTGAAATGTATGTTAAAAATGTGAATATAGTAATGAAAACAAGATGAACAAAACCCAATGGTAATACTTAATAAAACTGGTGTGTCTACACAACTCTGAATCTGACCTACAAAACAGGACTTTGGACTCTAGCCCATGAAGACTCATATAAGTTCATTAACTGAGCACATGCTTAATTTTAGGTATGTGCAAACACACCCCTTAAATTAAATTTAAGTATGTGCATATTTTCCTTCATTGGGAACCAATTTCTGAACCAGGTCCCAAGAAGATGACAAACTGCTACTAAGACTACTCTAAGCCTGGTAATTAAATATTTATTTCACTTTGAATTCAGAGCATTTTACTAGTGGCTTGCTATTGGCTCTCTCTTTGACTGCAGTCTGTATTTAATTAATCAAATTTGTGAATAGGATCTTTTACTAGGTATTTTTTTCATTTTGCATGGTCGCTTTTTTGTGTTTAACTAAACTGTTATGGACTCTTAGGGAAATATTTGTCTTGTGAGTTTTATAATCATTGGATTATTGACATGGTCATGAGATTAGATATGTGCAGCTGTTTCTAAATATCTTTGAAGGTCTGTCAATTTACAAATTCAAGTTATTTTAAGAAAGTATGGGAAGCGTATCATTACAGTTTTTACACTCCATTTTTATTTTTGAAGTCTATTTTGTGTATCCTGGGAATGCTAAAAATCCCTTACCTGGACTGCTGAGACCCTGAACTGGACACTATAATAAAATTTTCTCTGCTTTAATCACAGTATCTCTGCCTTGCTACTCCTTGGCTGGCATACAAATTTTCCAGTGAAGAAACAGATGCATAATTTCACAAAATGTCTCACACTTTAAGCTACTACTCATTTCAAACTACTTTCATCATTTTGTAATGTCATAAACAACCTGAATGCTAATGACTTGGATTTTAGTCATTCCAAATCTCACAAGAAAAAAAAGGAGAAAAAGACTACTTTGTATGTCCATTTTAGAGATGAATATCTATGACAGTCATTGTATTTTACTTCGGACTGACATTGTATATTGCACCAGTTTGATAAAATCCTTACCAGAAAGATTTCAATGTTATGAAAATATGGAACACAGTAGCAAGCATATTGAATAGGTCCCAAAACATCTAAATAAGTCATTTAATCATGACTTGAAATATCATTGTAGTCAAATATTGTATCTCTTTTATTGCAGAAATCCCATTAGAGCCTGAAGCTAGGTATCCAGAGGTGAAAAAGTAATGCATATATAACTCTATTCAGATTTTTATTTTATCCTCTGTGAAGTAATACTAAATGCTTTTCAGGAACACATTAAGCAGCATGGCAAAAACAAATGTAACAATATGTCAAATATCTTCGGTGTAAAATGGCTACTATAGGTAAGACATTTCTGAGGAAATGATGATTCCTCATTATATTTTTCCTGTCTGTAAAAAAGTGATAAGGCAGATAATCAAAAGTCATAGACTTTTATGAATTTCTGATTTTTCCCCCTTCTTGCATCACCTCTTACCTGAAGTAAACTTTTTCGCATCTGTCACTTTCTCCATAAGGTTCTGCTCCACGGGGGAAGCTGGGATAGTGATAGGACTGTACTCATAGGGAGAAGCTCCTGCATTCAATGGGCACAATAGCACACTTCACGATGGCTTTCTGTCTCTCATGAGATCTTTTCATGAGACCCTTTCACAGATCCTTTCACAGACACAGACAGCTCATAAGCAACTTTGTCTCCTGAGCACTTAAAGCTGTCGGATGCAGAGGACCTTCTGATTCACAAGCAGAACTGTCAGCCTGACATAGTTTCTTGCAATTTCTAGTCCCTAATACTTCATCATCTCTTAGCACATCTATTAGTTAATGTGATTTCTGCTTTTATCCCTATCAACTAGTTTTGTTATGTTTGTTACCAAAAATATTTTTATTTTTGTGTTGACTTCTATCACATCTTACACATCTGCTTTTTAAAATATTCCCCATTTTTTCCTGTAAGCATTTTTCCTCTATGAACACAGCAAGAAGAGAATGCTTCTGTGTTGTGGTGTGCCCATGTGGGAGCTATGAAAGCAATGCCCCACAAATCCTCAACATGGGATGTATCTGCTTTAGTACATTTTGCTTGGACAGCTTTTTGCTTCCTATTTTGGTAGGCGTAGCCAATGACTGCAATAGTGATTAAGCTAAAAGTATAAAAACTAATTGAGCTTGGAAGAGTGACTTTTTCTGTATAAAATTGGCCTCTAGTGTAGTTAAGACTGTAGATGGTCTCTTCTAGACATAGATAAATGCTTCATGTGGAAAAATATAGGGTGACATATTTTGAAGGTTATCATGTCTTTGTGTTCTTCATGCTCTTGCACAGATTTGGGAAGCCTCTTACCATGCAAGCTATAGCTTCACTTTTATTTTCTATCAGGGAAACTTATTTGGTGAACTTAAAAATAGCCTCAAAGAAGAAAAAAGAAAAATACAGGAGTCATAAGAGGATTAATACTAGTATATAACTGAAGAACGACCAACTGACAACTGACACAGAAGAGTAACATGCCGCTAATATTTTCCAGAAGTTTTAATGTCTTTCATTACCACATTATTGATTTTTACAAGTTTTACAAGTTCACTTTGATTTTCAAATTCTTTCCTATTTCATATATTTGTTTAGTCCTGTTCTTATTCTCAGGATGAACTAGTAAGGAGTAGCCAATGGTCTTGTACATAGTTTCACTGCTGCTTTACTTTCTTCTCTTTGAGAAGCTAATTTCTTCTCTGATTTATCCAATAACTGTCGCGACGGAGGGAAGACAAGGACACTCAATATGAGCAATCAGCAAGCTTCAACTTTATTACAATATACTCACACATTTGTACTGTTGCTGATAATTATGCCTACTTGTCTTATAACCATTGGCTAAGCGCTAAAAGTTACATTATCATATTCCTCCTACTACATTATCATACTCCTTCTACTTGCAGTTACTGCTACGTGCTTGGGTCCGGGTTCCCTCCTGTTCTCCCACGATGTACTCCTTCAAAGTTATTTTATCTGAGCTGTGCAAGGTCAGCGTGACCTTCATTTCTTCCTTGTCAGCCTGGCTCAGAATTTCCCACTGCAGCCTGCTCTGGCTCGCTTATGTTAAAGGAGCCATGACCGCGCTCACATAGCCATTCTCCAACCATTAAACCTATGTAATTAATAACCATTAAACCTATGTAATTAGCCTCAAGTTAATAATTTATAGTAGTCAACACACACCATTTTCTCTACAAAAAATATAAACAATCAGACCCTCTGGTAAGAATAAGAATCTTCCCCAAATTCAAGCAAAGGAATTTAATGCCAGTCCATTTTGTGTACAGTAAATTCAGTTTCTTTACAGAGTAGAATCAAGAGGGCAGCATGCATCTTGTCTTTATTTCATTCCCCAAAGCTCGTTTGTGTGCTGTTGTATGGACTACTAAGATTCCTTAGCAAAAGAAATGGGAGAAAATTCATTCAAGCAAAATCTGTGCTATAATTGTGTTTTACGTTATTAACATTGCACTGACACATATACAAATAGAAACTGTAGAAACAAATTATCACTTCCCACTTTGTTTCTACTTCTTGCTTCACTGGGGGCATTTCACACATTTGACACATGGAGGAAGATTCATTCAGTCAAATCGAGATGCCTCCTCTGTAAATTGCTTCACCCGAGTTGGTCACCCTGGACTCTTTTTGCAATCTCGGAGAGATGGAGTCATTGCCAGGGCAATTCAATTTAGCCTAAGGCAGATATCTACAATACATCAGATAAATCATGACCTAAAAGAGCTTGGTTTTCCCTGTTGACAAAATGGACAGCTGAGAATACAGTTTCAGATGTAGTTATTTACATTGCAAAGTCAAGCAGACTGAAAATAAGATCAGAAACCTCCCCAAGATGCTGCTGATGTCCAAGAGAGAAACTGATCTGAAATCTGTCTCTGTCTGGTGTTTAATTCAGTGGTCAAACTGAAGATCCCTGGGTTCCCATCCTGTGTTTTGGAGGAGTTTCCATTTGTCAGTGTGGGAAAACCACTTAACCTCCATCTCAAGACCTTCTTGGTGAAAACTCTGATTTTTTTTGTGTATTTAAGCTTTTCTTTTGGTCAAGAACTGCCTCTCACTATATTTGTTCATCTTTTGGCTGAGGCCTGGGTGTTCTGCTCTGTAATAATTATGGACAAAAAAACATGTTTTGGTTTACATGATTACTCCTAGGGTCCAAAATCCAGCACTTGAAGATGTATTTAGCACTTCATACAACAGTGACATGATTTTCAAATCTTACAGATTCTTGCTTCTTTTTCTTTGCTTCTTGCTGTATTCTTGCTTCTCATAGTATTACTTAGGAGGTCTCCATGGCACAAAATGATGAGATACTGTTCCTGTAGTAATTTTTAAATTAATTTAGTTATGTTGAAATGCCAGGCAGCCATACTTGAAAATCCTTGTTTTTCTATGTACTCATTAATTTAGATCTTTATGGGTTTTTTGGTTTTGTTTTAATATATATAAAGGAATCCAAGTAAAGAGAGAGAGCCTTGCTGAATACTCTGGGTTTATGATGAAATTCTAATTTATACTTCACAAATAAAATCCCATCATGCAATCATTCCTGGTTTGGGTAGCTGCAAAATTATTGTGTCAGTGGAGATATTTGCTCATAAATTACTGGAGTAAAAAATATTGCTGTTTTTTGTTTATACATGATAAAAAGAAAATGATTTCTGTACCCAGAAGTCTGTGTATATATATTTTTCCTCTTTCTGTCAGGCTGGTAATCCCCTAGACACCGAGTCAGCAAGAAAATAATTTCAGTGATGTTCATTAATTTTCAGGAAGTTCTCTGAACTAAATTGATAATAACAGCATGTTATAGGTGGAATAAATTTTCCATAAAGTTATTCACCTTTTATTCTGAGATTCAGGATGAAAACTGTTGGCTTTTTTTTTTACTTATTGTCAGATTTCACATTATCATGAGGCTGTAGAAGGCTTGTAATTACAAATGTTCTTCTACAATGCAAATGAAATATAAGACTTCACAAGTATGTCCTGTCCTGTGATTATGAGTTCATTTCTGGAGCCCAGACAATGTCTCTGTGCGTTAGACAGGCTTCCCTGACTCTTCACTGCCATATCTAAGAGGAGCACTGGTTTGTGCTGGGAGGTAATACTTTTTTGTTAAATCAACAGATGTAGCTGAAAAAAGGAGACAACTTCTGGGCAAGCAAACCACTCTCCAAGGCTTCAAGTGCCTCAAAGCCTCTCTGTTTGGTTGTTTTTCCAACTACATTAGTTGCTCTAATAAAAATCTTGCTTCTTTTTACAACTTTTGCCTTGCTCATATCCTTTGAATATCAGCGCCGGTGACAGCATGGGTCCTGCACACAGTGGGAATATCTGAGTGAATGGGGGGCACAGGGTAGGAAGAGCTAGCCAGACTCTGCAGAGGAATTTGTAGCATAAAGAGACTGTTCCTGGAGTAGAGATGTTCCTGCTGGTGAAACCACTGGTAGCTGGATGGACCACGCTCCCCTGGGTGGGCAGATGTGCCCCTGCTTTCCATCCCCCAAAACTCTGATCTCTCCCTCTCGCCTCCCTCCCCCCTTTAACACAACACCTGTAGTACTAACTATATGTTCCTGTTTTAAAGGGGTGAGTATGTGTGAATGTGCCATGTGTCCAGCTGGGCCCTGGAAGGAGCTGAGTGCCTTCAGCATCCTTTGAAGTTGAAGAGCCCAGTGACTTAGCTGGAAGCTTTTTTCTGCTGCAGACTGTACGAGCAATAAATCTCTGGCTCACAGGGTTTCTACCCTTTTTTTTTATTAGTGTTCCAACTATTTTCATAACAATAGAAAATGAAAAAAAATAATAATGAAAGCATTACTGTAGGTTTTCTTCCCAGGCATAGAAGGCTCTGGTCAGTAAACCAATGAAGATTACTGTAAAAATTAAGCATATATTAAATCCCTGTTAATTGTACTGAGGTATGATACCAAAACGCTTTTCTGAAGTGAGACTCTCTGCAGGATGAAAAGTCTTAATGGCAGAGGAAATGAAGTTGTAAATGGAAAAGTAGCAAAGATGCAGCTGTTCTTCAGATTAAAGGCATCCCAGGTGAGCTCGGCACCAGGTACTGGAGGGAGGGGCAGAATAGTGTGTCAGCTCTGCATCCTTGTTTTCATGGGTCTCTAATCACTCAGAATTTCTTTAATTACCACAGAGACCTTCTGTCTCCCTTTATGGCATTTTTCCTCACAGTACTGTTTTTAGTGATTTCAGTAATGCGGAGCTTAGACATGGCTCTGAGCCCAAAACCAACATGCAAACGTATGATCAATAGGAAGGTGCCCATGATGCTTCTGGCTTAATTAGCAGCATTGTTAGCTGCTCGCTTAACTGAGTAGTGCAGGGGATTTAGCTCATTCTGATTGCTGTATTAAATGAAGGGCACTACCCCCCCCGCCAAAAAAAAAAAAAAAAAAAAAAAGAAATAAGGAAATGGGAAGGGAAGGGAAGGGAAGGGAAGGGAAGGGAAGGGAAGGGAAGGGAAGGGAAGGGAAGGGAAGGGAAGGGAAGGGATTTTCTTTTGTTAAAAATGCATTGTGTGAATTACTTATTTTTCTTGTATGATATTTGGAGAACATTAAGGAAAGACAGTCTCACATAATGCTTCTGTGGAAATTACCTGTGTTGAAAGTTTTCTGCTTGCATTCTGACCTTTGCACAGAGTAAAAGCTGGAGTTTATGCATCTGGCTAAATTTAGATCAAGGAATTTTTCCCAAATGCACTCTTGAATTCCTAGCAAGGTGATAATGTTTATTGGAGGATTTTTTGCTGTTTCCTACTTATATGTTAGAAGAATGTTCATTTCTTGTCTTTCAGTTCTGTGATCTTACTTTCCCATAAAAAAATTTCAAGGGGCATAAAACTTCTAACTTTTGTTCGATACCCTTAGGACACTTTTAAAGATGTTGATGTACAATTTCTCATGTCTAGACATTACTTAGTTCTGTCAAGTCTAATTCTTTATAAAGTGTCAGTGAGACCTGCCAGACTGATTGTCTTGGAAGACAGGATCTTCTTCTTAGCTCCAGAGCACTAAATACTGGAAAAAGGAACATGATTTTCTCCTCGCTTTTTCAAGCCATGATCTTGTTTAGAATACAAGGAAACGACTCCCTCTCCAGATCCATTTTAGATTGGGCAGACCTCTGTGGTACCATATCTTCTTCTGCTTCAGTTAGACCTGGTTCCTATCTGAGTGGGCAAACCTGAAGAATTATCCATATCCATATCTAGGTGTGACATTAATTACTGGCTCTCATTAACATGAGAACTACATTGTAATAACTGTTCCCACTGTTGATTCCTACTGCCTGATGATTTAGGGATGCATAGCAACATAGAGCATGAGGTAGTAAAATGCAACTGTTTTCTATGCAGATGGGATCAATCAGAGCCTGTGGCCTCAAAAAAAATTGTTTTGTAGCTTGGTATGATTCCCTGGGCCATCCAGACATAGCAAATGAAAACCTAGTCCCTGTTCACTTCTCCTCTGCTCTGGTGAGCTCATCTGTTCTGGGTTGTCACATGGTTTCATTTCAGTGCAACAGGCACCTGGCATCTCTGATTAATCTTTGGCAGAAACTGGGAGAAACTGGGTACAGATTTCAATGCTTAATGGGTCTGAGAAACCTAACTTCCCAGAGCTTGGCGGCTGCAAAAGAGAGGCATTGTTTCACAATCCTTTGAGATAAATATAAATGTAGACCTCTTTTTTAAACCTTAGTCAGATTGTTAGATACCTGTTGGAATGAAGGAAACAAAAATAAAATATTTTTGCATGTCTACAAATATCATAAGAAGACAGAGACCATTTCATTATTGATAAAGTTTTTGACGCTTTGTGCTTCGTATTTGCAGACTACATTTAAATCCATTCCTCTGTTATTTCCAAGGTTTCCTATGTCTCCTCTGTTTTTCATCTAATGGAATCAAAGGCTCTTGCCAGATTTCTGACTCACTGAAAAGCCTTTCACACATGCTGCCATGTAGTTAAGAACCTGCATTGTGTAACTTTGAGAGACTGCATTGTGTTAAGAATGCTCTGTTTATTAGAAGGTCTTGTACAAGTTTGGATCTAATCATCTGGATGACTTGTTGACACTATAAATTTGGGAAGAAATTTGAGGTTTACTGTAGCCAGTTACTTGCCATGCCAACAGTACAGGCTCCCTTTCTTTATCTCATTTCCCTAAAATCTGGGTATCTCTGTCCAACAAAACTAGGGGAACTGAAATATGTATATTATTTCAAATGGAAACTTACAATGTTGCTGGTTTCACAGCATGATCAAGACATAATTTAGTCATACTAGCATTTTTATATTACTTATCTAATTGGCTGTGCTTTCACTTTGGATTCTAGGCTGCAAATCTCCAGCATAATTCTCTAGGAATTTGCCTAGCAGCCAGAGCAAAGTGAAGGGATTTAACTGTGAAGTTTCCTTTCAGTCTTTTGTCACTAACTGTTTAAGTTTGGATGAATTGCATACTCTTCAGTCTTAATAAATGTCTAACTATCTTTGGAACTACTTCTTTTAGTTCCCACCATAAAGCATGTTTCATTTGAATCAAGGAAATATTAATGCTCACTAGATCACTAGCACTGAGTGCTAGATCACTGAGACTTCTTTTCTATTGTCTTATTTTAGTTCTGCTCTTTGGAGAAATGCATTACACTAGCTATTCATGGCTCATAATTTGATGAACTTCAATTAATAACAAATACGAACTTAAAAATCTTTATTTGATATATAATATATAAAAACTAAATATAAATATAAAAATTAAATATAAACACAGACACTACTTTGATTCCAGCTAGGATATTTTAATGTCCAGAGGCAATTTATCATATCTCTATTTTCTCATAGAGAAATGAAGGAATAATAAAAAATGAAGGTCATTGCATCTAAATCTGTTAACGGAAAAGCTTAAACAGATACCAATTTCAAAAAATGTTGCATATCTTGTAGGTGAAATAGCGGTCCTTACAACATTTTTATTTCAGAGAGACCTCAAGAACAACAGTTTGCTGATCTTCTCCTTAAAGTGTGATTTTAACAAGTGGGAACTGTGCTTCTTACATAAGTTATTTAGAAAGGGTTAACTTCTGGCTGGTCAGTGAAGGTAAAAAGAGAAACAATCAGAATTTCAATTAAATACAAGATTTTTACAGAAAAAAAATCATTCAGATTGGATAAATGAATAACTTAAACTTGTTGGTTCTGACTGTAAGATGCTGTTGTGAATCCTCCAAAGATGATGCCCACCAGCTTGCCATTTTGTCTCCTGGAAGAAAACCACCTACAAAAGAGGAGTGCCACAAATGTTTTAGGTCATATTTTAGCTAACCATTACCACCTTTTTAGGTGGCAATATCCAGAGGAAATGTCTCAAAGGTTCCGAAAAATCCATGCTGTGTTTTACCACTGAGTCATTTTTTTATGGAAAGACTTTATTCAGGTAGTATTGTAAACTTCAGCATGAGAGCTTTGCTGTTATAATCACACCTTTATTCTCCCCGTCTGTCCCTTTACATCTAGATGATTCTGACTGAATATTGTATGGCTGCATCTCTTCCTGAAATAATCTGTTGCTTACATCAAAATCAAGGTAAATCAATTTTTATTTTTTCTTAGCAACTCTTGTTTCTATTGGGACAATAGTCTTCATAAATGTATTGTTTTGAAAATACACATCTGTTTTTTCCTTTGTAACAGAACTGTGTTCACATTATTTGCATGGTAAACATAATGTAACAAGTTCAAAACACGGTCACTTCATAACTTTAAATCCTTTATTGTAAGTATGCTCTAAGGATATGGCATGAAAACAAAGTTATTTTCTAGGATCTTCATTTGTGACATGCTTTTCAAGCAATTTTTTTTTTCTGTAAATGAGATAAGAAGCTCCCTGTTCATTTCCATATGAATGAGTTTCACAGAAGTGTGCTGGTGTCTGTTCTGCTTTATCAGGCACCTGCATTTTATTATTTCATTGGATCCCTCCGACTGATGTCATGTGAAATGCTAAAAGATTTCGTGATAGAACAACCATGCATTTCTAGCACTTGTCTGATTACATTTTTATACATTAGGATTGATTGATCCAGAAATCATGACAGAAAATTTGATATGAATGCAAGGCTAGATTCATTTCTTCTAAGTAAGATGACCAAGGGGGAATAAATCAGCTCCTGCAGGCAGCTAACTGCTTTTTGTTGTGTTGCTGCTTCCTCGGGCCAAAGAGCCAGTTCCCTTCTATAGCCACTGCTTTGATAGAATTTCACCCTGAATGATGCATCTGGCTTTTTGCCTGACCTGTGCAGATGGTGGTTGAAGGCCAGCAAAATGTTTTTGTGAGTGCCAGTGTTTCCCTCTCCTCCTTTAGCCAAGGCTATTGCAAGCAATGACACATGTCTCACCCAGCATCTTTGTTATTTCACACTGGGCATCAAAAAAGGCAAGTCACTTGCTACTCGCCGAAGTCTGTCACTAGTCGACTAGACACTGCCAAAGTTAAATGAGTGCTGCACTTTGACACTATCAGCTGCAAAGTGGAGTTGTCTCTAGGCCCATAGGAGGATTGGGAAATCACAGAGCTAATTAAAATAGAAAGACCATCCATTACAAGAACAGTTGGCCAGAATGCCCAGAGAATGCTTAAAAGGTCCTAGGGAAAAAAAAAAATAATAATCCCTCTTTTTTCTCACTACCTCTTCTGCTTCTCTAATTTCACTACCTATTAACTCCAAGGTCGCGATGAGCTGGAGGAGGCCAGGGCTGAGCATAAGAGGGTGAGAATTTCAGTCTGAGAATGTCCATTGCTAGCTACTAAGTGGGTCTGAGATTCAGCAAGAATTAAGAGCTGTCGAGCATTCAGAGAGTTTTAGGACTTTGACAGCTGCCCTTAGGGGGATTAATCATGACTGGGACATTAACAAGGGCTAGGTGTCTAATTTGGGCAGAGGTGGGAGGATTCTGCAGCTGAGCAAAATGGGCAGTTTAAACAGCTCTGGACTTTTGCTTGCCAGTGTCTGGATGAAAAGCAGATCCTGATGTCGACTGAGGGCTGAGGATAGGTAGGATGAGTTGAGGATTCATAGTTAATCATTTAAAACCTCCAGATGGCTAATTTACGGTAGATGAATAAAGGCTTTAGAGGGTAATCACATCACCTTATTTTAGGTGTATAAATTAGATGCCAAAATTAGAAATCTGGTCTTTCTACGTTTCCTCTGTAGCCAACAGGGAAACACTGGTCTTCTAGAAGATTAATAAAAATCCGACTTGTACTCTGAACTCTAGCAGAGTGCGCTGTTCTCTGCTGACTTTAGATGATGTGTTGATATTTATTCCTCTATCTATGGTGACTGGATGTCTACAGACTATACGAAATCACTCTTTCCCCAAATTGCCAATGCTCGCATATGTATGAGCATAGGCTTGAGATCGAGATTGCAGAAGGCCATAAATGAATCCATTTCTTCAGAAGTTGGTCTGAACATGCATGATTATAGTGTGTAATCCAGCAGAAATCAGTATTATTTAATTTTGGAATGCATCAGACACAGGGAAACTTTTGCTTTGTAAGTTCTGGAAAGATTTCCAGAAGAGGAAACAGTTAATAAAAATCAAATAAAATGCATCAATTCATTGGTACAATGCAAGTAATTCTATTTTTCTTTTAGATGTACAGGCTAAAACTGCCTACAGGCAGGTTTTTTTTGACATGCATAACATTCATGAAATAGATAAAACATATGAATACTGACCTTGCTAGTATGAAACAGGGAAATATTAACATAAGGATGTCCTTCATCCATTTTATTTTGATTTCTATTGAAAAAGATGCTGATGAAAGAAGAAACAAACCACCTTATGTGCCCATGTACCTACTCAACATCCTGCATGTAGTTTACTAGGGGAAATACATGCTTGTTATAGCCCATGAAAGGAAAATAAAAATCGTTAGTTTTAGAGTATGAGAGTATCAAGGGAGTATAGGATTGTGTTACATAAAGCACAAATCTTTCAGTAGGATTTTCACTTACACTTCCAAAACTCCAAATGATAATAATGATTGATTCACACCCTTGGTCTCAGCTTTTGGGGATTGAAACTGATTTCCTTCATCCTGTCCTGAAGAAGTCTGGTGAGTGACCTTTCTCCCCTAAGTGTCTCCAGCAGCATAAGGACCTGAAGCAGATGCTAAACCAGCATTTAGATTCTTTCTGAAATCAGCATCAGGATGTTCATGTTGGCTGACTGCCTGTCCCCTGTCAGAGACTGAACTAGGTATTATATACTGCCAGCGTGGCAGGCAATGTCTGATAAATAGTATGTACAACTTCCAGGGACGTCAGAAGAATGAAGAGGTAGGACTCAATCCCATGACCTCTGAATGCACATTAACCTGAAGTGGAGCTTTCATCATCAATTGATTGGTGTGATTACTTATTTATTTGTTTACTCTGGCTTCAGTTTCTACTTGAAAACATGGCACAATGTGTAAGGTATAAGAGATCAACTATCGAAAGGGTGAATGAGGTCTCACTACTGCCTCAAAAAATTAAATTTAATATTTGTATGAAGACATAAGAAGACATAATGTGAAGCTGACAGGAAGTTTCCACTTCACATTATTAATTTTTCATTACGAGGGTGGTGAGGGTTGCCCACAGAAGTTGTGGATACCCCATCCCTGGAAGTATTCAAGGCTGGACAGGGCTTTGAGCAACCTGGTCTAGTGGGAGGTGTCCCTGCCCATGGCAGGGGGTTGGAACTTGATGATCTTTAAGATCCCTTCCAACTGAAGCCATTCTATGATTCTATGATTATGACCACACACTCAAGGTGATGAAGCAGCATTTATGAAGCTGATCTGAAGACTTCAGAAAGTGAATGTATCAGTATTGTGAAGACACACTATTTTCTGATTATACCAGTGATTTTATTTGAGTAATTATGGTCCTTCTGCGTAGTTTATAATAAGAAGGACAATAGTAATGGCAGTCCTTACAGCTAATGCATCTAATGGCTTATATTTCCAGTTTTGTTCTCAGCTGTAGCCACCTGATCAGTCACATTACCAAGGTAGATACTGTGGTCATTCATCTAACTTGCATCCTAAAGAAAAGGCAAACATCTGCAAAACTCAGTTTGTGGGCAGACTATACTAGAGATCCAGCAGTGAATGGTGGTGTACTGCCATATGATGTTGAGTGATGCCATAAGGAATACATGTACTTTTTAAGGAAAGTAATAACAAACTCAAAATAAGTAAATATCTTGGGATGAAAGTAATTTACGATAGAGAAGTAAACAACATCTTGATTTCTTACAGAAAAAAGTCTCTATAACAAAATGATTCATTTGGGAAGCATGACTACGACTTAGGCACTGATCTTCAAACTTTCACCTACAGGCTACCAAAACTCCATGCAACTGAAGTCGCAATTCATTTTTTTCAGCCTTCCAAAGTGCAGTGATCAGCATTCTCACAGTATGTATAATTGTCTTTTCATAGTTATAAAACTGCAGCAATGGAAGACGACAGCTTGTGCTGGTTAAATGGAACCCTGCAGTGCTGTTTCCCGATAACACAGAAGATTATGTGTGGCACCTGCACAACCCTGGGATTATGAAAGGCCAGGATAAGAAAAGACAAATAAAACCTTGGGAAAAAGAGGATAATCTATATTCAGTCAGTTTGTGACAAGAGTAACAGAAACTCTGCTGGGAAAGAGCAGAATAGGACCTCGGGCAAGTTTACTCTTTCCAGCTAATTTTATGTAGCACATCACAGTGTGATAACCTTGGTGTGAGAACAAACCCAGAGGTGAGGTTTTTCCTTCAGATTCATTGAAGTCCTTGTGCTAATTAAGCTGTATGTAAACAACTTCACTGTGTGATAGCTCAGATTTGTTTTTCCTCCACTGTATGTTCCTCTGATATGAAACACTACTGATATCCCTTGCATCCTGGGTGTCCTGTCGTGCATACTGTGTCAGATCTTACTTCTCCCTGTTCTCTTTGAGCCTCTCATGAGATTTCATCACTTTTTTCCCTGTATGATGTCACTCACTTCACCCTAACCACCCTGCAAGAGTCATGAGAGTGAACATCTCCCTTTTGGCACTACCAGATGCTTTCCTAGACACTTGTCTAGACCACTACTCTAAAATCATCTCCTAAGTCTCCTGTTTCAACAGTTTCTAAAGTTTCTTCCTCTGGCTCTCTACCTTCTGCTGTGTCAACTGTAAGTTCTTCATTTTCTCCTTGAGGTCTACTGCCACAGATGTTTTTTATTTCTGCTTCAGAAATTTTATTTTCTATAAACCCAGAGTTACATTATTATTTTCTTGGCTTTAGCTTTGAAAGAATTTCTGCCATACAGCAATGTCGTGAGTTCAGTCATTGTCATCATTAAGGAGACTTCAATTACAATTTCATTATCAATGTTTAAATAAAAAATTTTCATAAGCAAAACAAAAAAACCCTCAGGAACATATTCCATGTAACTATTGTGTGGTAAATAATGTATATTATGCCTTCTCACCTCTCTAATAAAAATACTGAAAGATTCCCTCCTTCTGCTTGCTTTCCACATCCTTCAGTGTCAACATTTTTTTTTGTTCTTAACTAACAAAAATGAAAAAGATCTTTTAAACAGCAAGGAGGAATCCATGACTTCTCATCCTGTGTATAGAGGGAAGAGTGAATGCTACTCAGTTTCTCCAAGTTGTTCTTATAGGGAATTTCTTCAGCCATGGTTTGTAAGTTAGAGACACTCAGATACCTCTACATACCTATTTCTAGTGTTTCCCATTAAGCACCTGCCACCTTAGGCAGTCTTTTTACATGTGCCCTCTGAAACATGAAGTCCTGGATTTATTACATTTCATTTATGTGGCTGATGGAAGCGAAGAATCTGGGGAAGCAGTTGTCCTGTACTCACTATATAGTCAGTCGAGCAAGAAGTGCACTTATCAGATAAACCACATTAGATGTGTGCAGGCAGAAAACAACTCAGACCTTGGGAGGTGATTCACCCTATGAAGGTACCACACTCTTGCCATTGTCTATAGTGACATCTATAAAGTCTATAATGTCTGTAGTCTTATGGCTTGCTTAGGTACTTGAAGTTTGTGTGATGTATGAAGGTCTTGCCTGCATCTAAAGAGCCGTATAAACAGTATATACAGGTTGACTTTTTAAGATGTATATATCCTTTGTTCATCTATCATCATCTGTTGTTGATTATAGAAATTATAATCTCACAAAAAGTCTAATTTGGGCAGGTCATCATACTTTCCTATTATAAACAGGAAGGGAATTTAGACCAGAGCAGAGACAAATGAAAGTGACAGTGTGATGATCTTTTTCAAGTATCTGGGTAGGAACTCTGGAATAGGACACAGAGAGACAAGCCTTCCAAAATAAGCAAGCCTTCTTAAATAGTTTATCCATGCCTCGTAATATAAAACTAAGTGGAAACTTTCAAACTCCCTTAGTAACATGGATAAGACTATATTAGCATAATAACCTCTATTGATGGCGGATCAGCTCCACAAAGTATCTTCTAACTCAACATCCTTATTAATTCTCCCCACTGCATGGCACTTTTTAAAACTACTATGACTTTTTTTTGATTCATATATAAATTTGCCCAAGAGAAGTAAGGTAAACTACTGGTTTTTTTTAATTTTTTCCCAGCTGTAAATTGTTAATTTATTTTCATGTTTTTTTCTGATGAGAATATACTACATTGTCATCTCTTGTTATAAGCTAGATATTTGTTTTTGGTGTTTGTTTTTTTTTAAGCAGAGAATATATTGCAATCAAAAGATCTAAACTCCTTTCCTAGCTAAGAGGTATACACTGGAGAGAGCTTTCAAAAATCAAATCAAGTTTATGAAGTACTATAGAGATTATGTCCTTGTACTCTTCTAGGAGAAGAAATAAGAAATCAATTTTCTTTGCAATATTTATTTTTCAAAATAACAATTCTAAAACAAACTGGTAGTTTAGGTGCAGAACCAAATAATTCTTTCCATGTGAAGTAGACCAATTTTGTCAGACTCACTTTGCTGCTAACATGCATGTCATACTGTTAAATATAAGCTGACGGAATGTATGACATAACTAGACTAGATCTGATTCATAATGATCATTTTTTTTCCTCAAAATAGAAAAGTTCTGTCTTTGGAGTAGTTTTGAACAGTCATGGGAAAACAATATCCTGGCAGTAAGGCATCCTCTTAGGCAGTATGAGAGTTCTCAGCAGAGGCCAGCAATGATATAGGTGTCACTGCCTATGTCTTGTTAGAGTCCTAATTCGTACCTTCAGGTTTGGGATGTGACCATCTATGTTAAATGCTACTGAAATGTACTGATGGAGAAACAGAAAGTATAATTTGCTCTATAGACACAAAATTTCTCATTCCCAAAGCTTCATTTCTGAAATGATTTTCTCGTGTCGCTAGAGCAACTCTAGAACATGCAGTGGAAAGGCCTTATTGTGCCAAGAGCTGTACCCACACAGAGAGCTGAAACACGCTTATACGCACACATAGACATACTGTTGTCAAATGATAATGTCTGTAATGTTAACAAATTAAAGCATTTGGAAACACTTTTGGTTTTTATTCTTTTAAATCCTAAAGGTAACAGCTTCCTTGAGCACAGGAGAGAATGCTAAAGAATGATCGTCACCCCAAGTGGCACCGTTAAATAGCAGAGACAAGGAGGTCAAACCAGAATGATCTCAATTCAGACCCAACAAAAATTTTGGTCATTCCTCAACAAGGCATGTAATTGGAATCATGCACTTCAATAGTTATAATATTTTTACTTCATGCTCTGGAGCAAGACAAAAATCACCATCATCCTTTATCTGTCCCAAATGTCTACAATAGTAACTACTAAATTCCAGAAATGGCCAGTTGCACATGAAGCCACTAGCACAAGTGACACAGCCACCTTGGTCAGTCGGAGCTATAGTTAAGGGTCTTGCCAAAGACATCTGATTCCAGACACAAATTTACAGTCAGAATTGCCTATTACAACACACTCATGTCTGCATATCTAACATGGCAACAATTGTGCAGCTTCTCAGTCCTACCCCTTTTCAGATGGAGACTGAGCCTACCCTTGCAACTGCAAGTACAGGACTTGGGCACCCTCGCAAATTAATTCATTCACCATTGGTACAGGATCTGAAAGGGAGCTGCTTGGGTATCAGCAGCTTTAAGAGCTGCCATAGACCCTTTCAGTAGGCAAAAAGGTTCTTCATAGGTGTTGGAACTAGTCTCAGCATTCATGAAATAATACCAGTTTCTTGTCTCACCAAAAATAAGCCTGAGGACAAGAGTTTATGGTATGCTTGTGGGGTGAATGATTGTTCATAAGAAATCCCAACAAAGAGAAGGTAACAGTAAGGATTCAAGAGCAGAGAAGACCTGTAAAGCATATCCCAGTGCCAGCCATGGAAGTGGCATTACCTGAAGCCCTCTCTTGTACTAGAAAGGTACTTTAGGAAACATTGCTTAAGAAGGATCAGAGATTATAGAAGAGATTGGGAGCTGAAGATCTAAACCAGCTAAAGGAATCTGGCTTAAAATTTATTTGATGCTCTACTCTGATGCACGTTTAATAAACTAGATCCCAGAACAAACTTTTTATGTCTATGCCAGTGGAAACTGAGGAAATGGAGAAAAGACGTAAACAAATTAACAGCAGGTAAATAAGATGACCATGGGCCGATTCTTATAAATACTCTAGTGTCTGAGGAGAAAGCTTGGAAGCAGCTCTGCTGCTCCCCCTTCCTCTCTTCATCTGACAAGAATGTCTTCTTGCATGAAGGCCAATGTAAAGTCTTGTGTGTTCATGAAGACAAGACGAGGTGTGTTTAGCCGCAGAGCTTTTACTACCCTTCTTGAGACAGAGTCATGCATAGCTGCTCTAATATGATGATGAATTACCTCTAGAGTGCTCAAATGCACATGGTTACAGTGACAGGGAAGCCTTACTAAGAAGCCTTCATGTTAGTTGCTCTAAAACTAACTTTAGTTTACAAGTCAACATAGTCAAAGGCTCCTACTGAGCCTGAATAGGGAATTACAACATAAAAAGCAGTGAATACAGGGAAGAAGATATGTAATTAGATGTAATTTTCTTTCCATGTATAATTTCTATGACTATGTCATCAAAGCTTTAATCTTCTCTTGTCTCTTTATTTTCCTGCCACCAACTCTTCTCTTTAATCTCACTTCCTTTATGGATGAAAAGCAGTTAAGTAACATTTAAAGCCTATACCCACCATTATGTGAAGATTGAATGAATATTCCTGCAGAAGTACAGCAAGGCTCCTGTGATTCTTTTATAAGGAAAGTTCAACATTTCTCTCTGATTACTCAAAATCTTGCAGCTTTGTCCTCATTGCTAGAGATCCACAGCAATAGGTGTTATGTGACTGATGGCCAGATAATACTTACCGAAGGATGCAACTGTGGCTTGAACATGAGAGCATATGAGTTGGGGCAGAAATCTATACAGGAGAAGGTCTTGTCCTGCTGTAAGTCTCAATAGACTCTGGAAACAAATATGTAAACACCTGTTTCAAACACTGGTTGTGAAGATACTTGTTTAAAAATGGTAAATCAATCTAGTTCTATGAGAAGATCATCATTATGCAAATTGTCTCTCAGGGAGCTTAAAATAAGATAGTCTCTTCTTTCAGTAAAAATGCACGACTGAACTGTCAAATATTACTTAATAAGAGGATTATATTGGATTTGGTTTTACTCAAGAATGTTTTATAGAGAACAGTTTCTCTTCATTTTTTGCAAGTCCCTAGCTTTTGGGATATTGGTTTGGATTCAGCATTAGTCTTAATTGACATATGTTTAATTATTTCAATTGAGTCCTTTATCATAAGACTCCATATATCATATAAATTTATATAAATATAGGGCTCCATGTATGCTATAATCCATGTACTGACATGAAAGGCAGGGAAATAAAGTGAGAAGACTGGTTTGTGATCTTAGGCCCATGAAATATATAGGTTGAAATAAAAAGATCACGCAGCAGCAGACTTATATGATTGAGGTGCCTGATATGTTTTCTGTTTAATTATCTTTCTATTGATTTTCAAAAGATATCAGTATGTTATCCTCAAAACAGACATTTGGGAAATAAATCAGTTGCAAGAAGTCGCATGAATTTAATGTTTTGGTTTTTTTTTAAAAAAACAAAATATGACTAAAATCATGAACCATAGTGACAAAAAGAAGCGAAATTGGGGTGGACAAAACCAGCTTCAGTCATGTAATTAATCTCATGAGGTGGGCTGTGTGTTATGGCCATTAGCAGAGATCCTCAATTTTGATCAAATATTACATCAGACAGTTGCAGAATCTATCTCAGAAAAAAGCATACATGTTGGAGTTTTCTCAGGGTATTTTAGGACAATACAACCACAAATCTGGAATACATTAATTTTCTTCTGCAGTTTGGATCAATTAAGTTTACAGCTGGCTGGTGGATAAGAGGCAGGTACAGAAAGAGATGCAGTTAGAGAGTCAGGAACGCACTCAGGAGGGAAGCTGAATTGAGGTAAGAATTAATTTGCCCTTGGTAAAATGCTTCTTGGCTCCAGTGAGAAAGCATCCAGAAAAGACAAAATTGATCGCTACCTACGCTGTTTCCCAATCCCTTCTGTGTTAGTACAAGGCCCCGCTATACATTTCACAGGGCTGGAGAAAGACAAAAGGCTAAAGAAAAGAAGAAAAACAACTGCTTGTGAAATCTTTTTACTCACCCCAATAAGACTGAGGTACCTGCTCAGCTAATCATGGAAGTAACTCATCCATATTTCCTAACAGAAGCTATTTAGTCAAAAACAAACAACACAACTAAGTTAAAAAGAATTTGTAAAAAATTGTCAAGGAGAAAGAATTTCAGATTAATTTTGATTAATTCTGTAGCATCGTGCTTTGCCTGTCTGACTTTTGCTTGCCTCAACTTCAAAGAATTTCAAGCAGTATTAGAACAAATTTATCCCTGTTACTCAGCAATTTCATCCTTCATACATGTCTTTGAAAATCTGTGCTTCAGTTCCAAAGAAATAGATGTTATGCAAATTAAAACAGTGTAATTCCTCTGGAATTGCCAGATATGCTCCGTTTAAACCATTGGGAGCTGTACGGAGACAGAAGGGATAAAACTCTTAGCCCTTTGATCCCAAGAGCATTACCCCCCTGTGCCTGTGAGCTAAAGATGACCATGTATGTTGCATACCAAACTCATGGCCCTGTCTACCAGGGTTCTTCTAGTAGAGAGCAGAGGCTATGCAACTTGCTCCTTCAAGCAGGAGGCTGTGTGATGGATAGAAAAAAGCTGTAAGGATGCCCTAGGTGCACTGGAGACTAAGAGCGAGGCAGAGGTAAGGCAAGCCAAGAGAATTTACTGTCACATCTTTTGCCATAGCATACGAAGAACCCAGATTACATCTGTGCAGTGTCCAGGCAAAGGTTCAACTTCTCTGCTTCACCTGGCTCCAGGTAATTGCGTTCACACTGACAGAAGTGGAATGTGCTGAGTTCAGGTATCTGTCTCCTCAGCTGTCTATCTCCAGGGTTTAGACAGACTGTGAGCTGGTGCGAGTGCATGATAGATGATGGGGAAGTTAGTCATCAAGATCGAGATCCACCTTTTACAGCTCTTAGAAGAAGTAAGCACTTTTCTATCCAGACTGTGTATGACTTATGGTAAAAAGAGGTCAATCTTTTTCTCAATTACGTGATTGATTTTGATAATGAATGACTTCAGTATTGAATGATGTCCTAGTGAACAGTTAGCTATATTCGATGTTTGAGAGCAATACACACCTTTATGGAACAATGGACATTAAAAAAATACTGACTTAGCCTTTCGCTCTAAGAAAACCGATCTACAAAGTACAAACACCTCTGTGCACAGAAATTGGTACTTTGCAACTAGATGACAGGTGCTGGGAGATGTGATGTAGAAAAGAATAACCAAGGCATCAACAAACTACTGTCTGCTGGTGGTGATGTCCTGGTCACACTCAAACTCTCATTTATAGACAAGAAGGAAATGTACCATAAGCCAAGAATTTATTGCTAGTATAACTGAAATCTTAACAGTCTAATCAAAATATTATTATTAGTTCAGATGTAACTATTATAGAAAGAGGAAAAATACAGAAAATGTTTCAGTAATAGTAGTGGTAGTAGTTGTTGGTTTTGTTGTTGTTATTATTTTTAGCATCATTATTATTATGATTATCTGTTACACATACCCTTTTTCCTGGTGTTACGATCATCTTTCTGCTGTTCTTCTGAGTCCTAAGCTTGGTGGATCCATGCTGGGGCGGGATGAGGGTATTAAGGTGAGTTATCAGCACGTGAATTCCTTCACCAGGAGGAACATGATATTCATGTTTCATGTCCGTGTTTCTTCTTCACTCTAAGATCCATTTTGGGTTATTTTAATGTTTGTTAGCATACTTTTACACCTTGTTCTCTTTACATCATTCTGCAATTCCATGTTACATCTGAATTCACTATATATAATTCCTTTTCCATAAATTATACAGTATTCTATATAGTATTACTCTGTTTGGTATCCCTAAAGCATTTTTTTGTCCAACTCCAGGACTGCATTTCCTTAAGTGACCGTTTGTGAGTTGTTTATAGCCATGAAGTCCACAGTGCCAGGCTGTGCCCCATCTCTTGTTATCCCATGCCTACACTCCTCTGTGCCTCATCCTGTGTCTCCACTTCTCAAGATCTCCTCTGTTATGCCAGGCCTGTATTTCTCTAATCAGCACCATTGTGCAAGAGTCATAAATATCTCATGCTACACAGGATAATTACTTGTTACTGCTATCTGTATAAAACCATGGTTATACCTTACGAAGATGACAAAAGCAAAGCAAATTAACCACAGACACCTATCAATTAAACAAATTGCTGTCACAGCTAAAACAATTAAAACCAAGCTGCAGGCTGGCCAAGTGATCCTGCAAGCTCCTCTCCTGAGGCCTTGCAAACTCGTTAAAAAACATGTAACTTGTTACTAGCAATAGCAAAACTCTATTGCAGGAGTACACAGATGCACATTGCGTGTGGTTTCCTCTGTGGAGACCTCAATACACACTATCCAAAGCAGATCCGGAATACGCAGACCCAAAGGAGATAAATCATCCCAGTTTCCACTGGTCTCAAGATTTCCTTTGGTAGTAACTTCTAATCTCCCTGTCTACAGACCTGTTCCCAGCTCATTCGAGGGCCTGACTTTGTGTAAGCAAATGTGTCAATAACACCCATTGGGGATAACTAGGACAAAGCGTTCACGGCAGCGTGGTACACACCACAGACCTGGGCTGGAAACCAAACATCATCATCCTAGACATTACAAATCATAGCTTACAGCACATGAAATTGTAGGACAGCAACATTTTAAGGCATAACTGTTCAAGAGGATATGGTACACAAGGATGCTGGCCCATGTGCCTTTCAGTTCATGCTGGTAGTTGACAGTATACATTATAGCGACTTAATGATATATATATCACAAGCAGCATTCTCTAATGAATGAATACTTAATGAGCCTCCATTAAGCTTAAAAGAACTCTGTTTTAAACCATTAGATCATTACTTTAATAAGGTACTTTCTACTGCAGAGGAGCTAAAGCAAACACAGCAGTTCTTTGAAGCCAGATGACTGCTTACGGCACAATAAAAAAGAAAGCAGAATTATTAATTCAAAGAAATATGAAACCAAATCTAGGTAAGAAACCATACAGAGAAAAAAAAGCTTTGAATTTTATTTTTTCTTTTCCTTTGCTGGTTTTGAAACAAGCGATTTGTACTGCCAAGAGCTTTGACTTTCACGACCGGGGGTGAAGGAGATTGTTAATTGTCTGTTCCATTAGTCTCTTTTCCCTGGATTTGGATTAGATTGGAATTAGCTAAAAATCATAACGTATGAGATTTTTAATGAGGAATGTCCCTTTAGTTATCTTATATTCTTGGCCTGTTATTGCAGGATGTTTAATATCTTAGTTTGGGAACAAAACACAGTTCACTGCTTAAGGCAGTAGAAGCAGGAGCTTGTGAAACCTGACCATGGAGCTCCCATGTCCAGTGTAGTAGGATGGACAGCTATCAATAATTGAGAGAGATATTTAGATGCCTAAAGAGATAAATAATCACCTGATAGGATCTTCAAAAGCACTAGAGTCATGAAAAGTTAAATGTGAGCCTGGATGTCCACAGTATATCTGTTTTCCTAGGTGCATATCCAATCAGAGCAATGAAAGATTTCCAATCAAAAGAATTAGAAAGAAAATTATGACTATGGGTACTTTTATTGAACTTCTTCTGATTTATCTACAGACTAATAATTATGGGTTTAATCCAGAGTTCATAGAATTCAGTGAAGTACTTTCTACTGACTTAATAGACTTTATATCCGGTTTTCATAATTATAGTAAGTCATTCTGAATGAGAAATTCATCTCAGAGAATTATAATGTATTTGTGGATACTATGCTAATAGAAAATGGGCACAAATCTTAAATTGTTTGCTATAAATTATTCACCCAATTATATTGCATCTAGTTAGACAGATAAGGGAATTATGCATTAATAATTATGCATTCCATATAACCATTGGCAATATGATGAAACAGATTTATCACGAAGGATCTGTCCATCAGTAGAAAGATTCACTGTGAAGTATTTCAAAGACTGATTTGACTTCAAGTCACTGACTAATAAACAAAGAATGGCTGGAGGCTGGCACTGTTCGAAAATCAAGATCGGTGAGGGCAATGCTATGTGGCAGAATCAGTATTTTTAATACGTTCCTCTTTTCTTAGCTCCTCTTGCAGAGGCTATGTCAGTGTGATTTTCTTTTAGGAAACGTAGAATGGGAAGAGATCAATGGAGAATATTTAGGTGTAGGACCCAGCCCTCAGGGATTCTATTCTCATAATTTCCCACAGGGAAATTTTAAACCTAACGATGTCATGGATTAAATTCTTGTTGAAATTAATGAGTTGAAAATTTCATTCTTCCAGCTTTCTGTATATTCAGTGTGATCTAAGGATACTTGTCATTTCCCTCCATCTGGCTTGACCTCAATTTAAATTAAAAAAAGAAAAAACTGATTAGGAGAAGTTATGTCCAACACAACAACAAAATTAATTCTTACTAGATGTAAGAGAACAGGCATTTTAAATTTAGGAATGACTGCTACCCATTTTTTAATTTCATGCTTTGCTGTGTATGCGGTTTTCTCTACGTGCACAGCCGAGTGCGGGACTACACCTCTGTGCAGGTGGCTCGGCGTGCCTGAGCCCCTGGCTCTGTGCCTTCGTGCACCATGGGCACATGTAGCTTCATGGGCACACGTAGCTCCATGTACCCTTGGCTCTGTCGACTTCATGGGTCTGCCTGTGCACACCTGTCTCCATGCGTGTATGGTTCCATGTGTTTCAGGGTGAAGGAGGAAGGGGGTGTCTTCACGTTTTGGATGTATGTGCTTTCTTCCCAAGCTAAACACGGTGTAGCTGCTTCGTCGTGGCTAATCCCACTCTGGCGACCTAAAGAATTATCTGTAAATGGACATGAGATAATTCAATCTTCATGCCGCATTAGTTCTCAGCAGAAATGCAAGTAAGTTTCAGTTATAGGACTTAATAGCGTGGTAAGGAGGCTATTAGAGTGCATTGTATGGACAGTTTTACTGTAGTGATTTCACATAATACTATGTAAATAACTCCAAATCATCACCCCCAGGATTGTATAGCTTGTCACCGTTATTTGCAGTCTTGGATAATGGCACACCTGAATGTCTGTGAGTGCAAACCTGCAAAGATAAACTAATTAAAATGGAAATTTGGAAATTTCACTGTGAGTATACAAAAGGTGAGAGAGAAAAAAAAAAAAAGGCTCATAAAAAAAAAAAAAGAGTTCTCATGTGGTGTTATTCTGTCCCATTTTCCTGCCTGTGGCATTGTGCATGTCTGCGTGCTATGTGTGTATGTCTGTAAAAGTTCACAGCTGTGCCAGAAACAAGGCTAGTGAGCCAGGAAGGAAAGGAATAATTCTGATGGAGTACTGCACTGGTACCGGTGTTACTGTGCCCAACCTTCACTCCAGATCCATGTGTCATTGTCAACAAGCTTATGGGCCCTGATCTTGCGGAGAGGTATGAACCAAATTTATCTGGAGTGTGGAGTGACGCTGCCAACAGATTCATTTCCAAGATATTCTCCATGTGCCGAAAGCATCACAGCATCTGCACCTTCACAGGACTAGGGAGTCAGTTCATAAACTTCTCAGTGTTAGAAGCAGGGAGCTGTGACTTAGTGTAGCTTCATGCCACATCCAGGACAACAGAACTGGGCTTTCAGGTGCTGCTTGGGATACCGAGGAGGAAAATCGCCGGGGAAAGACCTGGTGCTCAAAGCCCACGCTGCTGCAGTTTACTGCCTCCCTGTGTGCCTGGGTCTGCAAAGACTGCCCTGCGAAGAGGCAGGGCCAGTTCTTCCCATTCCTCCACCTTTACTCGCCCTGTTGTCTCTCAACTGTGTGGGACAGGAGACAAGGCTTAGCTAACAGTTGCTCCCTCCCTCTGGGGGATCTGGCAGTGTGGGCAGCCCACACGTGGGACTAATCAGGCTTCTCACTGACCATTGCTCCCAGAGTGGGCACGTGGAAGGACTCACAGCTGAGCCTGTAATTAATAAAGTAGAAGAGCGAGGCTGGCTGGCAGGAGATAAGGAATTGTTCCGGGGAAGGGAGCAGAAGGCCTGCAGTTGGATCCACCACAGTGATGGAGTGACACTGCTGCCGCTCACTAATGGATAACAATTGCAGCTGGAGGAGCTGCTGAGAACAGCACTCTCCAGCTGCTGCTGCACATCTGCTCAGCTGGGTGACCTCAAACCTTTTTCCCCAAGGCTCTTGCAACTGCAAGGAAGAAGGCAAGCTCTGCCTCCTGAAAGCTGTGAGGAAAGACGCACAGGCACTTGTTCCCATCACTGTACTTACCAGGGACATTGGAGAGGTGGGAAGGATTTGACAGCTGTACCTAATAAAAAGAACATGGAAAGGAAATAAGAAAAAGGTAAATGATAGCCACAGGTGATCAATACTCACTGATGGGTGTGTACTGTTGGTGAAAAGTGGGTCTCAGCTTGTTCTCAGCTGCAAACCTCTGTACTACCCAGATTACTTTCTTGTAAAGACATGACCTGGAACAAACTCTGCTAAATAGCAACCTCTGAAATCACCTGGAAAGCTGGGTGTGCTAAGTTCCCTGACAGTCCTCAGCTTTTGCTTGGACCTTGTCTTGTTTGAGACAAATCACGAACTGTTGGAAAGAAAAAGGCAGCACTGACTTTTCCAAACTCAGCATCAGAATGTAATTCCTTGGACTTTAATCCCACCAAGTTGAGAATAAACAGCAAGGACAGACAGAAATCAAGCAGCTGGAGTGTCCCAGCAAGGTCAGGGTCCACGGCACTGTTCATCTCTTGCTGAAGACAATGCCCCAACATTGAGCCTGTTGGTTGGTCCTGTTAAGTTGTCCAGATATGGAAAACCAACTATAAGGAAAGGGACCAATTTCTTCAAATTCACTTGAATAGCAGCATTGTAGGAGGAGCAGCTCCCACACTACTCCAGTGATAGGAATGGTTTTGCATAAAACATAAATCTTGAAGACTTGTGTGATACAATCAACTCTTATGACTTATTTCTTGTGCATTATTACTTACTGGCTGTACACAGTGTTGAAGGTCACGTTATATTGGTCTTTGAAAAGGCGTACCTACATATCTGCAAGTGTACAAGCACTGGGAGAACAGCTGAGCTTCATCTCATTGGAAATCAGTTCAGTGACTCTGTTCAGTGACAGAACTGCTGAAAGAGATTCAAGTCTGTAACCATCATAGAGCCTTCTTTACTCTTTTGATTAAACCTCCACTGTCTACAAGAAAAAGAATTTGCAGGTAAGCCTAAAAAAATTAGTTTCTGAAAAACAAACTGTATTTCTTCTCATTCCTGTGCTAGGAATAAAAATTTCTGTGTTTGAGTTGTTCTGTGCTTGAGCAGGAGCATGTATCTCCTCCTGTGTGTACATCGTCTCTTGAGACCCTCACAAGGGTAGAAAGAGATTAACAACCAAGTTAATAGTCCTGAATACAACAAAAAGTCAAATGCTGTTTGAGGATTGAACTTCAAATTGAAGAGAATAAGGCTCTCAATCTCCCTTTACCACTTGATGTGGTTATTTTATGGAAAGAATGAGGCCTGCAGTGGAGGGCAGGGATAAAGGGGAAACTGCAACATATGGAAAGATTAGTAAAAATGTATAATGTATAAAATGTATAAAAACATATGATCACCATCTTCAATACAAGCGACATATTCTTTCTGCTGGTGACTTTCAGTTTAAGCACAAATATTGATTTTTCTTTGGAAGCTCTTTGTGTATTTGTATGAAATCTCAACAGTGCTACATAGGATTAAACAGAAATTTCCATCTTTTCTCCTTCCATCTCTTAGAGGCTACTTTTTGATTAAAGGCCATTACGTTGTCCAAGAAGAATTCAGCTGCACCCAAGAAACTGCTTTGAAGTAAAGGAGTTTTAAGTGCCCCAGAGTTCACTTCTTGAGGGTGCAGAGAAAGTGAAAGAACCTTATGTAGGGCAGGGAAAACAATTCTTGGCTTTTAGGACTATCTGGGTGAATCAGTGCTGCGAGGCAGACTGACATCAAACTTGGATCAGAGCAGGGTAGGAACTGCAGTTCTCAGGAGAGCTGTCAGCTGAAAAAAAAAAAAAAAGGAGAGAAAAAGTCTAATAAAAAGTCAACACAGAAGCTCCTAGTAGAGTTTATTGATTTGCAGATCAAACATAGTGGCTACTGTGCCTTTGTCTCCTAATTATCTGTTAATTGCGTTTTGTAGTCTCTAGGTACAGCTCAGTTGTGTGAAGCCTGCCCCCCTCACAGGATGACTGCTGACTTTCTCATTTCCTCCCAACACAACAGATCTGAGTTACTTGGTATTACAGTGTGGATTTCACCCCTCCACACTCATGAAAAATATTTTATTAGATTGTAAATGAAGTTGTCTTATTCTCTGAGGTTATTTTCTACAGCAGTTTCATTTCTCCCTTCTTCTGTCTTTTTCTTTTTTATTTTGTTTTTATTGGATGCTAAAGGGTAAAATGTAAAACAGCACCAGTGAAAGGAGCTAAAAACAAATATACCTTTAATGTACTGGGAGAGAGGAATTAAATTGTACTTCTACCTCCTCTGTCTAATAGCTTATACAATATGAAATGGAACAGAGTAACCTCTTTTACTATTTCAGCTACTAGCAGTATAGCTATAGTTAAAGATGTTTCACACTTCAAATTATAAATACTCATTCTCACAGCTTTACAAAATGTCATGAAATTTCAGTCTTGATTGAAACTTACTCAATAAGGTCATAACCTAAGAACAATTTCAGACAAACACTGGGTGAAACGGTGCTGATGGACAGTCAGATTTGTTTAAGCACACTGAGTTACTGGAAATTTAATACCAAGGATTTTGAAGATCTTCAAAATACTGAGGTGTAAAAAGATAACCTGCTGCAACAGATGGAATCAGACCCTTCACAGGCCTCATCTGTGACAATTAACACAGATTAGGAATGCAGTGTCAATAGGTGACATCAAATGAATTGGTACTTTTTAGGACGTTGAGCTAAGGAATGCCTGAAGTCTGCGTAGGAGGAGGGAGGAAGGATGAAGATCCAGAACTGAGCAGCTGTGTGAGTGTGGCTGCTCCTCTCAAGTAGCTTCTGTCTCCGAGATTTCATTGTCCTTCAGGTTGGAGCCTGTTTAAGCACCTTTTCCTGACATCACTATTTTTTCCTAGAGTATTTTATTTATTTTTTTAGTGAACAGGATTAGCATCATGGGCAAAACTGATCTAAGGATCTTCACCTGCTTCCACTTCAAGCAAATTGTGCTTCAAAACAGAATCATGAATCTATATAAACATACAAATATATATATACTTACATACACAAATATGTTTACATGTATATACACAAATATATGTACACATAAATACACAAATATATGTACTTCCATAATAGGAATTCTTCTGTTTCCTTAAAATATTTTTAGAAATATTTTCCACTCAAAACCAGAATTGCTGAAGCTCCACCTCTCTTACTCATCCTCAGCCCCATCCCCAGCCTTGTTAACATTACTTGCAATATGTTCCATGATGTAAGATGTGGGTAACACAAAATCTACCCCTGCTCTTATTCAGGGACACTAACCTTCTACCTCTGTAAGTCAAGAGTGTTTCTAACTAACTACTCAGTTCTGGCAGTGCTTCTCTGTCTCAGGAAATACTTACTTGATTGTCCTTTGTAGAACAGGTAAAAAGAAGAGACTGTGGGTATATATCACAGTTATGTGATTAAGGAACTAAATTAGGGCATAGCAGGATCAGGTTAAATGATGAAGTAGAAACTCTAAAGGAACTACTGCAGTTTCTGTGCTTCCTTGCTTTTGCACTCTGAATTTGTGGATTTGCAGGGGTATGGTAACTCTCTTCCTTGCAACTTGATGGTTTTATAAGCTGAGGTCAATATGACCTGTAGAAGTAAAATAAGTTTTCCTTTTTTAGTGATTTTCTGAGTCACTAGTATAGTCACATACAGAGGCCAGTGATCATTGATTATACCCGTCTGGTTCTGTGATCAAAGCAAATCGGAGATATTTCTTTCAAAATATCTAACTTTGGAATATTTTCCCTTTCACAAAGGTCTCAGCACACAGTACATGAAGGAGATTTTCCAGGGCTTCAGTGGCACAAACCTAGATTCCCTTGCTTTTCTTTGGGATTTTGACATCTGTATGTGTCACTGAAATTGTCACCTCTCATTGCCCTGATGCAAAGTTTTATTATGTATCATCTGAGCTCTGATAATTATCAATATCAGCCACATGGTAAATGCAAGGTGAATTGGACATCAGTTGATGCCCATTCTTTGCAGTTGCAGTGACTGAAGGCTGCATCCCGGGCAGCCCCCACAGCTTGGATGACTTAACAGCAACTCAAATTGCTATTAAAATAAATAAAATTTATCTGAGACTAAATCTGAGAAAAAGTCGCAAAACAAAAGTCTTTGTTTGCTAGTCTGATTTTACATGTCCTGAGGAAGAATAAAGTCTTTGCTTCAGGATTTCTTTGCCTCCCTTAGCTTTTCTTTTTTTTTCCCCCTTGGTTTAGTTGATAAAATAATAAGAGAAAATATCACCATGGGGTTTGTGGCAAATAAAAAGGATACTCAGTTATTCATGTCTTTTTGGGTTCAACGATTAAACTGAAGCCCCCCACATGTCTTATTTATTTTCTAGGCAAGGTCATTTTCTGTAAATTATAGGCACAAATGGCAACTTTAAAAATTCTCCTTTCCAATAATACTCTCTGACTTCTTACATGAATATGAAGTATGCCAGCCTGTAAAGAGCACAGACTGTAAAATAATTACATTCATTCTTATTAAAATGGCCAGTCATTTGCTGCAAAAGTACAATTTGTGGTGGCAGAAGAAAGTAATTTGTTAAATAAGATATTCATCCAACTATTCATAATGCAATTTAATCAGTAGATTGTATGCAGACTTTAAATATAAAATGTCCAAAATCATCACAGTGAATTATTAACAGTTGATATCCTGGGGAAGGGAGAAATACAATCTGTATTTGCTATGCTGGGAGAAAAGGAAAAGACAGATTAGATCAACCAATGCATACCATTTTTCATTCTCTAAAAAGTTCCTCATCTTCCTGCTGAGCTCAGGGGCCAGTCTCCTAACAAGCATAACATTTAATTCTCACAAGTACCTCAGTGAGCGAAGACCTTAAAATTTATCAGCTTTAAATAAAGCATCATTTTTTGGTGCTTTTGAAGATGTCACTTGAACATAGTTATTAGTCTAATCTACAGCACACATGTTTTCCAGTAGCTTGGCCAAGACCCACCAAATTTCATACATATTGTATTGAAACATATTTTCTGCCCCGTGGTTCTCTCATTTGTTCATATAGCCCTTACTCTGCAAAAACACATGCTTTCTTTCTCTTTCTTGGACAATAGTTGCTAGAGGCTACTGAAGCAGTCCCACTGGTTTATGAGATGAAAAATTCATGTATGATGTATTTACCCCTTTTCAAATTCTGGCACTTTTTATGTGTGTGCGGGAAGATTACCTCAAGCATATTTGGCAGTTTTGCAGAGTTCTAATATGTGCTACTTGTATATGTAAGCAATTTTCTAACAACATATGGTAGGTAGAAGGAAACCTTTAGAAGTACTTTTGTTTTCCACTCTGACCAATTTTAGTAGCCTGTAGAGATCTACAGATTTCTTTTTTTAAAAAGCAGATCTACAGATTTTTTTAGCAGACAAAATATAACTTTATAAACCAAAAAGCAATGCCAAACAACCATAATATGCTGTTGCTACATTTCTGTATGGTGTCTGGCATATGCCAACCTGTCATGCACAGGATTAGAAGTTTGTAATACTTCTTGCTCACTGAGGTTCTCGGTTCATTGGAAAAAAAAATTGCAAGTCTAATTCTGTGCTTGTTTAAAAATAGCACAAATAATAAGAAGCTATTATAGTATGTGACAAGAAAGTACATCAATTGCATTTACTAATCTGTTATGCCTCAGAACATGTGCCTTACACAAAGAAAAGCTTTCATTCCTGTGGATCTGATTCTCCAGTGCATGACACCCATTTTAATCTAAGGTAATTTCATCTATTTTAATAGCATTATACTTTGATAACACTGGTGTGATGGAGAGGAGAATTAGCCCCATTAATATAAGGTAGCTTACAGCCCTTCCTGCAAACAGGCAAAGGAGTTGGAATTTAATCCGTTTTCTATTGCTCATGTTCTTCAGTCAGATGTGGGAAATCATGTACCTGCTTGACTCATGCTCTGAGATACTCTTCCTGGCCTCTTTTTAAGGCTCTTTACCTGCCCTGAGCACTGTGGTAGCACAATGGCTCTGCTCTGGACATGCTTGGAGCATGGACTCAACCTGACAGGCTGCACCTGCATGTTCCCTCATGGAATCATAGAACGGTTTGATGTGCAAGGGAGCTTAAAGATCATTGAGTTCCAACTCTCTGCCATGGGCAGGGACACCTCCCACTAGACCGCATATCTCAAAGCTCCATCCAGCCTGGCCTTGAACACCTCCAGGGAAGGGCCATCCACAGGTTCTCTGGGCAACCTGTTCCAGTGCCTCACCACCCTCATAGTGAAAAAAAAAGGCATTCCCTGCATGTCCTTGAGAAACACCCTCTGGTGTAAAGTGACTTTGCTGGGCTGGTTTCCCTGATGTTTGGCTAATAAACAATAACGGCAAATTAAATAATAAACAGTAACAGATATCAAAACAAAGTATTGTTACTGAGCCTCCTTGGTTCCCATAGTCATTGCTGGGAGCAGTGAGCAAAGAAAAAAAACAGCACTGCCCTCCAAGCCTTCAGCAGGCAGCACCACTCTTCAAACTTGATTTACTGGCAACAAAGAAGTGCGTTTATTAAGTAATAAAAGAATATAAGTGTTTTGCTATTACTGAGAAGTGGATTAATTGTGGCAGAGAGTAAAATAGATTCTTTAGCAAAGGAAAGGCAGCATAACAGGTTTCTGTGTCAGCCCATAGCTCTGCTGAAGAGAAGACATCTCTGAAGGACAACAGCGACGTAGTGATGTCACTGAATATAGTGACATCTTCTTTCTATGAAAGTACTTTATTCTCCAGAATCAATATTGTATGTAATTCTACTAAATCAGATAAACAGGTTACATGCTAGCCTCCTAAGTACAGATTATAATTAAGTTTCCTCTGAGCTTTCATGAATTCATAATCAAAAGACAGCAATAATTTATTTGGCATAGAAAACAAAATGACAAGACACCCAGAGAGACGCCTAGACAATTGCTCAGTTTCTTACTGCTGGGAACCTAGTACTTGATAAATGAATTAGTAAAATATTCAAAATGGCTCTGTGTGTGATCACAGAGTGGAGCTGTCTGAAATGACTTATGCTGGCATGTCTGATAGCTCCTAACAGCTAGGAAAATACAGCTCTTTGGGTTAGATTTACTAACATTTTGTATCAGCTCAGGAGCCAAAAATAGCACTAATAACTTAAGTGCTGGTGATTATACTGGTACAAAATAAATGCACAATTTAAGAAGTTAAATCAAATTGGTAGCTTTTTGAAAGCACTGGGAACATCCAACAACTTGGATAGATTTTTTTTTATTATTATTAAAAAGACTCTCTGCATACTGTGCTTCAAAATAATCCCTCAGGTGTGTTCAGGCAATTGCCTATGTTTGTGGAAGGTACTTATCCTCACAAAAGAACAGAAAGACTGCTGATGAACCATTTCATTTCTAACTTGCATCCCAAATTTCCATCTTTTTTTTTGTTAAGAAAGCTTTGATTCTGGCATTCAAATTTATGTTTAAACAACAGTGAAGACTAGAGTCTGTGTGGCCTCGGTACAAGCAAATCCACTTTGAAAAGCCGATAGTGTTTCTGTTTTCCCTGGGTGCAGAAAGGTACAGTTTAAAATACTTAAAAGTGCATAAGCAACTTTTGGGACAGCTGGTGTACTAAACCCATCAAAATTACAAAAAGCAGACAAAACTAGTAGCGTAATTGGCACAATGGTGTAATTATTAGAAACTCAGGAACAGAAATAAGATCTTAGGTTGCCGAGTCAGTCCTGCCTGCTCTTATTGAGGATAATCGCCTCAGACAGCCTGGCTAATACATCTAGCAAGCTGTTCTTCAAAATTCCTCCATGTTTGTGTCTCTAATACTACTATCATTCATAAACCTCTATAATTATCTGTTTACAGTTACTGATATCCATGTTACACCTAGGTATTCACACACTGGTTTTGTCCTGTAGACTGTGTAGCTCTTCCTCCTCCTGCTGTTCATTCTCCAGAAACATTTTCAAGGAAAAAGCTTATCATCTTTTGAGGTTTCATTTTACGGGTGTGAGCAAACAAAGCTCTATCATTCTTATCTCATTTATTGACTGCTTTAGAACACCTCCACTACTTTTTGGGTTTGAATAAATATTATCTGACCATGAGAGCTTGGGATGGTACTGGAGGAGATCTCAGTTTCTTGCAAAATTGTATGAATAATCTCATTCCTCTACAGGAAAATCCTCGGTGATTTATTGCCATCATATAATTATTTAACAAATTTACTTTCTCCTCCTCCTTAACTGTTCCCAGCAGATAATCTCACAGTTTATAGCAATGTGCATGAATTTCCTTACTATACTAATTTTTTCCCTCCTTTTTCTAGTCTTGGATTTCACATGCATCTTTTGATGTGGCATTCTGACTGCCCTATATATTAATAATGCACAATGGAATTAAGTCATGGGAAAATTTCATTAGAAGACTTAACTTTTAATTTTGTTGAATGGTACGTGTCTATTTCTTTTAATATGCCTTGCAAAGATGAGTGCGGCTCATGTTTTGGCAATTCTCTCTTCATCTCTATATTTCTTAATATCTAGGACATAATCTTCTTTATTAATGATTTTTTTTTCCATGTTGTGTAAGCACCTTACTTATGTGCCACCTTCTTCTTAGAATTATCTAGGTTGGAAGGAACCTTAAAGATCATCTAGTCCAACCATCAACCTAACCCTGACAAAAATGACTAAACCATATTCCTAAGGACTACGTCAACCCATCTTTTGAACACATCCAGGGATGGTGCCTCAACCACTTCCCTGGGCAGCCCATTCCAATGCTTGATCACCCTCTCCTGGACACAGTACTCGAGGTGGGGTCTTACCAGTGCCGAGTACAGGGGGACGATCACCTCTCAGGTCCTATTCACTATGCTGTTCCTGATACAGGCCAGGATGCTGTTGGCCTTCTTGGCCACCTGGGCACACTGCTGGCTCATGTTCAGCCAACAGTGGACCAATACCCCCAGGTCCTTTTCTGCCAAGCAGCTTTCCAACCATTCTCCCCCAAGCCTGTAACGCTGCTTGGGTTGTTATGACCTAAGTGGAGGACCCGGCACTTGGCCTTGTTGAACCTCATCCTCTTGGTCTCAGCCCATCAATCCAACTTGTCCAGATTTCTCTGCAAAGCCTCCCTACCCTCCAGCAGGTCGACACTGCCACCCAACTTAGTGTCATCTGCGAACTTACTGAGGGTGCACTCAATCCCCGCATCCAGATCATTGATAAAGATATTAAAGAGAACAGGTCACAGTACTGAGCCCTGTGGGACACCACTCATGATCAGCCACCACCTGGATTTAACTCCATTCACCACAACTCTCTGGGCCCAGCCCTCCAGCAGCCGGTTTTTAACCTAATGGAGAATATTCCCATCTAAGCTATGGGCAGCCAGTTTCTCCAGGAGGATACTGTGGGAGACTGTATCAAAGACCTTGCTAAAGTCCAAGTAAACAACATCCACAGCCCCTCCTTCATCCAGCAAACGGGTCACTTTGTCATAGAAGGAGATCAGGTTTGTCAAGCAGGACCTGCCCCTTGTGAACCCGTGCTGGCTGGACCTGATCTCATGGGTGTCCTTCATGTGCTGCATGGTGGCACTCAGAATGATCTGTTCCATGACCTTCCCGGGCACCGAGGTCAGACTGACAGGCCTATAGTTCCCTGGATCATCCCTCTGACCCTTCTTGTAGATGGGCATCACATTTGCTAGGCGCCAGTCAGCTGGGACCTCCCCAGTTTGCCAGGACTGCTGGTAAATGATGGAGAGTGGCTCAGCAAGCACTTCCCCCAGCTCCCTCAGTATCCTCAGGTGAAACCCATCTGGGCCCATAGACTTGTTTGTGTCTAGGTGCTGGAGCAGGTCCCTCACCGCTTCTGTTTGGATTACGGGGGCTTCATTCTGCTCCCTGCCCTTATCTGCTGGCTCAGGGGTCTGGGTACTCGGGGGACACCCCACTCCACTGCTAAAGACTGAGGCAAAGAAGGCATTCAGTACCTCATCCTTCTCCTCATCCTTTGTCATTATGTTACCTCCCATATGCAATAGTGGATGGAGGCTGTCCCGAGTCCTCTTCTTGCTACTAATATATTTATAGAATTTTTTTTGTTGTTTTTAACATCTAAGGCCAGGTTGAGTTCTAGTCGGGCTTTGGCCTTTCTAATCTTTTCCCTACATAACTGTGACCTTATCTCTTTGTTCAGCCAGACCGGTCTCTTCCCCTGACAGCTTGCTTTCCTGCACACAGTGACGGCCTGCACCTGGGCTTTTAAGAATTCCCCCTTGAAAAAACGTCCAGCCTTCCTGGACTCCTTTGCCCTTCAGGGCTGCCTCCCAAGGGACTCTCTCAAGCAGATTCTTGAAAAGACCAAAGTCTGCCCTCCAGAAGTCCATGATGGCAGTCCTGTTGGTTCCCCTTCTCGCCTCCCTAAGAATTGAAAATTTTATCATTTCATGGTCAGTGTAATCTAGATGGCCTCCAACCATCATATCCCCCACAAGTCCTTCCCTATTTACAAACACCAGATCCAGCAGTGCTTCTTCCCTAGTCAGCTCTCTCACCAGCTGTGTCAGGAAGTTATCCCAAACATACTCCAGAAACCTCCTAGAATGTTCCCTCTCAGCTGTATTGTGTTCCCAGCTGATATCTGGTAGGTTGAAGAATCCCACCAGGACAAGAGCAAGCGATCTCGAGACCTCTGCCAGTTCCTTGTAGAACATTTCATCTACCTCAACATCCTGGTTGGGTGGTCTGTAACAGATTCCCACCACAATATCGGCCTTGCTGGCCCTCCCCCTGATTCTTACCCATAGACACTCAGATCTTCTGTTGCCCTCCATAAGTTCTAGGCATTCATAATCTTCCCTAACTTAACATTCTTGACTGATTAACTATCCATTTAGGAATGAACTCCTTTCCAACAAGATTTCCTCCTCTTGTTATGGACAGATTCTTGACAGTCCTTTGACCATGAAAAACATTCCAATGTCTTTGCCTTCTACAATGCTAGACAGCTACAAAGCTTCTTCCAGTTCACAGCTTATCAAGTTTCAAAAGCAAGATCTTCTATTGTATACATCATTTGTAACTGAAACCAAATCATGATCACCTGAAAAAAAAATGTAGTTTGTTGTAATGTCTTCATTTCCTTTCAAAACTATATCTAAGTCAATAGTGTTCTGTGATTTCCTGGAAAACTTTGTTGGTTATCATCTCCAGGAACAGTAACACAGTCATTGCAGTAATTTCTGACCTCTTTCTGGCAAAAAAAATAAAGTATTCCTAGTGATACTCTTTCTGTAGTGTTTACCTTCCTAATAACATGAGGAAGATCTCTGTCCTTATCAAAATCCAAGACTATAGTAGCTCGAGTTCTTCCTTTTTGTTTCACAGGCTCTGTGGAGCAGTATACAAATCACTTCAAATCTCTGCTCAAAATTAACTTAATCCTTTTCTTAACCACTTCAGCAGCCCTGTTACAGTCTTGACTTATATTAATTTTTTGCTTCATTTCAGGTATCTAATCTCACTTATGGTGCTCCTTTATCTATTACAGTAGCAGCTGCACTTGTCTATTTTTCCTGAGATCAAAAATGGAAATACCATGTCTCTCAAACTTCTTTTCTTATCCCTACTTTAAAGCTTTTTTAATGGGTCTCAATGGCCTTATTCAGACATTGATCTCTTGAGGTATGAGGCTGAAGAAAACATATTCTTTCCATGAACACCTCTAGCTAGCTGAATATCCCTGAACTGTCTTCATTTAATCAACTAATTAGTCGTGTCTTCATTTTTATTTATTATCTTGTCCTCTCATTTTTTTCTCAGTGATCTGAAAAAAAAAAACAACGCTGATGGTCAGCTGTGCTTTAGCATTTCCAGGCATCTTCTGTGGATGACAGTCATCCTGGAGATAGGATGCTTCTTGATGAATGACATTTATGAGAAATTGTAGAAATAGAATTGCCAAAAAATCTGAAACACATACCAGAAACTTCAGATGAAGACATTGAAAATTATTCCAGGGCAGGATAGCAAAGTTTCCAAGGCGAAATGTCCATTGTACTAAAGATGTGATACAGAACTTGTAAAAGTTCTTGCAAAAGTTCCCCTTGCTCCAGGGAGATCTAATAGCAGCCTTCCAGTACCTGAGAGGGGCCTACAGGAAAGCTGGGGAGAGTCTGTTCACAAAGGCCGG
>JAOQGH010000001.1:196785254-196808006 GCA_025769975.1 Gallinago jamesoni
GAGACATTCAAGGTGAGGCTCGACGAGGCCCTGGGCAACCTGGTCTAGTTGGAGGTGTCCCTGTGACTGCAGGGGGGACGGACTAGATGGCCTTTGAAGGTCCCTTCTGGTCCAGATGATTCTATGATTCTATTCTATGATTAAGATCGGCTAGAAACCAGTGCAAGGGCTAGAAGCAAGGCCTTCAACTGAAATGTTGTGAACTTGGTCTGAATAAAAACTGTTGTGGTGTTCTGCTTTCCAGTGGGAAACAAAAGTCAGAAGATAGTAATATGTAAGACAAGAAAAGCTTTGAAACAATTGTTACTTCTACCAAAATGCTCGTGCTTGTAAGATAATCACTGTATTTTACCATTTAAAAATATAAACACACAAGCTTGTTTCTTTGATATCCAGCAATTGTTTTCTTCATTGTCAATAGTAGTAAACAAAGTTTGGAAAGCAAAACAGATTTCCAATTGTGCAATAATAAAAGTCTGCTGCCATTTAGAGATACTCAGAATGCTCATATAAAAAAAAAATAAAATAAAAAAATTCTTAGTACAAAATAATTTTTTGATTTCATCTTTTTTAGTTTATAAAATATCACATCATTAAAGAATCAATTAAAGGATCACTTTTGTTTGCTTTGTGCTATAAAATGGAATAAACAGCTGTTGAGATTGATAAATAACCAAAACAAAGATGAAACATTGAATCAGCCTCAAAATCTTTTTTTTACATAGAAATAGCACATTAGTCCTACCATACGCTATAAACTAATAGGGCAGGGAAGAAAAGAAGCTGCGCTGGATTCTGCTTTCATTTCTACAGAACAGTATTCATCTGAATTAATTTATCCATTTAATCCAAACTAGATATGAAGATTTCCATTCGCTAATTTTAGCAAATGGAGAGAGGTTCTTTGAGCAGAGGATTTATCCACCCTTTCATAAACACCTGTGATTAGACAAATCATCCTCTGGAGATACCCGTCTCCCTCATTGATTTGAGAGAGCCCAGACAGCTAGGTTAAAAGAGACACGCACTTAAGATGGATGATGATGGTATGATGCTGAAGCACTCCTTTCACTCCAAGCACATGAATGAATTCCTACTCCATGGATATCAAGAGAATTCAGTAGCAACTGACCATCACTATACTTGCACCTTCTTCAAGGCAGAACTTTATTATTTTATGTAAAATAAACTTAAATATCAAGTAATCTTTCCCTTTCTGTCACCCCGAGTTGCTTTTTGTACTGATTTGCTTCCTTGAAAATTGACTCTCAGAAGGAATTGCAGGGGCAGCTTTTCTTCCTGAAGAAGGCTCTTGTAGCCTGGCAACTCTAGCTCCTGTCCTGGGCACTCAGAGGTCAGTAAATGTTCAACATGACACTTGCAGAATGGAGCCCAGTGAAGACATGAATATACCCATTCTCTTTTCATCTCTGAAATTATTGCATAAATTCTTATTCCTCACAACTTTCTGGTCTACTCATTCTCTCTGAACTGGTGGGTAGGTCCAAACCAGAGCTCAAACCAGTCTCCCATTTGGTCTGTGTTATACAGACGCATAAGGATAAAGGCAGTGCCAGGGATTTGTTCTTTCACAGAGATTGTTCCTGATTATCTCCTGAAGCTGTGATAGCTGCAGTTTTTAAAAGGTAGATGTTAAAAATATACCAAGAGGGAAGGCTGAAGAGGGCGTAGGCATGAAGTGAGGGTGCCCTTTCCTAATCTTTTCTCTGTAATCTGAGTCAGTTAATCCCAGCAAATGATTTGAACTGCTGTACAGAAGATGATCAAACACCTTCATTTTTTAGTAGAATCCTAGGGAAAGTCTGTACTGAGCATTAACTATGAGGATCAATAGATTCAGGTACCCTGATCTGCCATGACCCTGGGAGTGACCATAGACTTCTGCTGTGTCTAAATTTTTCTTGACATTGAGTGTATAGCACACATTTCACCTCCCTCCTGCTCACCCCCATATTGTCACCAACATATTGTCATACTCAGAATATTTATTAAAGGTTGTGAGAGTCCATAGAAGTGTACAAAACAAAGAAGAAGGAATTAATATCTGTAAAACCCTTTGAGATCCATATCTGAAAGAAACAAAGACAAATTATTAATAATTAATGGAATCCATTTTCTATCAAGGATTTTGGGGGATTTTTCTGTTTAGTATTGGCCCAATGCCAATCTCCAATGCAGAAATACTGTATTTGAATAAAAAGGAGACTTTAAAAAAGTTAAAATCTAGAGTAAATCAAAGTCTGTGGAAGTTTTGACATAGCAGATTCACATCAGAGATTTATTCTGGTCTAGCTCCTTCTAAATCCATCATTGTACTGAGCCTGGAAATACCATATTGGCTAGAAAACTCACTGGAAAATTGACAGCTTCTCAGCTGTCTATTAGTGCATTTGAACTTATTTCTGTGAACCTACAATTCTTTATATCAATGACTGATCAGCAACATACATCTTAACATAATTCTTCAGTCTCCACTTAGACACAAAAGCGACAGTTGCAAATTGCTGTGTTGTTTCTTAGGTCATAAAAATTAAATATTACAGGGGAAACTTGGAACAGATGACTGCAATTACTGATGTCAGGCAATGGGCTTGCTCTAATTTTGACATAGGAAATAAATCTCTCAGGAGTATGATGGTGTTAAATGGAGAGCTAAATATTTGTCAGCAAAAGTCAGAAATTTGCTTTTTAAAGTATTTAAGTAAAGAAAATTTGAAAATGAAGGATCCAGCTCTGACAGCCAGGTCTTGTCCCTCTCTCATTAATGACATACAGGTAGATGCGTGCATTTTCTCTGTGAAAAAGAAAATGGATGAAAGGTTTCACAGGCAGCAGGAAAGAAAACAAAGCTCAGGGCAGAGAGGCTATAGGTCATGATTGCAGAGAAGTCACAGACTGAAGTTTAACTAGAAAAGAATCCTTTATCGCTGTTGGCAACATGCAGTGGAATTATTGTCCTCTTTGACTTAAGTTAAATGACCCAGATTAGGCTAAGGAAAGGCTACTCAACAGCCCAAAGGGCTCTCCTACAAATTCTGCACCACAAGTGATACTCATCTAATAAACTGGCAGAGAACTTGTAAGGTTTTTATGAGTGCAACATGGGAAAGAATGGGACTGAAACCTTTTTCAGAAGCAGTTGTCCATTAGATCAGCTTAATCACCTGGAAAATGCCACATGAAACTGCAGAGGAACCCATGCAATATCTTAAGCTGATACTACTGCAGCAGAGCTACCTGGAAAGGCTGTCATTTCAAAGGTGCAGGGTAGAGGTGAAGATATTCAGATACATGTGGCTGTCAGCAAGATTTCACATCCAGAATGCTGGCTGGGAAGCACATGGTAGCTCTTTCAAGGAACTAGTGACATACTTCTAGTCACTCCATAGATATTTCCCAAGATAACTTAGCAAACCAAGAGTCAGCAGGCTCAAATTGCAATGCTGAGGTTTCCACTGTCAAGGGAAAATTTAGCAGTTTGAAAATCTAAAATGTTCAAAATCAATATTATCTACATGAAACTCACAAGTGAGCCCCTTTTTGGCTGGTGCTTCAAAGGATATCCAAAGGACATCCAATGTCTCTGGTATTTGGTGAGAGGCAATTACCAGTCTTCCTGGGACTTCTCCTTGATTTGGCGGAGATAACTTACTACCCTCTAATGTTAGTGCTCTGAAATGCTCAGTGTATCCTGCAGCAACTTCAAAAGGTATTTTAATTCTACATGTGGAGCAAGAGATTTCTGTGGACTTTACTTCCATTCCCTACTACAGTGCCAAAACTGCACGAAAAGAAAATGACTGCTTGTTAAGCTGCGTAGACATCCCTGTTTAATAAGGATGAGTGAATACATGGCACTGAAAGAGCAGGCTTGGATTTGACAACAGGGGAACATTTGCCACTCACCAGCAAAGCTTCTCTGGCTCCGCACTGTTTTAAAGGCAATGATTACAGCTTCTGCAAGCAAGAAGGGAGAGACATTTGAAGCATGAAGTAATCGTATAATGACAACTTGAAATCTGATCACCAAATCCTCCATCATTTCTACCCTATCCTCATTTCTGTGGCGCTAAGAGGTTTATCTGCTAAAGCTGTGTGTGGGATTTCGCCCGAGTGACTCCCACTGAACTGAAAAACTTGTGTTCTGCTTTGGTAACTCAGAGATCAGCCTGCTAATGGACAAGCATCCTGGACTTTCTAGGGGTTATGGAGGTCATTTAAACATATTGGGTACAAGTAGATGTACAAGCCTGAGTACACAGTTACACAGGAAGTGGCACAATACTGCTTGAATTGGGACTTTCCTGGAATTGCATGCTTGTTTAGGAGCTTTAATATGAAATAGCATCCTACAAAATGGTCTTATTTATGAATTTAATGGTGTAACAGAGTACTTATATTCCTTAGTTAATCTTCTCAGAGCAAATACTAATGTTAAATAGCATACTCCAGTTCAGAGGTCTTTAGTAGCAATTTTTAACTAGATCATCATTGTGCCTATTTGGGGGTTCTCCGTGGCAGGTGCAGCGAAGACAGGCAATGGAAAGATAATCCCTCCTTCTGCCAATGGGTGAACTAGAAGCCAGAATAGATATGCACCAAAAATGAAAGAAGACTGATGAGTGTACAGGTTAAATTTTACCTTTGTTGAGATTAGGATTACTTTTTTTCTGCCTATTTAAAATACCAGTTTCTGAAGTATGTTTACTTTCACATCTCCACCCTTGGAAATCTTTCCCCCGGTGTCTCTTCAGTAGAGAGTTCAGCTGAGCACTACAAAATTCCCCGCACTTTCTTCTTGTCCAAGCTATTGTTACCTCTCTTTGCCTGTTTATAAGCAGGTATTTCTCATGCTTCCTGCTGTTCAAACCAAAGCATTGCTGAAACTAAGGGGAAAACAGTTGCAGTGAGGTTTTGGAATCTCTATTGCTGTTTGCAATAAAAGAGCTCAGCATTTGAGGTACTAATTGTGTCTATAGAGAAGAGTCTAACCAATTATGCATATTTCAATGTGGTGTGTGTGAAGCCTCAGGAGCTAAGACTGTAGGGGTTTTATCTCTTCTTTCCAGCAGCTCAGAAGAATAGAGGATCAAAACTGAGTGCTTTATCTAATTGTAACTCAGATAGCAAATTCAATGTAATGTCATCTGGTAAAGGCCAACTATTTGCCTAACTAGGGATGTGGAGCCTGAGGGAGCAGTGGAAGTGAGATGAGAATGTATAGTCAATCAAAATGCATATTAGCAAACTTTGAAACTATTATTATAAATGTATTGTAAATTTTAAATTGCTGGATTATAGCTCTGTTTCTTTTCTTGATCTACTTAATATATATTCTGGTGCCAGACCTTTCAGCTGTTCCATTACAATAAGAATGGAGCCTCTTGTTCTAGTTTTCCTGTACTGTCCTCCACATTTTCTGGTGGACAATGAGCTGGCAATTCCTTTCTTCATGTATGCACATGTGCCCAAATGAATGAGATAGATAGCTCAAAACCACATCCATGTGCTTCTGTCTACCTAAAGACTGACCAACTATAAAAACACTCCTTTATCTTCCAGTCTTGTTTTCCTCAACCCTTCAGTGGTTTTCAGTTTTAATGCACTGTCTTTCAAGGAGTCCAAGATATATATGACCTTTTTCCACAATTCATTGAGTTTATTTTTCCTAGCTATTGTCTTTATTTCAGCTGTATCCACTTCTCCACATCTCTCCCTCCCATGAAGTTCTATCATTTTAAAGGAAACTAATGAAGTTTAGTAGCTTAGCGGAAAGTTTCTTCCCTGGAAGAAATATGGCTCTGGCAAGCAATGATGAATTCTATATAAACTGAGGCATCACACCAGCCAGAAGCTGTGCACAGTCAGATTCCCCCTGGATGTGCAGGCTTGGAGGGATAGCGTGGCAAGAAGAGCTGAAGTGCTAAAATGCCTCAAGAGACCCGAGTATTTAGGGACTGCTGGGATTACCACCCCCTTTCTTCAGTCCTCTAGATGTCAAACTAGCCTAGCACCTGAACAGTCAGCAGTGAAATCCCAGAGACACTTCAGACAACGGATCACAGAGTTATTGACAATATTTGTTAGCCAAATCCCTGTTAGGATACACTCCGCTTATTTTCCTTACAGGCCAAACTCACAGATTGCTCAAACCATGTTTAATTGTCTGCAAGGCTTGGCACAATTTTGAAGCTCCTGTTTTACAAAGTAGCTAGCAGTTGGGAGCACTAAATCCCTTACCTGAAGAAAGTTGAACTAACATTGCCGGCTTCTGATCATTTGAGCTGTCTGACTTTTAATGTGACGCATAAATATTTGCAGCAGTAGGTAATGAATTGAGTGATGAGCTGCCTGAGTATCCCCCTTCTGAACTTCAGCTCAATTTACCTCAGTCCTATTCTGGATGCAACTCTGCCGTCACTTTACTTTTGACAACTACTTTAGCTTCACTGTGCAGAAAATATTTTCAGTGAAAATAAATCTCTTCAACAAAAGCTTGATCTGTTCAAGACAGAATAAACCCAAGCCTCATTTTAAACATAATGAGGAATGGACAGATATTCTTCTGGATTTTCAGAAAAATCAGATTTGATTGGAAACCTGTAGTTTTCAGAAATCCTAAGCCATAAAAGCATTACCTTGCTTTGGGAGAAATATTATTGCTGTTCATGACTCCCTGGTCCAGTATGTTTCCTCACAAGCCCTCACTCAACATCTGCTTTGACTTAGGTGTCAAAACTTAGTCACTCTATGCTCCTGTTACAAGCAAGTGCCTCTGGATAACAGTCCATCCAATAGGCTTCCATCTGTGTTTACCACTTCATGATGGATCATACTGTATCAAATCTTCAGGGTGTTTGACACAACTCACTAGAGTTAGAAGGAGCCCTCTGCTCAGCACCGCTGGTCTGTCTGGGGAGATGCTGCGTTGTGAGACTTACACAATGCTGAAGGTCCCTGCTCTGCAATGTACCTGCTGATCAAAGGTGGAAGTGTTCAACCCCAGAACCCCAGAGACACATTATGGACGTTATGGACATAAAAAATTATGACCTCTTGCTCCAAAGAGCATCCCAACAAGGCTGCTACAAAGGATTCCTTGGAGCCTCTTTCCCTGCTGCAAAATGCTTCTAAACTAGACATGAGAATATCACATTGCTTCATCTTCTCTAAGCTGCTCATGCTTGAGGAAGTATTTTTCTTCTGCTTAATTAAACAGCATCACGATTGCTGAGACAATAACTCTCTTTAAAATAACAATGTTTATGCTCTCTTACCCTTCTCTCCACCTTCCAAGTCACATCTATTCATGTGATATTTACAGCTGAATTTGTATTTCACTGTTGCCAACTTTTATGGGCTCATGTCTTCCTAAACTAGCAATGTAATTATAACTGTCTACCTCCTGGTATTTATTATTAATATGAATATAATGAAGTGGGTGATTAAGCAGTCACTGGTTACTCCTGTAATCACCAGACCATCCCCCTAAGGAAACTGGGTTCAATAACATGTCACTGGAATGATAAAATCTTAATGAGTCATCAACGAGATGCAGAATTGTGAGGCTCAGCAGAGTTCAAGTCCTGTTTATCATAAAAATGAAAGGAGATGAGGCTGGGCGAGAAGTAGTAATAGCACAAAATGGAGGGATAGATGCTCAGTTGGTGTGATTTGCATTACCTCTGTTGGACCTCTGACAAATAAAACCTGCTGAGGATCTGCCCCTCGTTATTAGCACAGTAGTTGCAAAATCTTTAGCTTGGTATACAGTCCTATTTCTACACACTCGGCTCCTACCTGACATCTGGATTAATTCAGAGCATATCAGAGATGGGACTACCTCCTTCCCACCTGCCCCCCTAAGCTTACCCTCCCATCCTCCTTTCACTAAGAGTGTCTGTGAGAGGAAGTGATTTACAGAAAAAGAGTTTCCAGACCCTCTGGCGTCTTGGATCTGCTTATACAAGCTTGTCCTGATTAATTCAAAATTCTTCTTGTTCTAATAATCCTCTCATTTCAAAGCTTCTTTGTAGTTTTTTCACTCTCTTTTGTTGGCATGCAAACGAGCAACCTCAGGTATGGATGTTTAACTTTTTTTGTTCTCCCTTTTTTAAAAATCTTATAGGTTTGGGGAGCTGTGATATGCTCTGGCTTTTTCTTCCCTGAATGTATTCTTCATGCTATTAATAATTCATATCCTTAAGAAGGGCAGAAAAAAAAAAAAAAAAAAAGAAGATGAAATTACTCAAAGCCCTGTTAGACATAAAGAAGTGACAATGCTTCCGGAAGAAAGACTGCAGGTCAAGTTCAGACTTGGGAAAAGCGATTGCAGCTCTATTGAACTACTTCCAGATTATTCATAACATCAAGGCGATATGTCAACTACTCAATAATGTATCCTACTCCAACCTTCAATTAACCTTTTTATTCTTAAGCATTTAGCTTGGTAAGTCACGCAAATTAATTTATTGAGGAGCTAATAAACAGTGAGTCACAAGAATCAGGAGCTGGGTGATTAGGTGTTTAGTTATATGGTTTATTATTTATTTAAAGTGGAATGTGATGAATTATTGGAGCCTTAACATTATTCTTTTTTTCCTAAGTATTGTTGAGATATTTTTTCTAAGTGCAGAGATGATTTTCTAAGAGCTGCGTACAACATGATCTAAGGCACACGCATTTTCTTTACTAATCTGATATTTTGGCACTTCATGCCCTTGAGGCACAGCTCTTTTTCCTACTGTAAGCAAGGAACTGATGTAAAAATAAAAACAAGGGGTTCAGATACCTAAATCTAGATGTCTAATAATTTCTCAGACATCTTCAGCTGTCCAAAGCAACAATGCAAGAGCAGTTAACACGACACAGCATCTACAGGAGACACAAATCTTTCTGCGAGTCAGGTGAGGTATCCCACAGTCTCTGCATTGGCACTGTAAACCTGTGTTTAAACGTGTTACTTGCCCACACATAGTCAAATGAACACAATTCATTCATATCAGCTGATGCACAGTAACTCTGTGTGTGAGTGCCTGGTCTTCCCGTGTAGCAGGAGAAAGTATTTCAGCTTAACTAATGTGTGAAGTCAATCTGCATGAAATCTTTGTAGAAATGAGCAGAAGTAGGGTAACCAGCTCACCCTTTCTAGCTAATGACAGAAAGAAGCTCGTAAAAGTAGAACTTCAGATCTAACCTAGTATAACCCATCGGCCTTAATCTGGTCTGTGTCTCAACCTTGCCAAACAAAACAAATGGCATCTGATGACCCCGGCTAGCACTCACGGATGGCAGAGAGTGACCACTCCGTCATTGAGTTCAGCTCATTTAGAGCTTTCTTTTTGTGTTAAGTGACACTGTTATGGATTTCATTTTTGTATTGCAAATGTGACAGCTGAAAGCAGAAACAAATCTACTCCTGATTCGTGGCGGCACACACTGGCTTTTGCAAGTTCAAGGTGCCTGTGTGAACTGGCGGATTCCTCCCTTTGTTTACCATCTCCCAGTTATTCCCCATAGCTCAGGATGCTCATGGTCTAGGAAAGTAATACATACATAACATACCTTTGCACATACATTTTTTCTGATGGGTTTGAGAAACTGTCTGACCTAGAATTTATGAATAAAGATGAGTGACTGTGCAATTTCTTTTTATAAAATGTAAGTCTACTAAAAAAGTGGGAAAAGTAAGTAGTTACTGTTCCCTATGAATATTGTTGATCAGAGTCATGAATTATGCATGCATCCCTCCTGGGTCCAATGACCTCCGGCATTTCTTAAGCAGTAGCTCAATATTTTCTACAACTCTGATAAATCATTCAATAGGGAAAGGGTAAGTCCTGATTCTTGAGCCACTGTTCAGAGGCACTGACTGATGTGGCTTGTCGAACAGCTTAGTTTTACATTCCACAGCTGAAAGTCTGACAGCCAAGTCTTTATAGTCCACCAAGGTCACAAGGACATTGGAGTTGTGAAGTGTGCTTTCAGCTTCTTGGATGTTAGGAAATGGCTTGAAATTCAGCAGGAAAATTTCTGCTCCAGTAAAGGCACAGGTTTTTTCAATGCTTTTAAACTTTTTCTTCACAGAGATATGAGATAACAATGGTGTCCCAAGGAGCTGATATTTCTTTCTTTAAGGAGAATTAGGGGTCAGATATTTCTATAATGTTCACAATATCTATGATAAAAACTATTCAATGAAAATAACCTGGGGCTTTCTTTTCAGGACCAGATCTATTCTAGACATCTCTTCTATGTATGTTATGAAAAAAGATTGTGTAGGACTGTTGGTGAAATTCTGCCTTTTACAGATTATGGGTTAACTGAATAATGCTTCAGAGGAAAATAGTATGGTTTCATTTCAAAACAAGTGGTTGCAACCCAGACCTGAAGACTAAGAGATTTTTTCCCACTGTTAGATGCTACAACTTTCATTTAATTCCAAAGCTAAGTGAAATAACAAAGTAACCAAGCTAAATACATCTTGACCTCTTAAATTAATTTTGTCTCTCCATATTGGAAATCCTTCTGTTCTGTATTTTATTTGAGGCTTTATGACACAAGTTTTACTACAGAAAGATTATTTGTAGAATATTCAAAGCAAATGTAATTCAAATGCAGTGTCAGGAGCATCCATGGCAGACAGAGCTGGAAGGTTCACATTGTTTCTGTCAGGGACAAAAGATGAGTGCCATGTCCGGTGCAAATGTCACAAAGAACAGTCACAAAGAACATTGGGCAGATATGGTAAAACTGTTCTTGAAAACTCTCTGACAAATACATCTGACCAATATAAAAGCTTTATTTCAGGCTCAAAGAGCACAAAGTATATTCTGCACTTCAAAATATTCATGGAATCATGGAATCATGGAATTACGGAATTTTCAGAGTTGGAAGGGACCTCTAGAGATCATCTAGTCCAACTCCCCTGCTAAAGCAGGAAAGTCTGAACATATTTATGCAGAAGTGTCAAAAAAAAACCAACCCAAAACCCAAATCAATGTCAGAATTAAAATCTTTCTCCTGAGAGAATTTTTATAAATACAAACATATCTGAAGATCTGCAATGGGATAAAATTAGCAAATAAAAAATTATAATTAATGGCTGCAAATAATGTAGAAGATGTGCCAACTATCCCTTGTCTGAAAGAATGGAAATAAGAAACAAAGAAAAAGACTCTCCGCCTTCTTAATGCTAGAAGCATAATAGATAGAAGTTCAATCTCTCCATAAAGCCTTCAGACCATTTCTAACACCTTGCAGTCCAGGTATCAGACTTACTTCCCAGTGCAAGTGTTTCCGCAGTACCTCCACACCAGCAGAGCACTGCTGCAAGTACCATGTATCCCACATATTTGACAAACTGCTCTATGCCACTGTTGCTGATATCTTTGTTATGCTTTTGCCTTGGTGCTCATTTCCTATTTTTATATCCAGCTGGGGAAAGAGCTTGACATGCACACACCTTCTCAATATGTTACACGGCTGCTTGTTAGTACACAGTAGGGAGCTGATCATAAAGAATCACAATTCTATTCTTGGCTCTCTGAGAGACCCATGCTGTGTGCAGCCTGGGGAACTGAACTGTCCAAACTGATGTAGTTATCCTAAAAAGCAAGATGGAAAAGGACATAAATTGGGGTGTGACATATTGGCATGTTGGCTCTGAATCCTCGGTCTGACTGTGCAAGCTCTCTGTAATATCATTTTAAGTTTTCTGTCTTCCTTCCTTCTGTCTTCCTGTCTAACTGCCTTCTCTGTTAGGCTTACTACCTTACTCAATAATAATAGCAGAAAAATAGATGGGGATTTTAACAGCAGTGAAGAGAGAGATTTGTTTTCTTCTTTCCAATTTCTGGAGATTATAGGAGTGTTTTCTGAAAGCCTCTCTCTTCCGCTTTGCTTTTTATTTTTCTCTGTCTGTTTCTTTTCCTGACATGAAATTTGCCCTCAGAATCAAATGGGATCCTTCACACAGTGACAGACCTATCATAAAATTACAATTCCATGTGTGTTTTTTTGAGAATTAATTTTCTTCTGTATCTGAATGTTGCTGAAAACTCTCTGAATAGCAGTCAGCAGGATCTAACTGTTACTCTAGGACTGAGTACATAAGGAACAATGAGGCCAAAGGACAGTAATTTTCCTTCCAAAATAGTACAAAGAGAAACAGTACAGTGGAAAACCTGTTGAAAGAGCAATTGTTCTCTTTTTTTTTATTTTTTTTTTATTTGTTTGTCAGTTCCTCAAGTCACTTTAACACATTTTGACTGTCGTCATAACATTCTTTCAGGAGACTTGGGCATAGCCATTGCCATGAGGTTTCAAAGACATGAAGCTCTAGTTAAAACTGAGCTCGCAGCACTACTACACACAACGCAGCCCCGTGGCACTGCACCAGTACACGGTGTTGCTCTCTTGCTCACACGAAAGGATGGCAGGTCTGGAAGTAAGTCTAGCTGCTGTTCGCAAGTCAGCAGGGTGTGACTTCACACCATTTAGCAGGTGTCTTATCTGCAAAACCAGGAGATCGTCATGGCTTTTTTCAAGTCAGTTTTCTTAGAGGTTGATGCTAAAGGCAGCTAACATGTCGATGTAACATCACTAAAATGGAGAAGAAAGTCTCTCCAGAAAAAGGCACCAGAGTGTCAAAGGTATTCAGATGATCTAATGGTTGTGTGATCTGTTTGGTTCTTAAAATGTGAGCTGCATAGCAGAAGCACTTGACAGTGGCCTTATTTTATTTCAGTCTACCCAATAAAGGTTGGATTTTAAAAAGAACCTATAGGAGTGCGGGATTCATTTCATCTCATTCGCCATCTAAGCCTAGGTGTTTGTTTACAATAATCATCTGCAGCCAGTGAAGAGAGGGAGGAACTCATGGACTCGTCCTCATGGAACTCATGGAATTCATGCTTCCATTGCTTCCACTGTACTTATGCTACCAAAGAACTATTTTCTTTACTCACTTGGGTTTAATTTAAATCAGTTAATAAATTGTATTGTAGAATTCCACAAGTAAAGAAAAACTGCATTGGCTTTATGTGGAAGGATATTAACAAGCAGTTTTGTGCTCTTCTCTGTCTTGTTCTTCCCTCTAAGTTTGATGGAAGAACTTCTGCTCCTTATTATCATTAGCTACTCAAAATCTCCTGTGCTAACTCTTCAGAGCAAGAGCAGCTTGACTAATAGACCATTAGATCAACAATGAGAGTTGATTTTACCATTGAAAAAAACATTTTTACTCTTGAAAATAGATTTCTTTATTTTCTCTGTCAAAGCATTTATTCGAACAATAATGAAAAATAAATACCACTTTATTTCAGAGCAAATGTAACCCTACATGATACTTTTACTGACACTCAAATTCAAGTGAAATTTATGCTTAGCAAAGAAAATTGGAAATGAAATAGGACATTAATGCAAAAGCATTTGTAAAGGTACAAAGAAAAGGGAACATCTAACGATAATATCCCAGATGTTGGAGCAACTGATCAGTGAATCATTCTCAGTTTATTCTTTCTATGTGGTGGACACACAGCAACACTGAAGACAGCACCTTGCAATTCAGATATGAGGCCAAGCCTTCAGCTGTCACCATCTGGCCTTTTTGTCCATGGAGAATTCCCCACTTAACATCCATCAAGCCGTTATCTGTTTAGGAGACACTTTCTATGCAAAACACATCACAAAGTCCCAGAGAATGAAAGAGAGGGGACAGAAACAGTGGTGACAGATTAAGCATTCACAAGACTGTTGTGTAGTTTGAGAAAGCACTGAAAGACTTAACTGAAGACAGAAGTCTTTAATTTTGATTTAGCTACTTGGAGACATGTAGCAGGGAGAACATGAGAGCACTGAGTTGATCAAGTACAGTTCTGTGGCTAAGAATCCAGCCTGCAAAGGCAGGGATGGAGCTTCCTCTGATTTGGACTTTCATGAGAAGGGCGGAGAAGGCACACCTAGATAAGCAGTTTTGACTTCTGCTTGTGGCTTGAGCACAAATGCATGGAAAGAGGGAAAGATCACAGTCACGTCCCAAGCAATTGGGCCGTTTGGATGTTGCCTGAAATAGAAGATGATAGAGACATCCTAAACTATTCAGAGGGGTAGACACATGGCAGAGGATAACACAGTGTTTACGGACTGTGCTCTTCTAATCACCATCTGACAGTCTCTCTAGTCAAATTGTGTATTAGATATCCCATCTAGGGTAAAATCTCTCGCCTCACCTTACACACTTCTGCAAGTAAATAAATGGATTTGATGTCAAACATCACTTAAAGAAATGTTTCCCAAGCCTATAAAACATATTTTTTAACAGGCTGCGTGAACAGCTAATGGAAAATATAGGGTTGCTTATATCTGAAATCCATAAATCATGACTGAAGTGGAAACTTGTTTTCTCTCTTTACCTAATAAGAAAGACATCTTCTTAACCGACTGTGTAGAAGACTCAATTGGAAAGACTGTAGATTTTTTAATTTATTTTAATAATTTTTATCCTGTGTCTTTCTCTCTCCCTTTCCCTGTCTTGCTTGCTTTCCAGAACTCAGTGGATATCAGAAAACTTTTGTGTCAAAACTGTTGTCAAAATCAATATATCTCCGTAAAATATTTTGGGTCGTTAGAGTCTTGTTGAATAAGTCATACCTTTCAGTCTCTAAGAATCAGGCACCGTGGCTCTTGTTTCTCCTAAAAGAAGTCTACCCTCCTCTTTTGGAAATTTGTCAAAAGATTACTGATGATTGCTGACAGTGCTCCAATTTATGTCACATCACTCACAAGGCACTCATCCTTAGCACGTTCTTGCTTAATGCTGAAATGAAGCCTCACATTTACCATTATTGGTTTTGCAGGGCTACGCTCTGTTAGTCCTGCATGCAGTAGACACAGGGCTGGTGTTTCATGCATGGTTGGGTACAGGCAGGCTTTAACCATGTAATTTCTTCCTTCTGGGAATTTCATGACTCCAATGGGTAAATATGTCCACCTAAAACCCTTCCTCCTCGGTCATGGCACACACACAGGCAATATGCGGCCACCTATGTATCCACACACCCCCTTGCCTGAGTCCTGGATTTGTAACCCTTACTCCCATCTTTACTATTGCTATCAGCAACAGTTCAATAGAAATCATCCATTTCTGCATGAGGACTTATTAAAAGTTTGAAGAAAATTATTCAAATTATATTTTAATCAGGAAGTGTTGAAGCAGGATGTATTCAAACAGTTGAAAAGTTTAACCCAAATTACTCTCTCCCATAAGCACATGCAGTTTCAATGATTTATCAAAAACCAAACAAGCAAAAAAGCAAAGAGCTCAGAATGCTCTAGCTTTAGACCAAAGCACAGATTTTAATTAAGAAATCAGTGAATTGGGCTTCACACCACAGTTCCTTGGAGGTTTGACCGGCACTTCTAGATCAGAATCAGGAAAGATGCAGAAGGAAGTTATCTTCTCCTTGTAATTCTCTTTGAGGTTGACACATATATTTGAGGAATTTTGATATTTGGATGAAATATAACCAGCAATATCAATAATGCATGCAATCATCTTTAAAATATGTCTCAGGTGAGTGCTCTCATTTTGTTGTTCTGATGCAAAAATTGTATCCTTGGGGTTGGAAGCAGGAACCTTTAAAGCAGTTAGTTTCATTTGCACATAGAAATTATGTATGTTACGTGCCAGCGTATGCATTGCAAGCTTAAATTGGTTGAAAACCTGGACAATGAGTTTACTTAACGGGGAAGCTGAATAAAAAAAACACCTTCTTGCCTCTGTGGCACAGGACAATGCTATTATTCTCCCTCCTGCCGCAGGTGACGGCTTCTCCTCTGAGCACTCCCACTGCAGAAAAGTTATCAGCCGAGCCAGCTCTGGCCACCTCCAGTGGCTGCCCCAGAACAACCCAAGCTATGGTTTAAAGAGATTAATGAAGATCTCTGCAGTGCCTTTTAGTCTGCTCAGCCAGACTCAGGGGAGTGTGTCTGTCTGAGGGTTAGAGTAAACTTTGCAAGGCCGGGAAGATGAGGAAAGGAGTCACTCTCTTTTCTTCTACTGAGAACAGACAATGTCAAAAATTCTTTCTCTAGCCTATTATTTGACTGATTGGCAGGAATATGTGTTTGGGGGCAAGCTTTGAAATCACTTTCAATTTCCCTTTTCACACTGGATTTAGGCTCTGAAGGCCATCTTCTCAGCATGGCACAACCTTGGCAGATCCCTTTCCTGTAGAAACTGTGTAATTCAGCCAGACCTTTTTCATCAGTACCCTTCTACCATGGCTGGAAACAGCATGAGCCAGAGAAGCAGGTGTCTGTCAACGTGCACCCAGGGTTTTGCCAGGATAACTAAAAGGGTTTTAGGCTGCAGGGCTTCTTCTGCACCTCTGACTGACGTGGTTTCACCGTTTTGTTCTTAGACCTTTCTGTGGTGACCATGGAAGTGCATGGGATTTAGCATGGAAAGGCTACAACAAATGATCTTCCTACTGTCCCCAGGTTGCCCACAGGATCCCTCTTCCAGCTTGTGCCCCAGCAGTTGCTGAGCTGCTATATGGCTTGCAGCACAGCATGCAAAGATAACCCCCCCCATCAGCTCTGTAAATTATGGTGATTTAGCAGTTATGGCATGAAATGGCTGAACTCCCTCTGTTGTGAGGGTAGGAGGGAGAGTCAGGCTCCTTCAAGTGAGGGACAAGAATGTCAATTCTCATAGCAAGCATCTGGGACATAGACACTTAACTCTCAACAAACTTAACATTTGGGCACTTTTGAACTTTTTAACCTGCATGCCCAAACCTGCTCCCAGTAGAAGGAATGAATTTCAATACAGCTGGAAAACAGCCTGTGTCAGAGAAGCATCTGATTGATTTTTGTGCATTTTCCCACTTAAGTACAAAGGATCTCTGATACGTGTCTGAAATCAGTGCACCAGCAAGAACCCAGCAGCCTTTGTACCAGCGCAGCTGTGAAGCCCTGAGACAGCGTGGAAGCGGGCTGACCTCTTGCTCCTTTTGAGCTGATCCTTGGATGTGCAGCGGCTGCTGTGCTGCAATTCAGGCTGCTCCATGCTTCCACGCTGACAGTTTTTTCCAAGCCGTGTCAGTTCCCTGAACAGAGAAATTCAGCAAAATGAGGGCAAGCGTTACCCGTACTTAGCATTAGCTATGTGGGCAAAAAAAGTGCCATAAAAGTCAATATTCGAAGACACAGCAACACAACTAGATGGCTGCCCTAAAACTGCTGTGTGGTTATCATACTGATTAGTTCAAATAGCACGTCCACATCACTAACAAACATTTAACTGAAAATATCATGAGAGATCCAAAGCTTTAGTCTACAATAAAGTCTTATGTGTTGTGATAGACAGAACAAGGACAAGCTGCTACAAACTCATCTACATCTTAATCAAGCTCTGAATTAAACAGGAGGCTTGATCTTATTACTGTAGTTATCTATTTGTAATTTCAGTAGCGAAGAGAAAGCAACAGAGAGATTTTCAATAGCCTCTCTCGTTTCTCAGTGGCAAAAGTCCTTCCAGCAAAGCAGGAGCTTTCATACAGATTTTTCACTCTGTGCATTTTCCAAACAAGTGGGCTTGGAAGCTTGGGGAATCTGGGTCAGCTGAGACACTGTGGTCCTTGAAGTGGCATGTTTGTGCAAACGTCTTATAAAATTGGGATTCTCAAAACTCAGCTGCATTTTCCCATTTATATACTCTTATTTGTATTTCCTTATTCTTTTAAACAATGTTTATTACTACTTTCCTCTGGAGGTTTCTTAAGAGAGAGGCAAAAGTATTTTACTCTTCAAAAGAAGTAGGTTGGAAAACTCAATAGTGCTTCACGTCTCTTGCCAAGCACAGTAATTATACAAGCTACAGCAAATATTTAAAGAAAAGAAACATTATTTTTTCCCTCCTTCCCAGCTTTGTTGATAATAATAAAAGAGTGAGAAGATATGAAAAAGCTTGAAATGAGAAATATAGATGGAGAAATTGAAAAAAATGAATTAACACACATTTGTCTTTCCACAGGATATCTCCTTTATGTAAGGTTAATCTTCCAGTTTGGGGGAAAGTTTTTTAGGAATAACTATGGATTAAAGATGATTTATTATTTTTATCTTGTTATCTAAAAAGAAACCCTAAAATGGGCTGAGTTGAATTAATGTCCTGGTTGTCTCTGTTAGTCCTAATTCCCAGGGAACAGCAGTACATTTAATGTGTTACTCTTTGCAAATTAGGGGACTATCATTTTTCATTTTTTAATTACTTCTCTCTAGAAATGTCTCCCAGACAATAGCAGAAATTTATCTGGCATTGTGGAAAGTAAGAATAGATACAGAATCATAGAACCATAGAATCATAGAATGGTTTGGATTGGAAGGGACCTTAGAGATCATCGAGTTCCAACCCCCCTGCCATGGGCAGGGACACCTCCCACTAGACCAGGTTGCTCAAAGTCCCATCCAACCTGGCCTTGAACACCTCAGGGATGGGGCATTCACCACTTCTTTGGGCAACCTGTTCCAGTGCCTCATTAGCCTCAATATAAAGAATTTCTTTCTGGTGTCTAATCTAAATTTCCCCTCTTCCAATTTAAAACCATTGCCCCTTGTCCTGTCACTACACTTCCTGACAAATAGTCCCTCTCCAGCTCTCCTATAGGCTCCCTTCAGATACTGAAAGGCTGTTATAAGGTCTTCCCAGAGCCTTCTCTTCTCCAGGCTGAACAACCCCAGCTCTCTCAGCCTGTCTTCATAGGGGAAGTGCTCCATCCCTCTAATCATCCTTGTGGCCCTCCACTGGACCCGTCCCAACAGATCCATGTCCTTCTTGTGTTGAGGACTCCGGAGCTGGACACAGTACTCCAGGTGGGTCTCATGAACACAGAGCAGAGGGGCAGAATCACCTCCCGTGACCTGCTGGCCACACTTCTCTTGATGCAGCCCAGGACACGGTTGGCTCTCTGGGCTGCCAGTGCACATTGCCGGCTTTCAATACATTAAGCTTCTCATCCACGAGCACTCCCAAGTCCTTCTCCTCAGGGCCTCTTCTGCTGGAGTACCCTCAGCTATCACAAAGCCCTGAAGGTGCATAGCAAGTTTGCATTCAAGAAATGACCTCAAGTGAGGAAAAGAGAGGTATAGGTTCAGCCATTTCTATTTTTCTCTCTACCTCTATGCCATTTAAGGTAGTTGATGAGAAATTCTACTTGTTTGAGGTGACAGTCTAGCTGGAGATGAAAAACAGAGGCTTGCTGGTCCCTTTTTCAATGTATCCATAGGTACTATGTTAGTCCTCTGAATTCCTACCTTCTCTTTAACAGCTTTTTCATCACTGCTTCATTGACCTCACTTTAGTGTCCTCCCTAATTGGCATAGATGTTAGAAAATTTTTCCTAATGCTTACTTTTAATTTCTTCCTTTTCCTAGTTTTAGACCATTACTCCTGTTTTAACCACCTTAAATATTTCCCCCCTGCTCTTTCATGTTATTTCCTCTGAATATATTTTCTTGCCGGCAGTTATCATAGCCCTTCACTGCTATTTTCTCCAAGTAGCATTAAGCTTCCAATACAAAAGGATAATCAGAGACTCTCTGTCTCAGTGCAATTTACCTCTACATAAAAATGGTCTTATTTAATCTCTGGTAATATGCTCTTTTTTCTATTTCTGTATGGAGCATCTTAAATGGAAAACACAAAAGTTCCATAACTGAAGTATTTTTTTTTAAACATTCAGAATGTGCTCATTTAAAAATATCAAAGAAATCCAAACCTGCAGCAGTGCAGTGTTAAGTTTGAATGAAGAAAAGTGTGATAATTAATAAAAACAGACACATAATGAAGTTCAGCTGTGCAAGGAGCGACCACACATCAGTTGATCATCAATACAGACTGGAGGTTGCCCAACTCTATCAACCAGTGGGGCCATATATGAAAATGTCAGTAAAAGAGATTTCCATTTCAGGAATCTCACAGATATCAGATTATTCTTCATCATGACACTGTAGGTCTCTATTAGATATCAGAATCTGTCTCAGGATGCATAAATGGGTTTATTGGCCATCGACTCCCTTCCTGCAGTGCGACACAGCAAGTCGAGGATAAGTGCAGTTACCATTGCTGTCAAGGACTTAGGTGACTTACCCTCATAATATTAGGCAATGTCAACAGTTGTCTTACTGTAAGTGCCCCAATGTTCAGAAGCTTCATGCGTTACACTGATAAATTAATTAGCCTAAATTTGGCAGACAAGCTCTCACTAAAAGTGGTAAGTAGTGAGATTTCTACATGCAGTTAAAACTATTTGCCATTCCTTCAAGGTAATTATCATGTGGCAGGGAGGGAACCCTGCCATATATATACCATAAAACAAATAACCCAAAATGGAGCTTCTCTTTCTGTAGGAAAAAAAAGGGGTTTTTTTGGCTTCCTGAAGAATGCAGAACTTGAAAATGGTGCCTTCCACTCCCTTTCTGGATACTGCTTGTCCTAAGCAATTATTATTTTAAATTCAGACAGAACAACATACACAAGATTGTAATTATCAGTTATTCAGCTGGTCAATTGCTGCTTTTCCTTTTTTTTTTTCTTTTCTGAATCTTCAGAAACTGATAAAGGTCTTTCAATATTGTTTCTTTTCACCATCATTTTGATGAAATTATACCAAATGAAAAGCAATCTTTAATTAGTTTTTCGTTTGCAGCAGCGCAGTGCAGTAGGAAGCTCTGTCTTCTCTTCTGGGTGTGGAGCTGAGATTCAGAGGATGAAGTTTCTCGCCCACTGTCTCATGGTCCCAATACACCATTCCACGTGAAACACAAGTACAATCTTTCATTCCAGGGTTGTGTTTCAGCCTTGATTTGCTTCATCAAGGTAGAATTCGGCACATCAGGAATAAAACAGTGAGAGCAGGCTGCTGCCATTCAAAGATCTTCCTAAATTTGCTTTGCCAGCTCTATTTTTCTTCCATACAAGGCAGGAGTGTCACAGGGTGGGTGTGCGCTTTGGCTGGTTGCATGCTCCTAGCCTGCTGGTGTCCACCTTGGCCACACACAGACAGCAAACTGGGACAAAGCAGCATCCCACAGGAGCAAAAGCAAGATGTGCAGACAAGGATGCCTCCGTGGCACTCTGATGGGTATCCCAATGCGGATGAAACAGGGATCAGGAAGGACATGCTGGGTGGCTCCTGGATGCCGTTGGATCCATCTCTGTGCTATTGATCACTGATCCTCAGGCTACATCATCCATCTTCCCCTTCTCCCTCTTGATTGAAAATCATTCAGAGGAGAGTTATTAAGGCCAAAGAAAATGTATGTTGACTCTGGGAAAGGGAATGCAGAATAATTGCTCAGGACCTGCCATCTTAAATGTTTCTTTCTCTGCTTTTAATCCTCCTGCATTTCTGGGGAGAAGTTGTTACAAAGTGGTTGTATATGCCAGTAATTGAAACTGAGTATAATGCTCATTAAGGCCAAAATAAGGATGAAGAGGATGATCATCAGGGCATATATAATTGATGGTGTTGCATCAAGTATTATAAAGCAATTCTAATTATAAAACATCCCAGGTCTTCTATCAATCATCCTTCCCTTGTTCACCTTTTCTGTTTTGATCCACACACACATTACTCATACAGGCTGAAGCAGGTCCCTCGCTGCGTCTACTGCGTAGTCCCTACGGTGGTTATTGAGTATGCACCTGATGAGGAAAGAAACTACACCACTAAATGCGGCACAGACTGGAATAAATAGCTTGGTTCTGCAAGGCTTGTGGCACACACTCATCTTTTGAATTCCTAATGCATGTGGTTCTACTACATTTGCCCATTAATGAATGAGAAAACTGCATTTCAAAAACAATGTTTTCCAATTAAATCTCGGTTACTGTCGGGAATGGGGTTTTAGCTAGCTTTCGAGGTATGACCTATGTGTGTGATGGTGTGCATAAAAATAAGCAGACTTACAAAAAATTCAGTTGTTTCCCATTCTCTTTTCCTCCAAAATACAAAAAGAAAAGAGAACCAAAAGTGCAGATATTGAACAAATAAATAAAAAAAGCATTTTCAGGAACAAGGGGGTTTTCATAATGAAAGTTAAATAGTTTCTATTTAAAACTTTTTAAAGCTTATCTTTTAGTCAAAATACAATATTCCACATGAAAAAGTGGAAAGACGAGGTTTCTGATCTTCATAACCAATGTTATACAGTCATATTATTCATGATGTTTAGTATTTATTAAAAAAATAAAACAGGCATAGACAGGAAAAAAAAAAAAAAAGATAGGCATAGATATAAAAAAATATAAAGGAATTCTGATGAAGTTTTTCAGTCCAGATGTGCTCCTGAGACCCACTGGTAGCAAGCAATGAGAGCTGCCTGAGAAATGACACAGCTTTTGGGAAAAGACCTGAGACCAGCTCTGCACTTCACTTTGGCCACCGAGCAACCACTGAGCAGCAGGGGCTCCTCAGCAGATCCAGAGCCCGCTGATGTGTATGATAAGCTACCCAAATAATTGCGATTGGCTTTGATCCAAACACATGACAAAAGGCAATGCTAAAGAAGGCGTAAAATTAAAGGATAAAAATTAAACAACAAAAAAAAGAGAGGAGAAGAGAGGAGAAGAGAAGAGAAGAGAGGAGAAGAGAGGAGAAGAGAAGAGAAGAGAAGAGAAGAGAAGAGAAGAGAAGAGAAGAGAAGAGAAGAGAAGAGAAGAGA
>JAOQGH010000001.1:196808106-196934870 GCA_025769975.1 Gallinago jamesoni
GAAGAGAAGAGAAGAGAAGAGAAGAGAAGAGAAGAGAAGAGAAGAGAAGAGAAGAGAAGAGAAGAGAAGAGAAAAGAGAAGAGAAGAGAAGAGAGAAGAATTTTAAAAGCCACCTTTGGCAAAGTACTCAGAATCTTAAAGGGTTTCCATATTCCATCAGTAAATCATTCATATCTGTAGTACCAAAGTTTCATTACAAAAGAAGATCTAACAAATAAAAAAAAATTCTATGATAATTCTCAAAAGAGAAAAAAAAACCCTTCATTAGTGTCACTTTAACCACAATCAAAATATTTACTTTGCAGTCAGCTTAGCTTACTGGGGGAGGTCTGATTCCTGATTTCCTCACTCTGTGTTGTGTTTCCACTGGTACCTCTCTCCTAACAAGCCTCCATGATACACACTGTGGGTGCTGCAGGATTTCAGACATTTCATGGGATATGCTGAGTTTGTATCCCGGAATCAGAGCATGACGTGTCCAAACTGCATCACCCCTGAAGCACCACTGTGCCAGGGGAGCTAGAAACTTATTTTTTAACTGATTAACATGAAAGCATCATGGTTCCATTCAACAAAGGTAAAAAAGCTGTTTTGACTTTTCTACAATCAAAAGCTCATGAAAAAAAATGTAAGTATATTGCCTTTTTTGTCTTTTCTTCAAGTGACAATAGTTTTTTAAGAGGCAGCAGTGAAAAAAGTGCTCTGAATTTTCTCATTGAAAAACAGCCAGAATACAATGTAGGCAGGACATTACTATTGTTATTGTTGTTAGATTATTTATGATAGTGATGGAAGGAGTGTGGGACTGGAATGAACTTCCATGCTTTGCAGTGGCTTGCTCTTAAAGTCACTACATCAGATGATCCCTGTACTGCACATCCTCAGCCATTGCTTTCACCCCTCTTAGAAGTGGTGGTGAAGTGATGTGCTACACTAAATCCCATCATGAGCACAGGAGACCCCCCGGGCTTTTCTAGATAAGTCATGACTCTTGCAGCTAGTGGCACACGGGACAAAGGTAGCCAAAATTTATGTCCAAGGACCTCTAGCTCTAAGCTGAAGGAGCAGGATTTCTTCTGTTGACAGCTCAAATCACTGCTGGGACAGCTTTTGGTGCAAATAGAGATGCAACCAGAACTTTGGTGTCTGAGGCTGACACATTAACTTTTCCAGCGTTGCATCCCATTCGCTGAAGGATGGCCACTATTCTTGTCCCCTAAAAAATGAGAAATTGCAGCCTTTTTAGTGCTTTGGGAGCCTTCACCAAGTATATATATGGATTTCATTACTGTGATTGTGCTGTAGTGAGATAGCTGGTGATATAGTTGTTGCCTTAACATGCAACAGCATTCTGGTATTATGATGGCAAGCCATAATACCAGCAGTGTGGAGACACTGGATGAGTCATCAGGGCTCAGTAATGCATTTTCCAGCTGTTTCTTTCTCTCGCTCTCTTTCTGTCTTTGTTTGTCCTGCTGTATTTTCAGCACCTAAGGAAAAGAGGCTTTAAGATTACTTTGTATGACACACTCTGCTCAGAAGAGCTTATGCTTGCAACTGAGGGTTGATTCCCTTACAGTGGAAGTGATGCTGCTACCCTGCCCCGGGCTGCCTCACCGATATGGGGGGAATCAAATAGTGCAAGGATGGCTTTCATCCCAAGCTGCAGCTGTCTCAATGCAAGCTTGCCAGCCACAAGTTACAGTCCGTTTTCAGGCAAGCTTGATAACAGGAAATATCAAAACTATTCACTGTTGTAACAATTTGGTAACCAGTCTGCTGTGCACAGACCTGCTTCTGTCCCCTTCTATGTGACAGGTTCCCATCTTCCATCACCATGGGGTGACTGAGACCAGGCTGTAACTACCCTGTATCCAAATATAGACAGAGACTCGTAATACAAGCTTTAGGTAAACTGAAAGTCTGATTAGAGACTTCCTAAACTGGAATTATGTGACCAGAACAACTGGGTGTTTAATAACTATCGATGGATCTGCTCTCTCTGAATTAGATTAATTGCCCGTTGGTGTGCAGTGACATCTTGGTGAGTATCTTGGTTCTGCATCAGTGAAGTTGATTTTCTTCTGGCTTCATCCCCAAGCGGCGCTTTTTTACTGTGAGGGCATGAGACTGCTTTGCCTCTCTTTCCAGGGTGGAAACAATCCCAGTAACAGAAACCATGAGAAACAGGGAGTAAGAGACATAGGAAGCTGCTGCTGTATCCATACCAGTTCTAGTGGTCCTCACTTACGTTGCAATTTAAGCATTGCTTATTCCTGACTGCTTCAGAGGAAAGTGGAACCTGAGCCCAGCAGCACATTGCTGGAGGCCGTTATAGTTTTCAAGCTGTCTGTGAAATAGCAGCTTGCAAGACCATACTTCATTCCTAATGGGCAATCTGCTGGGCTAAGATGTTTACGAGATCGGGTCTATTTGTGAGAAATTCAGCAAACGTCATATTTCCCCCTGACTGGGAATATAGCATTTAAAGGGATTTTCTCTGACCAAAATGGCTTCCAGTCTGAACAGAACTGGGGAGGGGGGAAAAGCCACATATGAATAAGAATTAAACACAATAGCAATATTTTCTCCTCTCGCATTCTCAAAAAAAAACCAAAAAACAAAACAACAAACACCTTTTGGTTAGTTTCTCATTTTGTACAATCGATTCACTTAGGAGTTCTTTTTTCTAAAGGTAACTTAACAGAAGAAATCGGAGTTCTTGTTATACATCTTCAATTTGCAGTAATCACTGTGGTTACCGAGACCCAACAATAGAATTTGCAAATCAGCCTGTATGTTACACTGTGGTGAACTTAGAAGTGGGAGGAAAATGACACCTGGCTATTTATATTTAACTGAGAGAACTGGTAGATTCAAAACATTGGTCTATGAAGCCATCATCTGGAAGATGGTAGATGAAGGGGGAGAGAGGAGAAACAGGTTGGATGGATAATACAGATGCATCAAATCCTGAACTTAAGGCCAAGGTTTAGAACTGAGGTTGTATCTCCATTTATTATAATTACCTAAACATCTTTTCTCCTTTATTTTTGACCTCTTTCCTTCCTTACATTTAAGCACTGCTTTGGCATTTGGAGGCTGACTTCAGATTTAATGACCAGGGAGCCTAATGGCAAAAGCTCTGGGCAAATGTAGCAACCTCTTAATTTCTTTTCTTTTTTTTTTTTAATTTGATTTTGTGGACACCCTTGAGTAATTTCCTATTTACATAACCAGCTCATGTTTCTGCTCCCTAATTAGTGAATTTAGTTAAACACTTTTTCTACTTTCTGAAAGATAAACTGCATTTCAGTGCCAGGGAAAGCAGAAGTATTAGAGCAGTGGAGTGAGACCTGCAATTTTTAAAATACTAGTCTCCCATTCATTTGAAGCTACCTCATAATCAATTCTTGTATATTCTACTATGATATCATTGGAGACGGCAGGCAGGTTATGTTTGTGTATGTATATAGATATCTTAACTTTATTGACAGAAAATGGCTAGACTAGCAAGCCCATGGCTAGCTCCAGTTTGAAAATAGTAATTTCTGTGGGAGCACAGTTAACTCCACTGCTTTTGAAAACTCCACTGTGATTATTAATATTGTTATTAAAGCGAACATGAATTGTAAATATAAGTGCTTTAGATTCCCTAACCTAAGTTAATACGGACTGGATGTCAATTAATTCGAGTGAGAAATTGAAATATAGGATCCCTCCATTTTCATTGCTCTTTCATGTGCTTTGACCGCCTCCTGAAGGACACAGCATGTTTCAAGATCCACATAGCATTGCTTCATCACTTAAATTTGTTTTTCTCACGTTGGCTTGTTGTGAAAAACTGGCTAGCTTAATAGAATGAGTTTTAATGAGCTTACCTCAATTTAACACAGACATGCCTGTGGACAACATTTCTGCATCTATATTCTTCATGAAATCATAAAGAAATGTGGGATCTGCTTAGCCATCTGTTAAAATTTGTTTAATTCAAATCAAACATGCTGGTTTGCATTGAAATCATAAAGGATAGGAGAAAGTAATGAAGACATGCAAAAGCTCTGTTAAAATATGCACGCTAAACTTCACCTGGTGTTAATGGTCACAGCTTTCTTATAATGTATGCAAATAGCATTCAATCAATGCATAATGAGGCATTTATATGATCAGTAACTTCTTTGTCAGAGATCATCTTTTTGGTCTGTTTGCACAGTGCCTTGCACAATGAATTCATCTTCAATTCAAAAAGGCCAGTGTGGGCCAAATGGCAGCCTTGCCCATCTCCACAGGAACATCTTTAAGCTATTAAAGCACAGTCACATAAAGGCAAGCAAAATATTTATAACAAAAATCAAACCAGAAATTTCCTCTTCCTGCCTACTTATAACAGATTTTTTTTCAATAAATTACATTGATTAAAGGCTAAGATATATTGCTTTTACAATGACACCAATACAACTGCCAGAGATAGTTGAGATAGTCAGTGCGCATTTCTACACTCGCTGTAATCTCTCCTTGTAAGATATGGACCTTTCATTGAACCACAAATAAAAACTTCCGTTACTTATATGTTCTCAGGATAGAAATCCAAAATTTCTCCCATAGAATAGCAACAGTGGTATTCTTGTCATTTCCTTTTCCAGAGTTCCTTTTCTTAACTTCTTTCTCTTATCTAGTCCAGTTTTTGTTTGCATGTGCTGTTGGACGGGGACTTTGTCACAAGTTTACACAGCACTTACAAAACTAGAATCTACTGATCTGGATTCTGCAGCAAATCCTGCAACTATGACTATGTGAATGAGATCCGTCTAATCCAAGTACATATTCCTACAGTGGAGGCATCTACACCCAAAGCAGTTACTGATGACTACTACAAATTAACTCTTTGGGGATTTATGAGCCCAGAATGTACGTTTTGTAGTCAATTCAACTGGTGAGTACTATGATATTAAGTATTACAGATACTTGAAAGAAAATCTGAGTTCTAGAGTCAACCAGTGCAGTTTCTGCTGTTGTATGGAGTCCCTCTTACATTTTTCTTTCCATCACTGGATCTGTATAGGTGTTATGACCTTTTTGTATGCACCAGTTTCAACTAAGGGACTGATTCTAATGACAGCCTATGAAGTGTTGTTTCTTAACATGCAGGCCAAGTCAGAGCACCTAAAGTTATTCTGGATTTACCCTGCAATGTCTCCTTTTTGTCTCCACTCAGTCTAAGTAATAACAATAGTTAATTTCAGCAGAGCCTTGGTTTCATGCTTTAGTCAAACATGCCAACTGTTTTACAGTTCTTAAAAATGCCCTATGCCAGAATACTTTCTCTCTAAACCCACTTTTTTTCATATAACTCAAGCAAAAGAATAAAATTACCTAAGTCTCTGGAAATTATATGTCTAAGACTGGACTTCTTAACAAAGGTCTGAGAGCTTCAGTGTTTGGGTGTAAGAGACATTAAGAAAGTACAGACAATTTACTGTGTGGGTGAGCCACTAGTAAGTAAAGTAAGAGAATCCACCTTTCCTAACTCCAGAGACTGAAATGAGTTAGGATTGTGGATGCTTTAGTGCTTTTCTAATTTCAGCCAAGAGATTTTTTGACAAGGAATAAGACATTCCCTTGGACAGCTGAGATTGTCATGACTGCAGAGCCCTCTAAAGATACATAACGTCTTCCACTGACCGTTGGATGAGCTCCTACATTAGGCAATTCTGTTCAGTGCCTCAACTGAGGGAGGATAAATCTAGTCAAGGGTGAAAGAATCATACATGGCTTTAAATTATTTCTTTTTTAATTCAACAGATTCAGATCTGACATATGGAAGTGTAAGGGGAATCTTATTTCCCCTCACAAAGTACACTTATTTCTGTGATGTTCAGTATCATATTTTTTAGAAGACTCCCCCTTACTTTAGAAGACTCCCCGTTTGTGTTAGTTTATAACAACAATAATGCAATTTTCCTATTAACGATCATTTTAGTAATAACATCTATACCAGATGCTGCTTTATCTTCTTGCTGCTTTCTTCACCTTTCACAAAGGTTTTCCTTTGTGCACTAGCACCTTCTATAGATTGCAGATATACACTTCTGTAGTGTGCATGTTAAGCCTGAATCTCTTAAAAATTATTCTTCTCACTACATCAATTCCACAAACAATTCTTTCCAATCCAGGGAAACTGATACTTCTTAAACACATTAAGTTTTCTTTTTAAGGTTCTTTTGCATGGCTCTACCCTTGTTAATCAACATTGCAGTAAGGTTGATAACTTTCATAGACAAAGTGACCTGTCAGGGTGTCTTTTCCCTGTGAGGTTTATTTGCTCCTGGAATGCTGTCCTTCCAGATTTCATCCAAACCAAACCTAGGCTACATTAACAATTTCAGTCTCCAGTGCCGCTTCTCAAAACGGAAACAATTTACTCCTTGCCTTTTTTTGCTTCTCTCACTATCCCCACTGGGATAGAGGACACAGAGCTATTTACAAGGGTCCAAATTATAGAATATAGGCTGATTTTCAGTGCAAATAATGTACCATACTGAAGGAAGTAGCAGCATCTACTATGCAGTGATCCAGGAGTCCTTAGTGTGTATACTGGCATGCCACTAACTTTTAATCAAATTTTCACCACCAAATGCAAGTCTTTCGTTGCTTTTCCCCCCTCCTATGTTATTTTTCTGAAAGCAACTATGTCAGGGGAAGGACTGTGCAGCACCAGTGTGGCAGGGCTCTGGTCTCCCTGGGCTTCCTGGTTGCTAGTACAAATAAAGCTCTGTGAGCAGACTGTAAGTGCCTTCATTTCAATATATGTCATTCAGAAATGTTGCAACTTATTCCAAATGTAATTGTGTGGACTTAAATTCCTCATGCAATCAAACATTCAAGTGATGGTCTCATCTTCTGGAAGAGTTTAAAGCTGGTGTTTTGTTTCTCATTAGCAGTAGACAGATTACATTTATTTTAAAACTTGGATTTCTGCCATTCCATTACTCTGTGTCTCTGTCTGGATCTGGCTCCAGAAATCTTTGTAAGGTCCAAGTACCTGCTGTTACATTTATAGATACTAACGAAATTTGGAGTATACACAATGATAAACACCAGGTGAAAATTAAACCAAATCACACGTCCTTAGGGATTCTTTATTATGAGATGTAATATCTCTCTAGCTGAATTAACCAGATAAAGCACTCCTTTAGTTCAGTTTCAATTGTATTTGAGATAGGAATTGTGAAAAGATTGTTATGTTATCATTTGGATATCAAACCAACTCAGAATTGTAATGAGCAGAAAGTAAAGCAGCCTCCCTGGGAAAAGGTACCCAACTGCAGAGGGGTGGCTGTGGATGAAGAGCATATGACTTTGGAAAGTTAGATTCCTCCTTGCTTCAATCAGGTTATAACTGCAACTTGTAACATGAGTTACTGGCAAGTTGCACCCTGGAAAGCACACACATCCCCATTTCATAGAGCCTGCAATGAGACTTCATCCAGCTATGCCCTGTTGCTCCTGGTCATGGCAATGGGGCTTGCGAGGAGAACAGGAAAGGGAATCTGTAATTACATCTGGCCACTGTGTAATTTCACACTTTTTCCATGCCTTAGTACAACAGCTATAGACCAAGTGATCAATCACAATAGAATCATATGCTAACCAATGTGCTGTGCCACTGAAACCTGAGCAGCAGATGATGTCAGCTCATTTTGCTTAAATATTTTTTTTTAAATCTTTCAATGGATTTTTTTCTGAAGGAGGTAGAACACTCAGGACATCCAAATTAACAATGCATTTGAGTTTTTCATTTTGAAATTACCCACTTCCAGTTGCCTTTGTTTTATTATTTAAGATTATCATGTATTGCAATAAAAGGTAACTTTTCAGAGTCCCTATCAAAACAAAAACCCCCTCAGTTCTGTTGACATGAAACATTTCAAAACAGAAGGAAAAAAGTCTTTCTCTTTTTATTTTTTTTCTTGGGGAACTTTCAAATGTGTTCTAATTTGGAAGAAAGCCAAACATTAAAATCCTAAAACCCCTTGCAAAAACCAACAGCCATTGTCTGCAGTTGCTGCTGCTCAGGATTACATTCCCCTGGCCAGCACGGGCTCAGCAACTAGAACTAGTGTCTGGGTCTAAAAGATCTGGCATTGGTTGTGCCATTGATTTCCTTGGTGAGTGAAACCAGTCATTTGCCCTCTCTCTATTTCACTTTCCTTATCTACAGAGAGGGAATAAACGATACTGACCTTCTTTGTTAAATGTTTTGAAATGTGTAGAGGAGAAGGGCAAGGCATTCATCTGCTCTCAGTCTCTCCAGGGATTTTACAACACAAAAGGAAAGCAGTCAAAGGGCCTCAGACAGAAGCAAGGTTTGCCAAAGGGGAGCTTAGTCTCTGGAAGACAGAAACTGAAGGGATGAAAATAATCAGAGCACATCAAAAAAGAGGAAGATGATCCCAAGTAGAGAAGATTTCAAGATGTCCACAAGTATTTTAAAAGTTTCAAGAAGGATTTTCAAAGGCCTCCTACGCAATCTACTTACTAGGAAAGGCAAAAGAGAAAACCCAAATATCTGAAAGACCTATGCCAGGATAAGAGTGTTACAGCCTGGAACCCTTTCTCTAGAGTTCAGGGAGAAAAGTTTGACCCAGAGGAAACCCAGTCCTTCTTCTCCCATGATAGTAAGATGTTAGCCTCTTCTAACATGGCATTTTGTGCAGGCTATGCTAAACAAGTGGCTGTATATCAAACCACTTGGGTTTGACACCATTAAAATAGTTGGGAAAATAAGGACCATCAAATTGTCCTACATGCTAAGGTTTTCTCACTGCCCAGGTGAAAACACTAACGATCCCACCATCTGAAAAAATGCTAATGATAAAAATAATAGCACTATTCAAAGCAGTAGTAGTAGTAGCATTAGTAATAGTAAGACTTTGAGCCCAGTGAGAGGATAATTAAATATTAATAAAGGATGAAGTGTTATTTTCATGCCATAGCAGAAAAATTGAGTCATTGACTGCAACTATGCTCCCTGTACCTGTGTCTATATATACCTCTGCATGAAGCATCCCCTTCTGTAGAGAAAGTAGGTAGTCTGGGTCCCTTCAGCAATCAGGTAAAGAGGGTCTATTGCTGCTTCTTATAATATAAGAACTGGGAATGTTCCAGCAAAATTACTAGGCAACAGGATAAAAACAAGCCAGAAGAAACTCCCTGCTTCACCCTTTCAATTGCAAAATTAAATGTGAAACTGATTGACACAGGATGCTGTAGAGATAAGAGGTATAAATAGGCTTTGAAAAATACAGGGATCTTCCTGAAGGATGAGTCCAGAAGGGACCTATTAAAGAGGATGATCCAGAGTAGGCTCCGGCTCACCAAGTCAGCAAATCTCCAATAATTTCATTCTCCATTTTTGAAGTAATTTCTTAATCATCCATTACTGTCTATTCCATATCAGGCTACTTGCACCTTTAGTCTGATCCAGTACTTGAGCTGTCCATCAAACTTAAAGTGCATAGCAGTTTGGATTATTTTTCATTTTAATGGAAAAAAAGACTTCATGAAGCAGTATGATCAACAAAAAAGAAAATCAGATTGAAAAAGACCCAGGAGTTGCTCATGATAGACACTGGCACAGTATGTTATGTCTGTGCAGTACCTATGAATAGCTTCTTTATTTTTATAGTCACAGTAAGGTACAGTATGTGTCACCTCTGAAATTTAATGAACCCAGCATTCCAGGAAATGAAAGTAAAAAAGTATACCTTAAAAATGTGTCTTTAGAGATGTCTCAGGCAATTAATCTTCTCCAGTAGGGAAATTGGCTTTTCTTATTTTTTAAGTTCACTAAAGATATATCCACAATATTATCCTGTATAACATGTTGTCTTAAATACTGGCACATCAGCACATAGGCACAGGGAGCTGATATTTAATCTTTGTGGACAGAAAGAGCAACTCTGAGATGGCTGAGGGGGGACAATAATTGGTTTTGCCTGTAGGTTAAAGGAACAAGGCAGAGCTCTTCAATTGTTTGATCTTTATGGATGTGGGAGGTTATGGATCTCTCTTTTTTTTTTCTCTTTTTTTTTCCCCCTCATATTATTTTATAGTGAACCTGCTTGGCAGAAACTCTGGTCAAATTTCCCAAAGTCTCTCTCTTACCTTTCTTTTGTCTCTTCCTTGTACATCATCTTTCCTCTGTTACCCATGGGAAGCTTTGTAGAGGGTGGGTGGCAGTGATGCCCCTTGCTTTAAAGTCAGGGTTCCTGAGCCTACCGTAGTCAAGCCTTGGCATCCACTGCATGCTGATCCAGGTGCTAATGTCCACCAGGTCCCAGCCACCAGCCCCTGCTTGTGTTGGGGCCATTGTACACATGGCTGTACAGTGGGTTTGCATGGGTTTCTTTCCTTCGTTTTTCTCTTGCAGTAAATGTAAATTGAGATAGTTTATATAACTTCCTAGTTGAAAATACCATGCATGTAGCTACCAGCTGTATGGATGACAATCTGGTCTGAATTTTGAAGCGTATATTTTTTGGAATATGTAAACCCTGTGGAGGTGTGCAAAGAACAGGGCAGAGTTTTTGGTTGATCTGTTTTTCTGCCTACTGCTTCAGGAAGAGTTGCCTTAGCCTAGAGGCAGAGGGAATTTCACACCAAGGTATAGCAGGCTCTAGAGTGAGGCAGGATAAGCATTACTCCTTATGTTATTCAGATCACTCCCTCAAATGACATAGTTTACACATTTTCATCCTCACCCACACACACCTTCAGCCCTGCACAGGACAGGCCCAATGACAAAATAAACCAGCTTTATTACGCAAGAGTTATGGTCAGGTTGTTACCTGCAAAACTGCAAACAGGTTATAGTCAAAGGAATGTAACAGGAATCTTCAACTAAATTTAACAGTTGAATATTTTTCCGGTTGCTTAGGTTTTATTAGATTTTATTACCTTTGGATTCCTATGATATTATTAGGAATCCATTATGAAGACATAGAAGTATCCTGCTTTTTGGATTATGCCCTCAGGTCTGAAACATTTACCTTAACACTGGGCTGTCGATTATATCAGCTGGGCTTCTAAATTTTTTTTAAGGCAATCAAGGTATTGAATAAATAGCTGTTACTTTGCTGGTCAAAACATTTCTCATATATCTCACTTCCCTTGTAGAATGTCTTTCATTTGTTTGTTTCTTCCTTTTTTTAATTCTACTTACGCTTTAGGTGGAGTTTTAAAAAGGTCATGTGGAGTACATGTAAGAAGACATTCCACTGTTCCAGTACTTATAACGTGTTAATAAAACCTTCTATGCCTTTATCATATTTCATATGCATGCATGCATGTTGTATCAACAGTGCAGGGACAGATTTAGTAACACATAACTGTATCTATAGACTTCTTCCATCCTACATACTAGCTCTTCATTTTAGAACCTTTAGCGTTACAGGTGATTTATGTGAGCCTTATAACTGCAAAAACCCTAGAGTTAAAAGGGTAGACAAGATTATCAGTAATTCATCAGTTACTGAGGAAATGATTCACATTATTTGCTATTATCTAACCATAGGCTATTTAATTGTAGCTTTTCATCACCAGGTCATCCCTTTTGATCCACATCCTTTCCTGATGAACTTCTGGCTCCTCAGCCAAGCTCCCCTGTCAGCCCAGCTGCCACACAAGAAGGAACAAGTCACCTAAGTTTCAAGGCTAGCACCGAATCAGCAAGAGCAGTAAAGCAGTCCTTGGAAATGCTTCCTCTGGAAAGGAACATTTCTCCCCTGTCACTGCCTCTTTCATATAATATCAATTTCACAGATGAACACCAAAATGATGTGAATCTACTTGCCCACTGGTGTGAATCTACCTGCTGTGGAAAAATGCCCAAATATAAAAAGAACAATGAATTAAACTTTTCTTTTTTTTTTTTTTTATTATTATTTCACAAAGTACAGGTGGAACAAACTGGATTTTTCCTCAGTACTTTAAAAAATGTAACTGCTTTAAAGCTCATCTAAACTTGCAGTTTGGCTTAAAGATCTGTCATCTCTCACTAGAAGGACAGCTTCTGTGCTTTCTTTACCTCTTAAATTCAGCCAAAGAAATTGAAAACCTCTCACAGAATTTTCCATGAATAACAGCCATTTCTGAAAGCCTTGTAGGTCGGAGAGATTGGAGTGTGTTTGGGGGCACTTCTGAGAACTGAGCTTCCACAGAATTCTCCTTGGAAACAATAAAAGGTTAATGAGCCGTTTTTTCTCAAAAAGAAGTATTGCAGAAAGCTGAACTTTCTGTACTCTCTTCCAAATCAGGCATGACATGTTGTTAGTTGGAGAGATCCTGCATCTAGAAAACTAAAAGAAAGTTATCCACAACCATTTCCATGGGCTGAACACCCTCTAAGTACCCACATGGTCTCACACGAGCTGGGGTATGCTATTGCTTTGGTATAGCATGATTGCTAGCAAGGAGAAAAAGTCAATCCCACTCTTTACTCCCAGATACAAAGTAGGAGTTATTTCTGAACAGCAATACAGGTACCTCAAAGCTCCTTTCAAGGTGCTGTATTCCACAGTGGTCATCTTGAGGCTGTCTGGGCTGACGATTTGCTAGTTACAGTCAGTAATATCAAGGCATTAGAGTTTCACAGAGATCAAGGGTATCGCCTGAAGCAAAGCCATATATGCAGTGAACTCTTCAAGAAAGCTTTCTGTAATAAAAGGTAAAAAAAGGGACTAAGCGCATTATTCAAGGTCATTCTGAAGGAAAATGGTGATGCTAAAGAGAGAAAGGCCATGGGTCATGGCTGTAGGACCACGCTGTTTCCTTAGGGTCACCTCTTTCCCAGTGATCTCAAGTGAGGCATCTCTGCATTACAGACACCAAAGCTTTCCTACTGCTATAATGATAAAACTGCTTTGTTATACGAACACAGTAAACCTCCCTCCCTCCATGCAGGAAAAGATAATCCATCCTGTAAACACAATTCTGCTGCTATCATTAGGGTTGTTTCTTCTGACCCATCTGTCTCTAACTCCAAACTTTCTCAAGCCCTGTAACAATGTGTTCTCGGGACCTCAGCCTCTTTAGCTCAACAAAGAGAAGGCAGTGGGCAACTTATGTCTATTAGACTCTATAAAGAGAAATGTGACAACAGGGAGCTCTTTAGCTTAGCAGAAAGAGATGCTTCAGTTCTTGAAAAGTGTAAACTAAAAAAATTAAGACTAGAAATAAGATCCAGAAAAAGTAATTTTCAATGCCATTTACCTGGAGAAAAAGTTCTTGCATACTAAGGAGTTTCCGAATCAAGACTTGATGTTATTTTACAATGTACAGTAATATTTCAGACAGTCATTACTTCAGGGACAAACTATGTATATTATCCAAAATGCCATATTAGGTTATTGCAGTCTGACTTTAAAATCTAGGAACTACTGGAAATTATAAGGGTTTACTCCAAAAGATAGTGGCCTAGGGAGAAGTGGGGTTATTGCATCTACTTTTGGAGCCAAACATATGCAGCAGAACACTCAGATGGTGCCTTATTACAAATCCAGGGAGAAGAATCCAAACCTGGCTGTGGGCTCTGACTGAAGTGAGGATCCATTTCCCTGAGAACAAACACAAAGTTGCCTGGGCATGGTGCTGCCCACACTGTGGCTCTGCCTGCCGTGGCTACGAAAAGCAGTCTGCCCATCTCAGATCCCTGCAAGACGAAGCGGCTCTCCAAGATGAGCTGCTGACCATGCCACGTCTGTACTTACATGGAATCTTTTACCTCAGCCTGGGCGTGCTGCTCTGACCAGGCAGCTGTCTTCTCTGATATGCATCCTGTCTTCACCAAGAAAAATTCATATTCCTGGCCAAGCATCAATGATTTCGCTCTTATTGCTTCTCCTGCTTGGATACAAGGAGGCTCTGCTCCTGTTTATTGAAGCAGAATTGAACAGCATCACACCTGCTCCTCTGCTCTCCCTTTTCCTGTACTGTGTTTTGGCCAAGCCTGTACCTGCCCAGTGCAGCTCATCCCTCTTCTCCCCAGAGCTCTTCGTACCCCTCGCATCTGCACAAGGACAGATAGCTTCCCCACAATTTGAGACACCTCTTAACACTTGTCTTCTGTTGTTCTTATCCCTACTAAGAAGGTGGACCCAGGGGGCTACGCTTCCTTCAGCTGCCCCATCCCACAGTTTCTGTTGGTGGCGTTCCTGTGACACGCCAGTGTCACCTGTGAATCAAAAGTTTCCATTGACAATAAATAAAATCTGTGCTAATCAAATTTGATCTAATCTACTATATATTACTATGTATGGTTTAGTGAATACAGTTATATATATTAAATTACGTATTATACTACACTATGTCTTATGCTACGCTGTACTATGTTGCAACTTAATTATTGATCCATTGCAGCAGGAAATCTTCTGATTTGAGAGGGAAAGAAGAGATCAGAGTTGAATAAATTATGGATTAAAAGGGAAGTTACAAATGGACTGCAATGGCTCAGAGAGCATGGGAATTTGAATTTTTATAAGGATTTATTATGTTTACTGTATCTGTGTTACTAAAAACTGCAATTGCTTGAGCAAAACTTTTTTTCAGCTGACATAGCACACAGCATTTTTCTCTTTTTGCTAAAGAAAGGAGATGCTTTTTATGAATTAGTGTACTGCAATACTAAGTTTTATATTATCTATAAACTAAGGTAGTAAAAAAAGTCACATCATTTTAACCTTGGAATGCAATAGGGAATGTGGTGGATGTGTAAAAATTTAGTGCCCTCCAGCGTCTGATTAAGTGGTCAGTGCTGATGAGTGTGAGTTTGCATCTGTCTCAGAGTAATATATTTTCATTGGATTTTTTTCCAGAGAGATTTCTGAAGTTTAGGCTTCATTTCCAAAGCAGCTAGGCCTTGCAACTAGTCAAATAGTGAGAAGACAAACAAATCCTGACTGAAGTTTTTTTGGCAGTCTTGAAGGTCAACTAAACGCTGAGTGCTTCTCACATATCAAAGTGGTTTTGTCATTGTATTGTTCTTCTTGCAACCAAGTTGTTTCAGTCAAAAAAAAAAAAAAAAGGCATTTATGCCTGGTAGTTGGCATGTGCCACATTTCTCTGTCAGATCCCAGGACTTAAAGTTCAGGTGCATGCAGTAACTGTCTAAATAAAGTTGGTGTGATGAGTTGCAGTTGTATGGTAAGTATCTAAGATGATAATGTCCCTGCTATAGAAAGACTTACGGCTTTTGCAGTACCTCACTGCTGTATTCCAGAAAAACAAAGAATAAATTATTCACTATTTAAAGAAAACGACATTAAAATACATTTTAATGCAAACTCCCACTTCAGTCAGTGACAGTTTGGGATGAAAAGCTGCACTGGTCTGAATGAACCCAAAATTTCTCCTTCTTTATATCTTCTTGCCTTAGATCAAAGCAAATATTCAAAGCAAACACAGGCTGTCTTTTTGAATAGAGTAAACAAGGCAGTTCCATAAGCAGGGGTTTTGAAGAAAGTCATGCAGATCTTTTGCTCTTTTAAACTATTTTGCTAGTATTTAAAGCCAGGTCATCTGTAGCTGAGCTGGTTGTTTGGGATACCCAGGCATTTACCATTTTCCAAGGGTGTCCATTTTCCTCTGAGTTCCTCCCCGTGCTTGTATAAAATATCGCCTTGTTTTCTCTCTGACCATAGCAATCCTGACAATGAAAGATGATGCAGTAAAAGTCCATGCTCTCCGTGTTTGTGTGTGTGTGTCTCTGTGTGTGTGTGTCTGTGTGTATTGCTTGCAAATCCTATGGGATAAGAGCTGCCATATAAGTGTAAATATAAGTCATGGTCTTCTTTGAACTGATGACCCTTTGCTGCTGTCTTTTTTGACAGAGTAAGCAGCACAAATAGCAATTGCCAGAATGAAATGACACAATAAATCCTGCTCCTTCCTAATTTTTCAAAACCAAAGTTATATTCATATATTTAAGGACTTATTGTTCAATTCTGTCTTCAAAGTTAAAAATAAATAAAAGGCAAAGTTTAGACTGGAATAAACTTTCAAAAGCACCTTTGGACTTGTGGCTTTGATTTACAGTATCAGAAATGAAGTATGTCCCTCTGCATGTTACTTGCTGAAAGGCAAGAAAATTGGGCATTTTTATTTCTTAGACCTGCCATTTTTTCTAGCTTTCTTTTCCTGCTGGCTGTTTTCCATTGGAAAAAAGTCCATTATCCACTAAAAAGTTCTGCTGATTTCTTTGGAACTTCATGCGCTCACAAGCATTGTCTCAAACATTGTCTTTCATCAGTGTCTGGTCTTACATTTCTAATCAAATGCTTTACACGAGACACATAAGCCAAGTCTTTATTTGTTAAATTTCATAGCATTTTACCCAAATAATAAACAAATTTTCGTGTCTAACAACTCTGTATGCCAAGAATTTCTATTACCATGCTCCCTTCATTTATTAAGAGACAGAGGTAAGGTAGTAGTTCATATAAGTTTACTGAGAATTGCCTTTAAATCTTTTTCACCCACAAAATAGCAATTACATTACAATTTGAACTTGAAACATACATTATTTGGATTTTTGGACAACATCAAGCCTCACAGATGTCAGTGTAATATTAAAACAACTGGAATGAATTGGCGTTGCTAAAACTTGCACTAGCAATTTTATCATTTGCAGATTCAGAGGTCTAGTTAAGGTCAAGTTAAAAAGGAAGGTGCCTCTAATCTGCTCAGTAGGAGGTAAAATTGTCATTTGGTGTTGCTGCTTCTTTATTTTGTGAATTGATTCACTACATTTCTTCCTGACTGCCTCTTTTTGGCCCATGGCTTACTGGACCTGAACCAGCGACTCCCACTGGTTGAGAACAAAGAGTTCCCTATACTCATTAGCAGTGTGGAAATCTGCCATCTCCATTGTGTGCCACCAGCTTGGCAAGCTGGTTTGATGACACAAGCTATTCCCAGCATAATCCATCTAGTTGTCCTTCCCCAAAGGGAAAAATCACTTTTATTAGAGGCCAAAAATGATAGATGCCACTGGGATCACAGGACTTTTAATTTTATTTTATTTTCCCATTGCTGACTGAACTAGCAGTGCCAAGAGTTCGTGTTTCTCAGGAAAGTGATTGTCACCATGGTTATACATGGAAGCAAGTATCCATTTTAAGCTTTTGACTCTTTAATTCAAACTTCAGATTTTAATAATAACAATCCTGAGTGGTTAGAAGGGACAGTGACTCCTATCAAAGAAAAAATATTATTGCATAGTACAATTAATATCTAATGAATCAAGTTTTATCAAATAATTGGTTCTTACGTCTTTCTACACTCTATTCTCAAGAACCAAACAGAGTGAATCTAACACACATCTACTGCAATATAGCAAAAAGAAATAGAAGTCATGCTGGCCGAGAGGAAGTTTAACAGTGATTCAGAAATGCCAGATTTGAGATCTGTTGCAACATAAGGGTCACTGTATTGTTTTGGGGGCACCTTGCCTGTTGCATCTTTTTCTCCAATGTCCAGTAAAGCTAGGGAAAGCTCAGGAAATCTTTGCTAAAAGCAGAGACTCAACAGTCATTGTACTGTCTAAAAGAGATTAAAATATACTATGAAGCATACAATATATTCCCTTCTAAAATGTTGTAAAATTCTGGTGCTGACATACGAACACATGGAATGGGTCCCATCTCTGTTGTCAGGCAGAAGTGTGCAATTCAGAGAAGGTTCAAGAATAGACCAAGTCTATAATGATGCCTCTCAGGGCTGTCCCCCAAATTCTGTATTTTCTAAAGCTTAGGCTTTCAGCTGTGTGCACATTATTGCCAGTCATCTTTCCACATGTGTCCATCTGTCTCATTTTTGGTATCTCAGCTAGATGAGAACTACTTTCTCTCTGTTGCTATCAGTTTCCTTTAGAAGAAAAGTAAGGCAGGAGGAATACTATTTTTAAAATTCCTTCTGTGAACTTTCTTGCCAGGTTGGCTTTTATGGATTTATTTCAATTGAATTATTCTTGGAACCCATGGACAGAATTCATCTCACCACAATGTTGATGTCTACATCTGAGTCAGCCAGCGGTGGGCACCTTCAGGCAGCAATTAAATTCATCTGACAGTTTTAGACATTAACTTTAAGATAAGATTACAGAGCCCTCATATGCTTATTACACTCTTTGGGCTCTGAAGGGAACCCAAAATACACAGAATGTAGATGTATATACATATATATGTATATATATCAGTAGTTACATAGATATATAGGAAGACAAAGATAGGCATCTGTATTTGGAGAGAAGAGTCCTGTGCAACGAGTTTATAAAAGCAGATTGGTTGTACAGTTCAGGATGATATGACAGAATGTGGTGTCTAGACAGATTGTGTCCTTTGCTTGTTTTTTCTTTTTTCTTTTTTTTTTCTGCAACTAAAACAAGAATCTCACTTTTCTACAGAAATTGACATGTTTTTGCAAGAGTCAATATTAAAATATTTTAACCAGAAACTAAAAACAGCAACAACAACAAAATAACCACACTGAATTATCATGTGACATGTCTTATCAGAGAGAGATCCCTGTATCTCTCTTTCCCTGTACTACCTACAGCCTCTGTGTGGCATTACCAGTTCTTTCTCAAGGGCAGAACAGAACACAAGGCTGAAATCTTTGAACAGGCAAAAGAAACTCATCTAAAAGAATTTTTTTCCTAAGCATTTTGTTCAAGGTAACTTAAACCACTGAAAAAAGTTCTCTAACAGTTGCAGATTTTACAGTTGATGAACAACGTGCTCAGTAGCTCTGAGCCCTATACGGCGATCTTTGCGTTCCTACTGCTCTCAGATATCCTTCAGACACTCATACAAAAAGATTAATTCTTTTTTTATTTGATTTCAGTTTCACAGGCTATCTCTGAATTCTTGCATGGTAGACAATGATCTGGAGTATAAGATTTTATTTCTTCGCTGTGTTGACTAGTTCATAGCACAATTATATTTTTTTTCCCAGTTGTTTCCTTTCTAATGTAAACATCTTAATTTTCAAGCTCCTTAAGCATCTTCAGAGTCTCTGGGCTGCTTTTTCTCTTTTCTCTGAGTTTTCTTCTTCATTTCCACTGTCTTTTTTTGTGGCATAATTCCAAATAAGGTTGTAGTCCAGTAAAGGAAGACTCCTGTATTACTTTTGTTTTTATTTTTTCTTTGCAGTTGCTGTACACTGAGAGCTTCACTGGAATCAGTAAAGACTCCTGTTCTGTTTAACATGGTACAAGGTCACCCAAAATGCAACTAGAAGATTTCAAATTTTTGTGCCAACTGTCACCAGCTGCATGGAACTAAGGTCTTACTTCAAGAATAACTATCCTGTATCAGTTCTACTCGCAGTAACTCAAAAAGGAAAACAATCCTGATGCACTGAGGGCATAAATATTCAGTAGTTTTTATCTTATCTGTTAAAAGCATTTTTAATTAAATACTGCAGACCTTTTTTCCTCCTTTTAGAAACCTGTAGAGGGCAGGAGTTATGATAATGCAGTAAAAACCATCTTTATAGCAGCAACATATATTGCTTGCTAATTGTAGCAGAATATTTTTAGAGCATCTTAAATTTGTTCTTCATTCATAAAATTCCCCAGAGAAATATAATGGAGGAAGAGGTAAATAACAATTTGCAGATCTAGATGAAGACACCTTTAGCTCTTCCATAGATTTGTTACCATTAAAAGGCCTTTTCTAAAATAGTGTGCAGTCATCCAAATATCTTGCTTAAGAAGCAGTCAAAATTATTTTGTATATGGTATCACATTTTAATTTTTAAACAGGTTTCAAGCTGCTATCATAACTTTTTCATATTTATACCAGCAGGCAATTCTACAACTGAAAAAAATTTATTAATTTCTTTCTGTGTTTTACAAAATAAAAAACAATTGACAATGTCAGCAAAAACTCCAGCTCTTTAGATGCCAGATGTTAACAGATTATTTTTCTTCCAAGAAATGCTTATGAAATTGTGTCAAAATGATAAAGAAATGGGATTAAGTGCAAACCCCTGTTTATATGTGTTAAGTTTTGTGTTGCAGTATGTAGACACTTTAAACTGTAAAATCATAAGGAATAATCAGGAATCTACTTTTCCCTCACTTTGTTTCTATCTCATCGATGGGAAAGTCCTTTGTAGATCAAATTAGCTTTGCAAAATTTTTGATAGATAGAGCATGTCTTTGGAACTTTACTTCCCAGTAATACCAGAATTTCCAAGTATCCATATACCTTCTGTTGGCAGCAGGTGTTTCACAAAGAAGATTGTGAACACATTTTTTGACTGCTTTGCAATGCAGACTCAAGAGGCTTCAGGCTACAAACCAGTTGGTGAAATACTCTTCCTTTTTATTATTCCTTTTTTTGCTGTAATGCAGCATAACTTCACCAAATGAGTTCTTTATATCTGTATTGACCTTGGTATAGCTCATATAGGAAGCTGATTATTCAAACATAATAAAGATCTATGTATTTTATTGCTTTGTATTTTTTTTCTTTCTATTTTGCTTTCCATGCAGAAGTAACACACTTGCTGAATATTTTTTCTGGACATTCCAAATTGACTTCCCCTCCCCCTATCACTGTTTCTCTCTCACTTTTCTCCCCACTTTGATTTTGAATTATTAACCAGAATACAAATGCCTACTCTACTGCTGCAATGCATAATTAAAATTAAAAAAAAAAAAAGGCATGTGTTCGGATCACATTCCTATTCATGGGGCTGTGATTTACTTGAAGGTTTCCCCAGAGTAAAAGATGACTTGATTTCTGGATTCAAATCCTGTTGCTTGTGATAGAAATACTTGTAAAAGAATCACAGTGTTTAAATCTTCCTATTTCTACAAATCCTTTATTCATTATCTGAGGTTCTCTTCTCGTTCTAAGATAGAAGAGTGGTATATAAAGGGTTTTTTAAATGTAGGCACCAAGAATTAGGTCAAAACATTGCTGCAGCATAACACGCAGCAGGAACCATGAAGCAGTAGCATAGATAGATACAAATGTATGGTTTAATTATCAAGCATCCACTGCAGTCTAATTTATTATTACTCTTGGTTGTTATTGTTTTATAACATATCCAAGTAAATTCCAAAATTCCAAAAATGGAATTAAGACTTCTCATGACAAATGCTGTAAAGCTGTGTAATAAATGTTTATCTAATCTTCAAAACCTCCAGAGGACAATTCATAGCATGTACTATAAACACTTATCTATTACATAACTCATTATTGTTGCATTCTGGTCTTCTGCATTCTTGGTCTTCTCCATCAAGTCAAGTCTGCAGAGAACCCCTTTGACTAGGTTGCCAATACTTTTGCAGTTAAAATTAGGTGAGACGAGTCCCTCCTAAAATGAATGCAGATAAATGGACCATATTTAATAATAATATAAATAATAATTATTAATAAAAATAATAAAAATAAAAATATTTATGTGCCTAATTAAGCTGTAATGTCTACTATGGAGTTTACTATCAAAACAGCAGTGAATAATTCAAATCACCTACTCTACCAATGGAGGCAAGAGAAGTGTTATAACTGGAAAGCCTACAACAGATGCCTTCTGTGAGCTTTTTGAATAGGGGCCAATATTAGATATGTTCTCTCACTGTTACATTGAAGGCCGAAAATACGGCAGTAATGTAAAAATCTTAGGAATTTTAGTTTTCAGTCACAATATATTTTCAGGTTGGAGAGAGGTAGTCTCAGAGGCTAAATCTGGCCTCATGTCTTCCTTGGTATCTCACAACAGTCAATGGAATGAAATGGGATCCTTCAGAGACCGTTGCCAAGCAGATGAATGAGGTACCTGCTCTAAATTGCTGTCTCCGTTAACTGCAGCAGGAGCTTGCAAGAGATTAGTCTCCCAGGAAAAACGTTAAAGTTTTGCATACATGTTGTGTAAAATGAAGGACAGAGCCTTCATCTCTGCAATCACGGCATCATTTTGTGTCAGGTGCACAGAAATCTGTGTTTCACTGTACACTGATGATGAAGGTATCTATAGTTCCCCAAGCTCTCCACTCCTTTTTCACAAGAGGTCTGCATCTTGGCATGCCTGCTGTACTTGTTCAGTGCATGGAGCTTCACAGCTCAAATGCCCTGGATCTAGAACATGTTGATGATTTTACTTTTTGCAGGCTAATGATAATGTTGATCTCTCCCTGTAGAACATTCCGGACAATCTAAATTCTGTTGAAAGTCTTCTATAAGCAGAAAAAACTTTATTCTCATGCTTTGGCTTCAGGAGATAAACGGGGATGTGAAGAGGAGATGTTTGGCAATGACAATAAATGAGGTCTTATTTGAAAGGTCAGCTTATGGGAGAAGTTTGAGTTGAAGATGCAGTCACGTATATTCATAAGAAGTTTGGAGTTCAATGAATGATATCTATGAAGAAATAATGAATAATTTTTTCATTTGGAAATACAGTTACTCTATGAAAGGAAATCTACACTATACATATGGTCTATATGAATCCCAGATATTTTTTTCTCTATTATAGAATCATAGACTCATAGAATCATTTGGGTTGGAAAGGGACCTTAAAGATCATTGAGTTCCAACCCCCCTGCCATGGGCAGGGACATCTCCCACTACACCAGGTTGCTCAAAGCCCCAATCATGTATCATATAATTCAGCTGGAAAGAAATGTGTGTCCTATTTTCCACTTCTGATTACCCTGTCAGTGTTCTAGGTCCAAGTTCTTTGAGTGGTATCAAGATATGTAGTCCAATTGACAGATAAATGGCCGGGTCTCACTTTTTGCTAGTTTAGAATGATATCCTTTCCAGAATGGAAAAAACATGTAATATCTAAGCATCCTCATGTTAGAGGTCTTCACAAATTTACAGATTATAGTTAGAAATCTTGCTTAAACTGCTTTTCTCAATAAGTTCTGGTTGTTCCGCTCCAGGGTTTACGGGTAGCTACAGCCAGCAGTGAGGAGCACTGCTCAGGGGCCTTAATCACTTCTAAGTGCTTTTGCCCAATGAATCTCCTTCCCCTTCAACCCATAAAAAGGCTACCAGCATTGCTAGAGGAAGAAGAGAAGACATTGCTTTTATTTTACCCTTCGATACAAGGGGAAGTATGTAACAGAATGAGGAATTGGCGGGCATTTGGCTGTGCATCTTGCAGATCCCCAGAATGCATGTTCAGCTGAAGCAGAGAGAGGAGTAATCTACTACAGAGGACCTGCTGGTCAAAACTATTACAGCCTACCAGCTTACACCTGAGTATGAGCTTCAGGCAACATTTCTAAATATTACTCATGAATCCAGTAGGACTGACACCTCAGAATAGACCAGTAGTGGTAAGTATAAATTATTGCAGGAATGTTATGCCAAAAGTAGATTGAGTTGAGTTGCAAAAACTAAATGGTCAAAACCAAAAACGGCGCCAAAGTTGTATTTCCATATGAAACTTTAACTGAGTGCTTATGTGAGCGTTCATTATAAAGCCATTGTTAGTGACACATTCGTCTACTCTTTCAGAAAAAGTCAATAGCCAAGCTGCTTTCCTACAACTTTTGCTTTCCCTACACAGCACCTTGAAACTGCAGTTTCTTTACCTTACTGACAAGTTAATTTGACTGAATCAGAAGTTTCCATAAGTAACAATTGTAACTAGGTTACCACTCTACAGTCCATTTATTCTCTTTAGCAGAGCAATCCAATAAACCAGAAGGACTCAATAATTTCCTTAATCTTTGCAAACATATGCAGTTATCGATTATTCTTTTTAAATGGGCAGGAACTGGAAGAAGAAAATTAAGGAATTGAGTGATGGAAACTACCTAGTTTAGAATAGTAGAAAACTTCAAGAATCCTAATTTAGCTCTGATTCTTTACAGCTTACTAATTATATGTTTTTGTCAGTCATTTCAGGAGGTGATATTAGAAATTATGGTTCAAACATTGAAGTTTCCCTTTGCTTTAAGTGGTCTTTGTGTTAGGCCCAGAGCACAAGTATGGCTATTCTAATAGAAGTCTATTAGTCCCTTGATTGTTGCTCTAATAAACTTTTCTGCAATAGTATTCTTGCATTTTGCAGCTGGTGATATCAGAAAGTTTAAGTAAGTTTAAGAGAATTTCCCATCTTCTCCTCCGACTCTTAAAGGAGACCAAAGCTCTGAAACAGAGAAAAAGGATGAATTAAATGAAATGAGAAGAGAGCTGATCCTTTTTGTGAAAGTGAAAATGAACCTAAATTGTGGTGCCCATGCATTTTGTACTGTAAGGCTGGAATTCATCTCATCCGAATTTAAACATCTAAGTCTACTTCTCTGGATGGCTCCCTGTGTAGTCATATAATCATTGGCAAAACAGAAGTACATTTAGTATACACTTTGTCTGAACTCCTTTATACAGAGATGTTAGGAGAAGATGAATCACACCCTCAAAGTAGCTATTTGTTCTCACTGACTTATAAAGAAAGCCTACTGGGGCTACTGCAGATGGAGATATCTACATCCTCTCAAATTATTCCTCCTCTGAGTGTCATTCTTGATTCTATACAACACAGCATATGATTTCAGAATAGGATCAAATATTTTCAAGCTAAATGGATTTAAGACACTGTAAAACATTCTCCCCTCCCCCAAATATAATCTTTAGAAGATTTTAAAATCCGTATGCAAGCTTTCAGATAACATGAATGCTTCTTTTTTTTTGGTCTCAGGTGTTTGCAGTTTACTAAGTTTCTTGCTTCCCAGGAAGGGAAGATGACTTCTTATGCAGTATAAAAAGATTGGTTACAGCAATGCACAGACTTCTCTGCCTTTCTTGCATATCCATTGGCAACGTCATTGATATTATATAGCCACAGCAATGGAAATTGTCAATACATGCAACTCCTGATGGTTAAGCTCTTGAGGCCAACCTAAGTATCTACATGGATCTTCTGCTTAACACAGGCCATGGAATTATATCTACTCATTCCTGTGACGGTCCAGGCAATTTCTGGTTGACCTGAAACATATGTCATAGAAAGACTCAAAGGCTTTTCTTGGATCAGATGTTTCAAGTGCTGGAAAATGCATTCTAGGCACATTGTCCTTACTTTTGGTGCTAAATTTTTACAGTGCGTTTCTAGTTTAATTTTGTTGAGCTTCAAATTTCAGCCACTGAATTGTACCATCTATTTGTCTGGCAGATTAAAGAGTTTTGCTCCGTTAGAAGTTGTCTCCATGTGTAGATACTTATAAATGTGATCAAGTCACCTCTTAACCCCCTTTTCTCATATTATTCTTACAGCATTAAATGGAAAAAAAAAAAAAAAGATGAAATAAGGTCACATTTTGCAATTAGGTGCATATGGACAGGTTCTGTTGAAAATCAATGCCACAGATGTGTGAACATGAAGAAGGAACATGTCTACTAATGATTTGTAGGGTATGGTTTCCGGGAAACTCTGTGAACATCAAATGATCATCCTACTGTTTTTGTTGATGCTAGCTAAGTGGGTATCGCGTGCCCTCTGCTGAGGGTAGTATTACTGCTGACTGAATCAAACGCTGAGCAGTAACTGCTGCCTTCTCTGCAGCCAAAGGAAAGATGCAATCTGCATTGATTTTTAAAGATAAAGGACTAACAGTGGGATTAATACAGTTCACTTTCTCTCCTATCATAAAACATCAATTTTAGCACCTCTTCTAAGTCATTTAAGGATTATTTTCTTCCTTTCTTTATGATTTCTTTGGGTCAAAAATGTTTCACTTTTTTGAAATGGCATCACAGTGAGAAATCAGGCTTTTTCTGTTATTGATTAAAAAGTATTGCTTGAATAGTAAGCGTCCCAGGAAAGCTGTAGCACTTTTAACTTACTGCCGTAAACATTCATCTAATGAATTAAATTAAAGAAGTTAGTCACTACTGGAACAACAACACATGCGTCCAGTTAACCCAGCCTATCTGTCTTTAGGAATGGTCCTAATGGTTTGTGGCAGCCGTGATTCTGCTCTCCTTGCCCTGAATATGAGATCATTAGAAAGTAGGGCTAGTTCTGAGCCATTTTCCTTCCTAATCAGCATTCCTCATGGATCTGCTGTCACCACAGTCTTCAGACTCACATGACTTGCTGCGTTTTTTAAATAGCCTGGGCTGATTCAAAGAGAATGAGTTTGGGAAGAGTGTAAAAGTTGTTACTTACGCATTATCTAGTCACTGCTTATAGAGAGACTGCTGAAAGTCCCCCCCCTTTCAAATATGGCATGCTCTATCTCATGTTAGTGAGACATATGCAATTTGAAGCACCAGTTGTACCAGTTACTCCCTCTGTTACAGGTTTTCCTCCAGGAGCCTTGCAGCCATATGGTGGGGAGAGAAACCTGCATTTTTAAATAAGTGTGTAAATAAGTAATCCCCCCCCCAAAAAAGGGGGGGGGGAGGGGGGGGAGCGCAAATGATAAATATGGTGAAATTCATGAAGTGGACAAAATGATTAAGTGGGCTTGGAAAGTGACTTGGGTATCTCAGAGTGTGTCCACATGGCCAGGAGGGGAGACCTTTTCTGCCCAGTTTTATACTACGGATAATTTTTTTAAAAAATCACTAAAATTTAAAATTGTTATTTTGATTTTGATATTTTAGAATTTTCTGAATTCCAACGTTGGGAAATTCTGAAAAACCCCTGCATTTCCAACTGAAAAATAGAAAAGTTTAGGAAATGTCAAAAATATTTCTTTTAAAAATGTTGTTCTGTTGTGCCTTAGGAAAAAATAAAATTTATAATACACTCTGGTGATGCTACATTTCAATTTTGTAACCAAAATTTTGCAAGAAAAAAGTCAGTGTATCCTTCTCCACATATCCTGGAACTTCAAGAAGTCAAGTCACATCCTTCCCTTCCTGTGCTCACAAGTTAAGCTTTCAGATCTTACCATATCTCATGAAATACAGTGAACTCTGGGTCTTTAAAGGAGAAATTCAGGAATACGTAATGTCAGAAGGCACCATTGGCCTGGAAGATAACAGCTGAGATCAAAAACAAGCAGCTAGCAAACACGTGTCTTTGGATTCACTGACACAATTTACCTGAGACAGTATAAGCTTACCGCTGCAAATATTAAAATTAGGACTGGCTTCTTCTCAAAAAGATATTAACTAGTTCAAAAACAAACAAGCAAACAAACAAACATAGACTTTAAAACAGCCTTAAGTTTTAAGTTACACATGAGGTTGTTGGATGTTTGGATGTTCCTTTTTTGGCCTCAAAGTCTGATGACGTCCTAGAGAATTTAAAAGAGAGAGGAATATGAACTATTTGAGCAGACATTTCTAACTTAAAGCAAAGTCCAAATTTACTTAAGGTTTAGCCAAAAGTGCCTGGCCAGCTTGTGACTGACATGTGCATCGCTCCCATTCAAATGAATATGCATGTGAATACATTATAGAATAACCCATTTCTTTTTCTCCTGAAATCTGACTGCTAAGTTTCAAAATTTCCCAAATTTCCTCCCAGATTTCTCCCGTTTCCCCACTTACCTCTCCCTTTCTCTTTCATGCACAAAACTTGTGCATAATTCCTTGTCCAAAACCCACGCTTGTGCATTCATTTTCACTGAGAAAAGATGTTCAATTTCCACCTTATAGACCAAGACCTAAAAACATCTTGACACCTGCAGTGCTGTTCTTACCAATTAAGAAACCAACCAAACAAAAAAAAATCAAAACAACAGCAAAAAACCCCAAAGCGATGTGTCATCTCCATGTTATAGTGAGAAGAAAAGTGACAAGCATGAGCTGAAAAAAGTTGTTGAAGAAATTCCATATGTTTCAAAATCCCCTGAGATTCATGATGATGGATGTAAGCAGAAATGGGAAGGACTGATTTTCCCCCCATCAGACATTTTCCCTAGCACAAATAGCCAGGACTTTTCAGACTTTCTAGTCTTTTGGGATGTATTTTTTCTTCGTGTCATGTAGAAACTCAAAGGAACAGTAAAGGGCTAAAGATGACTGGACACACAATTTTCTTCCTGGAAAAAATATTTATTACTTGGGTCATATGGGGAGTTTTCCAGAAACAACATGTGCTCCTGAAAAGCAGGGAAAATCCTTTCCTGAAAGGAAATAGTCACAGGATTTACATTTTTTGAGAATTAAGAGGTAGTTTTACAGTGTGTCCTGTCTGCCTGAATCTGCAAACTATCTACCTGAAGCTCCAGGGAGCAGATGCCTGAGGAGCCTGGAGAGCCAGACTGATGGGAAATATTAGGCTGTATCAGCTCCCAGTTGATCATCTAATGGGATCCAGCCCCAAACTTTCCAGCATGTGGAAAACTTCAAAGACAAGGCCTCTGTTTGCACCATTGTTTAACACAAAAACATCTCTTTTTTTCCCATTTGAAGTAAGTTTTTAAGTACATTAGTTTTAAATGCACTTCCTGAGGAAGTCATGACCTTTTGAAAATGACGTTGTGGGCTAACAAGGAACCTGCTAATTCAGGTTTATACAGCTGCACGTGTTACTGCTGATAAAACTAAGAAGCCTTTCAAATGCCTGTAGGATGAGCTTGGAGCGAATCTGCAGGACAACAGTCCTTTTCTCACATGAAACTCTGAAACCATTTCCTTCCAGATATTCTGGATCATCTGTGTTACTACCAGACAAGTGAAAAACGGCAGCTACCTGCATGTACAGCAGATCTGATGCTTGCCTACGCTAATTCCTTGGTTTATGCACATGAATTATCCAGTCACTGGGTGACAGGGACTTAACAAGGACCTGAACATTGAGCAGGGACCATATGTTTTTATATCTATGTCAGTGATTTTCTGTGACAGGAGTGCCTGATGCAGTGGGACAAGACGGCTCTTTCCCATCATCCTTTTAGGTGTTTTTGTATGTGAATGAATGTGTGGGTCTGTACACATGCATTTAACTACATGCACATACATATCTGTGTGCGTATTCATGTATCTTTGTGTATATATAAATATTCATTGTATAAAAGCTTGTGGAAGGTCAAGATGCTCAATTATCTCACTCTTCACATGCTACAGTCACAGTGTGAAAGCAATTATTTAAAAAAAAATGTAAAAAAAAATAAAAAAGGAGGGGAAACATAGCATGAAGCAATCCCTGCTCTCTCTCCTTTACTTCACAACTGGCATTCTCAAAGCTTGTTACCCAGCTCCTGCAGCTCTCTGCATGACCAAGGGGAGCTGGGAGGAAACACACGAAAAATGCAGCATTTCAGCAGCTCATCTGGGTTAGGGCATATGGGGAAAGATGCTGCATCCACAAGAATTTGTTGTTCATGAGGCTAGAAAGAACTGTGTACCCATATTCTCACATGATGTGTGCCTGTATTAGCAGGGCAGTTGCAGAATATTTAATAGATTATGGTTAGAAACTACAAATTATCTCACTCCTTGCTTGCAGCTTCAAAGGAAGATTCACCCTCTCTCTTAACCTGCCTACTGCCTCCATGCAAATCCCTTTTTATTTGTGCTTTATGGATGGGAGAAATGTTGGACACTATAAGCTCCTACTCTGATGTCTTCCTGCACAAACCATGTGAGATCAAGCAACCTTAAAAATATAAAGTCTGTTATGAAGCTTATGTATCCATTTTTCATAAGCCACTGAACTGGATAAAGCAACTGACTACTCTGTGAAAGGCTGAGTTTCACTACTCCAGTGATAATATGTTGGGGGTTTTTTCAGATATCAAGTAATTTTCCAATTTGCTGTTTGTGCTTTAAGCACAGTTTTTCCAACATACCATCTAACATACACAGGAGAAGAGAGATTTATTTGGTGCCCTTGAGATAATATCCACTTTTATAATTTATTTATTTTTTTCACAGAATCCAGACTATCAGTAGTATAAATGCTGGAAAATGTCATTTTTCACCTCTGCTGCCTATTAAAATGCCCAGTGCAACATTCACAGAGGTGCTTCATTTATGTAACTATGCTAATTTTCCTCTGTCATCTTCCTCTTCATGCTGAAATGCAAAAAGCTTAATTCATTAAGGCTTCTAAGGGGCTTTAATTGTGCTGGCTGGCACAAATTGTAGAAATGTAGCAAGTTTATCTCCTGTAAAATGTAGAAAGATGGAATTTGTATGAAAGATGCACTTCAGAAAAAAATATTCATTGGGTTTTAGCACATGGACATGTTGCATAATTCCATTCCTGCTCACAAAGAATAATGAGAAAACTACTGGCACTATCTTACTCCAATTAGTTCTTCCCTTTGCCTTGGCCTCCCTAGGGCTAATACAGCTCTATCTGTTCTAAAGATAAACTGTGGCATTCAGTCCTCAATGTATTCAGGTGGACCATAAGCCAATATTCCCTCTGAATTATTATATGATGAATAAGGAAGGCTTTTGTGGTGATAAAAGCTTGAACTGGCGGATTGCAGCTCCACCTATAGTCGCTGGCTCAAGGTGACTGTGACTCCCAGGAGCTGGCAGGGCATCTGTCAGTGAAGAATCACTATAAGTTTGCCCAGATTTTAGCATATTGAAAAAGCAGTGTATTGAAGGACTGAGGTGTTCATTGACTTCCCCTCCTCAAGTTGCCCCAGTGCTAGTCTATACCTGTAAAGTATTTGGATGGAGCTCCTCTTGAGGACTGCAACTCAGTTATGGCAGGCTGAAATAAGTATTGCTATTCCAAGCTGTACACAATGACAGCTCAGAAGCAGCTTCACAGCTTTATTATATGACACACAGATAAGACAGCTTCGGACATTTCAGTTTAATGAGTTAATATCCTTGTATTATTCTCCTGAGTGTCCATTGCTGACCACTGTCTGAGATGAGATACAGCTAGAAAATTTGTCTGACCCAGTATGGCAGCTCTTATAGTTTGATATCATGAAAAGTTGCTCTGAAATCCTCCAGTAGATTTGCATGAAAATGGAACAGTAGAATCTGATGCCAGTTTTGTCTATTTACAATTGTTCAATTTTTGGATGCTCTAACAACCATACTATTGTGTTAGTCTTTTAATGCTGATATGCTTTGAAAACTTTATTTAATATGTCCTGCCCAAAATGGAGACTAAAACCAGACAATGGAAGCCTGATTCAAGTAACGAAATTGTCATCTAAAAATAAAAATAAAGAAATAAATCAAGAAATAAATCAATAAAAGGAAAAGTATTGCATTTGTTTGATTATCTTCTTCCAGACAACAGCAGAGAAGAGCAATTTCAAAGCCAAAGTGGGTTGCTTAGGATTGATGCTGCTGTTATTTTTTAACCTGCTGCTACTGGAATTTTCTTTTTCTGGGAGTATGTCAGACCTTTCTAGAGTATTCCCCATTGGCAAAGCTCAAGTCAAATCACTGACTTCAAAGAGGCAAACTAAGAGTAATGTTACTTTTTTTCAAGCAACTACTAGCTCATTCTAAATAAGTGGCAAAATATAGTACAGTAATAGACCATATCTTTTTGAGCTGTAAAAGTGTCACCACAGAGGTTTTGACGATTACTATAGAGAGCAAAATCTTTGCCCCACTCTAGTAAAGGGCACTTTGCTATTAGCTTCTCTGAGGCCAGGCTTCCCTAACAATTTAATATCGCTTTCACAGAAGAACTCTCCAAGGGAGGTTTGCAACTAAAGTTTAAACAGAAAACTCTTTCAAAAACAACTATGTCATGGGCTCCTTGTTTTATTGCCTTTCTTCTGAACATCGAGGTTTTCTGGGGGGAAGGGTAAAGTGAATGAAGGAAAGCCTCCTGGTCCCCAAAATGGTTGCTTCCAAACCGAACGCCCACAGGAGCGGGTGTAGGCAAGATATTGCCTGTTCAGTGACAACAGCAACATCTACTCTCTTAAAATTACAAGATATTTAATGATCAGGATAGCCTCTGTTCTGAGCTTAAACTCCAAATGAGAATTTGATATTTTGGTAATGTAATGTCAAGATTTCCAATATGGCCGAGTCTGAAAAAAACATGGTATGTCCTCTGTCAGACTTCCTGCTATGCCCAAATCCTCCATGTATAACAGGCACAGACAATATGAAAAATCCCAGAAGTGTTGGACCTGCCATGCCTATATTGATCATCTATATGTCTACAGATGTGCATAGTACTCTTTTTTCCTCTTTTTTTTAATTTTTCAGGCCATGGAATAGCCTGAATGCCTCCATCTACTGATCTCATGTATTCTTTACATTCAGATGAAAGATGAAATGTGAATAGCAGTAGCACCATTTTTGTCTGTTGTAGTACTAATTTCCAAATAGCAGCGTGGCTCTATTTGAGCTTAACAGGGTCACAGGGACTGCTTCTAACACCCATTGCAAGGGAACGGAGGCGATCCCATTTACCTCCACTGCAGGATCAGGATGGATGACTCTTGAAACTGAGACTAACTGAAACTATAAACCTGTTCAGAGGATAAATCTCAGAGGGAGACACAAAGCAGGGTAGATTAGTCACAGGAGATGAGGACACTTTGTTTAAGGTTACTTTATAGAAGTAGTAAATAAAAGCTGTTATCTGGTGGTCTGATGAGTAGTATATGTGAAACCAATTGGTTTCCTCACACTGAACACTCTCATAGACATTTATAGGCAACAAAGCATGGCTTTGCTCAACAAGACTGTGCAGCTCTCACCATGAGAGTTGATCTTTTCTGGAAAGCATCTATGACGTTTAGAGATTTTGTTGCTCATACCATACCCAACCTTCAGACAAATGCCACTAGCAGATGCTTCATTCTGCACAATAAACCCTCTATTTAATAAAGACTTCTCTAAAGGTGTTCCATGAGAAGAAAAAGCGGTGGGGTCTGGTCAGCTTGGCCAAGCAGCATGGAAGGTACCTGAACCCTAAATACAGCCTCTCTCCTCCACAGTTACCTATTGGCATATGCCCCACAGGAGCTTAATAGCCTTGAGACCTGCACCTTAAGAACCTTGATAGAAGTTACCCAAAAGTTTCAAAAAATTGTCAGAGGAGACTGAGGATGATTTACCAGAAGTCTAATCCCTGCAGTATTACAAAGTAACAGTAATACGAAAGTATTACAGAGAATGCAAACCCCTCAGGCCTTTGGGAGGCTGCTCCCAGTGACTCTTGGCTGCATCTTTCACATCAGTCCTGTGTTCTGCCATTAACATGGGCCCTCCCAACCCAGGATTTTGAAACTGCCAGGTATGTGAGTGTGGGCTGTCCAAGATGGCTCTGAATGAATTCCCATAAATATTATAATCCAAAAGAGTGTGTAAAAACATGATTCTGGGATCTGTCATGTGCATTATTTGGCTTTGATGTGATATCAGTTATAAAGCCATTCAGGGCATGAAACTAACCTGCCTTTTCCCCACATCACACTGCCATATGTTTTTTCTTTGGGTTCCTTGTGTTATAAGAGATGACAGCAGAGTGCCTCTTCCAAGGATCTTGCACTTTCATCCAAGGTAGAACATATTCTGGGTAGGCTGTGAAGAGTGGGAGGCTGGCAGGAAGCTTTGTGAAACTTCCCTCAATGACAAAGAAATAGAAAGGGTTTTTCTCAGTATTTAGTTGCATATCAATTAAATTGATGTTGACGAAAACTTATTGCAGTCATTTATAGTAAGAAGTTCCCTGAGCTTTGGTTATTTATATATATTAATAATATTTTTATGGTTTTTATATGCATATATATAAAAATATGAGAATACAAAAATATTGGATTAGATTACAGTCTGTTCCAAAAGAAAATCAAATACACAAATATCCTAAATAAATTGGATAATACTGTAATATAACACACATCAGATCTTCTTGAAAACCCTGCTGAGGCACATGGAAAATAACAAGGTGATTGGTGACAACCAACATGGCTTCACATACCTGACAAATTTGGTGGCCCTCCATAAATGACATTACAGCATTGGGGAATAAGGGAAGAGCAACTGACATATCTACCTGGACTCGCACAAAGCATTTGACACTGTCCCACATGACATCCTTATTTCCAAATTGGAGAGACGTAATTGGATTTGACAGATGGATAAAGATTTGGCTAGATGGTCGCACTCAAAGAGTTGTGGTCAACAGCTCAGTGTCCCAGTGACAAGCAGTGATGAGTGGCGTCCCACAGGGTTCAGTACTGGGACCAGTGCTGTTTTACATCTTTGTTTGTGACATGGACAGTGGGATTGAGTGCACCCTCATCAAGTTTGCTGATGACACCAAGTCACGTGGAAGAGTTGGCATGCTGCAGTGAAGGGATGCCATCCAGAGGGACCTGGACAGGATTGAGAGGTAGGTCCATGGCAATCTCATGAATATCAATCAGGCCAAGTGCAAGGTCCTGCACATGGGTCACAGCAATCCCAAGCACAAATACAGAATGGGGAGAGAAGGGAGAGAGCAGCCCTGAGGAGGACAACTTGTGGGTGTTGGTGGATGAGAAGCTGAACATGACCTGGCAATGTGCACTTGCAGCCCAGAAAGCCAACTGCATCCTCGGTGGCATCAAAAGAATTGTGGCCAGCAGGTCGAGGGAGATGATTCTGCCTTTCTTCTCCACTCTCGTGAGACCCCACCTGGAGTACTGCATCCAGCTCCAGCGTTCCCAATATAAGAAGGACATGGACCTGTTGGAGCAGGTCCAATGGAGGGCCACAAAGATGAGCAGAGGGTTGGAGCACTTCTGTTATGGAGACAGGCTGAGAGAGTTGGAGTTGCTCAGCCTAGAGAAGAGAAGGCTCCAAGGAGACCTTATAGTGGCTTTCTAATACCTAAAGGGGGCCTACAGGAAAGATGGGGAGGGACTCTTTATCTGGGAGTGATAGGATGAGGGGTAATGGTTTTAAACTGAAAGAAGGAAGATTTAGATTAGATATTAGGAAGAGATTCTTACTGTGATGGTGGTGAGGCGCTGGAACAGGTTGACCAGAGAAGTTGTGGATGGCCCTTCCCTGGAAGTGTTCAAGGCCAGGCTGGATGGGGCTTTGGTCTAGTGGGAAGTGTCCCTGACCATGGCAGAGGTTTTGCAACTCGATGATCTTTAAAGTCCTTTCCAACCTAAACCATTCTATGATTCTGTGATATTAACACAGTTCATCGACAAGAAAACTAGTTGCCAATTCTTGAGTTCTTCTAGTCTGCAACGAAGTTACAGGAACAAGAACAACTTTTGAATCTCTTACTCTTCATGTTCATATAGTAGATTCTCCTAGGGTATACATAAAACCTTGGGGAAATCTGAGAAGAATTACAGACCGAACAGCTTCAACACCACCAGGGATAAATGTGGTCTTTGTCTCTCCTACCTTCAGCTGCCCTGAAGTTGGTAACTGAGGCTTAACTAGGATTCCTCTGCAGCAACTGAAGCACTTCCAGGTGGAAACTCTTCTCATGCGTTCCATACTTGCCCTAGGATGGATGAATCAGTATTTGGAGATGCCTGCCTCTTCACTGACCCTAGAGAAAAAGAATTCTTCAGACTGAAGGACTAACTGTCAGATTCCTAAAGATTGGTGAAACTATTCCCTCCTTCAGAGACAAATCACTCTGTCTGTGTTCAGCTTGACTTAGATTTAGGCTGGTGGCTTTAGGGTGTCTCAGTCATCCTAAGTTAAATTTTGACTCAGTCATAGGTGCAAGCTAGACATTCAAGAATATGTTTGAGTCAAAAATGAGTTCCCACAGGAGTGCTCCAGCAAATGCGAAGGTGCAGAGAAATTGCACATAGTTCTCCATGCTGAGGGGTGGAAGAGAGGTCATTCAGAGTGACCACAAAGGTAATTTTCAGATAGCTGTTAAAAGTTGAATTTTCCAGCCGATGTATAGGTAATACTGATGTATTTTTGTTTTGCATAAGTTAAATGTCCATTTTTTTCATTATTTTTTATTTTAAAGATTTGTTGTTATGAGTGGAAATGCAAAACCAAAAAATAGCCTACCATAACATCTCTCCATGCCTCTCAGTATCCTGTGGTACTGCTGAAGAGCAGAGAAATGTTCTGCACTAAAGATCTGTCATTTTTATCAAATTTCCTTTCAAGACTGGAGGGCAGCAGAGCAGTGGGTAGATATAATGACCTTCCATATCACTTTTTCTTCTCTCTGGGTACTAAAATTGATTTCCCTTAGCTTGGCGTGTCAAGGTCCAGAACTAGACTAGGAAGAGTAGATGAGAGCAATAAGACTTAAGGCATCTGATGTGGCAGCCTACAGAAACTGTGATGAAACAGTTCTAACCAAGAAGTATTTGGACAGTACAGAGTAAAATCATGTTCTTATATTGAGAAGCATATAATCTGGCCTTTTGAAATATATTCTCGTATTTAAAGCAGGGCTGCCCAGGAGCCCTGGCAGGAGCTACAGAACTGTACAAATGCAATGATGTTAAATTACAGTATCTTCTTATTAGCAAATCCATGGCCATAAAGTGATTTCTGTCAAGTGGCTTCATTTAGCTATGGAGACCTCACTGCTGTGACCATCATCAATTTTAGGCTCCATGGCACAGAGCTCTCCCATCTTCATTTCTCTCCTGTTGCTGGTGCTTATGCGTAGCCACTCTGCTTAAGGGCAGACCCAAGGCCAGGGGATGTGCACGCTGTGGGGCAGGGACAGAGGATTCTCAGCCTCCTAAAACCTTTCTGCTTCCCTACTGAACCCTTATGATTGCTTTCCCTACCGCTTTCACCATTTGTTAGTCACATTTTTGATCTGAATTGTTTGACATAAACCATTGTGCAGCCTACCCTTTATCTTTTGTGTGAATTGACTGTATAGCACCAAGGCATTTGGGTTACAATCCCTGCCAGCAAGGTCCACTGTTCCCTAGCATGTAAACAACACATAGTAGCCTCAAAAAATGCTGCTGAAATGACAGGTAGAACAGGGTCCATCTTATCATCACCCTGGCTTCATCAATCAAAGATCTTTGCAATAGTTTTTTTTTTGTGCCGAGCTGGAAGCCAGAAAATCTCCCTAACCATTGCTGGCTAAGAAATATGGTAAAACTTTTTATCCATTAATACTGTGGTCAAGAGATAGACATGCTCCTGTCCTCTAGCAGAATCTAGTTTTCCTTTAGTTTTAGACAGTATAAATCAAAGTGTGTCCACTAAACCTGAAAATTAAAGCCAATGTGTGAGTGAATATCTGTCCTGAAGTTTTTATTCCCTGTCAGACAAGAACACGGTACTGCTAAGACAAGGTTATAATTCAAGGTGTTTAGAGAAGCTGTAACAAATGACAATAGCTAACTGGAAAATGTTTAAATGATTATATTGGAGACTCATAAAACTGATCGGAGACAGACAATAAAAATCTTTTAGCCACCTTATTCCCAGACAATACACAAAAGACACTTACACACCTTTGTAACTACAAGAAGGGTGTCTTGTCCCTGTGTCCTCCCACTGCAGATAATGACAGCTTTTTTATAGAGTTGGATCTTAATTATTTCTGGCCAAATCTTTTTGATTGGAGTTTGCTCCTCCCAAATAAGAATTTTCTACCAAAAAACTCAAACAAACTCAAAAAAAACCAACTCCAATTTGTATTAGAGGGAAATTTTATTATAATTTCTTGAAATGTGCCAAGGAGTTCTGAGAGAACAAATTTATAGGTTACTGGGAGGAACCCAGCCTATGTTTTCACTGCAAGCTGTGAGACAGAAGCTCCCTGCTATCACTTTTTACATTCAGGACCTCACCTTTGCCAGATGAAAATGCTACTCACCCAAGTTAGATCCTGAACTTTCTGCATTGCTCAGTTGAGTTACAAATCAGGAAAGAGGCAGATACATGGAGCTAATCACTTCTCCACTAGTTCCCCACTTGAAAATTGCTTTGATTAATTAAAATCCCCTCAAGTGTACACGGAAATGCCAGTGCACACAGTGCGAGTGAGATGGGCAACATTACGGCAGTTATTGCACAGTGAAGCATGAAATGTTCCTAATATAGGACTGCCATTGAGTCAGGGGGCCTGACATCTCCTGGACTCATTCCCCCCATCACCTTCAGGCTCTGGAGCTCAGCAGGCAAACATCTTAAGATCACTGAACCACTCTCACTTGGTATCTGATCTCTGGAAGGGTATGCCAGTATTTTGGTCTATTATAATTTCTGAAGAGATGGAGAACAAAATTGGAACCCTCATCATAAGCATGCCTATAAATTCCCGGTGATGTAGCAAAAGAAGTGTGAAGATGTCATGGCAAGCAAGGGCAGACACGCCAAGCTGAGGGGCACTCAGGTGATATTGAGCCAGTATTTCTCTCTGCACTGTCAGTTCCCTGAGACAACATGAAATTACTTCTTCCAGAGTAGATTGGATCAGCTGTCCTCTCTCTTCAGCCTCTCCTGAACATTTCTGTTTGCACTGCCTGGGGACACACAAGTCAAAACAGATCATCACAAGTTTGCAAGTTAGATGCTTGGAAGATTGTCACACGTCTGTGCTAAATGCACCAAGAACAGAAATGACAAGATACCTGTTTGAAATTATTATCCATAAGCCGAGCAAGAGATTTCGGTATACTTCTGGGTGAAGACTTAAAAGCAGCTTATCAGACTAGAGGGAAACTAACAATTATGGAGAATCGTGCTTCTAATCTGATTCTGGGGAATTATGGTTTGACATTGCTTTGTCTTTTTATCTTTGTAAAGGCCTTTTTTCCCTTGTCACAGTGAGGTCTTTCTCCTGTTCACATTAGCAGCTTTACATGAGCCTTCATAATTGTTTCTTATAAAATACGTTGATTTCTATCACCCTGTTTAATGATGTGCTACATTGTTTATAAGATAATGCAATGAACCCACTTTGAACTCATTCTATTATCCCATAAGTAATGCAATAAACTGCTTAACAGGGCAATTAAATCAAGTGATTTCAGGTTAATGTTATTAGACAGTCTTCAGGAACATACAACTTTTGTTTTGAGGATTGGTTTACCCTCCTAAATATTGGAAAATGTATTTTGCTAATGTTTTTGTTTGTATTCCCTTAGGTGCTAATCACATTATTCATTGCTGAGGACCAGAAATATTATAGCAGCTTTCCAAACAGAGGAGAGAGTTAGTGTAGCCTCTAGTAACTTGTGACAAAGCAATGGATTTAATAACCTTGGAGAACTCCCCAGGGTATTATGCAGCAGTGTTCGAAGCTTAGGAAAAAAAAGACATTTCATTATATACAGACAGTAGAAGATCAAATACATGAAAGAAACATAAAGGTTAAATACATTATGCGATTGAAAAAAAGAAATCAGGCTGCTCAACCTACATATCATACCTGATTTGAATTTTTGAAAGGGTTCTTAATGAATATTTTTAGACAGCACCACTTTTTTATCTTATATCTTTTTTTGGCCCACCCAAAAATGTAATTCAAATACTCTGCAACACGCAGAATTTCATTAGGAACGGTTCCAGTGAAATTAAATCTCTATTGTGCATCTTGAGTCTGCTCTAATGATTACTGCTCCACTGAGTATGTAATTTAAAGTCTCTTGTTAATAGATGAGGTGCTGAACACCAACAGCTAGCTCTTCCAAACTTCATAGTTGAAGAGCTATCTTGCTTTCAGCTGGAGAAATCTACTTCCAATTGGACTTCAATGGAACAATACTGACATCTAACAGCTGCTGGAATAATCCTACTTGAATATTGCTCTGTCATTTCAAAAGGGTTCTATTAGCTGATATTTCCCTTTGTTAAGTGTCTCAGTAAGAGTTATGCATGCCAAAATTATAAGCAACCGTGGACTTCTTACCTGGATTCAGATTTTCAAAATATGGCTGAAAAAAACTGATAAGCAAGCAAGTGAAAGAAGCAATGTTTAAATCCATTATGTTGTTAAAAAGATGACGCTGCAGCTCTTTTGAACTGAAAGAAATTTTTAAAAAGAAAAAAAAAAGAAAATAATAAATATTGGAATTGCTCATTTGGAAACATGTCAGGATTTAATATGGATATGTTTATTTTCATGATGCATAAAATATTATCTCAAAGGAGCTGTTTTGCTGTACCCAAAACACTACATTTATATGTTTAGATTTTGGTTCACCATCAAATACCATCAGTTGCTTGCTGAACTCTGATAATAAGGCAACTCTTTAATTCTTTTTTTTTTTTTTTATGAAATCTTCTCCTTATACAGAGATCCATGATTTCTCAGAATCACAATATCACAAAATCACAGAATCATAGACTCACGGAATCATTGAGGTTGCAAGGGATTTCAACCGGTCCAACCCAACCCACCCCACTCAAGCAGAACCACATAGAGCCATTTGTCCAGGAACATGTCCAGACAGCTTCTGAAAAATTCCACGGATGGAAACTCCACAGTGACTCGGGTTGTTCCACCCCAGGAGCAAGAGTTTGCACTTCTCCTTATTGAACTTCATGACGTTCTTGTCAGCCCATTCCTCCAGCCTGACAAGGTCTCTCTGGATGGCAGCAGCACGACCTTCTGGTGCATTTGCCACTCAAGGATTTTTGTCATCAGCAAGCTTGATAAGGATACAGTCTGTCCCATCATCCAGATCATCAGTGAAGATATTAAATTGGACTGGATGCAGTATTGACCCCTAGGCTACACTGTTAGTTACTAGCCTCCAACGAGACTGTGATACCAGTCACCACCCTAGGGGCCTGGGCATTCAGCCCATACATGAACACCTTGTCTATTAGGATCTTACAGGAGACTCTATCAAATGCCTTACTGAAGTCCAGGTAGAAAATACTCACTGCCCTCCCCTCATCTACCCAGTCTGTCATTTTATTCTACAGGCCAAGTTGGTCAAGCATGACTTCCCCTTGGTGAATGCACACTGATTATTTCTGATGATTTTCTTGTGCTCCATGTGCCTTCACCTTCCCAAGGATGACCATCCTATACTTCCCTAGGTCCTCCTTCTTTCTCTTCCTGAAGATAGGGGTGACACTAGCTTTTCTCCAGACTTCGGGCACTTCTAGTCATCATGATTGAACAAAGATTACCAAGAGTGGCTTTGCAATGACATAGAATCATAGAATCATAGAATCATCTAGGATGGAAGGGACCTTGAAGACCATCTAGTCCAACCATCAACCTAACTCTGACAAAAAAATAAATAAGAAATAAGAAATAAAAATCACTAAACCATATTCCTGAGGATCATGTCAACCTGTCTTTTGAACACCTCCAGGGATGGTGCCTCAACCACTTCCCTGGGCAGCCTATTTTAATGCTTGATCACCCTTTTGGTGACAAAATGGTTCCTAATATCTAATCTAAACATCCCCTTGCGCAACTTGAAGCCATTGCCCCTTGTCCTATCTCCCGTGACTTGGGAGACAAGACCGACCCCCATCCCTCTACACCCCCCCTTCAGGTAGTTATAAAGCATGATAAAGTCTCCCCTCAGCCTCCTCTTCCCCAGACTGAACAACTTTAGCTCCCTCAGCCTCTCCTCATACGACTTACTCTCCAGACCCCTCACCAGCTTCATTGCCCTTCTCTGGATCCGCTCCAGCACCTCAATGTCTTTCTTGTGGTAGGGGGCCCAAAACTGGACACAGTACTCGAGGTGAGGTCTCACCAGTGCCGAGTACAAGGGGACGATGACCTCTCAGGTCCTACTCACCACACTATTCCTGATACAGGCCAGAAAGTTCCTGATATCTGCCAGCTCTCTCAGCACTCTTGGGTGCATTCTGTCAGGGCCTTATGCATGTCCAACTTGCTTGAGTATTCACTGACTTGGTTCTCTTCCACTGAGCGTTTTCCTTGCTCCAGCATTACCCTCTGGTCTTTAGAACCTGGGATTACTGAAATCTGGTCTTGCTACTAAAAAAAACAAGGCAAAGAAGGTATTCAGCCTTTACCATGTCCTGTGTAACCAGGTCCCCACTCTTGTTGTGCAATGAGCCTATGATTTCTCTACTCTATAGCTGCTTGAACTATTTGTATCAGCCTGTATTTATTGTGATTTCTACTTTTATTTCATTATGTGAATTGTTTGTAAAAAATACCTCAATTCCAAGCATCTGATCACTTCTTCATAAGTCTTTGCTATATGGTTCACATAAACACCTTTCAAGCTGCTGCATGGATATTTCATGAACAGCAAGAATGCTTCACAGTTATACACATTTTTAACATGTTCAAAGAACGGAACAGACATTAATTAAGCGGGACAGGATTTTCAGAAGTGTCTAAAGGAATTAAATCCTGGGCTTCCCTTGAAATCAACTGGAGTAAGCAGTTAAACTCCTTGTGGGAATGTGGAAATCTCATTTGCAATGGCAAAAGGCCTCAGTGTTGATAACTAGCACTCACCCTTTTAGATACGAACTGCTTGAAATACAGAGTTAAATAATTGCCCCAAGATCACAGATTCAGTAAGTAACATTATTAGCAGTTGAGCTTGAAAGGCATCTCTCCAGCTATACTCATGAGAGCCAGGTTATATCTGCTGCTTGAGCAGGTGATCTCACACCCATTAAAAGATGGGGAAAATTTATTTGCCAAGGCAAAGGTAAGTAAGGTGTACCTTACTTGGGTGCTCTGAGGAAGAAGAAGGGGAGGCAGTGCTTGGTGGCCATGTGGAATTTCTAGGTCTTTCTTCGGAAAAATATGTCTCATACAAACAGTGATTGAAATAAAAAGAAAATTGAGGGTAGACAAATATATGAAAAATTTGACACTAAGCAAAGCATGTCAGGTTCACCTAACAGCAAGAAGTTTTTTTCATTTGTTTTTGTTTAGCAGTGTTGCTGAACAATCTGAAAATCATTTTTTGACTCAGCTGTACATAGCATTTCCCCACTCCAATTTTTCATTTCACCAAACCTGAAAAACATTGTCTCAATGTGCTTTATTTCACATTAAACTGAGCTACTTCAGTAGGGGTGACTTTATTATTAAAGATTGTTTAAAAATTACAGCTCCTTTGTAATATAGGGACTACATGCTGGTGAGTCAAATCTAAGTTACTTTTTCCTCCATATATTTTTCTTTTTTAAGATGTCTGTCTCTAGCATAATTTACTAGCTAGTTCTAAAATGTAATTTATATCACTCAACTGGGTCTGAATTACATTGTACTTAGAGAGGAAGAGTGAAATGGGAAATGCAAATTTCAGTTCACACAAGTTTTTAAAAAGTGAACAATAATCCTTCAGAGACTCTGGATTTGACAAAAAAATTGTATGAATGATGTATCCTCAGAAAAAGCAACGCTGATAAGGAGCTCAATCATGATAGATCTGGAGTGTGTGAACAGTTGTGAGCCTGATTTTAATTTATTCTTTCACTCCTCTACACACAAGAATGGAGGGAAAACTGGAGAGGGTAACTCTAAACCACCTTTTTGCTCCCTGCATTTCAAGTCCACATATGAGAGTCACATCTTTCCAGCTAGAATTTCCATAACATCTTTTCTTATTCTTCAGTGTCTCTTACCGAATCTCTGATCTTGGGGAATTTACTTCACCATACATTCTATGCACCAAGGTTAGTTATAGAGGGACCTCATATGGCCATGGTCCCAGTCAGCCTCCCATGTTGGAATCACATCTTCTAGACATCTCCCATGAGATATGCACGACAGAAACCTTCATCCAGAGCTTCACATCAAGGGTACACCATTTTGTTTTAAGACTCATATGAGCTATAAAAATGAGCTTTGTTCAGTTAAAGGTGAGGTTCAACCAGACTAATAACATTATAAACAAAAGGTAATGACTGCAAGCTATATTAGATAAGTATTTCCAGGAACCGCTACAGCAAATCAACATGGCACTAAAAAAAAGTCTGCTAGGATTCTGGAAAAAAATTTCATCCCTCAATATTCAAGAAGGACTTGAAGAGAAGTCAAGAAATTCAGAAAAAAACTAACTGTGAGATAAAAGCAGCTTACGTTGTTCGGCACAGAAAACAGAAGTTTAGAGAATTTTGATTGCTTTCCTTCCATAAATAAACCAGGAAGGAAGCAAAGAATATTTTATGCCAAACGGCTCCTGACTGGAACAACTTTTGCCAAAAATTGTAAAGAAGTGTATTATGAAGAATTTATGAAAAACCTTTCAAAAGAAGTTGTGAAAACAAAAGCTTATTCTCCACAACTTGTGGAAAAGAATTATTTGACTTGGCATGGCAGCCTGTGACGCTACAAAATGGGAGAAGATTACCTAGAAGATCTAATCTGATCTGTTACTGTTATAATTAAAAAATAAAATTGAGAGAATAGTAAGGCACCTTTCCTTGGTTTATTTTTTTAGGAAGGCAACTGAGTGTACTGTTTGGAGTTGTTTCCTCCTAAATCTACAAAGCATACTGTATTTATATGATTTGAAAGTCAAAGGCTCTTTGCTATGGCATAAAATAAGAACATATCACAAATTGTTAGTGCTGAGATTTGCATACATCATTACCATACTTTGTAATTATTTCTGGATCTGTTTGCATAATGAAAAAGGGAATAGTTTCTTCTCAATAACAGTAAGTATAAAAATGTGTCTGTCACTCCTCCATGGGGAAGGAACTTTAATTGTTTTGTTCTAAAGCCTAATAGTTGAAATTTCAGACACTGCTAAATAAAAAATGGGATGAAAAACTAAGCAAGATCAGAATACAACATGGATCCTCTTCAGGGACATCCAGGATTTACACTGGGGTAAATTCATCATTACCAATACTTTTACCTCTAATTTACTGACAGATAAATGAAAAAGAGTAGAGAGACCTTTATCTTTTCAGGTGAAATGTCTAAATGTCTAAATACGCATCTTGGTGATCTCTCAAGAAAGAAGATGCTTCTGTTCCGTTTGTTTTTGGTTTAGTACTAATGGGACGTGCCTGAGCTGAAAAGGTTGTGAAGATTTGTGCATTGTAGTGACACTTTATCCTAGCCTTACTTAGAGGGAAGAAACCTTTTATCGATTGCATATCCATCTTGTTTAGAGGCCATCAGACAGAACATCAGACCCACTCCCAGGTTTTAATAGCAGGAAATTCATTTGTTGGTGTTTGGAAAAATTAGATATATTGAGACAGGAACCAGGATATAAAATACCAATTATTTAAAACCTCCAGATACGTTTGATCTTTTTCTTCACACTCAGCACCTAAAAACCTAGAATTCACGCTTGTGGTACCACTGTGGGAGCCACAGACTGTGAGCTCAGTTCTCATCCCAGGAAGAGGATTTTTACATAATACTGAGCAAATTACTCCAGGAATAGTTAAGATTCACAGCATATTGTCATCCTATGTGTAGATGAACCAGCTCTGAACAAGCTTATGTGTCCCGACCAGTTCAATACAAAGGCAGTAGCCTGAGTGGTAAAAGAACAGCAGTGACAGTACACTTCCACTAATAAATCTGATCTCCCAGTTAAGTTGTGTAGCCAAAGTGCTTTATTAATATGACTATACACCTTCCAAATTTTGGAGGTAAGGACAAAGCATGGCGTGCTGCAGAAAGTGAGGTCCTTATGGTTTTGTGTTTTCTCAGCTGCCACCTCCTTTGAAGGAAGGTTTTGTAGGTAAACGCCTGTAAGTTGTGCAATGATCAAGTACCATTATGCAAGAAGATAATTTAAATGGACTCAAGTGCTGGACGACAGGACCTCAGAAAGTCACACAAGTCTCTAAATATAAGATACTGCCTATTGTCACCTGTCTTTATTTTATCACCTGGACTGCAAATGGCTTCCTCTTGAAAATAAATTGGTTCAGAAATTAGCTGATTGACCACATGGCTATAGACAATGAGAAATTTTTTCCCCTTATTACACTGTGTTATAAACCAGATGGGAAAGAATGAGGAAAGAGAGCTGCTTGGTTAAGAAGGAGATGTATATTAGCCTTGCATAACCAAACTCTTAAAAAATCCTCTGAATTTACAAAACTGGAAAAAAAAAAAGGTGGGAAAAAATGGTCAAAATTCAGCCAAGGAAGGGCATCAGGCATGAGCTACACAATAGAAAGTGGCAGAATGAACACCAAAGAGATTAAACAACTAATAAAAATAGTGCTGGTAATAGCAACAAGAGTTTCCATTTAGGATTATGGACATTTTGGGTCCACAGCTGAAAGACTTTTACAGCCTGGTGTTTGCCATCAGGGAAAGCACACAACGAGGAGCAATTATTTTTTTATGTTTCTGTTTCAGAACAGTTTTATGCAAATCTGAAACCATATTTCCTGCCCATACAGAGAACATATCTCAGCCTTCTGTGTCTGTCACTCCTCTTGTTTTGACTGAGTTCTGGTCACATTAAATGCAGACTAAATTGTCTTTCCCTGTCCTGCATCTTTGAAAATGTTAATTCATACAAAAAGAAAGACTGTGTGATGCAAGGATATGAAATAAATTGGTCCTGCATAGTCCTAAAAGATTAATAAACTGTATCAAATAAGACAGGATTAGGGCATGGCTCAAACATTGACCTGGGATCACCCATAAATCTTAAATGTTAGGGTGCTTATAGCATGTTTTTTTGACTCAAACTGCGTAAAGCTCCTCTAGCCAATATATAGGAGAGGTCAGGGAACAGCCAAGGTACCATTCCCAAATGACATTTAGGTCAAGACCACCTTGTTTTGAAGAAGAGATTCAACATATGGAAACAAATCAGGCCAAGGCAGTTGACTGGAGGGTCAGAGCATGCTGGCTGCTAGTACACAGGTAACCATCGAGGCCAATGCCCTGCTGCTACAGACCCATTGCCTTGAAGGGATGAAAGACAGCGGGTGATTCTAGATCTATAACACCTACAAAAATTAAAGCTGCTCAGGTTACCTGTTTTTGTCTTTGTTCTTGAATGGCATTAATAGGTTTCCCATTAACTTAGTCTTATAGGACAACTAGAGAGTGGAGAACACGACATGCATGCCCTGATTATATATTTAGATGTGATCCTAGAGAGCAATAGTCATTAAAATGAAGGTCCAGTAGAGGAAGAAGAATGACACCTTACGGAGGTGCCTATATCTCTTCATCAGCTACAGAAGAAGCCTAGAGTCAAGTTTAGTCTAAATGGACTAATTTTAAAATGCTAAAAGTGAGATGAAATGCATCTCATGTCACTTTGATATGCATACTTAGGCTTATTCTTCACTGGAAAGTAGTCGTCAGTCCATGAAAAAGTCACAAGAAATCTGGATTCATCAGAATTTCTAAACAGAGAAGAGAATGCATAGAAAGTGGGAGAAAGAAAAAAAAAGAGGGGGGGGGAAGGGGAGGGCAGGTAGGGAAGTACTTAAAATATTAGTGTTTTCTCTGTGGGAACCAAAAATATTCTGACTGCCAGAGCCTCAAGGACTGGTATTACACCTGTGTGATACCCCGGATTAAGGAAAGCTGTAGAAGTTTCATTATATTTCTCTTCTCAGTTGTATAAAGAAAGGTATATTTAAAAAATCTCAGTGGGGGCTGCAGCCAGACTGTACCATATTGTAATTTCTTTAGGTCTTCTGCCTAAGCAGACAAGAAACAGGAATACAAACAAATAGAGAAAAGGCAAGAAAGAAACTGTTGCAGGAAAGTAAGAAATATATTGAAAAAGGAGATGTGAGAAGAAAGAGGAGGAGGGAATAGAACAGAAAACCTGAATAATCTAGCCTCAAAGCTAGATGTGCCAGACATAGAAAACATTCTACCAATTAAAAAATAATTAGATTCTCCATGCAATTTTCTTTTTTCTGAGACAAATGTTGCTGGTTTATTACAAAGCCTCTTGATAAAGAGAAATAGCAATAATTATTACAACTAATTGCAATAATAAATGTATAAGTAATATTATTACCATTCTTTCATGTTGAGGAATATTCTATTTGTGTATATAAAAGAAAAAAGTCAAAGGAAAAATAACATTAAAATAGGGAATCTATTGGAAATCCATAATGTGAGAGAACATAAATATTTTCTGATTCGTTGTTATACCTAAAGCACCAGTACATGTAATTAAATGCCACTGTATAATCATAGAAACATAGAATCATAGAATGGTTTGGATTGGAAGGGACCTTAAAGATCATCGACTTCCAACCCCCCTGCCATGGGCAGGGACACCTGCAACTAGAGCAGGTTGCTCAAAGCCCCATCCAGCCTGGCCTGGATGGGGCATCCACAACTTCTCTGGGCAACCTGTTCCAGTGCCTCACCACGCTCACAGGAAAGAATTTCTTTCTAATATCTAATCTAAATCTCCCCTCTTCCAATTTAAAACTGTTGCCCCTTGTCCTATCACTACACTTCCTGACAAAGAGTCCCTCTCCAGCTCTTCTGTAGGCTCCCTTCAGATATTGAAAGGCCATTATAAGGTCTCCCCGGAGCCTTCTCTTCTCCAGGCTGAACAATCCCAGCTCTCTCAGCCTGTCCTCAGAGGGGAGGTGCTCCATCCCTCTGTTCATCTTTGTGGCCCTCCACTGAACCCGTTCCAACAGGTCCATGTCCTTCCTGTGTTGAGGACTCCAAAGCTAGACACAGTACTCCAGGTGGGGTCTCATGAGCGCAGAGCAGAGGGGCAGAACCACCTCCTGTGACCAGCTGGCCACACTTCTCTTGATGCAGCCCAGGATACAGTCGGCCAGTGCACATTGCCGGCTTGTGTTAAGCTTCTCATCCACCAACAGCCCCAAGTCCTTCTCCTCAGGGCTAAAATAAATATATATTTTTTATTCTTTGATAAGGTATTATCTATTCCCCCTCAAAAAATGCCTCTTTGCTGGAAAGCCATACAATAAAAGTTCTATTTATTGTTCACTTAAGGCATTATAGTGTTCCCCAAACAGGGACTCACCCTGGACTGAGAGCTGTCCAGAAAAATCCAAAGTGAGTTCTGGGGAGCAGAGGTTTGTTGCAGCACCCTTCTCTCTGGTAGGTAAGGCTAAACTTCTCACAACAGATATAAGGGTCACTTTTAAGGAAGAAGCTGTTCTCCTGTCTTTCCAAGTGCAGATCACGGCTCAATTTCATTTCAAAACACAGGAATTAGAGGTGACTGCAGCATCCCTCCCTAATACAGCAGCCAGTGGTTAGACAACTTCCTCTGGAAATGGAACTTTCCAGAGGAATGGCTTTCATGTCAACTTCTGCCTGAAAGTTATCCAGGAGAGCACCAGAAGTCCTGAGCTAGGTCCTTGGTCTAGAGGCTCTCTCTGTGATTCCCTGTCAGTACAGGGAGTTAGTGAGTCATGTATTCATCTGAGATCCATCAGTGAGACTCATGGTACCTAGAGGGACATTGGAAGTGGGAACCTCCAGAATTCAGCTGCCTCTGTCAAGAAGCAGCTGAATGGGCTTTCCAGGATTGAAATCTAGAGCATATGCAGCTGAATACTGCTTCGAAGCCTTATTCCTGGTACCTAAGCTGAGGTTTGAATCTGACCTTTTATTTAACAGGTATGACATTGTTCATCTCTGCACTTTGTTCTGTCAGGAGGAGTTAGCTCCAATCCATATGCTAAAGTTCACTTCTACAGAATCAAAATCTAATTATAACTCTGAAATGTGCTTCATCCCATTATCAGAGAACAGAGGTCTTATGGAGCCAATGAAAGAGGAACATATTTTCAGCAAATCCCTTTTCCTTCATTGCTCACAAATGGAAGGTAGCTGCTATACGTATTGATTTGAAAACTTCCTGAAGTTTCTCTAACACTACATTTCTTCTAAAGTGTGGACATTAAAATAAAAAGGGGGTCTTTTGGAGTGACTGATTTGTTATCAATTAATTTTCATGCCAGACTTTGTGTGGATAAAACCTTTTAGCTACTGCTGCTGCAAATGTCTCAGATGACAGTAAAATACCAACAGGCATTCCTTCTCCATAGGGTTTGATGTAGCCTCACAGTAACACCTATTAATACCATGCACTTCTCCAGCATCTTTTCTTTGGTAACTTCAAAGGACCAGCTGCCTCTGACCAAGCCTGTGAGATAAGTGAGGGATTTGTACAGGAGATCCTTCACAAGACGTGAGCATATGCTGGGAAAAGCAGTGAACATGAAAGAACAGTGCAACGTCAGGCAGCAGCTTACAACAAGGTTTGAGAAGAATAGGTTATCCTGTTGAATCCTACGCAAGTCTACTGGGAGAAAGCACTCTATGCAGCCTTTGTGCCTTCCAGTGACAGACAAGGGATTCATACTCCATGAGGTAATTTAGTATAATGCCCTGGGATTCCACTTATTTCAGTGAAATACTAGCAGCAGTCCAGCAGTGCTCCTCAGATGTAAATGAAGGCTGATTTTTTCTCACAATTGAATTATAGAGGTGCAATTGAGAGAAGAGTACAACCTGTAAATGTTTTATTGCTGTTATTGATTCATGAGCCAGGAAGATCATATTTTGGCTCAGCTTCCACAGCGAGTCTATAGTGGCAGTGGTTAGAAAAATGATCATTTTGCTTGTCTGTTGACCAGATCTGACATAACATCAATAAGACAAAGTAAGCAAGGCACCCTGCAGAGCTATTCTTTTCTCTGCAGACTTACTTTTCAGCCCACACATTTTAGAAATGCTTTGTTTTCTGGTTCATTCCAATCAGCCATGGCATCTCAAACTACAAGCAATGCCTTGAAAGTATTTTCCCAATAAATGCAGGAAATCAGAATCACAGCCACAAAAATCTGAATGGATTTGATTTCATTGTATTGCATTTCATCACCATCTTACAATTCACAAAGGAATTAATATTATTCATATCTGAATAACTGCCCAACCTCTGGGGAATGTCAGTCCAAAGGAGCTGGATTCACAGCTAACACATGACCCGAAGAACTGGAAAAAAGTCTAAACTCCTCCAGAAGACAGGGATGAAAACTCAAAACTGGAAATTAAATGGGACATATTTTTTCTAGGCATAGTGTCACAGATTAGCTGCTTTCCACCTGCATTCTTACTCCATTTTGTGATTTAATCCATTATTTGTGACTTCTCAACAGTGGCTTGGTCTGCAAACCTTTGTGAAAGATGTAACAGTATTCCAGAAAATATATTACCACAATAGTCCTACAAGAGGACAGATGCACAAGCATATTGGCCTGTGATATCCTCTTGATGAAATGCAATGCTTTGAATTCTGATCATCTTTTTCTCCACAGTCATCAGAGGACATACTGGGACCTATTCCCTATTGGACTTACAAGTAGAGCAACCCTGACCTTGGCGGACCTGCACGGAATCAAGCAATCAAAATCCCGGATCACTGTCTGCAGTGAATTTTACTACTGAAGAGAAAGAGAATTCTCTTTTTGGTTGTGACCAAATTATACATGAAGTAATGATCTTCATTTCAGAGCACGGAAAGAACAGAGTCTTAGCCTATATTATTGGCAGCATTAACCACAAAAGAAAAATCAAAAGTACCACAACAGAAGAATCAAAATTATTCATCTGCAAATGTAAATAAAGCAAAAACCCAAAATAAATCTGGAATCACTCAACTCTTCAAAATCAAAAGAGGGGGGAAAAAAGTAGTGTAAATTATTTGAAAACAAAAACCAACCTCCTGACAGCTAAGTATTTTTTTTAGTATAGAAACATAGGATTGTGACCAGTAATAATGTACAAAATAGTCAAAGCTTTTCATATGTCAATTTTATTCATATGGGATTTTCTGAGGATAATAAACTGAGATTATGGTGAATAACTTGGCAAGTGTGCTAAAGGAGATTAATATCTCTAAAACCAAGAAAATCAGATAAATTCAGCTACACTAAAAGGCATTAGTGAATAGTGTACTTCTGTAGTCCTTAATCCAAATGTGGTCACCTAACATTAGGAAAAACATATGTAAAATTACAAAATTTACCATGGGGCAAAACAAATGGCAATAGACAGAGCATAAATAGAGACGTCACAAAGGTTGGAATGCTTAGCTAGATAAGAAGAAGAAATTAGGAGGCTTACTGTGAAAATTATGAAGGACATGATGTACAGGGAATACCACAGTTAAATTAAATTGGAAGTGAATTTAGAATAAAAAAGAATATACATCTGTATGCAATCCATATACAGCAATTTGGGTTTTATCGTTGAAGGAGGTATTTGATTTAAATACTGTGGCAGAAACTCTAAAGGGTTGAATAATTTTATGACCACTAATAACATTTGTCATTATGTGTGTTGCCATTATGGTAAGGATAATCAACTCTCATGCTATCAAGCATAAAGTTATCACCTGTGGGGATCAGGGAATTTTTTTTCATAGCTATTAGGTGTCTATTATGATTTTTCTCATTTGTTTTTCCTAGTCAGTTTAGTGAAGTATCCTCCAACCCACATAGGTCAATGCTTCCTGCTTCAAAGAGACCTTATTAGGCTGGGGTTGATGCTCAGTTACATGAGTCTTATCCTGCTGAAGTGTAAACCCTTCTTTTGGAGGTGAGGGAGGTTGTTTTACTGTAAATTAAAGACTGAATAAAAGGGTGTCACCAAATTAATTTATCTGAGTAGGTAATATCTTGTCTGTATGCATTCGTTTAACAGATTAAATGGGTCTCAGGGTCTGAATGGGGCTAGGGGATTATACGTAGACAATATTGATCAGTTTTTGTTCCTTTAGGAGGATCACCTTAATTGGGCAGGAGAAATTTGTCTTGAATCAATATCTTACTGGCAATCAGTTTGAGGATGGAAAGATAATTTCAACTGACAAAAGTTTAAGGCATTTTTATTAACATGTTTGATAGCAGCATCTCAGGAACTGTGAAGTAAAAATATGGAAGCAGAGGAAGACGCGGTGTTAAATACTTCACCACCCTTCTCTGAATCTCTCCTACTTTATAATACCTGGAGTTTTATATCAAATCCTTGCTTTATTACTGCTGTTTCAGTGTAATCTGTGGTTAGACAATTAAGCTAACATGAAATTTGTAAAATTTTAAAAATTTTCTGTAAGGTTTTTGGACCTGTAGCTGTTAGTCTATTTTTGAAGTTTGATAATTTGAGATGGTAGGAACTGGCTTCCAAAAAATCAAATTTTTGAAGTGCTTAGATCTAAAGTATTGACAGTGAGTTTAGAAGAGCAAAAGGCTGTTTTCTCTTTCTCTTTTAAAATATATTTATTTAAGATGATAGAAATTAATTTAAATTTATTTTTAAAAGAAAAAATAAAAAGCCTAACTAGAGAAGGTTTGCTTTCAACAAAAACTAAACTGTTAATTTCTCTGCACCACTAAATATTCTATAGCTGCAGCAATAGACCTCACTGCCCAGGTCTTGATTCTGGTATTCCTGTTATTCATCTGTGGAAGGATTAAATTCAACTCCACGTACACCCGGTAAGAGAGTAGAACCTGGAATGCATATAGCTCATCCTTCCTTACGTTACAGCCAGACTCAGTAGCCTGGAGGCCAAAACTTGGTAGGACACACTTGGTTTGTGTTTATTCAAGTGTGATGAATATTCAAATAATTATTTCTGTACTTAATGTGGCTTCCAGATTAGAGAGGTAAACTGCATTTTGCATGGAGGATTTGGTTCATTTGCCTACGTGTAGCACATCCATCTCAGCCTTCAGGTATCATACAGGTTACCTGTAGGTCCAGTGTCATCCCCATCAACCCCATGTGGGTGTTCTGGATAGCCTGTGCATTCCCAAATCCCACCAGAGACACAACACAAAGTATTTCAGATAGAGAACAAGAACTAGTTTACACCCCAGGCTTCAGCAAAGCTACTGGCTCAACGTCAGGTACATCTTCTTACCCACTGAAATGGTTATTAGCCCTAGGACAGCTACTATATCCCCAAAGCCCACAGTGCCAGAGTGGAAAAGTATATCCACCCCTTGCAAACAAGCCCTGCAAGAGACACTACTTGTTAGCTCTTAGATCTGGGCAGAAGAAGGACATATGAGCTTTGAATAAAGATTTACTTATGGAAAACAATAAAAGCTAACACAAAGCCAAGGTTAACTGAAACATATAATTAAAGTTCACATTTGCTTTAATAAAATATAATATTGACTCTGCTCTTTAAAGTAGATTAGGTTGTTGACATTACAGCAGTACAATAAACAAACCACTAAGCTTTTTACTAGCAGAACAGAAAATTAAAGCTGGGTATGACAAGCCAAATAAAATGAGTTTATTCAGGACTGTATAAATCATCAATAAGAATTCCTAATCACTCGCCTCCCAAAAGCTAGATTATTTGATCTGCAACAAAACTGGGGCTGTGTCAGCAAGTTGGATGCAAATCAAACAACATTCAGACATCTCAAAAATTCTCAAAGTATGTGTCTGGAATACAAATGAAGGCCAGAAATTCAGTGAGGCCTTCTTAGGGTAGTGGAAAAACAAATTAAAGCTGTTTTTTACACGGAGATGTGGTTATTGAAACAGGAGTCTCTCACCAGCATGGTGTATCACGGATAAAACATCAACCCTGGTTTTCTAGTCTCATTTTCTCTGTATATTTTTAAAAAAACCTTTTCTTTGTTTGATGCATACATTTTATACCCACTAAAAGTTATACAAAGCTAAACTGTTCGTTTTGATGCTTCATCATATTGTATTACCTTTTAATACAAAACCACATGGTTCCTGAAAAGCTTTACTATAATTTAGGGTCTGTCAGGCACAATAGCACTCTTTGATGCATGTATTTTATATACAAAGTCTTATTGTAATGCTTGTGATCAATAAAGATGTTCACTCAGGCATGGAGTAAATTTGCGAACTATTAATATTTTATTATCTGTTTCCCTAAATCATAGTCTACTCCTGCCTCAATAAAAAGCTTTTTCCAGATTTTTTCTACCATATAAGTAAGGAGAAAGAGCAAAATAAAAATAACAATAAAATATGTGATAAGTTTCCAAAATAACTCCAAAAAATTATAATGCAGAATTCAAATGTAACATGAATTTCTTCACATTTACCTGAACGTATATCTGGTGATTGTTGTTCATAATTCATGATAAAAGTTGAGAAGTGCATCTGTTTGCAAAAGAGTACTCCCTGTTTTTTTACGATGCAAGAATTTATTTTGAAAGTACCAAATTTAAACACTTGCTTAAAGCTTTCTCTGTTTTGGACTGCATTTCAGCATTTGCTCCTTGCTTACTGATTAAAAAAAAAAAGATGGTCTAGAAGAAGGAAAAATCTTGAAGACATCATGCTGCCATTGTCTTCCTCTTATTACCATTTTTGTGATCCTGAATAGGATACGAAAGAAAGACACATGGAGGGGTTCAAAGCTTCCCAGACTTCTATAGCTTATTGACTCCTTTCCATGTTACTATGGCAGAGCTACAAATAAAGCAGAAGTTTGGCCAGATGATCTTTTGACTATAACTTACAGAGGGTGTTGACCAAATCTTGGAAGAAGAACAAAAACAAGGCATAAACGTAGCATAGAAGAACAAACATTGCTAAAAGAAGATAGAGTCAGATTTGCCTGCTAGATTCTTTTGCTTTTCTAAGGAAAAAAAAAAAAGAGTGCCTCTGAAGATTTGGACTTTGGTGAATCCTTTGATTCAGTACAGAATGAAAAATTATTCTAGCTGGCGAAGGTATAAATTGTAAAGAGGTTAGAGTACAGGTGAAAGTGCAAATAACAATTAGTTGTGTAAATGGCAATTAATTGCCCATGAAAGGGGAACTGTTCACCTGGAGGAAGGTTATCAGTAGAGTTCATTACAGTTTAGACTTGAGCTGTCCTTTAAGATGATCATTATCAATCATAATACAATAGTGTGAATGTGATAACAGCTCAGAGTTGGAAGACACCTTTTGTTCAGAGAAAAAGCATAATATCTCACAGAAAGAGAACCTGAACGCTGCAAAGAACTGGACTAATCAGAACTTTTGCTGTGAGCTGAGGGGTTATCACATAAAGCAAAGGACAGAGCTGTGAGTCTGAATTGCTGGTGTGAAGCTACCACACAAACAGACACAGGGCAGCAAAGGGTGCATCACCTGAAGAATTGCCTGTAGAGAAAGTATGTTTATACCACTGTAAAAATACTTGCTGGGGACTCATCTAACATCCAGGAAAATGCAATTACTTTTTACCATGGGGGAGCAGGGCTAATAAATTCATTGAGAGTAGGGAAACCTCTTTGTCATGACAGGAGATTAAAAGACCTCATTTTGTTCACCTTAGCAGACAAAAAGCTGGCCAGAGATGTAAATATCAGTAGAGGGAAAGAAAGAACCATCAGTTCAAGAGAAAGCAGGAATAAACAGGCCATGAATTCATGTATGCCTGAAAACGGATTCTAAGCATCATTATCTGGGACAGCCTTTAAGCAGAGCAGTAGGGACACCAGACTTCACTAAGGCAAACAGGGGTCCTGACCAGAAATCATATTCAGTGTCTGCTCACCACATCATGGAGGTGGCGCTGATGATTCAGAAGAGCTCTTAAGTACAGAAAAAGATTAAGGAAAAACTTGTCAGGCTACAATGGCAGCCATCAAGTACTTCCAGTGGTAGCGTCTAAATTGGAAGAAATATATTCCCACAGTAAAAAAACAAAAACAAAACCAAAACCCCCCAAAAACCCCAAAAAACCCAAACAAACAACAACAACAAAAAAGAGACTTCTATGTTTTCTTAGTTTACTCTTGGGAATAAGGTCAGCGGAGACGGAACATGCACAGTGGATGGTCAAATCCAAACTTGCTTATTATATTCCTGTATTTCATCCTCTGTTCTGAGCACAATTACAAGATAGACTTGTCTGAGTCCCACCAATGCTTCCTTGGCCTTTAAGAGCTGTAAGATCCCTCTCTGGAGAGATCCTCATTCAGTGTAATTCACTGTGCAGCCTTATCTTTTAGTATCTGGCTTGAAAGGGTGTAGATTATAGTCTGGGTACTGAGTCAAAGACAGAAAAATCTTAGAAATCATCCTCTTAAAAATGAAAACAGAATGAAACAAGTTAGCTCAATGACTTTGCTGAAGTTAAATACCCAAAGAAATAAATTGAGAGAAGCTGCATTGTTTAGTTCTTGAATCAAACAATACTCCTATCTCTTGGAAAATATTTTTAGCAGTTTAGCAAGTCCTACATACAGAGGGCTAGAGAATAGCCTGAAAGGAAAAAAAAAAAAAGGGCAGCATGTCCCACTGTGACTGAAATTTGTTTCCGTCATTCAGTACTGCTGTTTTCTTAAAATGTTGTTGGGTCTGATGTGGAGACTGGCATCAAAATGCAAGTCAAAATATGTAGGAGTTTCAAATATGTGTTAGATATTGTTTTGGGCTGATTTCTTTTGATATCCAGCTGTGTTTGCGTTTGGGAGCAATCTTTGAAATCAAGGGTCATCTCTGCAGGCAACTGTGCTGGGAAAAATTAACTGGCACAGTAAGAGGAGAAGGTTTGAGTAAAATACCATTCACAGCTGAATGGGAATACTTTAGACTGGATATAACAGTGGGGAAGAGTGTCATAATCTGAAAATATTTTTTAACAGGACATATGACAAAAGGACTGTTTTCCTTAGGATACGAATGAGTAATAAATTTATATGCTTCCCCCGCACTCCCATTTCAACAAGACCCAGATACCCCAGGGCACCAGCTGGGGAGAATGACTATAAAAATATGAACTTCTTCACCTTAAGCCTCTAGTGCTCCAAAGACACATCAGCCTGACTTTTCTCATTGCTTATAGAATTTATGAAATGCTAGGAATTCAGAGGGTTGCTTAGACCAGAAAAGATTAGATTTTTGTCTAGAGTTCAGAATGAATAAGAAAAGCTTTGGGACCTAAATTCCAAGAGAAATCAATTCAAACTCTAAGACATGAATTGAAAGTGTGTGCATAGGTCCACATTGGCATTCTGGTTTCCATACAAACAAATGACCAGCAAACCCAAATTCAACCAAAAAAAACAACCAGTAGGAACGTCTGCCGTATCTTGTCTGTGATTTCTGACAAGCAGGCCTTCTGGCTGCTCTTCCCTACTTTTTTTCTTTCTTTCCCTACAGCAAAGGAAGAGCATCACTGCCAAGCACATACTCTGTGTTCTCCCTGTGCCCATCAGGACCGCTGAGCCAGCATGACGTTTGGTGGTAATTCACTACAGCTGTAGGTCAGCAGCAAACAACCACTCCAGAGGCAAGAGGAAAACAGAGATGAATTGCTTCTGTGATCAGCTGCCTTCTGGAACTAGTCTTCATGCAACGCAGCCTCCTGTGCTGCCAGTGCCTACAGGCATACTCTAACCCCTAAACAGATGGCTGAATTTGCAAGCTGCTGCGGATTATCCGTTTGCAGGTGTATGTGTGAAGAACGAGGTTACGGTGGGTTTGATTTCTGTGTATTGCAATGAATATGAAAGTATGTTTCTGATTTTGTGCTTATAGTAGGAAGTCACACTTTGAACATTCCTTGTTGGGAGTAAGGTAATGACAAGTCAGAGATTATTTGTCTTCACACCCCTGGAGTAGAAATGACTACAGTAGGTCACAGCCAAAGACTGTTTACTTCTGATGCTTCCATCCTATCCTACAGAGACCATAATTGAACTTTTTTTGTAAATAGGCAAAATCATACTGAAAGGAGGTGGGGGAGAATCTGGTATGTACAACAGTCTCTTAGTCATTGAGGAAGACTGACTGAGTTCTGCACTTCTAGTTTTCTGTATTGTCAGATATTACTAGCTACAGTTAGAATTATTTATAAATCTTGCATATAAATTTCCATTCCCTCTTTGCCTTCTGTGCAAGCCATAGTCCAACAAGGATGGGATGCATCTGACAGAGTCACCCTGGCACCCTTTAAACCTTATGGTGAGCAATAGGCTCGTTAGGGTGCAATACTTCCGCCCTACTTTAAGCATGTAGAGCAGGGTATGGCAAATTGTTCTACAGAATTGCCCTTCTCCCCATTGATGAAAATAACTTTAAATGATATGTGTAGACATAGACCCTTGCTACCTAAATATCTACATTTACTCAGATGAATCCCATTTCTTTTGACAATGAATTTTGTCTACTGTATCAAAATGTTTGCATAAATGCCAGGACATTAAAAATGGGTGACTGGTGGCTCCGATCTGTCTGCCCAGCCACTTATTAATGTTCATTGAAACATAGCAATTCTACTTGAGATTTAGACTATTTGAGTATTAGGCCAGCTCTCTGGTTCCAGTGGTAGCCTGGTCCAGGCGCTTCTGGAAAAAGAGGAAAACAATCAAGAAGCTCACAACTGTAAAAGACGAACAAAGAATATCCTGATCGCAATTCAACTTCACCTCGAAGTTTGAGGTTTCTTCCAGGTTTAGAAGCTTTCTAATTCATTCTCAAAAAATTTATAATGTATGTGAATATTCTTCCTAGCCCTCTAAGTGGTCATTTTGTCTTATACTCCCAGTAAACACAAAGTTTCTGTAACAGCCTGTTACTACCACTCGAGTATTTGACATGGAAATGAGCATGTCTAGCCCATGGCTGCTGTACTGTCCACAGGATGGCATACATCAGTTTATGGAAACAATGCAAATAACAAGTGTACTGTATCAGTGTTTGGCAGGTGAGGTTTATTTCAGTAAGATGTTAAGGAAGTTTGTTCCAGCCCAGAAAGGCATTTATACAAGTTCTTAAATCAGTGATTCCCAGACTGTCATTTGTACTATCTTCGGAAGTACCGCCTCTGTGCTAAATACCGAACAGCATTTATGATCTCACATTTCTTTGCTTTTCTCTGAAGGCTCTTTGGAAGTCACAGAGTTCCAAAGGTGTCAGGTACCACAGATTGAAAATCATGGTCTTGAAGGAGGAAACCTTGTTCACCTAGCCATATCCTTATGTGTTTTAGTAGGACAGCTCTTCTAGTGCAAACCATTCTGAGTATCTAGAGCATGTCAGTGATAGAGTAAAGCCCCACTGTATTTAGTATGTAAAGAAATTTCTGCAAATCTATATAATTTCAAATGTATAATAATATTTTACTTTATTTGCTATTTAGAAATTGGGAAGTATAGTCTCTGGTTCAAGTGTTTAATATTTTTCTTCATGTCAGCATTTGAGAAGCAGTCTAAATGGCTAGTACAACACTGCTAGACAGAATTGGAATTTAAATGGTTTTTTGGTTGTTTTTGTTTTTTTTTTTTTAATCTGCTCTGGCTGATGACTACTCTCTGTGTAGTTTATCTATTCATTAGCATGTCAATTGAGTTTCATTTATTGATCGCTAAGGAAAAATCTGGAGGTTTTAATTTTATTTTACTCATTGATTAATGGCCCTGCTCCCTAAATGCTCAATTCACAACTCTGCAGTGCATAAAGGAAATCATATGACCTTGATCTAGGTTTTTACAGCTGTAAAATACTGGGAAACTCCATGGTTTGGAGGCTACACTAAAATAATGTCAGTTTTTTATTCTTCTCGCTCTCCCCCAGCTGAGTGTGTGTGTGTGTCTACGGGAGGATACAACAAAAAGCTATCTGAAATATTCTTCATTTTGTTCAGCACATAAACAGCAAGTGGGGGATTTTGAAAGTGCTCAGTATTGGTCTAAATACTCTCGGTTCCTACAGAAATGAGTGGTAAAGTTCCTGTTGATTTCAACAAAGCACGGTTTTAAAAACACCTCCTTTGGCTTTCTTTGTAATAAGGTAGAGTTACAGCTAATCCACTGTACATATGGTCTCCCAAGTTCATGGCTTTTTCAGAATGATTTTTGCTACACAAAAGCCAAAAGCCAAATGCATGGCTATGTCCCAAAGAAACAGAATTTTGCTTTCTATATTTAGTGGTGATCATGCTGTTATTTTTAACTGCTTTATGATACGACTGTAGAGCTCAGCTTTTGGCCTCCTTGTTTTCCAAAAGTCTCTGCATTGTTGTAATTATATGTCTCTGGTAGGCAATCTTATTCAACCGTTTCTCTCTGTTTCTATCCCAGTGCTTCTGCCAAGATGCTCTGCACACAGCTTTTCACGCTGTAAAGCACCTGGTTGAATTGATCTTATCTTCACTTCTTCATTTACTTAGCCAATTTTTCTGGATAAAGAAACTAAATTTCATAGTTTTGGTCCCTCAAGTGGGTACACATAATGTGACAGAGTAAACCATTTTCCATGTAGACCATCATGCCACCATATTTATGGATACTGGTTGAAAAGGTGAAAAGGAATCACTCGTGATTCCATTCATTATGGTATTTACATCTATAAATGTTTAGCTCCAACTGCTAATCTTTGCCTCTGTGAGTGGTATCTGGGCAATAAAAAGTAAATACAGTGTACTGCCCCCGATACATTTCACATAGGTTATGTACTGCTCTTTTAATGGCTCAATGGCTTCTACATTTATATTAATTTCAAGTGAAAAGGAATCAACTGCTTACATTTCTTTGCATTTTGTGATGTATGAAATATAGGACTACCAATAGAAATAAAGAGAATTTTAATTTCCCTCCATTCTGGATTGTTAAACTGGGATCCTCTCCTGACAGGGAAGCATAGCTTAGTAGCAAGGGGATTGAAATTTCTGATAAACAAACCTAATCTGCACCTAAAGACAAAGATGAGCTTGAACATAAGGAGAAACATTGCTTTGCCTGCCTTTACAGCTGTGGAGTGCTGTGCAGGGGACAATTCTCTCGAAAAATTTAAATTTAGGTGTTTTGTATCATCTCCCTAGAAGCCCAGCCTTTTTACTACGAGGAGACTAAACATCTTGAAGATAATGTTAGTATTTTAAAGGTATTTTTAGTTCTGTTCTGTGTAGGAAAGTATCCGTTACTGGGTGGATTCATAGCCGTAAGCCTCCATAAGCTATAGTCAGCCAACATGGCTGGTGTGAGAGGCTTGCCACCTTCACAGCCACTTTACCTGAAGGTAACAGCACTCATTTGCCTTGTGCAAAATTAGCTGATGGAGTTAAAGCAATACTGACAAGGTGACAATAGCAGTATGCAGAAGAACTGCCTTCTCCAAAGAGGTTTTCTATAAGGATGTAGGCATATCTCCCACTAGGGAACTTCAGACATTTGTTGTTCTGCAAAACCAGAAGCTTTCCAAGTCATTGCAAACAGAAGAGAGACCTGAGCATCCCATGTGCATCAACACCACAAAGACATTGGTAAGAGCTTTTGATAAGTGGGACACAGCAGAGGACACACAAGATATCGCACCTGGAGGCAAGCCAGGCAGGAAGAAACCTCTCGACATTGTCTAGGTTTCAGCACTTTCAAGGCTAGTTTTTAAAGGATTTAGGTACTTATCAGGGTCATCAAGCACCAAATAGTTTTTGGATCTTTGCCTTTCAGAGCAGCGTCTCAATGTATTTTCACTAAGGGGAAATTTTTTAGTAGTTTATATCAGCAGACAAATTAGCACTAATCTGAGATAAAGTTCCAGGGAACCAAAACAGACTGTAGTTTTCACATGTATTAAATATTCAAACGAACCCTATGGGGGTTACCTCATCTAATGTACTGTATTAAAATGTCTTTCTCTCATTAAAGCCATATTTTGCATGAATCAACAAAAGGAGCTAAGATAAAGCATGACTTTCCCCCTCCGACTTCCACAGAGAGGACAGTGTATGGAGGGATTTAAGAACCAAAATAATTTAGGTTCATATTTTTGAAACAGAGTTGTTCCATAATAAACCTTTTAAAATGCCCAGTTCACTTCCAGCGTGCTCCTGTCTGCAAGGTGCACCAACAAATTTGAAGTGTAGCACTTTTGGAACTTCTACCTCAAGAAAAGGTGCTTCATGGCACATGAAGCTTTTGCTATCTCTGCTTAAAAAAGCTTTCCCAAGGACCAATTCTATCACTGATTTAAAACTGATTCTGGCTAATGTTTGGTTTTAGCTTATGCCTCTATATGGTACTTCCCATATTTTTTACTTTACTGCAAATAGGTTCACTTAAGGATTTCACTTCCATTAATTTTGCTTCAATTAAGGGTAATTGGAGAGAAAATGTTCACCACAGGAAAGAATAATTAAAAAAAAAGGATATTTGCTGATTCTAAATGTGACAGACTCCCCTCATTTTTACTTGTTTTTCTCTGGGAAGATGCTACAACACTAGTGCTTAGGACAACACTGGCTTGTGATTTGGTCACATCAACTCAGGTGCCTGTGCAATTACAAATACAAATACAACATACAAACCAGGGATGGGCTGCAGAATGTTTCCTTCATTCACATTTGAAACAGTGGGCTGCTGACTTGCAACACGTAGCCAATGCTTTGCCATGATTTTGGAGAGCCTAGGATATGAAGTCACCACTAATTCATCCCAGTGGAATAACCAGGGAGACAAAATAATCTGTGTAGTCCTGGCCAAAATCTTTGGTCACTTTTGAAGCATCTGCAGTTGGAGATTGCCCTAAAACTGCACTCGGGAAGCACAGTGTTGTGCCTTGGGTTGCTAAAGCCCTAAGTAAGAAACAAGTATTTCTGACCCTTTTTGATGGCAGCCATCTGAGCAACTCTGAAAAATATCAACATCACAGCACTGCACTAGGTATCCTTGCAGAATTCTTCCGTGTTCTCAATGTCTTCCTCTTATTTGGTAACCAGTTCCAGTTCATGAACTTTTTTAACTCTCCCGGAAATAAATTTACCCTTTTTGTGAAAATTTTCTCAATATACTGTGAGGATAGCACTAGAATGAGCAATGAACTGTGCATTCAGACTCAATAACTGCCTGATGTAGAAAATTAAAACTATGGCTACCTTTAAATGATTCATTTATCTCATTGGCTTCCCATAAAAACCTTAGGGGAGGAGTTGGATTTTCAGATGCTATGGCTCAGTTTCTCCTCTTTGCTGACACAAAAGGGAGGAAGGAATCATTACTGATCTCAAATGGGATAGGCCATACTAAGGACCAAGCCCCAGCTCTTGCCCAATACTCAATTTCCAACCTTCCCTATTGTCAGTGCATAAGCAGAAGTCACTGTTTATCTGATCACTTCAAAGAGATTTTGGTATGTCGGCATCACAGTGCACAGATCTGATTATTCCATGTCGGGATGAAATAAATACATTATAACGTAAAAAAAAATAAATGAGGGATGATGCAATTGTAAAGTCTCTAAATAGGATAGAATTGTGAAGGCAACTAGGGGATGATTATTTTTCATTTCCTTGAGTACAAGAAGAGGGCCATCCAAAGAAGTGGTGAGACAACAGGTTTAAACAAAATGTGATTGTTTTTCATCATAAGGCACCATTAAAACGTCAAACTCGCTGCCATGTAGAAAGCCAAAATAAATTAAAATAAAATTGTGAAAGCCAAAATAAAATAGCTTAAAAAATTATTAGACAATTTCTCCTAGGAGAGGTCCAAGCATGCTTTTGGTTTGGTTTGTTTCTTGGTTGGTTTTGTTTGTTTTTTTTTTTTTTTAATTATGAGCCATATACAACTGCCAGCTCAAAATGTCCTTGGTTTAATGGTTATCGGGATTGGCAGACTTTACTGATGCAGGATCATCCTCTACCTACTACGTTTTTCCATCTTTCCTTTTTGTTTCCGCAGTGAGTGATCTTAATAAATCTATTATCAGAAAAAAAAGATACAAGCTAGATGAGCCTTTGGTCTGACCCAGTGTGGCTGCTTTGTGTGCTTATGGCACATGAAGCTTTTGCTATCTCTGCTTAAAAAAGCTTTCCCAAGCTTTCCTTATCATCCCATGGCTGTTCAGATGCAGATGGAGAACAACAGAAGAATTGCTTTAAAACTGCTTTGAAAACACTTGTGAGATAGAAATACAAGTCCTTTCTCAGAAACAAGCATAATTGTTAGTGACATGTAGATCAATGCCCACATTATTTAAAATGTGCATTTGCTCATTGCAAGCATCAGCCTTGAAATTTGCCTCATAAAATTCTTCTCTTCCAAATTTCCTGTGTACTCCTTTCTTTCAAGTTTTCCAGGCCACCAAAAATATCTTCAAATTTGTTTTGATTTTCTCCCAGACTGTTGGAAATTGGTGAAAATATGAGCAGATATTTCATGATAAAAACCTGAGACTTAACTGGGTTGGCTTTTTAGACACCTTATTTCCCAGTTTTTGGGAAGGCTGACCTTGCTGGAGAGGTTATTGCTCAGCAGGGACATGCACACGCTGATGAGTGGGTTACAGCATCTGTGGCAGGAGCCTTGTTCTGTCATTTGAGCTGAAGAGGAGCACGATCGTAATTGAAAGCTCTTCATTTAACCCCAGCCAAGATGGTGTCAAATAAGCCAAAAATTATTAGGACTCCCGCACTCAGTGACAGAGTATGTTGTGTCTATGTGAACTGGGGGGAAAAAAATCTCCATTTCTGTTACTTTTTAAGTATTTGAGCTTCTAATATTTTTTATAATTATACAGCCTGGGAGTTGATTTCTTCTCCCAGTATTTGTGATCCTAATTAAGCCTCACATTTATTATTAACACTGCATCCTATTTTGTATGGGGGAACAACCTCTGGAGACGCTGTTCTGTTGTGCTGTGACACCCGGGGCCTGACATCTCTCTCATTATTGAAGGCTGCCTCTGCTCCATTAGGATACTGCCCTGTTTAATCCCCTCTTGCTTTTACAGTCTGGGAACGGTTTCCTTTCCTCGTATTTGAAGTTCAAATTAAGTCTGATGTTTATTAGTAACTGCTTCATTTCATAAGAGAACTACAAGCCCTCTGAGGAAGATCAGAGAGCGCTGGGCTGAGCTGAAGCCATCGAGGGATTCCTGGCGGGACAGAGGGGGTTCGGGTCAGCAGCCACAGTACCAGCAGAATTAGCTTTGTAGCAAACAAACAAACAAACAAACAAAACCCCCACATCTGCAAATTATATCCCAGAGCCGCAACAAAAGCCTGAAATTTGGAGGGGTGCTCTCAGTTAGCTTTGGTAAGGGTGCAAAGATACCAGGACGGTCTAAGCATGAGGGTCATGGTTTAATGGTAAACTGTCTGTGGCTGGACTTCACGACAGAATCATATAATCACAGAACGGTTAGAATTGGAGGGGACCTTAAAGATCATCAAGTTCCAGCACCCTGCCAAGGGCAGGGACACCTTGCACTAGACCAGGTTCCTCAAAGCCCCATCCAGCCTGGCCTTGAACACCTCCAGGGAAGGAACATCCACAGCTTCTCTGGGCAACCTGTTCCAGTGTCTCACCATACTCAGAGCAAAGAATTTATTTCTAATATCTAATCTAAATCTCCCCTCTTTTACTTTAAACCCCTCATCCTATCACTGCACTCCCTGATAAAGAGTTCCTCCCCATCTCTCCTGTAGGCCCCATTTAGGTACTGGAAGGCTGCTATAAGGTCTCCCTGGAGCCTTCTCTTCTCCAGGCTAAACCACCCCAATTCTCTTAGCCTGTCTTCATAGGATCTTAAAGGTCTTTTCCAACCAAAATGAGTCTATGATTTTATAAGCTATCCGTAAACCAAATGATCATGGCTTTGTGGTCTGCGCTTCAATGAAGAAGAGGACAGGGGCAGGAAGGTGAGTGGAAATTACTTTGAAAATAAGGAGGGAAAGCTTTTTATTCTGTCCTGATCTGTTCAGGAAAGAATCACCCCCTCTCACCACTGTAACTATTGTCACAGGCTCATCCAAAGCCCTCAGGAGATATTATTGCGAGGTGTACAAATCAGGACAGCTGCTCTGAAAGCCAGGCCTCTATACATTGCCTGCTTTCATGTATATTTCCATTATAAGTTTTAACCAAGACTGATGTCACAGGGTCAAAACAAGCAGTACAGTGAAATGGTGAACATGAATTTGACTTGGCAGCCCAAGCTATCTCACTGGTTTTGCCATGGGCTGACATATAGGATATGGATAGGATTATATGAACAGTTTCTTATCCAAACTTTACTTGCTGCTTTTCTCTGTAATGCCTTTGCCCTGATGTTTCATCATGTTTTAATCAACTTCATTCTGCTGCTGACTCCGTATCTGCCTCTGATATACAGCTGACTCTGTATCTGCTCACAGCTCAAAGACATCTTAAATGCAATAATGAGACGTGACTGCAAAAATAGCACATTTTCCGTGAGGAATCTTCTCCCTGCAGGTATCAAGATTTCAGCTTTTATTCTTCTTTTTCTTGATTTTTACTCACAAGAATCTCATCCTCAGCCCTGTGTGTGAACTCCCACTTGCTTTGCAGATCTGGATTCCTATATCTGTAATGAAAATGGAACAAATGGGGAAAAATTTCTTCAGCCACTTGAATAAAAGGACAGGAGTCCTAAAAGGTTGCAGCCATTTACAGTCTAGATTAGTAGCGATTCAGACAGACTTTTGATGGCACCAAAGCTGAATCTCTTCGATTTTCAATTAAGATAATGGTCTTGAATGCAGAGGGCAAAGGCCAGTGATGCTGCAGAAATAATGGATAATGGTGTCAGTGGAAGAAGCAACACTTAAAAAACACAATGCTATCAAATCTTGAAGGGCCAGAAAACCTGCATCTGGCCCACTGTTGGAAGCCTAGCAGCAGGGAGTTTTAACTAGATTTGTTGAGCCTGAGGAAGAATTTTATGCCTGGAGCAAAGCAGGTAGAGATGATGCAGTGTGCGGATGAATGCTGAATTGCCCATTGAGGGCTTTTAGCCTGGCCTGAGTGGGCTTTGCAGGGCTGCAAGGCTCCTAAGTACTAGCAAAAAAAAAAAAAAAAAAAAAAAAAAAAAAAAAAAAAAGCATCTAAATGAAGGAAAGTGATAAATGAGGTAAATATGGAAATATGACAATTTAGCAAACGTAACCTGTGCCAGACTAACATGATAGCTCTCCTGATAAGCTAACTGATCTTCCAGACAAAAGAAATGCAGTAGATCTAATCTACCTGGAGTTCAGTAAAGCGTTTAATATAGTCCCACATGGGACATTATTCGTTAGGCTAGATAAAGTGGGAATTAGTTCCCCACTAGAAGGTGGGAAATATTTGGAATAAAGGAGACAACCTAATAGGTTGTTTCAAGAGGGAATTACAAGTCTGCAGAGAGGCTACCTGTGGACTCCCACAGACACCAGTTTTGGAAGCAGCTGTACAGGTGAAATGCAACAACCCGGGTCTATCTGTGTTATCTTTTACAGCAAAATATGAGCTTGCTCTGCCCTCAGTCCAGGCTGATAGGGCGTAAACCACATCTGATCAAAGCTACGTACTAAGTAACTGCAGGTCTGATATACCAAATGAGGGAATGAGAGACTCTAACCCATGAGCAGAACTACAAGACATTTGCAAAGGATCTGGCTCGCATTCAGCTGGGTTAGATTCTGGTTAAGCCAAGTACACAAAGGGTTATATAGTTATACCACAAAAGAATAATCAAGATGCAGTACAGAAAGTGGAGAAAGACCTGTGGATTAGAGTAAGAGAGATGAGGCACAAGGAACCAGAGGTCTAGAAAAGCAACTTTTTTCTAGAAGTTGACCATTATCAGTAGTAAATACAAAACAGAAAAACCTAGGTGCATTATCTAATTTCAGGATGACAGTGACTCACAAATGTAATACAACAAGGAAAACACCCTTCTAAGTTCAAACACAGCTATATTATTTTGGAATGCTCTAATAAATCTGTAATTACATTCACAAGATCAAGGAAAGTGAGTAGAGAATGACACCAGGAGCACCAGATTCTTCTGGGAGAATTTTTTTTCATGGTTTCACCACATGCAAGGGCATGTCCTTGTTCCTCATTTGCTTACTGTGCCTGCTGTTAAGACTAGATTCTGTATAATGGGTGGAGTTGTGCTTTGCCTCCTTCCATCCAATGCTGACAAAATAAGCATTTCTCCTTTGTTTCAGGACAAAGTCACAAGAGTTAATTTAAGCGATAACAGCAAGAGAGAAGTGCTCATCGAATCTCAGCTGGGAGGAGGTAAATGAGTTCCATGTGGTAATTTAAAAATCTGATCCTATTGTTTCTCAGCTGTTAGCTGTTGCCTCCCAACCGGGCCAGTGCTTGACTGTGTGTTAATTGGACCCAACAAGCATCGGTAAGAAGGGTCAAAAAGCCACAGCCTTGTTTTGGATCTTGGCCCATGGTACAGGGAAGTCATGCTTGTTCTGTTTAGCACCTGGAAAATGAAATGCTTATATGAAGCAGAGGACAAGGTCAGTGCAAGAACAAATTGTTTTAACCTGGCCATAAATACATTTTGGCTGGAATTCTTGGTACAATATTCCTCATGATCATAGCAGTGGGATTCTGGAAAATCCATTTATGGAAGGGGTTGCATGATACCCCTTCCAGTCAACACCAAAGGACAAGCTCAGTGATTGTCTGCACTCCTTCAAGTTCCTTGTTCTTACCTTTGAGAGAATTACTAAGAAAACTGTAATAATCTGTAGCTTAGATCACAATGAATGAGCCAGAAAAAAAAATGCAAAACACAGCTTGACTCTTGGTTCCCAGGTGGAGCTTGCAGAATTGGCATTTACAACAGCCATCTGATCTCATTAGATATGGAAGCCATCAAGAGACGATAAGCATGGAATCCCTTAGCACCATTTTTGCAGTTACATTTTAAGAGTTGAACAGCATTTAATGCCAAGCTGGGTAAAAAGGTGCCATTTGAAATATTGCTGTCCTCAAGTGTTGACTTAAGGAAAAGTGCGAGGGTGGTATGAATTCCCCCTAAATCAATAGTTGTGCAGACCTATTGTTAGCTTGCTAGTAGGTGTAAGGGCTCAAAGGGTGAATTAGAAGAGGGAATTTAGAACAGATAATGGGCTTAAGGCTCAGCTGTGTAGCAGCCAGTGGCAAGATGACACCATGTATGTGTACAGTTTCCAAAATGCGCTCAGTGTATGGGAACTGCTCAACAAACTCACGTGATCTGATATGCTTGTTCAGCCAGCTTCTCTCTGCCTGCCAGGTGGGCTTGTCCATAGTCTCTGGTTTCTGTACAACAATCTGGCTTTGGACATGTGTTTCCTCTTAAGAATATGGCTTCAAGAAATAGTTATTTTCTCCTTAAAGTTTCAAAAGCACAAAATGTTGATACAAACCAGCTTTCAACATTTTCACACATCAGTGTAAACATAAGCATAGGCAAGGTGAATGGATAAGATTTAGTGTGCCATTTTTATTTGTATTTAACAAATACTGCTCATAAAAGATAATGCTCACATTACTTGAATAATATAATTGATTGAATGAGATAGTGAAATAAGAGGGCCATTAATGATGATCACAGTAAAGTTTTACGTTAGTACTCCTCTTGAATTTATTGAATGAGGGGATAGCTGCTATGTACACCCTTGGAAATCAGAGAGGTACTTGGTTTTGAATTGTGTTGGGACCAGAGGATGTACTACATAGTTGATTCCTACTGCACTTCTTGCTGGCTGAGACAGGATTTTTTAAAGAACAAGTGCAGCTGATTTTTATTTATTTTAACGTCTTTTCTTTCATTTCAGTGAGCAATAGGTAAGGCTGCTAAAATAAATGGATGCCACCAGACATATAAATGGTGCCTTTGCTAATGAGCCCTCTGTGTCTCACTGAACTGAGATGTCTTTTATCATCTCAGTTACTGATGTGGACACAGGTGAAGAGCTGCATATAAGCTACAGCAAGCAGGAGAACAAGTGGGTAGACATATTCTTTTCAGCTTGTTCTTTGAGGTGAAACTTGGTATGTATAATATACATAAATAAAGAAAAATAATGGTGTGTGATATATATTATATATATTGTATATAATGTGTGATTATATATATAATATATATAAAGCATCATTTGGAGACTACAGACTGTTTTATCAAGTCAGACCCACCCTTACATATATTTTAAGACACGACTGAATCATTAGATCATCCGCCTGGCCTTCAGCATATCAAAGGACATATCATTTCAATCTGTTATGCTTTACTGAATCCAAGGAGTTATTTTTGCATATCAGTCAAAAAGATAACCAGCCAATATAAACATCATGTGCAAATCTTAGCAGTGGTTTTAAAGTTTATGTTCATGTATTCTTATTGATCTCCTCTTCTACATTCTCTGTCACAAGTTCTTTCCTCCTACTGAGTCAGTTGGTCCTGCAAGAGATGGGGGATCATTGGATAAATGTTAGGGATAGCTTCCTCCAAACCAAACAAATGAAACAATAATGAATGCCATGTTATGGGATAGTCATCCTGGGGATAGGGATAACCAGAAATCATCCTGAAAGGCATTTGCAAAGAATCTTCTTGGGAACAGCCACTCATGGAGTCTAGGAGACAAGAAGAAAAGAGGTGTGCTGAGGGCTTCCCTGAACTGAAGATCTGCAAGACAAAAGATATGAGAAATTTCAGATGTGGTAACAGTTAATGTATACTGAATCTAGGTGACAGCTAGTAGGGTGGAGGAGCTCTACAAAATCTGGAAAGCCTTTGAGATGAGATGAAAATTTATGTGGACTCTGTAGCCCATTATAGCCAAAAGGACTTGTCTGAATGTGATGAGTAGTCAGAAGATTTTGAGTAACAACTTATCCTATGGAAGTTAATCACACTCCAAAGAGGAACAGTGTAGAGAAACAATGCTTGTATTCATTGTTTAATGTGAGAGGAAAGGTCGAGTAAGACAGCACCCAGCCCCTTAGCAACACAAGGTAATTCTTCACTGTGTTCCCTAATTATATACCATAAATGTCAGTCACACTTCATGTTAACTGAAGCTAACTGTAATCCAGCTGCATGAACTCAAGATAAATTAGCCAGTTTGTATAGTTTGCTGTTAAATATACTTCAGAATAGGGTGCATCTGATTGCTGGGGGAGGTTGGGGGAAACAGATCTGTAATCTCATCCCATAAATCTCCCCTTCTTATCCTGGAGCACTCTTAAACACATTTCTTAACACAAGATCTGCATCAGCGCAAAATTTTGTCCTTGTCTGTCTGTTGAATCTTCTAATCCTTTTTGCTTGTATAGGGTGAAAGGAATTCCTCTCGAGGCGATGGCAGATCTCTGCTCATAACAGTGACAGAATATTAGAAATCCAGTCCATTGTGTGACATGGGAAGAGAACTTTTACTCTAGATTTCTGTAAAAATTAATATATTAGAAAATGTGGTTATCAGCAAGCCGTTTATGACCAGAAATATTTTCTTATAACTTAGTGCTCCTTATATCTTTAGATTAGACACTTGTAAAATAGGCCATTATGTGTAATAAAAAGCATTTAATGAAACTTTCATTTGGAGGACATTGAATTCAACAGACTTAACTTTGACACTGACAAATGTCTCACAAGAGATGATTTGCATGGAAACCACTGGGGTCTCATTTTAGTTCCTGTAACAAACCAGAACAGTGATTTTATCATTTCAAAGTCATTTATATTAGCCTGGAGCTACATGACACAATGGTAATGCTTAGGATTGTAGCAGTACATCATCTGCATAAGTGGCATAACTTTCACCGCTGTGATAATCATTCCCAGAGCCTATATCACACATATAAACCTGTTTCAATAGGAAAAAAAGAATTCTAATTGATCTATTATTTCCCAGAAAGAGATATTATCATGTAGGACATGGTTATCAAGGTGGAAAAATGGAGCGCAAGGTATGGTATACCTATTGGGTCATCATTTTGCAAACCTTTCAGTAGACACGATGTTTCTACTCCAATTTTTCAGTTACATACAATGGTTAAGTAAGAAACAAATACAATTCACTAATAAAATTACACCAGGTAATTGTCCTCACTGCAAGAAAGAACAATTGGTAGAATCTAATTAATATTCTAAAATGAAAACATTATGTGACTTGGACAGACTCTGGATTCAAATTTTTATTTAAAAACTGTTATATGGTAATAAACCAGACCCACCTAGCTAGAGACACAAGTGTACAAATAAAAAGGGCAAAAAGGAAAATCAATGCAGATGTATAGCCTCCAAAAAGTAGAAGGATCGATAAATACACTCTGATCTTAATACCACAGGGTTAGATTTATTAACCACCTAGACATCTGAGAAAGAATTTATATAAATACTTAAGCCCTCTATTATAAGGATTTATATTTGAAGTTCATCGTTGCAAAACTCTATTAGAGTAGGCAGCCTTTTTACTTAAAAATGCTCCCTAAAGCAGTGGCATTTCTTGTATAAATCACTCCTAACTGCCACAGAAACTGAAATGAGATTTTAAGCTCTGTTTTCAAAAACATCCAAATTCTCTTGTTAAGAACAATTTAGGTAAGATTTTTCAAAGTTATTTGAGGACCTAATGCCACTGATTTCATGAGAGCCAAGAGTTTCCTGTTGCAGTCCAACATCTGTCCTTTCTGGAGTGGGAAAAAAAGGGATCTTCCCAGTAAACCAGGGATCTTCTGGTTGATTGGAGGAGACAGAGGTGGGACAGACTGGAACTCATTTCCCCCGATGGTGTCACTCTTTCAGCATTATCCTAAAAGAGTATGTGGTTTCATGTAGCCTTATCTCAGGCCCTTCTGCATGCAGAAAGTATTCTCAATACCATAGGATACATATAGAAACTCAGGTAAGTAGTTTTTTAGGCAGTATCCTCAGTATCCAGCCAAATATAAAATATCAGTCTTGGAAAAAAAACCCCAAAATTTAACCAAAGAGGAGCTCTATGGACCAGAGGAGAGCCTAGTCCTTGTGATGCTTTCTCTCAAGCCAAATCCTCAGCTGCAAGGCAACTTCATGTCACAGGGTTTAAGCCTAGCTTTGAAGCTTTGAATGCTGTTGACTGAGAGAAACAAATAAGGATACTGAGATAACTAAGTAAGACCAGCCCACATTTCAAGCCTATGGTGAAAACAAGCATAGTCACACTACATTTATAAAGTAAAGTTCCAGAGATGTGGCCTGGGCTCTTTTGAGGACAGACAGCAGAGAAAGGGAGAGGGACTGTTACAGCTTACCCCATTATTATTAACTCCACTCTTAAGTTCTCCCTATTGCATTTATATATTTTCAAAGTTACATGGATTATAATGTATTAATTTTTCACAGTGTCTGGATCTCCCAAGCACTCCCAATGCTCTAAATAGTTGCTGTAAACAGTACAATTCTGGTTTTAATGGTTCTGCTTTTTTTCACCTGAAATTAATAAAAACCACTGGAAGAATTCTTCAAAAATATTACCCTGCCTTGGTGCATGAACACACATGTGAGCAGGTTTGCCGTTTACGACAGTATCTGCTTGAAAGAGATGGATAAGCCGTGGTAGCAGAGGAGGGAGCAATATGTTAGCAGCCCTATCAGGGGAATGTCCCCCATCTACAGATGTGTGTAGCCTGCTTGCTCTGGCTATCAGTCATTTTTCCCATGCACCACTCCACAGGATTTACTTGGAAAGAAATCCTGCTTTTAGAACCCCTTATCGTCAGTCACTGCCTCTGCAAACAGGGCTTTTTTGAGATTTTTAAGCCTATGCTGATTTTTACAAGGAACCAGCCCCTCATGTGATGTAGGACAAACGTCATCCCAGCTTTTCTTAAGTATTTTCTTACAGAGGTATTTTCTGTTGATCAGTACCCCAATAGCACTTTGGCAACTGTGCAAAATATGCATGGCATATCAGGGAATCAAATAGAGTATTTCTAATCATGTTTTAATCTTAACTTAGAGGCAGAAAGAACTGGCATCATAGGACCCTCTGGCTCCGTGGGGAAGTAACAGCTGATGCGCAGATCCACAACAGAGTGCAAAGCATAGCTTGAGACTTTGCACGTTTATCACTACTTACATTAATATATAGAATACTGTGTTATTCGGCAGCTGTAAAAACCTTTAAGGATATCTTGCAGTGCTTGCTGAGACAAAGCTGGTTTTGAAGCCAAATGGCATTGTGCCTGAATAAGAGCTAAATTTGGACAGATAGTTATATTCTTATAATTCTTTCGTGTTTGCCCTGAGTGCCCATGCTATGAGGTTCAGTACTTATATTAAAGAGGTTTAATTTTGTCAAGGTGAAGGGTGTTCAGGCTGCTGAATATTTTGCTTAAGATGGAATTTACTTTCTCTCTCCTTTCCTGGTTCCCTGCAGTTTGCCTCCTGCTGATGGATGATCTTTCCCTAGTGAAGGTATTTTTCCCCAAGTGTGAAATTGATTCCAGCTGACAACAGAGTGTGTCAATCACTTCCCACTTTTGTCATCTTCAAAGACTCCTCTTCCCCTTATTTAAATTGTATTTTCATAATTGAAAATTGCTTTCAGATGACTTAATGAATTCTTCCACTCTATTAAAGACTGAAAGCACATGAAATACTGCAGCTTTCAGATTAAGTGCATTTTTATAGGGAAGCTTTAGCAGAAGCTTCAGCAACAACAGCAACAAATTTTCTGCATTAAAGCATGCCCTCTAAAGAAGCAAATCAGAGTGGTAGAAATGGCATTTCCCACCAGCACCCCTGCAAGAAAACAAGTATTAAATTATATTTTGACCTTATGGATATATTTTTAAAGCTTCTGAATTGCTGGAGCTGCCATCAATCTCCTAACAGCTAATGTGACCCATTGATCAACTGAGATTTGTATTCTTTGTGGTTAATATACTGCTGCATCTTCCATTGTGGTGTCTCTTTAGAAGGATAAGGCTGACCCTGGAAAGCATAAATGCTGATGGTGAAATATACTGTGTAATCTCTATTAGCTATCCACAGTTAATCTCATGATAGTAAGTGGAGGGAGGCATAAACTGTTTTCATATGATGATACCCCCGATCACTGGGCCTTGAAATGCAGACGTGCTCAGCAAAGTAGGAGTTGATAAATACAGCTGAACTATTGAATCATCTAAAGCTTTGCTTTTGAGGGACTGTAGTGCAAATATCTGCTTAAATCTTTGTTATTTATTCATGTAGTTTACTTAAAAGTAGCTTAACTCTGGACACCATTTCTGTACAAAAGTGTGAGCCACAGTTTCTTTATAATCTAAAAATAAATAGCAGTTTCCAGACTTGGAAACAAGAGGGTTTTAAATCTTAATACTGTTTCATTTGGGTTTTTTTTATTTTTTTAAGAAGCTGACCAGTGAAACAGTATGTACTAGTGGGTTTCAACACATGGCTAAAAGCCAGTATCTCCTGGATTAGAATGAGTCAGACTGATTTACCAGGCCCAGTTATCTACCTACTCATTCAAATGCAAATCTAGAATAACTCCTCTAAGTTACCCCAGTTTTGCCCTGGTATGCATGATGTCAGAAATGGGACTACTGTGTTTATACACATAAATCCCCTTGCCCTTTTACTGACCTGGATTTGCATTTCACTTCCACTTTTTTTTCTGTAGTATTGTAGACAGACTTCTTGTGGTTGGATGCCTTTGAACAGCACACCTCAGCAGTGCATAAAACTCAAAAAAAGGAGAGAGGAAAATTAAGAAAGTGCGTTGGTGAGCAAATGAGACATAATACATACAGCCTAACAAGGACATAATTCTGTTTCCACTTGAAGCTGAACTATAATGCCCTGACACAACAGAATTATATGTAGGTTTGTAAGCTACAGCGTGGTAAATGTAGGTTTAAACCATCACAGCCTTCAAAACACTTACCTCTGGTTCAAATTATCTGAGCTGAAATCACAGTCAAGCACAATAACCCAGCTCTGTGAAACAGGGAAAAGTACTAGTTATTTATTTCACAGGTTTGTCATAGATAAATAATGGTGTGATAAAAATACTGTAGGTGCTACAAGGCAAAGCAACTCAGTATTATACACAGTGTTTTGGGGAAAAAAAAAAAAAAAAGTGATTCATTTTACAGATTATGTAATGTATACCTGAGCCAGGGCATCCCTGGCATATGACATGAGGTGTTTGAATGTGGACAAACTGAGGCATATACTGATTTTGTATTATCTCCCAGTTTATTTCAGAAAAGGCCTAACAAAACAAAACAAAACAAAAAAGGAAAAGTTCTGTCCTTTTCTATTAGCTTTTTCTTAACTATCACAGCTGAGATGTCTTAGAGGCACAGCATAAATCTCACAGCTGAGAACGCTGTAGTGGCTCTAGGCCATCTTTCAGAATATCACTTCTAAGTTGTAGAGTAGTATAATTTAAGGCTGTCCTGCAGTACCATCCGCATCAAAACATATTTTTAAGGGAGTGTTAGAGCTGGCTGTATTGGCAGAGTCCTTCCTTACCAGGCCTAGGAATTCTAGCAGCAGCAACACTTGAGATAAGGGGTGAGGATCCTATTGTAGACATGTCTTACCCAGTCCCTGATGAGCTTTTTTATTGCCAGTGCTTTAGCTAAGGAAAGCTGAATTTTGGTTTCCTGCTTGTGAGCAAAGCTGTAGGGCATTCAGGCCTCCCCATCCAAGTTCCATCCAAATTGTATGAACAAGAACATGTCCTGTGTATTCAGGCTTTTCCCTGCCAAGAGCTTCACAGCTCAAAGTCTAGTCCAAATATGTCTTTGCTCATAAATAGCATGGGCAGTTTTCAGAACCAGACTTCAGAACCTGCTCAGATCCACATGTAACTTACAGTAGCCACAAATCTATAGGGGTCCTTGATGTAATTCCAGTCCTACTTCACAGACATGGAGTGACCACATCAGGAGTGATAGTCCTAACTCATGCCTTTAATACTAAAGTTCTGCATGGACACCTCAAAATATTTGGAAGCAGCTCTTTCAGGTTGCTTTTTTGAGACTGACCCTAGTGACCAAAAACAACCACAAAAAGCAAGGCCCTTCCTTCTCCAGCAGGCCCATTTTATCAGCAGTGAAATTCAGGAATGGGAAAACCTGAATTCCTTAGAAGTCTCATCTACAAGATGCTGGGATTCTGAAAACTCCAACCGAGCAAAACCTGCATACTTGCCTGGAGATAAACCAAGAGACTTCTGAGATACTTACAGGCATTAATAAGGTCTCCCCTCAGCCTTCTCTTCTCCAGACTAAGGAGTCCCAGCTCTCTCAGCCTTTCTTCATAAGGGAGATGCTCCAATCCTTGAATTTTCTTGGCACTGATCTTGTACTTAAATAGAAAAATAATTTTTTTTTTTTTAATTAAATTGGAAATGACTGGCAAGTATTGGATCTGGTATAGGAAATAAGATGAAAGAGCTGTTAGGTTCAGCTCCCTGTGAAGCTGTGTCTTTGAGCATTTATCTTAGCCAAGGTGAATTACCCACTGGAAGGACCCACCACTCTCCACAGGGTCTGGATGCAACCTAGTCTGTTGCATCAAGGTTAGCTAATTCCCCTATCATTTCACGGGGACATAACAGTACTAGTTATGCATATTACTGCACATGCATGGATATTGATCCAAAGCAAGCAGAGTCATGGGTTTTTTTCTGTATTTCACTGTGTTCTTACCATTTTGTCAGACACACATAAAGTTGGAAAACAGGAAAGCTAAGAGAAAATGGTGATCAGATATTCTAGAATAGGATGTGGTAGATACAGTTCCTGACACTGCATAGATTGGATATTAGGAAAAATTTTTACACTGAAAGGTTTATTAAGGATTGGGACACGCTGTCCAGGGAAGTGGTTGAGTCACCATTCCTAGCAGTTTTTAAAAGACAGGTAGACATAGTGCTTAGAGATATGGTTAAATGACGGGTTTTGTCAGTGTTAGGTTGACTGCTGGACTACATGACCTGAAAGGTCCCTTCAAACTCTGGCAATTGTATGGTTCTATGATTCAATGATTATATATGATATTTGGCATTGGAGAAATAATTTTCCATCTGAGTTTTTTGTGCTAAAAATTGTGATGCTAAAAAGATATTGCCAAGAAGGAAACACTCAAGTCATGAAGCAAGGAAGTGAAGTGGTATGAAATGCCATGCTATTGTGGCTGTGTTGCTAAGCTGAATTGGACTGTGCACCTTTTGATGTTTTATCTGTAAATTGTTGCTTAATAAAAGTTGCCTCATTTGCAGAGTATTTGAAGAAAAAAATGCAGGTAAGTGGTATATAACTTAGCTTCAACAAAAGTTCAAGAAACTAATGCATTTAACTAAATCCAAGGAAAAAAGAGAAATATTGAGGTCCTTCCCCTCTTCAATTCTTAGTTTGTTCTTACTGTTATCATTGCTGGGGCATTGATCTTGGGGAGGAGACGGACATCTGATGCTCTCTTACTGTTCCTACTGAAAAAGTACTTTTGTTATTTTGAGTTATTACCAAAAACATTAGAAGTTAAATAACACTGTGAAAATAAAAAGTGAATTATATTTTTTTCCTACATTCTTTATTTCAAAATGGATAATGCCTAACTGTCTTCCTAGGTTCTCGCAAGCCTTTTCTTATTCTACAGAAGAGTTAAATCCTGCAAAATAGAGCTTCGCTAACCATTTCGTTTTATTTAAAGACTGCCTTCTGGCACCAGAAAAAGAAATGTATATAGGCATGGATGGTCACTTGCTATAGACATGAATACAAAGTTAGAGAGGGCAAGTAAGATTATAATGAGAAAAAGCTTTTGAAATAAATGAGTGCAGAAAACTGGGGCAGTTACAAATCATGGATTTTCTTTTGGATTGATGTGCACCGATATATAAATTAGGAAATATTACTTGCACATCTAGAAAAGAACAATTATAATATGAGTTGCAATGGATGTAGCTCTAATTAGGGAAATACAGATAGGATTTTTTTTTTCTATTCAGAAGCTTAAGGGAGACTCAGGAAGGTAGAAGGAAATATTTCTTAATATCATTAAAGCTTTTCATAACCACTTATAGAAACTAAAAGCCCCTGGGTAGAATGAAGTTTGGGGTCTTACTACAGCATAGGAAATGACATAGTGGATAACTAATACTTATTTCCCATATTTTATCCTGAGCTGATTTCTAGTTCAGGTACCTTGAATATGAAGATAAATCAGACCTGTACATGAGAAATTTCTTCGTAACCCCAAAATAATTATTGGTAGCTATAATTTTAAAATTATATCCTTTTACACATTTATTCTACAATTAACAGGGAAACCTTATGGAGTTACATGACCTATTAAATTTCATTAGACCTTTTTAACTAATATTTTCTTGGCTATTACTTTATTTTCTTTATTTTCTAAATTGCATATAGTCCCTGGATGGTGAAAAACAATACATTAGAAAACTTTTTTAACTGTACAATAACTTTCAAACTAACTAACTTTTAAACAACATTCATCTACTGCCATGATATCAGTGGTAAGGTCTGTTAATGGCATATTTATGTTGAAATATATATACACACCATTATTATAGCTATCATTACATACTGCACTTCCTATGTAGGCATATAGTATCATATTTGTAAAAAAAATTTAATTAGAAATGAAGGTTCCATTATTGAAAATCCTGTATTTACTCCAATTTCTTGTATTATGTGTTGAACATAAAGCCAGTGAGCTGAAAAAATTATTTGAATCATCTTCTTTTCCTAAATGAAGAAATTGTAAAACAATAGAAAATAATTATCCATGATGCAATAAAATCTCATTGACTTTTAATCTGCATCCTTTCTTCCAATAAATGTATTCCATTTTCCAAATCAGCAGAATAGAAGAGGACATATCTTAACTGCTATCTAATTTCAAGGCTATGCTTAGATGAAGATAACATTGTTTTAGTATCCTTGTATGCATCATCAGCAAACTCCCAATAAAGGCCTCTAGGCATTTGGAGACATATTCTTTTCTCATTTACACCACAAAAAGTCCATTCATGAAAATTAATTGAAAGGAGAATTTACACTGAGTGTAAATCCAGTTTATGAAAGGCTGTTAAACCTGACAATATGAATTTACTTCAGGATGAAACTCATTAGATGCTATTTCAACCTGATACAAAGTATTTATAAATTAGGTTTTATCTCTCTGTGTTTTATTGCTTATTTTAGAAAATTTCACTTTAATATGGATTGCTACTCTAAAAGCTATTCATTTAGAGCAAGACTAGAAAGTCATGTCTGTCTTCTGTCACACTGGCAAAAGATACCCTGCAATGCAAGTTTAAGAAACAGCAAGAAATGGCATACACATGCATTCTTTCTCTGAGAATACAGTATTAAATGCAAAGTTATTCCAATTTTTGTTCAGTTCTACATAAATTATTGTATTAAGTCAGATTGTTGTTGAATACACTTGTTTGGAGCTTGGATGCATTGTATCTAGTTTTAGTCTAGGACTGTAACTTCATCACAGCTAAACTTTAGGCTGCTTTCCTTTAAGAGAAAGAAACACGGGTACCTCCCAGAGATGCTGGGTGACCCTGCCTTAAATGTTCGGGTTTTTTCAGGAGGGGCTGTACCGCCTGCTAGAGGTGTCTGTTTCTCTCCACTGTGTGTCTAAACAACCGCTTAGACTACATACCTAACTAAAGTCAAGTGAGATTAATCCAACTGTTAATTATTTTTTTTTTCCCTGAACTTGCAGGCTGCAGCAGTTGGAGATTGCATCAGCAACACGGAATTCATCTGGAAGAAAAAACAAAATTATATCTCCTTTAAGTGGCATACACATGATTGCAAAGTTCAGACACTAGAAATCAAATTAAAAGACCTTTAAAAAGACTCTCAAGTTTTCAAAGTCGGCCTTACATTTTATTTTAGAAAGCAAATGAGTATCTTTTTTTAAGCCTCAAGATTTCTTAGTCTTACAGTTAATTTGGTTTTGCTCTCTGGAGCTTGACTTTCAAAAAAGGATTTTCAATAGGATTAACACATAGGATTGCCAGGATAACAGCTTTCAACCACAATATTTCTAGTAGCTAGATGCTGGGCGATTCACCCAGTCTTTCTCTTTTGTTTTGCTGGAATATTACAGCATAGAATAATGAGAAAGTGAGATTGTGTTGGATAATTAACCCTGGCAATCTAGTCAATTCAGGAAGACGATGGATCCTCTCTCTATTACTTTTATCACCATCTGAAATCATTGATTTAACACAGAGCTTGTTTATTTTTTTCCCATAGTCAATTAATTTGCCACTAATAGCAGGCAGAGCACAAGAACCAATAGTAAAGAGTGTGAAAGGGGATTTATATGCCTGTAATTCATGTCACTGAAAGCACACTAGAGGCTCAAGAGCTTCTCTTAAGGACAGATACAATTGTGTGTGTAACAGTGTAATTGACCACACATTTACCCTTGTTTAATAAAATTTGGACAGGCACAGAATAGCACATTTGACTGAATGTACACGGTGGAGTAATTACATTGAAGAGACTAAATGTAAGTCAGAGCTGGGAAGTAATGAATACAGAGCATTTAATTATACTGTAAGCAAACACATTAAGTCCTGCCAAGAATGTGAAGGTGAACATTGGTTGATTCAGCAGGACAGTAAAATTGCAAATGGAAAGCAGAAAGGATGCACAGCTTTTCAACAATGCAAGAGAAGGATTCTTAACAATATAAGCTCTTGGGATCAAAACTGTGCATCAGATCAACCTTGGGATAAATTATATATTCCACATTTATCCACAGTCTTGCTAATTAAAAACTTTGTCTCTGACATTACTTGAAAATTACCTATTCCTCCTGTTTGCCATTTATTAAAATTATATTTTAAAGATACTGTTGCTCTGTTGTGTTTGTATTTTGCTTGGTCAAGATTCATGCAGCCTGAATTCCAGGAATTCCATAGCTTAACAATGTGGACTACTTTTTATTCCTTCTCATATGACACCGGACAAGACATCTGGATGTCTGTGTGTCTTTAGAGAGCATGAATGGCAGGAACTTCTCATTGCCTTAAGTTAGGCTCTGCCCTTTCTATCACTTTTCCCTTACGAATTATACTCTTTTCCTGGTTTAGTGCCAAGTACAAAAAGTTAAAAAGATGAAGGAGGAAGGGTGAAGCTACAGCTGTAGGTGATGGGTCTGGAGGGAAATAAGTGTAACCTACCCAGTGTAAGACCAGAAAAGATAAAATGAGAGAGACTGGGTAAGTCACAAGGAAAGAACATTTCTGTGGATAAAGTACTAAAATGAGATCAGAGTTCAGCCACAGACTCACATTTAGGATAATCTTTAACTTGGCTCTGTGTTTTGCCCTACTAATCTAAGCTAAAGCTGTCCCCAATAGTCTGTATAATACTTCCAAAATGTTAATTTTTCTCCACTGATAATACCAAAATTCTGCTTGTGCCTTATTTTAGCTCCATGACCTGTAGCTTTATTGCTCCCAACTCCAAAATATTGCTGCTAAATTAATCTTTCTCATTACTTTGTTGGTTGTAGAGTTGGTTGTGGAAAAAATAAAAAGAAAGGGAAGGAAGCTATTCATCAGCAAAGTCAGGTTACCACGTACCTCCATGATGTCTTTTCTTTTCCAATTGTCTTGCATCGTTAAAATCCACAGGTCAATTGAATGATAGCAGATGGGATCTGGCCAGAAAAGACCATGGGAACCCTGTGGTGAAAGGGAAACAGAATTCAGTTGCAAAGTGGCACCAAATCAATCTTCTCAATTCGTAGGTGGCCATGAAATCTTTGAATTCTTTAATATTTCATAAATAACCCAAACTCAAAAGAACCCCGTAGAGTTCTCACAGATTTAGATCTCTCCTAATGATGATTTTCTGCTGAAACAACTCTCATGCAAAACGTAAGACTGTCATGTATTATCCTCTTTAAGACACGGGACTAAGACCTCAGCAGATCTGAGTCCTGGTCTCCAGTTCTGCCACTGACAAACTGTGAATCTTCAAAATCATCATCTTGCATCTATGAACATGTTTTTCATTTTTGTTGGTCTGTCTTCTGTATAAAACTGAAAACTGCCTGCAGCAGTGATCACTGAAAATGCCTTATGTATGTAGACAATGATCTCTAGTGGGCACTTATGTGTAACATAATGAACTAATGAAAAGTACTCCTCAGTTATCTTGTTTCTGGGAGCTCTTCAGTACTCATTTTCATCCCAAATTTCCTGACGAACCTTGGTTTAAATGGGTTGGAGTAATTAATTACTTAGCCATGTGCAAATGTTCTACGTCTAAACAAGGACATCTGGGTGTATTTTTCTGAGCTGCCCTTTATCAACAACATTGTAAACAATATTCTGTGCAAGTTAAACCAATTGTTTTCAGACTAATCCTGTTTGGGTTATGCTTCATCATGAAGTTTTTTCTCCCAAAGAAAAGGTATTTCTGCAGTTGCAAATATCAGACGGGAGAAAACAGGCACTTTGAATTCAGTCAATAGTGAAATGTCTCGTTTTTTCCTAGGGATAAAATCCATCAAATGTGTTGTTTTCTCCTAGTAATTAATTTAATTATTATTGTAAAATGTTTAGTCAGATTTATGAAAGTGTATACTTTGCCAGGAGGTTTAATGGTTTAAGAGTTACTTTCTGGAGGTTATTATAAATATACAGTCAATAACATTCATGCCTGTATAAACAATATCGATTTCAGCCTCTCACTGTGGTAAACTATTCTAAATCCTCTTTTTTTTTTTTTTTTATAGTAACATAATAACTCTTAAGACTTTCATAAAAGCAAATAGCAGCAAAACATAACTCTACTTAAAAAATGAGTGCCTTTACATGTACTTAGCAGTCTGGAGCATAATGTTTAGGTATTGTGAGAGGAATAAGCACTGGGAAAGAAAAGGAACATGTAATTTAAAGGATACTTCATCTACCTCCACCCCTGACGTGCAAGTTTGAACAGCAACTGAGGGATTGAGCTTGACATATCAGAACTGAAGTACAGGACCTAAATCTGCTCTAAATGTGTGTGCACAGTGGGTCAGGTCAGGGGCAGGCTGGTAGTGCTTGAAAGATTGTCAGCCAAGTGTAGGCAAATGTCATGGTTTAACCCCAGCCAGCAACTTAGGACCACGTAGCCGTTCACTGACCACCCCCGCACCCAAGTGGGAAAGGGAGGAAAGGGAGGAAAAAGACCTTGCATGTTGAGATAAGACAGTTTAACAGAACAGTAATGGAAGAGAAAATAACAGTAATGGTAAAAGAATATTCAAAATGAATAATGCAATGCAATTGCTCATCACCTAGTGATTGATTGCCCAGCCCACCCCAAGTAGTAATGACCAGATCCCTGCCCCCTAGCCAACCCCCATTTATGTACTGAGCATGACGCCTATGGTACGAAATATCCCTTTGGCCAGTTTGGGTCAGTTGTCCTGTCTGTGCTCCCTCTCAGCTTCTATGGGAAGCTAGAAGAGTCCTTGACTGCTTAGCAACAACAAAAAACATTAGTGTATTATCAACATTATTCTCATTTTAAATGCAAAACATAGCCTTATACCAGCTGCTAGTAAGAAAATTAACCCTATCCCAGCTGAAACCAGGCCAATAAGTTTTTTAATTATTAAGAAGTTCAATTTATAGTTGTCTCCTGTATAGCTCAGAATGCAAGGTTAGGGGATATATTTTCCAAGAGACAGCAACCCATATCTGCATAATATTCCTTTGAGTGCTGATAATTTTGAGATTAAGAATAGAGTTAGTGATGGGAAAAAAAGGGCCTATATCTTTTACTAGTCACTTATGAAGTGTCAACATAAGTCCAGCTCATAGCAACTAAAAATATTTTGTATTGATTCTATAGTCACCTATAGGTGCTATAAAATATAAAGAAGAGCTTACCTGCCAATATGTTCTGGACTTGTTTTGTTTTTCTTGGATACTGTGCAGCCCACCAGACTAGAGTGTAGATTGATTTCTGCTGAGGTCCATAATTTATATGAGGTTTTTCAACAGGTATTGGACACCTGTCTGTGGTTAATGGTAGAGTTAAAGCTTATAAGAAAAGAAACTGAGTTGCTGATTTTAGCCCTGAATCTGATATTTCCAGCAGAGAACAGAGTGAGCTTTGTTTCCTGAAAGTGCAGGCCTTGCAAAAGTAGTTATAGTTAGAACTTTTAAAGGTCAGTATTTGAGTAAGACTTTGAAGATGAAATATTGAAGGATTGAATCTATTGCATTGAGGATATAGGTCAAAAATAGCTGTAACCAACCAAAAAATAATCCTGAAATACGGGCTAGTCTCACTTCAAATTTATAGCTTTTTCTTAAAGTTTGGAAACCAAAAATTGAAGAAGAGTGTATTTGCATAGTTGAAACTAATTTCACAGGCCTTGATAACTTGTTTTAGCTGAGGCTTCTCATTTCAACTGGGTTTAGTCTGCAAGTATTGGTTATCTGGGTGTTTAGTCCCCTGGCTGTTCTCAGTTTGTTACAGTCCTTTCTGCAAGGTTATTGTTAAAAGGTTTGGAAATAAAAGAGATGAGAATACTAAATTATTTCTGGATCCTCTATTGACCATTGGTACAAACTGAGGTTGGTCTTACACTGTCTTATCTGTAGTGTTTCTCTGAGTGCTGTGCTACAGTAAAGATTTTCCTGTATCCAGAGCCAAATTAGGTGCAGGATTTTGAAATAAGTCTCCACCAATCATGGACAATGCTGAGATTACTGGTGTTTGCTGAAGTTTATTGATATATCTGAATAAATTCCATTTAATAAGGATTGCCTTTAGTGTGAAATTATGGATTCCTCGAGATGCAGTCCAGAATCCTGCTATCAAATATGCTAGGTCTTGCTTCTCCCCCTTTGCTTTTGTTCCCCTGTTTCATTTCTTTCCCGTTCTGTTCCTCATGCAGTCTTTCCCTTTCCCCACAGGGACCCTGGTACTCTTCTGTAAGACAGTTTAACATCTTCTTCCGAAAAGAAGAGTTATCCATTTGGGACTGTGTTCATATTCTGTTGAGTTTCCAAAGATCTGTCAAGTGACAGAGCCAGCACAATATAATCATGACAAGAAGAACAGTGGAGAAGGTAACTGTGAGAGAAACAGCCCTCCTTCTCCTCAGCCATGGCAACAAGCTGTTATGTCAGCTTTAAGGATTTATTGGAGAGGATAAAGTGGTGCAAAAAAAAAAATAATTTACTATTTGAATTAACACATCCTGCATGGCCTAGGATTTCTTCAGTTGAAGACTGCTCTCCGGAACACATTCCTTCTCATGTCCTTAGTTTTCATGTTAGTTTGGAAAGCCACTTCCAACTCTCACCACTAAGTTCTTTGTTAACTAAAAATAGTGCTCCTACACTAGATGATCTGGATATTTAAAGAAGGACAACTATGCACTCCATGTACCTTTGACTAAAGTTACTTCTTCTTACTCTCTTATAAATCAGGGGGCATGAGAAGTTTTTTTAATGCTCAAGATACAATTACAACAAAAATGCAGAATGCTTTATTTATTGCCATAATTTTCCTCCAAAACAAATAATCTATCTCAGTCTAATTAAATTACTTAATACTCATGGGCAAAGAATGTCTATTCCTTTGTTAGGATCCAGCAGGTGCCAACACTGGTTGCTGATCCACACAACTGACCCGCTTGTATCTTTCTACATCTTGGCTGAGAGGTCCCATCAGTCCAGTGACGGAGTCATTCCCTGGTTCTATCTACCATGAACAAAGCAGAGAAGTGTCCTTCAGCCTACATCCAGGGGATGTACAACTCACTGGTCTAAGAGGCCTTATTTGTTGCTATGTTCTTTACATTGAGTACAGCCTCACCTCCATGTGATTTGCCACACTGTGTCCCCCGAGGATATGACTAGATCACAACTCCATTCTGTAATAAATCAGAAATCAAACATGCTGGGCGTCCAGCAGATTTTGAAACAGTCTAAAGCTGGAGACATTGCTTCACTGAAGTTTTAATCCGCAGTTGTACGGTGAGTAGGGAAATTGGCACAGTGGTAAAACCTCACTGCCAACAGGAAAACATTCCTCTGTTTGAAAGTTGCACTTTGAATTGCAATGGGGAACCTGCTCATATTTTGATCTAATTGCAGTGGCCTGAATGTTATAAAATTCAGATCACCAAGACTTACATTTGTGCAGGATTTGCTGCAGTAGTCTTCACACGTATTTTTTGAAGATGTCTTCTGAAATCACAGTAGCTCCTCTCTGTCTGAAACCTGGATCATGCTCAGTGTATCCTCAGAGTCTATGTAAATGAGGCCATGAAAAACTGTCACCGTGTTGTTTACACTGCAGTAGCTGCTACTTTTATTTGGTAAACCACAACTGGAATTTCTCCTATATCCAGCAATACTTAAATTTCCTAATCAATTTGTCATTCCTCCAAGACAAAGAATGATGTAAACAAAAAGCCCACAAAGCAAACCAGTCCTACCACAGTAGGAGCTAGCAGAAAACAAGAAACTGATATTTTCACAATGTAAAAGTAATCGAACTTTGTCCTGTAGAGGTTCTCACAAAATTTTGACTTTAGTCACATCTCCTACAATTATATTTCAGCTGGACTCAAAGAAAAGCCTCTTGTGGAGGAACTGAAGGTGGCATGTCTCAAACTCATTTCCGTTGAATAACTGAAATGTTGATATACTCTGCTGCAATGTGAGTGTATATCCTGAATTTACATTTGAATCTTTGACAGAGAACATTTTGTATATCCAGTCAGATGCTGTGATGAGGCTTCATGTGTGCAAAGAGCACTCATGATATGTGGCATCCTTATAGAAAATTCAGTTTTAGAAGTGCTAAAAATTCATTACTTCAAAATAAAAGACATGCAAAGATAACTTCAAAAATCGCTTGCTATTTTTGAAATTCTTTAGTGTGCATTTCTGAATATTATCACACTTACTGAATATTATCCATTTACAATATAAAGGCAGTTGTACTGGATCACATCAGGAGTTCACCAACAGCACCCATAATGGATTACTGTCTCCATGGAGCAGTGTGTAGGTGAATGCTTGTGGAATGGGCCACGGGATTCCTTCACTTCTCTCTCCCATAGCAAGAAAAAATCTTGCACATATGTACATTGCTTTTTCCAGGCTACAGTCCATTTTTCTGCTTCACCAAAATCTCTTGAGGTTCTGGCTATGCTTTTCCTTTCACCTTTCTGTTTAATCTCTGGCTCTCCTCAGCTCACCCCTCCTGGCCTTATTCAAGCCAGACATCCATTGCTCAAGGACAAGGAAGGCTGAGGGAATGATCCAGGGCAGGTGGTACATTTCTGTTCATGTGTTTTGCCATACCACCAGGTAGAACACAGCCAGGGAGCTTCTACCAGCTCCTTGGGTGCCTTCAGTGAGAAAGTAATGGTGTCAGGGAATCCCATGCTTTATGTCCCTCAACTGTGGGTTTTTTTCCTACTTTTGAGCCTGTGACATTCACCACCATCATTCACTGCTCCTCAAAATTATTTTCTTTAGCTCAGATTCTTTTCTGTAGCCCCTTTACTTTGATTTTGTTTGGGAGGAGGTGATGCCATTCCAAAAGAAGATAACCAGAAGGAGCAAATAACCTAAATGAATGTTTAGAGATCTGTAAGAAAACAGCGTGTGTATCTGATTGCTCCTCTAATGCTGTCTCATCTTCCAACTATTTTCAGCTCAGGGAAGTTTTTGAACTGGATGTCGTTCTGTACATTTTATAATCTTTCAAGAATTTCATTTCAACACGCTTGTCTAGTCAGCTCTTAAACCAATGTAAATTTTGGCTGCACATAGTATTCTTTCACATGGAGGTCCACAGTGCTAGCATAAGTTTTGTGTAAAACCACTGCTTTTTTGTTTGTTTGAAAATAACTCCTAATATCATTATTTGGTGATCCATAGTTCTTCTCTGTAAAGACAGTGATAAATAATTGAGTCAAATCTACCTTCCCCATGACACTCTTAATTTTACAGAAGCTTATCATATCTCCTCTGAAGTGTTCTGCTTTAAGGACTAAGAAATCCTCACCTACTCAGCTGCTACCTCTAGATAAGCTTTCTATATATTTCAACCCTTGTTGCCTTTCTCCCAGCTCTTTCCTATTCCCCTCTTTAGGATGAGGGGAAAAGCACCCCACACAATGCTCCAAGGGCTTGCAAAACAGAATCAAGCTATTTATACCAACATCTACCATCTTGTTCAGTCCTTGTTACCTACAATGGAAAAGATAGATGATCTCACTACAGGAAAGACATTGAGATTCTGGAGTGAGTCCAGAGAAGGGAAACGAAGCTGGTGAAGGGTCTGGAGCACAAGTCTTATGAAGAGTGGCTGAGGGAACTGGAATTGTTCAGCCTGGAGAAAAGGAGGCTGAGAGGATACCTTATTGCTCTCTACAATTACCTGAAAGGAGGCTGTAGAGAGGTGGGGCTCAGTCTCTTCTCCCAAGTAACAAGTGATAGGACAAGAGGCAATGGCCTCAAATTGTGCCAGGGGAAGTTTAGATCAGATATTAGAAAAAATTTTTACACCAAGAGGGTTATCAAACATTGGAAAAGGCTGCCCGGGGAAGTGGTAGAATCGTCATCCCTGGAAGTATTTAAAAGACAGGTAGACGTGGTGCTGCGGGACCTGGTTTAGTGATGATTTTTGTCAGTGCTAGGTTGATGGTTGGACTCAATGATCTTAATGTTCCCTTCCAACCTAGAAAATCTATTATACGATTCTATTCTATCCCACGGGAAAACTTTTTTCCTTGTCTCAATTTTATTGCTCTTCCTCACCTTTTCTTTTTCCCCATGGTCAAAGCTGCCAAACAAGCAGTCACAGACCTCAAAGGATGGGGAGGACAAGCCCTGAGGTGTAAATGGAAGGCAAGCTGAAAACCCAGATGTGCAAACCGCAGCACTTGTGACTTCAAAACCTTGGGAACTACCATGTTACAGGAAAAAGCACACTGAAAATGCCTTGGATTTTACAAATGGAAAAAAAAAATGGATGCAATTGCTGTTATCAAAATGAAGAGCAAGTGGATAAAAAATGTGTGAAGAGGGAGGGGAAAACCTCAGCAGGGGTTGTGAGTTTACAGTTCAATGTTAAAATTGCTTGAGCATTCTTCACAAGATATAGAGCAATAAAATCTCAAAGGCACCTACACTCCATTAAAACTAAGCTAAAAATAGTCCAAGGGACTAGTCATATAAATAGACATATTTTGCAAGAAAAGAAACAATGAAAGCTGTTCACAAGATATATTTCTGGTCAGAAAATGTTTTCAGCTGTTTGACTGAATAAGTAATTGTTTCTCAACAGAGAAACAACAATCGTCTGTTCTGTTCACATTTCCACATATGCGGTTTCCACAGTATTGTATGGGTAGGAATGAGAGAAGAGATTTTCTACAGAACTATACCAACACCTGGTTTTGACCCATGTGAGTATGTCAGAGACTCTAAATATGTATCAGAATGCACTAACCTAAGAAAAATTACTATCTTTTACTGTTGATACCATCTTTTTACTAATTTCAACACTCACACGGTATACAGCATTACAGGCCAATGAACCCTCTCCTGCAAGATTTAACACATTTGATAATATGCATATAATCCCCCTAACTACTGTAATTATTCATATGTTTAAACTAATGCATGTGTAAACACATGTACAGAGTGAAGACAGCTGCCATTTATTTTTTTAATTTCAAAGTCATAGCCTAAATACTGGGAACAGGGATTTCAGAAGCTCAATTTTCACATTATTATTTGTTCTATATTTTCCTAGTCTGGAGAGGAATACGGCAAATATTTTAGTTTGGGGGGAAGCAGGAATCCATCTGTGACTGGGAAATAACATTGTACTGCCTTACCATCACAGCAGCTTCCCTGGAGTCTGTTGTTGGAACTGACAGCAGAGTGGAGCTGATGGTGCTTGCAGTACGCAGAACGACAAACACTACTCGCTTAGCAACTGTACAGCCCATTCACTTATAAGTAATGCTGAAGCAAAGCCTAACTCTCATTTTCCCACCCCTCCAACAAGTATGCACTTTTCTCAGTATTTGACCTGTGGAAGCACATATCTCTCTCTTGCCAGTTTTCATATCGTGCCAGATTTCTTGCCATGATCTTTATCCCACAACCCATCTCATGAAAATGGAACGGGCAAGACGCAGAAATAATGTGACATTTGGGTCTCACCTGAAAAGGGAGTAAGAACGACTGAGATACAGGATTTCCACTACCAGGGATTATAATAAACTCTCAAATGGGATATGTGACTTTTCACACCAGGTTTGAATTCAACTGATGGAAATGATGAGCTATTCACTCAACTCTACCAGTGATGTATCCCACTGCAAAACTGAAACATCACCAAAGAGTTAGTCATGTAAAACCCATGAAAGTAAGAGCTCAGACATGTGGAATGCAAATTGTTCACCTCCGATGAGCACTGTATTCACTAGATTGATTTTAAATGGCTGCATAAGTGTGCTCATACATGTTGAACCTGTATAAAAAATTAAATAACTCCCAGCGGGATTTTTCTGGTATTACACTCTGAAATTGAACTTAACTTGAACAACAGAGTTTAAATACCTTGGGAAGTAGTTCATCATAGCATGATTTTAATTTTCATTGAGAACTATAAAAGCTAAAAAATGTGGGTGACAGTCATTTTGAACAGCGTCTCATCCAGGGTGTGAGCCAAATTCATTATTCCCAGTATAATTCCAATGACTTCCATCAGATCTGGTATGGTGTTTCCAAGTGAATCAAGTAGATGTAATTTTTGATTTTAGGTTCCTGACAGTGATGCATAATCAAGCCACCATTTTGTATGACTCAGCACAGTGGATATTGTTCAATATACTTGTCTCCTTCTTAAAAACCTTGGAAAAGAGAATGCTTGGAATTTTATCCATTGACACTCTCTGAATCTGCTTTACCTTAGTGTCTTGATTTGATCGTTAAGACCCTATATAGAAGATTACTGTCACTTCCTCTGATTACTGTCACTTCCTCTATGTCATCAAGTTCATTAAGCTTACTGGCTATTTGGTCTTTCTGTTACTGAACTTAGTCAAAATACCTCTTGGTACAGAGCACCTCTGGCATGTAGCACCACTTGATCTAAAGTTTATTCCAATTTAAGCAGAACTTGGGTGTTCTATTGTACATTTGAACCACTAATGGATTTTTTTGGTAATTTCATTCAACTTTCACGCTCCAGTTCTTATCCTCTAGGACACAACTGAAACTGAGCTTTTTAAACCAAAAGTCAATATGTTCAAGTAAAGTTCAGAAGTTACCAAACAAATTTGTGATTTGATGCCTGTGAAATTAGAAGCCTGGAAAGATCAAGTTAAATTGAAGCCATTTCCTGAACGCAGAAACACAAGAGAGTCTGAGCTTCTCTCACTTTGTAAATACCTTAATTCAAACCCAGCAGAGCTGATAGCAGACTGGCACCACAAGGTAGTTTCTTCGGTGTTTAACATATAAATCACTTTGGTTTACTGCTCACAATCATCCAAATGTTTTCATCATGCTGTATCAAGTAACACTAAAGGATAAGGGAAAACAAAATAAATAAATAAATAAATAAATAAATAAAGTAAAAAAGGAAGGGAAACGGGGAGAGAGATTAGAGGTGAGTTGGAATATTATAAAGAAGATTGTAATTACTGTCTCAGATTTTCTAATTTTGCTAACCTGAGAAAAAAAAAATGTCATAAGGCTCTCAGACTTGCCTCTGAGCCTATCTGTAGAAGATAGAAGATATAAAAAAACTTTCTGCTGTGATCCTGTGGGAAAAGTACAATAGGAAGGTGAGAATGTGAACGAGTACAATCTGAAGAGCTTGCAGGGGCGAACATTCATTCAATTACTAGTCTCAAGCTCATAATTTAACAAGCAATAAACTCAAAGCAAGAATTGTCAGCTGCTAGAAGAATTTAACCCGGTGGTATTCTCTCTCTCTCAGACAGTTAAGGTCTTCCCTATTCAGCCATCTCTCAAGAAACAGGTACTATCGGATTCTAATGCAGGAACTGGATTTCCTCCGTTATTTAGCTACCTTTCAGAGATAGCATCAACAATAAAGCTATTTCATTTTCTAATGTACCTCATTATTTTCTTGAGCTACCAACCGAGCATAATAATATCTGTAAGTAAATGGCTCATTGTCTGTCACCAGTCATAGGATAACATGGATCTTTTGTTTGTGATATACCAAACAGTAAGTTTTTATTTAGAAAGTGTGTAGACATCATTGAAGACTCTCTGTATGTATGGAACATACTTGTTAGGGGATGGAGACTTGTTTTATTGTTCATTTTTAATCAAAGATAAATCAGAAGTAAATTTAAAAAAAATAAAATAGTGTCCTTCACCTCAGAGAATTGTTAGTCTAAATTGTTTTATGCACGTGACGAGAACAATAATACAACCAGACCTGAAGAGCTCTGATGTCAGCTTCCAATTGACTTAGAAAAGTTTAAGATCGTGACCTTAATAAAAGTCTTTGTATGTTACATACAGCCTTTTGTTTTGGAATTTATCAATGACACAGATGAGCCATTTTGTCCCTACTATATTTCTGTCATCCCAGGACCATCCCCACTTTGATAAAGAAGTAGTAAGTAATCCCTTATTTGGCTGGGAGAGAAGAATAAATGTTTCAAGAATTTAGGACTGGAAAGAACCCAGAATTTCCAATTCATGAAAATAGGAGTTTTCAGAATGTGGCTTTATTCATCACTGAAGTAGGACTACAATGATTTGTGAGAAAGAGACCTACTTGTTTTAAACAGTTGATTGCACAGTTGTTTAGTAATCTGTTCAAACAACATATATGTGAAGTTCATTACTTTTCTATGCCTGATGAAGAGCATGGATTTAAACATGACTGGGTAAGTTCACAGGACTGGTTTATGAAGACTGTCACTTTCTTTGACAGTGAGTATTTCATTCGTTTACAAGCCCTGAAGGAGTTTAGGGGAGAAAAGATCAGCCCAGATTAGCCAATAACTGGAGCACCTTAGCCTAGCCAGAATAAGGATTTTTTACAGGGGACTTCACTTTCTGAGGGAAATGTCGTAACAAACTTCCCTGCTATTTATATCAAATCCCACTCCTGCTCTGATAAATCTGATCAATTAGACAGCCAAGGAAACACAAAGAAACTGCTAAAACATTTCCATTAATGCAAGGATCAGTCCAGGGCACCCATCTCTATTCTTTTCCACCTACTCAATATTACTGGCCCCAGCCTTCAGAAAAGTTGTAGTCATCGTCATCAGCGTAAGACAGGATCCAAAAGCACAACATTTAGACTAGGTCTGCAAGACAGACAGCACCTGCTTCTTCTAATCCCTGCTTCGCCACTATTGTACAGTCTCACTCTCCTGAGCACACCTTGCAAGCTGCTTTTTCCTCCTGTACTGCAGTTTCACCTGGCCACAGGAGGATGACAACCCCAGCTCTTTTATTCAGGACGCAACATAACAATAAAGTGATTCCTCAGTCAGCCCTTGCTCAGGATTCCTTTATGGACTAACCTGATCCCACAGCAACTTGCTTTTCCCACCTCACAGCACATCCCTTTCCTCTTGCCACTCCTACACCTTTTTATCTTTGTTAACTGGTCCAAGTAGAGGCACAAGTTATAGCAGAGCTTGCCTCTGGATACTTTCTCTCCTCTTTCTTGGGCCTCCAAGGTCAACAAGGATATAAAAGCTGACACAACAAAGTAAGGAGTAAGGAGAAAGAAGGGGGGGGGGAGTGAGAGCAGTATGAGCACCAAGGTAATAGGGGGAGGAGGTGCTGCTGCCAGAGCAGGTGCTGCAGAGAAAACACCTGAGAACAGGTAAGACAGTGAAAAATTTTCCTCTGATGGCCTCAAATGAAAATTACCAGAGATGGAGCACAAAACATCCTAGTTGTGCTCTTGACGGCAGGTGACCCTGTAGTGAAGCCCATATAGGACAGACTGCCCTCCACGTCCTTCCTCGTAGAACCGATTTAAGGACATGGCTCTTGTCTGACAGCCCACCTGTTTCTATACTGCTCTGTGATTGGCCAAAAGCGTTATACCCATGTGATCCCAGCGCACCCTCTGATTGGCTCCAGCGTCTTTAGATCAGTAAGTGCTCAGGTAAAGCAATAGGCAGGTGCATATAGAGACATTTCTATAAAAATCACAGAATCACAGAATCATTTCGGTTGGAAAGACCCTTGGGATCTTCAAATCCAACCATCTACCCTACTCCACAAAGTTCTCCCCTACACCATGTCCCCCAACACCACATCTAAACGGCTCTTAAACACCTCCAGGGATGGGGACTCAACCACCTCCCTGGGCAGCCTCTTCCAATGCCCGACCACTCTTGCTGTGAAAAATTCTTTCCTAATGTTCAATCTAAACCCACCCCGTTGGAGCTTGATATGTGTGTGAGGGCAAAAATGTGTATAAATATTTATTTATACGTAGATTCAATTTACGTATATAAATACATGTATTTATATCCATTTGTATATACATGTATATACATGTGTTAAATACATGTTTATTTATATAAGTGTATACAGAAATACACTTTACATTTTATATATATACACACATGTATAGAAAATAATAAGGAAAAGAATTCATACGGAAATCCCTAAATGGTTTCCCAAAAAAACCCACCAAACCCCACAAACCAGAGGAGCCAGGCATTAGGTTCATGAATCAGAAACGTTATTCTAAGTCAGTGTCAGACAGAGGGCGGGTGTCATGGAGCTCCCTTTCTCCATGGCTGTGGGGAGCTTCCAGCTGCCTGTGGGGCCATGGTGTGGTACAGACCAGGGCTGGGTGGGCTTCCCTTTCCCCTGGTCAAGGGCTTTGCGGAAAGCTGTAGAAATCTCTGACTGACCAGCTGAGGAGAAAGGGGACAGGAGTGCACCAGGGTCTAGTTGTGTCCCTGCCTGGGCCTGAGGCTGTGAAAAATAGCATAATACATGAAAAAATGGTAACAGCCACCCTCTATGACCACGGGCAACCCCTGCCCAGGGCTTTCCCAGCCTCAGGCCAAGGCTGCCAGCCCCATATCTCCCTGGCTGTGCAAAGACACTCATCCTGGGGTGGCCATGTCACCAAACCCACCACCAGCCTGCTGCCCGCTGTGACTTGGCCACATTAACTTATCTGTGGCAACCCGTCTCTTTGCCATATGAGAACAATGGAAGAAACTCTCCCCAGAACAGAGAGACAGCACCAACTCAGGCCTGTCTGCAATGCTGAAGTGAGGGCAGAGAACCACTCCTGGACTTCTGCAGAATTAATATTTTGTTTTCCAAGCAGCAAAGATATTCTTGTACTCACAGCTGTACACTAGTCCTACCACATCTCTGTGACAGACTTTCTCAATGACCTTGGGTACATTTCTTAAAGCTGCACTTCTAAAAGAGTGTAGACATTCATGACGCACATAGGCACTAACTTTAACCTAAGAAATAACATTTCATCTTCATCTGCCCCTTTAGGCTTCCAAATGGCTTATAAAATATGATGTTAATGTTTTGTGCCTCTCTTAACCATCTGTTAAATGGTGATGAGCACTTTTCTCCCATCTTTTTGGGCTGATAAGGCTATAAGCAAGGAAACTCATTGTTTGGTATTCAAGATTGAACTGAGACAAATGGGTAAATTCTGCATGACACACACTGATGCTGATCATCTCCCTTTAACTGTCTTCATTTTAAATTACATTAGTGTTTTTCAGAAATGGTCTTTTATTGTATCTTTATTCAGTGCCAGTTCAGCCAGTTCTGAATTGGGGCCTCAGAATACTGCAAATTAATAATAGAATTACTGTGATTCAATTCATTAATCAGTATCATGTGGGCAGGGATGGGAAATTCTGTAATTGCTTAGTGTCAGTCAATAATCAATAATAATAGTAATAGCAACTAAACATATTCCAGGTCGACAGATTTGAGCAGAATAAGCAGCATGAGTGGATTCCAGAATTTGCAGTGCTTGGACTGGGTCTTTCAGCAGACACAGTGCTCCAGGGCATGGGATTTTCATTAGCTTAAGAAGACATAAAAGGAAAATTTTCTTTCCTGTGAGAATGTTTGGTATAGAATTCTCTCACATAGATGGAACTGGAGTGTCATTATGTGACTTAAAAGATATAATAAAATAGCCTTAGCTGAATTAGTACAAAGAACAGGATGGCATAAACCCCAACACAGTAACACGGTGGTGTGTTTAGAGTCTGAAGATAAGTTCAAAATAATACGATTGCATCCACTCTAGAATCCTTATATGAAAGTTTACTGGAAATGACAACTAACCACTCTGCTTTATAATAAATTACACCTATGTTGCACAGGTCAGAGCAACACTTGACAAGGCAATAACTTGTGTGCAAAGCAACAGAGAATCAGGTTGATGATATCAGAATATTTCATCAAACTGGTCTCTAGTGTGGCTGAATCGTGAGCAGAGCATGACTGGAGACAGGAAAGAATCAAAGAGCATGTCTGCACTTTGCAATACTGAGAGATGAAAAGAGCCCCAAGAAACTGCCCCAGATGGTTCCTACAGCAAATGCATTTTAGCTGTACATTGGCTAATTACCAAGATTAAGAAGCAGGCTTAATTGTATTAAGACCAGTGTCTGGCTAATGCTTCCAGAAACTGGGACTTTTCTGACATCCCTTTATGCAGTGCCACATCAAGGAGCATGGAGATGTCATAAGATGGCATCTTACACTTTGCAATGACTGGACCAAGAGGGTAGGTAAGCTATGCATCAAGCAGGAAACTTCTACCCTGTCAAGGGCTGTCTGGTTTTTAATTTGATCTTCTTTGGAATAAATGCCGACATTTTTGGCAATTCCTGAAAAAGTCTGCTTTAGCAAGAATTGACAGCTTAATCTTCAGGTTGCTGACTTTAAGGGGCAGTCAGAGAGTAATCATCTGTGATTTTCTTAACAGAAAATGGAAAATTAGGATCATATTTTAAAAGCCTGTTACTACTAGGAAATCCCCTCTGACAGGTTCTACCTCCCAATAATTTCTCAATACCTTAAGACTTCAGAGAAGTCCTAAGAATAATGCCACATAGTCACTAAAACAGAACTGACCATTCTAAAAGTAATCAAAAATTTGACTTTAATGAAATCAGAATAGTAGAGGCATGTGAACAGATTTTCTCCTTATTTTTTAATCACTTTGACTATCTGTTTTAAAGGAAACCTGTCACTGAAAAGCCCCACAAAAGAAAACAGGATGAGAAATACATATTAAATGCTTTCAAAGTTCATAAGTAGTTTTATTCACATTCAGTTCAATTTTGCCTTGAAGTTGCCCGTGGCACCTATTAGAACTCTGGGGGGAAAATGTGCAGCATTTTGTGAACATCATTGAAAACCTCAGTAAAAAGGTGCTAAAACTTGGAAATTTTTGAGCAACATAAGCCAATCTGCATGACCAGCCCTGATTTGTAAATTATATACTTTTTCTACTACATGTTTTAAATTCCTGCTGTTTTGAATCACAAAGCCTCTGAAGCTACTAGCAGTACTTCTGTGAGTTCTCCCATGTCTGGGTTGTGGGTTCTTTTGCAGTAATTTAGGAATCCTAATCTTGGCTTTGCTCATATGTATAATTCACCTTCCATTTACACACTGTATGGAGAAAAAAACAAGTTGTCCATCTGACAGATTTAACAACTAAAACGATGGCCTACTTATTCATGTGATATAAGTATTTACTTTCAAGAGAGAAAAATCTACACATCACAATAATTATCCTATCTGAGCAGTGAAGCTTGAAAACATTCACTGCCAATTTTTCAGTTAAAGCTGCTTACTTTATTGACCTGATATCATTAACAGGACCATAAAGCTGAAGAAAAGACCAAAAAGCAGAGAAACCAGTGTAATTAAGGCAATGCTGCTGTTCTGTGATCTGAGTATACTTTTATAGCTTGAAAATGAACTTTTACTTCACTTCTAAGTCAGAGTTTTAAGCAACTGTGTGTGAGTCCCTGTATATTTCTTTCACAACAAAAAAAGAAGCTTAGGGGCCTGGAGAGCAATTTCCCAGAGAGGTATAAATCTAAGACATCAGAATGGCCATTTCTTAGCAGGTTTGAGGTTTTCTTTTGGGGGAGTAGATTTTTATGTGTATCTTGAAAATAGACAGTGGAAAATCACTGGCAAATATCCACAGAGGAACTATTTTTTAAGAAGGCGGAAGGGTAACTTGCATTGGATTCTGTACCCGAAAACAATTTTAAGTACAGTAAATGCCTTTGTTGTCCATCATTTCTCTTTTCTTTGTATTAAAGTTGAAAAACTTGAAATTTTAGATTAGAAAGTTTAGATAAATAAATATGTATAGTTGCATAGCTAACTCATTTTTTATTAATTTTTTTGCAATCTGAAAACAGTGCTAAATAAAGACTCAGTTGTATACATTTTTCTCTTTTTTTAACCTCTTTCTTGTTCTAAATTATTTCCCTGTTAAGTACACAACCATTTGTGGATTTAACAACCAATTGTGTGCTGCAGAGTCTTGCACCTGGGTCAGAGCAATCCCCAGCATCAATACAGGCTGGGGGATGAAAGGGTTAAGAGCAGCCCTGCCAAGAAGGTCTTGCAGGTACTGGTGGATGAAAAGCTGGACATGAACTGGGAATATGTGCTGGCAGCCCAGAATTTCAACCACATCCTGGGCTGCATCAAAAGAAGTGTGGCCAGAAGGTCAAGGGAGGTGATTCTGCTCCTCTACTCTGCTCTGGTGAGACCCCACCTGGACTATTGCGTCCAGCTCTGGAGCCCCAAGTACAACAGAGACATGGACCTATTGGAACAAGTCCAGTGGAGGGCCACTAAAATGATCAGAGGGCTAGAGCAGCTCTGCTATGAAGAAAGGCTGAGAGAGTTGGAGTTGTTCAGCCCAGAGAAGACAAGGCTACAGGGATGGCCTTTCAGCACTCAAAGGGAGCCTACGGGAAAGACAGGGAAAAATTATTTTAATAGAGCCTGTTATGATAGGACAAGGGGTAATGGATTTAAACTAAAAAAGGGTAGATTTAGACTAGATACAAGGAAGAAATTCTTTACCATGAGAGTGGTGAGACACTGGCAGAGGTTGCCCAGAGAGGTAGTAGATGCCCCATCCCTGGAAACATTCAAGGTTAAGTTGGACGGGGCTCTGAGCAACCTGATCTAATTGAAGAAGTCCTTGCTCATTGCAGGGGAGGTTGGACTAGATGACTTTTAAAGATGCCTTCCAACCTAAACCATTCTGTGATTCTATGCTTCCCTACTACTATTTGATAAATTGTCTCAAACTTCCCTTTTCTACTGGTCTTTATAACACTGTTCAGGGGACCTTGAATGGACTCTTAGAAGAAAAAAGTTTCTGAAAGTTTCCCAAAACCACCGGAAAATGAAACTTTAGGCTTTCATTAAAAGCTTTGCAAAACCAAGATTTTTTGATTGTTTGTTTTTTAGTATGTATTATGAACTGAACAAGAATGGTTCTCTGCTGCTTTGGGGCACTCAGTGAGATGGCTTGCATAACTCAAATACTTCAGAAGCCACAAATAATCCAAGTCCCTGCTCAGTCTGCAGAAAATAACAGAGGAAAAGACATCATTCTGGCCTTCCAATACCATATGGCAAATAGCATTTTCTGCTGGTACGCAGCACGTTTTAACTCTAAGGAATTTGCAATTATATTCGACTAATTAACTCCATTTATTTTTTTACCAGGCTGTCCTTTCTATTAAAGGGAAAGGAAATCCAATCTCCACCCACTGTGATTATCATTTTTATTACGTGTGTAATTATTGGGAGAGGAAAAGGGATTTTAAAGGCTACCTACTAAATACGCCCACAACATATATCAAGCGAGGGGAGAAAGAATGCCAGACAAACTTTTGTTTAAAATCTCTGTTTTTGACAAATACGAATTGTCCAATTATTATCTGCATTTTCTTTTAGGGTCATCAGAAGGCTAAGTACATACTTAAAAAGATATAACCTCCTCAAAGAGCCACAGTACAAATATAGCTTTCGGTGACCCCCTTCCCATCCACTGTGTTGACAACATCCAAGGTAAGCACTGTGTATTTGTGTATGTGTTGACACCAGCTGCTATTCATTTTTTTCCTGTTGCACTGGCAAGAGACACTCCTCTTCCCCAAAAGTATCAGGGAGCAGCTGACCCTCCTGGCTGTCATGTTCTCACTGTCAGAGTGATTTCAGTTGTATTCATGGATCTAGTGTTAGCTTGATGTTGCCATTTCAAAATATGTTATTTAAAAAAAAAAAATACCACTGAGTTGGATCTTATTGGAGGATATTGTGTACCAGCTCCCTGGGTTTCCTAGAATGAAGTGGAGAAAGTGTAATAAGCAATGGCTGAAGGACCTCCACCAAGGCAGGGTGTAAACATAGGCTTTATGGCCTACACGAATCTCTAGTTCCTAAATTTAGATAGATTTGAAGTGAGGAAAAGAGGGATGAGGTGATTGTGTAGGACTGAATGTCAGGCATGTTGAGGATTGTGGAGTTCCACTAGGTGGTGAAGGCAGCAAGCTTTCTGTCCCCTTGCCCATAAGAGTTATCAGATAGCATGTCTCTATTTTTCCCACTACACAGTTGGATGATTTCCTAGTTGCCTAAAGCGAGGTAGGGAATGGTCTGTGTAGTGGGTTGACGCTGGCTGGGATCCAGGTGCCCACCAAAGCCAATCTATCATTCTTCTCCTGAACTGAACAGACAAGAGAAAATATAATGAAAGGCTGATGAGTCAAAATAAGAACAAGATCATTCACAAATTACCATCAAGGGCAAATCAGACTCAACTTGGGGAAATTAATTTAATTTACTACCAAGCCAATCAGAGTAGGGTAAGGAGAAATAAAAACTAAATCTTAAAACACCTTCTCCCCACTCCTCCCTTCTTTTCAGGCTCAACTTCACTCCCAAATTCTCTGCCTTCTTCCTCTGAGCAGTGCAGGGGGAGACGGAATGGGGATTGTGGTCAGTTCATCACACTTTGTCTCTGCTGCTCCAGTGTGGGGTCCCTCCCACGGGAGACAGTTCTCCACAAACTTTTCCAATGTGAGTCCTTTCATGGGGTGCGGTTCCTCACAATCTGCTCCAGTAGTCCCTCCCATGGGGTGCAGTCCTTCAGGAACAGACTGCTCCAGCATGGGTCCTCCACGGGGTCACAAGTCCTGCCAGCAAACCTGCTCCAGCATGGGCTTCTCTCCCTGGGGTCACGGGTCCTGCCAGGAACCTGCTCCAGTGCAGACTTCCCACAGGGTCACAGCCTTCTTTGGGCATCCAGCTGCTCTGGCGTGGGGTCCTCCATGGGCTGCAGGTAGATTCTGCTTGACCGTGAACCTCCATACGTTGCAGGGAGACAGCCTGCCTCACCATGGTCTTTACACAGGCTGCAGGGAAATCTCTGCTCTGCAGAGTTGTTTCTCACACATATTGTCACTCCTCTCTTCTGGCTGCTGCCACACCAGGTTTCCGGTTGGGTTATTTTCCCCCCTCTTAAGCATGTTGTCCCAGAGGCTCTACCACCATTGCTAGTGGGCTGAGCCTTGGCCAGCGCCAGGTCCATCTTGGAGTTGGCTGGCATTGGTTCTATCAGACATGGGGGAAGCTTCTGGCAGCTTTTCACAAAAGCCACCTTTGTAGTCCCCCTGCTACCAAAACCTTGCCTCACAAACCCAATCCAGTTTGCCAATCCTGCGACTGTGCATCTGCTTTTGCAGAATAAATACAGAATACTGAATGTTAGACTTTCCTGGCAAGTACAGAGGAAATAAATTTTATTACATGTATGACTTTATTCATTTTTGTTCTTTCAATTCGTGTTTGTTATTGTTTCTCAGCAAAGCAAAAAAAAAAAAAAAAATCCCATGTGGCTCTTATTTTTAAAAACAATCAGTTTTGAGGTATGATGCTTCCAGTTTGAGCAGCCCTCCTAAATTGAGATTGCCAGGTTCAGAGATCTTCTGAGCATCTCCCATCTCATTTCACCTAATTAAGGTACTTATGTTAGACATTTGCTGATAAGATTGGTATCCCAGGTTCTCTTTATAATCAAGGCAGAGAAATAGGGAGCTCCGGAGAGCAATTCATCTATCTTGTATTAGAAGCTGGTTTTAGGAAGAAAGCAATCATTCCTTGAAATTGTCTACTTCTCTCCATTGACTATAAAGCTGGAGTGACAAGCTCACATATAAAAGTCTAACTGTTAGAGTAAGTTAGGGAATGGCACCTATGTTAGGGGTCAATAATGCTTATTCAGACTACTGAGACCTTTGTGCTCTTAATAAGGCTGCCTTAACAATGCCTATTTTCCCTTGATCTTTCTGGATTCCCTGGGAACCTGAGAGCACCTTATATAATATGGATAATTAAGGAACCAGAATGGTTGAGCCAAACTGACAAGGTACTTGTACCTGTGGCTGAAACAGGGAGGTTGCTGCAGAAGGAGCTTGGGAATGATTCAGGAGTGAAGATTTCTAAAACCCAGGATGGAGGACGTCATGCATGTCACAGAGTGGAGATCTGTTCGCACTGTCTGACCTGTGTAACCCAGGCGATACAACCCATCAGTGTGATGGATGGTCTGCAACTACCTGAAAGGAGGTTGTGGAGGGGTGGAGGTTGGTTTCTTCTCTCAAGTAACAAGCAGACAAAGACAAGAAGAAATGGCCTCAAGTTATGCCAGGGGAGGTTTAGATTATACATTAGGAAAAAAAATTTAGTCTGAAAGGGTTATTAAGCATTGAAGCAGGCTGCACGGAGAAGTGGTAGAACCACCATCCCTGGAGGTATTTAAGAGATGGGCAGACGTGATGCTTAGTGATATGGTTCAGTGATGGGTTTTGTCAGTGTTAGGTTGACAGTTGGACTTAATGATCTGAAATGTTCCTTCCAACCTAGACAATTCTATGAATTTATGATGGGACCAGTAAACAGTCCCCCTGAGAGAAGCTGCGCTGGAATACAGCATTTGGCTCTACCATTTCAAGGACCAGGTCAGTGTTCCAACAAAGCACTGCATCGGCCCAAGTGGACAAACTTAGCAGTTTGGCCAACGTGTTTATGCCAATTATAAATGTGCTGAAGGCTGAGCACGGTGAGGGCTGTGAGAAGATGGACTGAAGAGCCTTCATTCCCAGCTTGCACAACTCTCACATAGCTGAGTCACTGAGAAAGGAGAAGGAAACCTAGCGTTATGTGGTGAGACTGGAAATTTACGGTCTGATTTTCACACCATCCAAATGCATTTGCATATGTATTAATAGCTAGGTTCGAGTGAATTTTAAGAGTTCCTGTACTTCAGTCCAATCATAATCTCCCCTCTGCCATGAGCTGCAGTGCTTTGGGCAGCAGCCTGTCACGTAGCCCTGCCAGGAGAGAAGTGCTCTTTGGGGGATAATGATATCGTTTGGATAATGGACACTGGATGTAATTTGGTATGCTTACTTAGCATGCTGGATACGCAAAAAGAGGCCTGCACATAGCTTGCTTAAACTATTTAGCTGTCTTCATTTGACTCATTAAAATCTCCACAGACTGGCCTAAATCATAATCCCATTATGGTCAGTGGCAAAATTCCCACTGACTTCCATGGATATCTCTCTCTCCTTTTCAATTTCACTTTCCATCACTCTTTCTCAGTCTTATCCCAATCAGCACTTCTGCTGAAACAGAGCAGAAAGCAGCAGGATCTTTTTCCCCCGTTTCACCACTTGATGGGATGCACAGATGGCTTTTCCTCTCGCTCCCTCCCGCCTTGCACAATCCCAGCAGAGTAGCAGGGGGAGGAGGGCTGCGTTCAGCCTGCCTGTTATGGCACTTAAGATGGACTAAGAGACAATCACAGCACCTGAGTTCAAAGTGAGCAATTCGGACCTTGTGCTGTGGTGGGACTGTCAGGTCCTGACTCCCTGTAGCATCACGGCGAAGGAGCAGTCACAACCATTAACTCAGGCAGCTCCTGCTGGTGGTCTAAATAACGCCTCCGCCTTGCTCCACGGGCAGTATGGGACGCCAGCCCTTAATAGCCAGAGGTTTGAATTGCTCATTTCTCCTCTGAATTTAGACACTGTAATTGGAGTTTCATTTCATATAGCAGCCAGAATAGGCAGTCGGACCGCAGCCCTAAATCAGGCTCTGAGCTGTTCATTGCTCTCACGAGGTTATTAGATGCCATAGCAGATGGCCCGAGGTACCAGAGGAGGTACTCCGATTAGACCCTCAGGGCCTCTGATAAAACTGACCTCTCTTATACATTTCATGAGACACTCACATTAGAGTGCCTCAGGACTGTCTCAAACATATCTGCACAGAATTATTTAATATTTTTTTTCAGTGCAGTTTTCCCTTCAGTCAAATTGGGCAGGGAACAATCTTCCCTCAAAACAAAAGCAATTTTGTTTCTGCCCCACTTGGAAAAAATTTGCTTTCGCTTAAAGAATTAAAAAATAATGTTGAAACAGTGAATCTAATGTGTGGAAAGGGTAAATAGTCTGGTTTCTTCAGATGTGGAGCTAGCAGGGGAAAGAAGGAAGGAGAGAGGCCCTCAGTACTGGCCAGCAGGGCACATTCTCCATATGCTGCTGGGTGTCTGAGCTGCCCCACTGAAACCAGGCCCAGGGGTTAACCACATCTGGATTCAGCAGAGTGACAGCAGAAATGATTTGGTCATTTCTTGGTCAGTGTTGTTTGTGTGCCTCCTGTGATACCTCTTTCCTTACAGAGTTGTGCTGCCCTTAATGCCATAAACTTTGTATATAAAAGTTTGCTTTACCAGAATTTAATTTAATTTAAGTGGCACATAGATGCTGATTCCTTTGTAAGGAGTGGGTGACTCTGAGTACTATGAAAGCCGTTCCCCAGCTCCCCCTGTTTCAGTGTAGCCCTGATAACCCTGGTGTACAATGGAGTATTACATTGGAATATGATTCCTTCTTTGGCTTCCTGACACAACTGATCCCTCAGGCATTTTCAAACTGGTACCTGAGCTTCCTTAGGATGCAAAAAATCTGAGTACAAACCATCTCAAATGAAGTTAATAGTGTTGCCAGGTCCATAATATTCAAGAAGCAGAAACTTTAACAGAATGAAAGACACATGAAAACACTTGCGATGCTTCGCCTACTGTTACTTAAGTGCACTCCATTAAACATTTCCATATCCCTGAAAAATGCCCATATTCTTCTAATATTTCTTATAAAAAGTTTTTAGTAAATGAACGATATATAGGCTGTTTAATTGTTAAGCCTTTACCCTGCACCACTGTAGATGAAGTTTCTCAAGGAATTGTTCAAATCTGCGTAATGCAATGATGTTCACCATGTAAATATCAGAGGAACTAGACAGTTAGAGACAGTCAGATATTCTCATACTGAGAAAAAACTATGGCTCTAAGACAGATATGTGCATGTATTTGAAGGAAGCAGACATTATACAGAGAGCCAAATCCTGCCCACCTAAAACCCCCTTTTTTACCACTGAGATGATTGACCTCAACCAAGGGAATTGGATTTGGTCTCAACAGTTTCATAGTTCCTCAAAGTGTTGAGCTGGAAGCTGATTGAAGCACATAGAAAAGTGTATATTCAGCAAATAATTAATACTAACTGGGGAATAGCTTTTATATGGCTAATTCCTCAGGCAAACCACCAAGAAGCTTTATGTTGATTTTAAGTAACAGCTGCATGGAGGAATTATCAGTTTAAATAGAGTTTATTATCAACATTAACTAGTAAGATCTAGAGCTCAAATGGCTGTTTTGTTCAGAGCGTGTTTGAGTTCAGCCATATTCAGGCTGGGCCTGATCTGCTTTCACTGTTATGGATCCTTCTGATCCAATATGCTGACTCTGACACTGGCCAATCCAGGATACCTGGAAGATGGTAAGTTGGATCAGCAAGGACATAGACACGTGTTGCATTCTTCTGACCTTTGCTACAAGGACAATAACAACATCAGAGAGGCAAGATAGGTAATTCGGGGCAGCAACATATTAAACTGTATTGGTATGATTTGCCAGAACACTTCTGTCCATACTTAAGACAAACATGAAATAACTCCACATATCATTTAGAAACATTATTTTCTTTTTTTCTTTAGTAGAATAAATCCACTGAACAAGCCCAAACCTGTCAAACTATGCTATAAAATCTAACTTTTGGACTCAGTTCAAGGTCATGTGGATTTTCTTTCTCCTGCCTTTCATAGTTTACCTTCTGAAGTCCAGCTAGCCCACTACTACAACAGAAACTTGTTTGTTTCTTCCCTTATCACATTCAAAAAAATCTTCATTTTTAACCTAGGCTTTCAGTGTGTCTTTGGGAGCCTCCCCTACTTTCTAAGCCTCCGGCCCAACAGCTAGCTTCATTATACTTGGGAATTTGCCATGCAGCATACCCTGGCCTTCTGTGGACATTTGGAACATTCTAACTCTTCAGAGTTTTGAACAGTCACATTAACATGTATCAAAGATGCATATATCAAAGTACAGTCATTATGATTAATTACTCCAGATATCCCCCCAGGACAATTAGATCAGGAGGACTACTGCACAAACATTTTCAGGATGATTCCAATACCAGAGACAGGCCAGTCAGCTCCTTGTAATCCTGGCATCTATAAATACCATAAATCAAGTAGGCACATGCTAGAAGCCTTTTTAACAGACAGAGCCACATAAAGGTACTTCTTGTAGGCTTACTTTTCATAGTAGCACCCAGAATTCTCCCATGACTTCTTAAGGTGTTAAACTCTTTCACTTGATAGTTTATCTCAGTTGTTAAAGTGAAGAATTATACCACAATTCCTTGAGCTGATTTTAACACTAAGATATCTTTCCTTTTGGGCAGAGCCCCAAAACATTATGTATATTCTTAGAATGCAGAAGTCTTTGCTCCCAAGACTGAATAATTTCTGATGTATATACAACCGAACCTCCTCCAATAGTGCTGGGATGACAACGTATATGACTTACTGATAATCAAGTTTATGAATAAAAAAGGATTAGGGTGGCTGACTCCCCAGTATTATTAACTAAAATATGATTGCTTATCTTTAACTGGAAAGTAGCAGTGTATTCCAACTATGGCCCATTTCCAGCAGCAATAAACATCTTTCCTACTACATTTGCAGTACAGTTTTCAGGCATCTATTAAAATCTGAAATTCAAAAATATCATTAATTTTCTAGTTAATGTGTTCAGCCTCTCCTACGTGGAGAGTACTTAAATAAAATCAGTGGAATGAGCTACTACTGTGCCTTGGTCAAGTTCTCAGATGAATATCATTCACTCCTAATGTTCTTGCAGTAAAGCTAGACTGCAATTATTAAGATCTCTAGTTGGAAACAACAAATACTTTGAAATTTGTAGACCTTTATCATTATCAGGGATTTTATATACATGAAAAGAACATGTGGCAGTCTGCCAGATCCATCCAAGTTATAAGCATATTAACTCTGGAAAATGGGGTAAGTATATACCTAACTATAACCTATTTATCTATCTAGAACTGCATATGCACATACCAAAGCAAAAGGGTAATACTTTCCACTTACAGAAAAAAAAATTCTCCTGTCTACTTTCATGGAGTGGAACAGAGCTTGGCAGAATAACTTTTCACTTTATTTTGCATTGAAATACTTTAGTTGTGCAGAATATTTACAATGATTCATCCATAGGTTCCTCCATTGCTCCAGTGACATTCTGTGCAGATTTATGGAGAAATTAAATATCTTCCTAAGGGGTACATACAGTGTCAACCACAGAATTTGAAAGCAGATCTTGCATCTCTTTTGGCCTATAATGAGGGTTCAAGTCAATAACTGGTGAGTGTTGATGAGAAAATGCTGTGCTGACGTGATACGTTCTCCCTCCTTAGTCCACCTGGGTGCATCTAAAAATGGAACATGTAGGATTTCATGTGAGAACTGTACTCCACCCATAATTGTTACTTCATTGAATCATGGGACAATTCACACCAGAAAGGTCCAGTGAAGGTCATCCTGCTCAAAACAGAGCCCTCATTGGTCAGGTTGCTCAGAGCCTTGTCCAGTCAGGCTTTGAAAAGGTCTAAGGATGGAGAGTCCAAGAGTGTTCCAACCAGCCTGTTTCAAGTGTTTGTGGGGATGTCAGTGTCCCATGAGAGTATCCCTTATTATAACATGTGTCTGTTGCACCTCATCCACTCTACCTGCAAGTGCTTTAGTTTTAACTTCCCACAGTTACCAAAAAAATCTGCTCTGGGTCAAGAGGACTGTGCACTGTTGCACATGGCACCTGTATTATGCATGAAACTGGTGCACTGTAAAGGGCTTTGTCTGGACAGAGACAGGGCACAACATGAGATACAGCACACCCTCAGATGTTCGCTGCAAACAGAGTATAGACCATGGCTTGTAAAGACTGCATTGGGCAGAGTCCTGCTTCATAGAGAATCTCAGAACTTCATTATTAGCTTGCTTTCTAAGGAAGAAGGAAAATAACATTTTTAAATTTACAGTGAAAGGGAATGGAGTACCAGCTCTGGGATGGTCTGCCTGGTGGAATTCCCCAGAGGTTACAGTAAACAGGAGCTTAATTTAGCTTAATTTAGTGGGAAGCTAAAAGCCTGGAAAAAGATTTTCCAGCATCTCATTATGCAGCTGGTGTAGAGCCAGGTTAGAAAGAAAACCAAACAGGCTTCAACAACTGCCTAGCAGGCAGGGTTTCACAAGAAACTCTGCTCAAAACCAAATAGTTTCCACAAAGCATTTCAGTCTTGATGAAAGAACAAATTCCAGTAGGAAAGAAATGTTTATTTTTTTTTTATCTGATTCACAGAATCAAGTGGCTGGGAGGGATCTTCAGCTACATTATTAATTGCAATGGACTTCCAACTATTCCCTGAATGTTGGGGTTTTTTTTGAGATTCCCTTGACAAACAATGGCCTTGATGTTCTCTTCTCCTGACAGAAACAGTATTCCTATTTATAGATTAAAAGCTATTTTGTACATGTAATGACTGCCAGATGTTGGTGAGGAGATTCATCGGGAAACATCCAGGATGGACATTTTGCTCTATGGAGCAGTGCCACCTTGGGAGCCTTGCCTCACCATCTCCACAGCACCTTGCTTATTACGGAATCATAGAATCGTCTAGGTTGGAAGGGACCTTTAAGATCATCTAGTTCAACCGTCAACCTAACTCTGATAAAATAAAAAAAAAAAAAGAAAACCATAAAAAAGAAACAAACAAAACTAAAACAAACAACACACACACATTATTAAACTATGTCTCTAAGCACTTATGTCAACCTGTCTTTTGAAAACCTCCAGGGATGGTGACTCCACGACTTCTCTGGTCAGCCCATTCCAATGCTTGATAACCCTTTCAGTGTAAAAATTTTTCCTAATACCCAATCTGAACCTCCCCTGGTGCAACTTGAAGCCATTTCCTCTTGTCCTATTGCCTGTGATGTGGCAGAAGAGACCAATCCCTGCCTCTCTTCAAACTCCTCTCAGGGAGTTGTAGAGAGCAATAAGGTCTCCCCTCAGCCTCCTTTTCTCCAGGCTAAACAATCCCAGCTCCCTCAGCCTCTCCTCATAAGGTTTACTCTCCAGACTCCTCACCAGCTTCATTGCCCTTCTCTGGACCCACTCCAGCACCTCCAATGTCTTTTTTGTGGAAAGAGGTCCAAAACTGCACACAGCATTAGAGGTGGGACCTCACCAGTGCCGAATACAGGGGGACGATCACCTCCCAAGTCCTACTCACTACGTTGTTCCTGAAAAAGGCCAAGATGCTGATGGCTTTCTTGGCCACCTGGGCACACTGTTGGCTCATATTCAGCCGACAGTCGACCAACACCCCCAGGTCCTTTTCTGCCAGGCAGCTCTCCAGCCACTGTTATACTGCAACTTGCTACTGTATTCCAGACGCAAGTCTTAAAAAGCTGGGGCAGTTTATTTAAATCGATCAATCTCTCCAAAGTACAAAAATTTACAGAGATAAAAGTGACTGAAAAATCAGGCCTAAGCATTCTTGAGGAAAAAAAAAATATTATTAACAATAATTGGAGCTCCACTACAGTAGGTAGATGCTACTAAGATATAGACAGTCCTGTACAGTTTCAGTAAGGTTGGGATGAAATATAGTAAGCAGCACATTCAGTAACTTGCCCAGATGTACAGCTGAAAACACTTCTTGCAGTCAAGAGCCAGTTCTGCAGGACTGTCCTACAGTGGTGGGAACAGGTTAAGGAAGCTGAATGGTAATGTTTTAACCTATCATTTATCCTCAAAGATTAGAAAATAAGAAATGGGCTCAGTATTTCTCAGTGCATGGGTCTTCCACATTGCACAAGATTTTAGCAGACGAATCCAGAAGGCAAGTTAACGGGCTGAGCATGCCAGATTCTCAATCAGATAGCAAGGAGGTTTACTCTTTCTAGGAGACCACACACAAAGCCTGCACATGTGTGTACATAAAAAAGACATCGCTAACGAATCCTGCAGACAAGTGGAATTTTAAGACTGCATTATGAGATGAATGGAAAAGGCAGTTGTTACTGTTCTGAAAATATGTTAAAGGATAACCTCTATAAAAATGGAGTCTTAAGCATCGAAAAGACTTTAATGATAGCCGAGGCTTGGAAGGTGTCATTGCCTTGAGGACTCCCCGCCTTTCCTGGAAGAAAGGACTGTTTTTAGCTCTGTGGTAATTGCAGGATATCTTCCCCCTCCAGAGTGATGGTGATTATCTCCAAACATAGGATAAGTTGACTATACCCAGACAAATAATAAGACATTATCTTTCTCTTCCAGGCAACTAATTAAACAGGCTCAAGCTGTAACAATGTGTGTACAGTAATTTCTACGTTAGTGTAGTTACAAAAATTAGTGTCAGGTACCAAAAAGGAGCAGGAATAAAGCATGCGTTGTTGAAAGATAATGAGGTAATTATTACCTAAATATCTAGAAAAATATATTTTATTTGCATTGTTAAAATGCTCACTTACGAATTATCTATTTTTCCCACAGACTTCTATCATCTCTCTCTCTTCTTGTTTCTCTCTCTGCCTGGCTTGCTCTATGCCATTGTGCAAAACTTGGACCACAAACCTTTCACCAGTTTGGGAATACAAAGTCAGTGAGTGCTTTTCCAATTAAATTTCAAAGCTTTTTCATGCATTTACAAGTCAAAGAAGGAATGCAAAATTTGGGGTTTAGTGTGTTTAAATGGAAATTTATCACTCAAACACCCATCTCCCAGATTTCCAGGATTCTTCAGCACAGTACACTCAATATATTAATCCTGAAAAGGAGAATGAAGTTGAAGAATTAATAAATATAGATCTAAACACCCAAAGGCATCCTGGGTTGTGGTCCAAATAATTCTTGCATCATCAGATAGAATGGCATTTTGAAGGAATAGGGCCTCTTGCATCTGTCTTTAAAATGAGGCAGAGGCAGCTTACACCCTGCTTGACAGTCTCTGATTGCATTTGCTTCAGAAAATGTCACATCTTTTTGTCCTCTCTGTGAATTAATACCTGGCAAACAGGCAGCTGGTCAAAGAACAGCAATCCACAGTAATGTTGAAGACATTTGAAACATGGACATACAAACAGTCTTGTAGGAGAAATACCAGTGTCCACATACAGTCATGTTCACAAACCCATCTCTCCAGTACCTTGCAAAGGAAGCAAAGATTATTCCATGGAATTACTGTATTTCCTCTCTTATTCAAAAAGGTGACTGTGGAACCAGTGGCCTCATCAGAAACCAGATACAAGGCCAGAAAAATGAATCCAAACGCCCATCTCCGTGGAGGGTGGTTTCCATGCCAGCCTCAAACTTTTATTAAGGCACAGTATGGATGCGTAACTGTTCAAAAAGTTATGAGGTCTAATTTTTATAATAGCAAAGTAGTTTTTCTCTTCGTATTGAAAAATTGCTGAACCATTATTGAGAATATTTTCAGCAATAAGGCAACTCTTGGACAGAGCCTTGACAATTTCAGCTTCAGAAAGTTGTGCAATAGAAACTATTACAGTCTCAGCTATAATAGGCATCATTATTCTCTCTATAGCTACATCCCAACTGGCTTTGTTGTGGCCAGTAGAAGTTAGATATTGCTAGATTCTGTAAGCAAGGAGATTTGGAAAGAGGAAAGGGACCTAACTACCACTATCAAATCCACAAATGTAATGTGTTACCCATCACTCAGTGTAGTTGCTGGGAATTAGACAGCTCAATTATTTTGAGTCATATGTACTTAAATGCAAAATTTAGAAGATCAAAAGTCCCATGTAATCCTGGAAGTCTCTACATTTCTGTAAGTCTAGTGAGTATCCAGTTAGAAGGAAGAATCTGAAAACAGATGTCTCCTATTAGTTCTGTCATTGTCATGAAATAATGCATTCAGTTGTGGCTGTCCCTTGATGTTTCTTGCTAAAGGTACCGTGAATTGTCTAAGTAAAGCAGAGGACATGAAACTATGTCTTCCACACCACAGCAGAATGAGGAAACCATTAAGCTGCTGGGCTTTGATGGGATTCAGAGGGAAGGAAATAATTTGGTTTGTGAGCCCAAGTTCAGTAAAATGTTTCCAGTGTATGAGAAACCCCTTAACCTGGTGAGTGATTTGGTGAAGAAGAAAACTAGATTACCATTTTCAAAAGGGGAAAATGGAACTTAGAGGTGAGTCAAATGAAAAGAAAATAATCAAAAGTGTTTTCTTTAGGACAGTCTAAGCCACAGAGAAGACTGGGAAAGGGTATGTCCCCAGCCCTAATGGGTGAATTCCTCAGTGCATTTTAAAGACAGATGAAGCAGTTCTATTGACATAATTACTACCTTCAGGTAGACTGCATTGCTAAGGCTCAGTATCTTCTCTGATTCCAGCTGTGTCACTCTTATGAATCTGTCTTTGGAGAACTTATCAATTACATTTTCTCCCTGCCAAGAGAGATTTTGAACAAGAGCTTCTTGTTCAAAAAAACAGGAACTTTTCCTCAGGAATAAATATACTAATACTAACATGGATGTAATTTCCAGTGAGATTGAGAAAGAAAGCTTTACCACTCCCAAACAACAGGCAGCCTAGGGCTTGGGGCACTCATCCAGTGCGGAACAAGGTATGACTTGAGATTGCAAAACATTCGTGAAACGGAGGGGAAGCTCCAATTATTCCCGAGTTAGAAATTGTGGAAATCAAATGTAAAATGAATACTTTCTCAGCTTGCAGCAAGCTTTGCTTTTTTTTTTTTATTTAGTTTGTATTTGAAGTGATAAAATTATGTAAGTCTGAACTGCACTGGTCTATTTTAATTTCTTCTCTTTACACCCTCAGCGTCACATTCTTATCCATCAGTAACTGATCATTATTGCAGAAAGCCTCTCATTTTGTCCCAAATTGCACTCCTTGGAAAGTCTTGCTATTTTTCTCCAGTTCACTGATTTCTTTTCAAATTCAAATCCTGCGTTAAATTTCCTCTCTCTTTATGATCTGGCCTGTCATTCCTGTCCCTGTATGCCCTCCACTTTCATTGAGATGACTTTGTGCTCAGGATTACTTAATTTGGTTATTGACTGTTGTGGGAACACTGAAGCTTTGTGATTAATTGATCACACCGTGCATCCCATGCTGGTAAGTGCTTCTGTGCCACACAGGACTGGATTCCTGTTTCCATCACTTAAAAAGATGATACATAAAACCAGAACCACTCAGTATGCCTGTTTAACATACCCATAGATTTTATTTCAAATAATCAATGTTTCATATGCATCTAAGTCAGGACAACATTTCAAAAGATACTTGCCAGTCTCAAGTGTTCCTCCACCTCTTATGTTGCTTCTCGACAGTAAAGTATTGTATTTGGACACAAAGATACTAGTGGTTTCAACAGCCCTATGGCATCAGTGTGGTGATCCTATAACAAAAGAAAGGATCCTTCCAAAAGAGATGGGCTTGAAGCATTCGGCAGCTTGCTTGTGTGAAACCATTCGTGGTTGGCGCTTCTTGCCCAAAGAAGTTGGCGTGCCACTGTGTGTGCCGGCATCATGCCACCCTAGCAGATGGGCACAAGTGTAAGCAGCCAAGACACCATATATGAACATCAACTGTGTTTTCTAAGAGCATAGTTCATAGCCAAGAATATTTCAATGGTTAGCTCTTTTGTCAGAGTAGTCAAGGACAATAGCAAGACAAGGAGAGGCAAGGATCCTCAAAAAGCCACTCATTTTATAAATGACAACACAGTTCAAAGCAGTCACGAAGAGTGTCTCCTCCAACAGTTTCTTGTGTTCAGATACAAAATCCGAGTACAAGAAGTTCATCAGGGTGCCACCGTAACAAACTTTTTAGTTATCTTCTGCTGAATTGCAATAGGATACTCATAAAGCTCCAAGACACCAGGAATGGAGGTGGGTAACTCCCATTTCACCCCGGGCTGATGGAGGTAGTTGACACCAAGTGGAAGGATATGTGACAGGGCATATACACTAGGGACAGGAGCAATGGGGGCTTCCCGTGAGGGCTGGCAGGGCAGAGCCTTGCAGCCAGGGCTACCCCACCATCCCTACAAAGGGATCAGGGCAGGCCAGAGGGGCAGCTGGGGGCAGCCCCAGGTCACAGCATCAGGCAAGTTTGCAGTATGGGGCAGGTCCAAGGTCAAGCTGGGAAGTCTCTCAGTGCCACAAGGTCTCGACAATAACTGTCCTCACTGCAGTTTGCCACAACTTTGAATGCAACTATCACTAGTAAAACAAAAATGAAATCGCTTAATTTTTGTTGTCATGAATAGAACTTTTAGGTGAATTTTGTGTAAAAGAAATTAATCACTAGTATAAATTACAAGCTTAATATTGGTACAAAGTATTTTTAGAGTAGGCTGGTGTTTACTGGCCTGTCCTTTCTGCGTTCCCATCCCCATGGCCCTGCCTGGCAATCACGAGGCTGTGTCTGACCCTGGTTCCCCTCACTGGGCCTGATGCTGATGCCCACCATGGGCTGATGTCCTGGCCTCACCTTGGCTCCATTCCCATGGAGATGCACAAAACTTCTCTCTCTATATCAACTACAAAGATGAGACCACGGGTTTAGGTTAGGTCTCTGAGACACTTAACTCAGGGGCCCTCAGGTAGGAGGACACCCCATTAACCATCACCACCAACTCTAGTTAAAACAGACCAGCATTGCAGGACCAAGTGTTCGAGAAGGGAACTCTGGAATTTTCAGCACTTTTAATTGCATTTATTTTTAAAAGCCTATGTTTTAGTAATCCACAGTTTATGGTATATGTAGTTGTTATCCCATTAGACTTGTAACAATTTACTGAGGAGCTCTGCTTCTTTCACATGGGGAAAACTTTGATTCGGGAAAAAAAGAAAGGTATATGGTTCAAGCATTATACTAAACTCAACAAGATAAATCATGTCATCATATACTTAAGTGCTTTGCTGAATGAGGGTTTTAGTAGATATGATCAGTACCACTGTTCATGGGATTACTGTAAAGATACAATAGGATGTGCTGTATAGTGAAGGGGAAAGAGGAGCAAGAGGTATGAAAAGGGGAGTTATTTTCCTTCAGTGGTGACATGTACTGGTTTAAGCTGGACTGTAGCAGACGAACCTCTGAAGCAGAATGTGTATTGTGCACTCATGCCTGAAATCCTCATTTTGTGTTGTTTTAGGTAATTTATGGCTATGCCAGGAAGCATCGTTGTTCTTTTGATGCTGTTTTGTCCATTCCATGGCTCCTGGTATGAAATGTGCATTGCTCTCAGCATGCTATTTGGGCATGTGTGGAAAGAATGAAAAAAAAAAACAACTCTTTCAGGCTATTAGTATCACCTTTCTTTGACAATTAAAAACAGAATTCAGCTTTAACAACTCAAACAGATTCCTAGGTTTATATAAACTATTTTTCCAACCATGAAGATTCTGTGATTCTGTGAGCTCCAGATAAATTGGCAGTTGTGGGTGCTGATAATAAAAAATCTTACACAAGGTCGTTGAAATTACAACTTAAACAACTCTGTTGGCTTATCGCCATGAATGATAGAGGTGATTAAGGATGTTACTCTATAAAATGAAATAATATCTATCTTATTTTTAAAGCCTCAGCATTTTTACCTATGGTTTCATGACCTTATTTGCTTTCAGCAAAAGTAGGTAATAATGAGAATGTACCAATTAGTAAATCAATCAAGAGAACTGATGATGGCAGACAATAGAAGATGTTTTATCCAGGCTAGTAAATACTGCTGGTTTACTTACTGATTTGGTCACATAAATTTTGAATGATGTCTTGGAGTTCTTTGTAAAGACTGATCCTAGCCTAAAAAAGATATGCACAAAAACCAACTTTGAAGACTGATCTTAAATATATATATATGTTTTTGTTCTTGGTATTTAACTGAAAGTAGACAAGGGACCATCAAGTCCTAAATTAGGTTGGGTGGGTTTTTTCTTAGTTTTCAGAGATCTTACATGAATGTGGTTTTCTGCCCTGTTAATCAGATGTTAGCTTCTCCTAATATCTTGTCTCCTATATCAGGAGCAGATACGTTAGAAAAAATTAAATTTTTAAGCAGTTGTAGAATGAAGTACCCTTCACATTAGATAACATTCCCCTTGTATTAGTGACTGGTTTTAGTCTTGTAGCCTGGGACATTAATTATGTTAGCTGTACTGTTAGCATTAATTAGAATAACTCAGTATGTTATTGCAACCCGAGTACACCCCTTTTTCTATGGTGGAGCTGTGTAATTTCCTGTGGCATTGAGTTCTTCAGCCTAATTGTACATTTTGTAGATAATTATAATTGTAGATAATTTTGTATTTTATCAGCTTTCACTGTTCCTCATTTTGATTTCACTGTATACCCTCTTGTTCAAATATTTGAGGCAGCCAGAGGAGGAGTTCCTAAATCTACTGGCACTGGCCTCTGCTCATTTTCATATTTTTACAACTTCTTTTTTGTTCTTCCATTTTACACAAGACACTCACACAATGTCTGCCTGATTCCTTCCAGGCAACGATAAATGAACTCCATCATCCCTTGGTTCACTTTCTGAACCAATCAGATATAATTCAGCTCTCGTTCAGAAGTTATAGATTCACTCCAGCATGAACCTGACCTAACATGTCTTGCAACCTAATTAGCACAGCCTGCAATGAATGGGCAGTCATATCCTCAACTGAAAAAGTGTTAGAAGCAACAAAACCAAATTAGACTGAATCCACTCTTATTTACAACAGCAGTCCAAGCTCAGAATCAGGGTATAACCAACCCTCCCTCACAAACAATTTCCCAACACCAAATCCTCTACTCAAATTAACTTAATTAATACCACATCTGCTAGGAACAACTCACACCTGTTGGAGATTTGAGCTTACCACAGAAGCCCTGCAACTGTGTAACACATTTTTCTCTTAAACAACTTCTTTTTGACAGAATCTTTAATATTTAAGAAAACAAAATATTTGTATTTGCTTTCCATGGCAAGCATTGATCACATTGAAACACGTGATCACCTAGAATTTTGTATTTAGTAATATTGCTGCTGAGTCCCTTTGGAGATGTAAGGCAGGTTCCACCACCTTCATCTCTCACACCACCACCTCTGTGCTTCAATCCCTTCCCAGCAGGAAGCCAAAGCTGTTGATCAAGGTTGTGATGGGGAACACGATGCAATTCAGAAGAAAATAACCCATCAATTACATTGATATCGTTTTTGACCAGCAATTGTCCTCACTACCAATTTAGAACACTTCTCTTAAATTCTACTGATCTATTGGAAGAGGGGAGATTTAGATTAGACACCAGAAAGAAATTCTTTCCTGTGAGGGTGGTGAGGCACTGGAACAGGTTACCCAGGGAAGTCGTGGATGCCTCATCCCTGGAGGTGTTCAAGGTCAGGCTGCATGGGGCTTTGAGCAACCTGTTCCTATGGGAGGTGATTCTGCCCATGGCAGGGGGGTTGGAAGGTTGCTAAAATATAAACATGCTAAAATATAAATATGCTAAAATATAAATATAATATAAATATATCAATCAAATATTTATATGCTAAAACCAATTAAGATAAAGGTAATAGTGACAAAGCTATAGTTTTGACAGCTTCAGAACTCCAGATTAGTGTTTGAGCCTTGGTATCAGTTTCCTTCTGCAATTATGATGAATTAAAGCATTTAGCTGAAGAATGAGTAAGAACAAATTCTTTAGTCATTGTAAGGCAACATCTCAATGGGCTATTCCCAAAGCAGGTCAACTCTTTGCAGAAAATCTGTGAAAAATGGCTTCTCAACAAGACCCTTTCTTTAAAATATGCTTAAAAGCTTATAGTAAGAGAAAAAACATATTAAATGTGGAAAACTATAGAAGCAGATACCTTATACTGACTCCTATGTATTACCATGGTGGTTTCAAACTGTCACAGATTTTGATAAACTAGAGAGCAGCCATGTTGCCAATACAACCAATTTATGCTTTTTTTGCCCCATTTGAGCAGGAATAGCTGACGCTGCACTGCATCACAAGCTAAACTGTGCTGGCCAGTGAATACAAAAGGCAGAATGAGGCATGTGCTCATCGTGTGTTCTAGAGGTTGAGAAATCAGGTAAATAGTATAGTCTGTTTCCCCACAATTAGACTGAAGACCAGATAGATCATGCAGGAACAGAAGGGAGATTATTAGTTCTCCTGATTTCTTGCATGGACCTGCAATTCTGTTTACAATCCAGCCTGCAATGAGGAATGATCTGTGAAGTATAGATGTCTATAATCTTATTTTACTAGTCAATTTTTATTTGAGACTGATACACACAAGGAGAGAGAACTTTTATGCCTTCTAGAAGGCCACAAACTGAAATATTAAAGCAATTTAATGATTTAGGTCAAATAAGAAATGCTAGAGCGTAGTCAACAATAGAGTGAAGTCAATGAGTCAACCGCTCGTGTGGGTGAGCGCAGCACAAACGTGTGAAATCCAAGGAGGTGTAGGCACAAAAGGATGCCAAACCACCACTTTTCCTTTGAAGGCTGAAATACCGTAAGGCAGAAGAGTTGAATTTGGAGCATCTACAGGAACTCAGGAACACCACTGCTCCCATAGAAGCAACACATCAGCAGGCTATTTAGGCAGTCTGGGCCATGGTCTTATGGCTTTTCATCCCTACCAAGTTCCTGAGGGAGAGGAACTGCCCACTTGCACAAGGGCAGTTGCTCCCAGGTCTCACTACACATTTAATGGACTGTATTTGCACCACACAGGAGAATAGATAACTCCCAGTGGGTATCATACACCATGCATTCCCTATAATTAGAAAGTTGTCCTATGTGAGGTGCTTTTCCCATCAGTTGTTTCATCCTTGTCTTGAGGGCAGTGGCAGCCAAAAATTACAATGGAGACAACAGCATTACTTGCAAGGGCACAGGAAGAGAGTATCTGCTCTTCCCAGCAGGAAAATAAAACTTGCTTCATCTATTAGACAAGGATATGAAGGTTTCTGGAAGCTATCATGGCTCTGCAGATATCATTACGAGCTAAATTATTTATGGACAGTTTATTCATCAGGGCTCTCTGTTCACCTGGAAAGGCCATGGGATGCAGAGCACTAAAGAAATAACCTCCTGGGGCACTCACACATGCCTGTAACAGCAGCACATCAGCCTTTCCACATTCACTGGTTTAAGTTAATCTCTGCTGCATATTGTGGTGCATCAGCTGCACACTCATGACCTATTATCACATCTCATCTTAGGGGGTGGGGGGGGCTTTCAAACTATTTCTTTTCTTAATCTGATGATGCTTTTGCACTTTTCCTGTGTTCAACAAAATGACAGTAAAACACGTGCAAGGCAAAGAGTTTGCTCTTATCAGTAGTCACAGAGTCAAGCACTGAGGTTCAGTTTTTAAGGTGATACATTTTTTATTGCTGGTAATAAAAGCTGGAATTACATATGCTAAGGTAATTAAATCTCATGCTTCCAGGAAAAATGCCTCTGTCCTACTGATAGTTCTGGATATATGATTTATTGAACAGATGTATCTGTATCAGACACTGCTGAGCAAAGAACAGTGGCTTGATGAATCTATTATGTCCCCTGAAGGGGAAATCACCACTCTTTTGGTTAGTGCTAGTCACAAGCTACATTAGCATAACAGATCAGACGGAGCAGAAGGCAACTACTGCTCTGGGAATAGAAGGGCAGGATCACATCCAAACTACAAGGCTTATTAGTGGAACAAGCAAACATCAAATCAGCATCTGCAGGACCTGATGGGATTCACTATATGATGCAAAACTGGGAGTCAGCATATTCTCTGGCATAGATCAAAAAGTCATTAAAATCAGAGATGTCACCAGACAAGCAGAGGAAATTTAAGTGTGGTGCCAATGTTAAAGAATGAAGAGATGAGAGTAATAGACCAGAAAATTTGGCTTCTGTAGCCATAAACATGTTGGAATGAATCTTACGGTAGAGATAAGGTGCTTATTAAAGTAAAACCAAAGGGACAAAATGATACAGTGTCAAAAGCTCAATGTTTGCCAATACCAATCATGCAGAAGCAGCTATGACCCTCTGTTTTTTTCTTTTTTGCTCCATGGAGTTGACCAGTAGACACTGACTTTATAATGTTCTTTGCCATAAATACTAGAGAAAAACACCGGAATAATTATTTTCATGGGAGAGGGAACATGATAATAGAAAAGCACCAGATTTTGGAGGGGTTATGTTGAATTTTTATATGCATTATTTACCATAGAAAAAGTCAAATTAAAGTGTCTAAACAACTGGAGGACAGATGGAGATCAGTGTAGCAAGCAAGAGACATGTGGCAAGGGCTCAAAGGAGCAAATCTACAAGACAGCAAAAGAGACTTTTGAGCTTTTTTCTTACTTCTCTTTCTCTACATATTAGAAAGCAAAACTGATCCCACAATATCGATGAATTCACTTCTCTCTTATCAGTAACTATTGCTCTTCAGCTTTCAGGCTTTTACTGTTTCACAATGGACAGAATTATCAGGAGGCGAGTGAATAATCCAGTGTTCACTTATGTCCTCCACTTCTTCTGACAATTATTATTAAGGGGGAGACACTGGGGAAAATATATGCGCTGAGACCTGATTGCAAATGGTACAAGCAAGTTTTATTACATTACATGGGCACATTCCTAATAGGAATTGAAGAAAAATTAACTGAGCTTGTGAGTGAATCAGTATCAATCTTCTCCATTCTGCAATATTAATAGAAATTACAAAAGACTTATGCTAGAAATCACTTTTGGAGACAGAAATGGATATTGCACTGCTTAAATGGATGTTCCAGGCAAACAGACTATTTTAATCATGGTGTAAACTGCTGCCTCTCTAAAATACTCAGTGAACACCTTAAGGGCATCCTTGTCACGAGGACATATGAGTTATGGTTCTGCATCACCACCTTCTAGAAACACACCATTAGAGATCCTCTCTGATTTCAATCATTCATATTTTTTATTAATGGAAAAGAATAATGAGGCATTATTTTCCTATGTATAATTTTATCCAGTGGCTGGATCCAGTTGTTCCATAGGGCCACACAGGGCAATGCCAGTAGGAGCTACCTTTGTCTTAAGAAAAATACATTTCTTTATACTCTCATATCCATCAATGACAACCAAGCACTGTTGTGTTAAGTTCCACAAGTAAGCTGAGCTCATGACTGCTATGACAGCAGCACACAGCATTACTACCGTGAAGTGATCTCCATATACGTAAGAGAGCCTATGAAAATATATAAATGTACCTATAGATACTAGATAGGCAGGAGCAGAGGACTTGAGAGTGTTTCTTGTTAGCAGCAGGTATAGAATCATTTAAGGCAAGAAGCAAGTCAAGACAGAAGATGGTTTCTGCCTGAAGAGTTTTTCAAGGTTATCAAAAATATTCACCATTTTTCCTTATATAGTACTTGAAGCCACTAGGAGAACACAGCTGGTTTGCCATCACAAAAATGGGGAATCTGCCTTCTTCAGAGGTTCAGCTCCAAACTGAATGTTTCAGAAGCAAGGCTGTGTGAGATAACATATGTTAAATGACTAGGAAACAGAAAAAGGCAAATGTACTCACAAAAGAAATTGGACCACCTTCCGCATCTGACTTTGCAGTGATTTTCAGCAATGAGACCTCCCTCAACCAACATAATACCCTTTGAGAAGAGAAAGCTGGATTTCATGAGGCCCAAACAGGTGGAGACCCTTTTTTCTCAGGGGTGTGCTGCTAGGAAGATGTGGAACGACATAGATTTTGCATTTACTGCTGCTTAAACAAAACTTATGCTCACCAAGCATAAGTCTTTAGATCCTGTTCAAATTTTTTCTAAGTAAGATTTTTTCCCTAGGAAATTTTGTACAGTCCTTTGTGATCCTGCTGGGTCATCCCTGTTTTAGGGCTGGGGAGATGAACTCACATGAAAATATCAGAAAATTTATAACCTTAGGTAACATCTTGATTATGCCAGGGGAATGACCCATAGAAATTCACCTCCAGAACATGAAAGCCTTTTTTCTGTTTCATCCCTTGGAAATTCCCAGTGATTTGGATCAGTTACTGTAAGAGAATGCCTTTTAATACCTTTCACATTCATGTATTTTCAGGCCAAGAAGATTTTCTAGGATGCACTTAAATTGAGGCTTCTTAGAAAAGAATGGGAATGGAGACAAAGTAGTTCTAGTTATTCAAACACATTTTTCTCCTTGGTATAAAATAGTATTTCATGACCAGTCTGCTGAGTTGCCACAACCACTCACACGATCTGGCCAAACAGAAGACTACGAATTGGTTGAAATTAATGACCGGTTAAGTTAATGTGTTACCTTTATGGGATTACTGCAAATTGCTGAATAGCTGAGTTAACACATTACCTGCAAATGAATATTTATTATTATGGGATTGTCATTAGCATCTTGTTGTAAATTGAATTGAACCTTGGAGCTTTTTCTGGGAGTGCTTTTATTGTTTAAATATAAACACTTATTGCTAGAAGACACCTGGGAAGGTTTTGAATTACACTAGCCTAGTGTAATTCAAACATTCAAAATACTAGAAGTCTGCAGCATCCACGAGGGAAGAACCCTCATCTGGAGAAAACACTGAGAACACAAAGACTAGGAGATACTGATTGGTATACCTATAAAGGCAATCAGAAAAGCAACTGGAGAACATCTTTTTAAAAATAGTTGCTAGTTTTAAAGATCATGTGTCAGAACACTGGCATGGCCAGGTAAGAAAAAGTGCCTGTGAAATGGTGGAATTCAGAATCCTGTGTGGAAGAAGCAGGGCAGTAAATAGGATTACAGCCCTGGACTTCAGGTGAGCTGACTTTGGCCTCTTCAAAGACCTACTTGGAGGAATCGCATGGATTAGAGCTCTAGAAGGTAGGGGATGCAAGAGAGCTGGTCAATATTCAAGCACCACTTCCTCCAAGTTGCATCCCTAGAAGCAAGAAATCAGGCAAAGGAGGCAGGCAACCTCTGTGGATGAGCAAGGAGCTTCTAGAAAAAACTCAAATGGAAGATGGAAGTTTACAGAATGTGGAAAAAGGAACTGACCATTTGGGAGGAATATAGGAACATTGTCAGAGTATGCAGGGATGCAATGAGGAAAGCTAAGGCCCACTTGGAACTAAATCTGGCAAGGGTTATCAAGGACAAGACAAGCTCCTTCAAGTACATCAGTAGCAAAATGTGTTGTTCAAATGTGGCAAAGGGTTAGAACTCTCTAGCTTACTAAATCCATGTACATTTTTTCCTTTTAAGAGCTCAAATGAAGGGAAAGGCTGAAACCTGAGTTTCATATCTTAGAAAACTCCCAGAAGATGCACACAAGGAAGAACACTAGCAAATACCCCAATCATGGGTTGCTTCAGGCAGAACTCACAAACAGCAAATTCAAGGCCAATCAAGCCTCATTAGCTCTGATTCTCCCAGAACTGCTTCCTTTTTTACCTCCCTTTTTAATAGGTACTTATTTTTACAGATATTCAGGTGTGGTGGATTTCACAAAACTGACTGAAGCCTGTTGAAAACAGTGCAAGTGTGTTGATTGGCTCCAAAAGGGATTGGGTCAAGCCGTAGCACAGCAGGAGATGACAGGAGCCAGAGATGTGTCTTTGTGAAGTATACAGTTTGTTTCTGCCACTGCTCTTTTATTGTTAACATTACAGAAGGTTTATATATCACAATGGCAATCAATAGAAATGGCAATCAAAAGGTAATGATGTATTTCCAGAAGTGGCTTTCACACTGTCCACCTTTAGGGCTTCTAACTTAACAGTTTAGTCTTGCTGAGTTTTATATCCTGCTGTTGTTAAAGAGCATTCTTGCCCTCTCCAGAGAGAATACTAATATAAAACCCTTCAAATGGATTACTTTCTCTTCACAGACCACATGAAAGTTAGATGGCGATTCAAGGTGATGTGAACTTTGCCTTGGAGAAGTTAGCATTGAAGTCTCCATAACTCATCACTCTTAACTTGTGTGGCCTCCTTTAGTCAGATTTTGAGGCAAGTTGGGTTTTGATACTACACCTTTTTATGTGCCTGCCCCATGGTATTGAGCATGGACACAAATATTACAACCAGCCATAATTTCACTCCCCTCCTCCCAACAGCCAGCTCTAAGATTTGGTTCACTGAGCTCCTGCCAAAGAGTATTCCACAGGCAGACCATGTGCTTTCACTGCTTTCCTTCTAACAGCTGGCACTCCATATATTTTCCCACAGGAAAATGAATTCCACTGGAACAGGCATGACACATTAGGTCCCCAGGTGCTATACAGCTTCCCTGTGTAGAAAAATTACAGAGAAGGCAGAAAAGGGTCTAAAGAGGTTATCTAGTCTAGTCCCAAGTTCCACCAGAACTATTTACATCCATCTAACCTGTTCCTAATGATTCCTGTTGATAAAAATTCCAGCTTCCCTAAATAATATGTTTTCTGTGCCACTCTTACAAGCTCTTATCTACAAGATTCATGGCATCAGGCAGGAGCAGGTCCAGAGAAGTGATTCTCCTACTTTACTCTGCTCTGGTGAGACCTCATCTGGAGTACTGTGTGCAGGTCTGGAGCCCTCAATATAAGAAGGACATAG
>JAOQGH010000001.1:196935360-196959875 GCA_025769975.1 Gallinago jamesoni
CATTCAAGGTGAGGCTCGACGAGGCCCTGGGCAACCTGGTCTAGTTGGAGGTGTCCCTGTGACTGCAGGGGGGCCGGGCTAGATGACCTTTGAAGGTCCCTTCCGGCCCAGATGATTCTATGATTCTACGATTCTACGATTCTATGATTAACAGATCTATATTAGAGAAAAAAGACTTCTTTCATGACTAGGGTCACACACCAAATGGAATAAGAATACAGTCATCTGCCAGTTAATTTGATCTTGCAGGGTACCATCAAGGTGCTGAGTAATCTGTACTGACTGAATCCAGAAGCTGTTAGAAGGAGCCTTGTTCTTTGCAAAACTTGTCTCCCAGAGAAATAAAATAAAATCATTTGGCATGTCTCAACCTGGGTTTGAGTTTACACCACCTAAAAATATCCATCAAGGAAGCAGAACCACAACAGGTTACTGTGGCATTTCTTGCAGCACCAGTCAAAATCAGAGAATCACAGAAGAGCTGAGGCGAGAAGACACCTCTGAAGATCATCTAGTCCAACATCCCCTGTCTGGAGTAAGGTGAAGTAGAGCAGGTTGCTCAGGGCCATGTCCAGCTGGATTTATCTTCAAGGACAGGGACTCCACGACATCTGCAGGCAGCCTGTTCCTGACTCCAATCATGCTTACAGTAAAACTGTTTTTTCTTATTTTGGCAACATCAGAGAAAGAAGATAAACAATTGGTCTGAATTATTAAAGGGCTGGTTATAAAAATGTCTATAAAAATAAGCTAAAATAAAGGAATATTTCTGCTGGTATATTAGTGGGATAAATCACAGCTAAAAACCAAGAGAGAGCTGCAGGGTGTCAGTAAACTGAGATTTATATACTATCAGAAACAAACAGCCTGGATATCTATGGCACAAATAATAATCTAATACACATGCTGACCCTGGAGATGTTTCCTCCTGTTATGCTCAAAATCTTGTATATGGGCAAAGAGAAACACACATATATAAAGCTAAAATTTTTATTCTTAGTATAAATGAAATCTTTACAGCCTAATTCAAGAATCATTATTAGTCTAGATATAATTAACACAGGAAAAGAAAGAACACATAATAATACAGTTAGGAATCTCAATAATAGCAATAGTATTTAAATTGTAACATTGACACTTAATTTTTATCCCTTTTTTCCTGAGGTTATGCTCACCCTTCCACTGATCCTCCACTCTTAAAATCAGTAGGCTCAGATTGCTAGAGGGTATAGACAGCAAGTCACCAGCCTCTGGAATCCTTGGCCAGGAGAAATATGATGTTCATGTTGATGGTTTCTTCTTCCTCCCTCTAGGATCCACTTGGATTCAGTTTTATCTCTTTGCTAACACGCTTTGACACAATGTTTTTTTCTTCCTTCATTTCCAGCGGCATGTTACATCTGAATTGACTGTATTTGGTGCCTTTTACGTATATAAGATACTATTTCTATGTACTTTTTGTTACCCTTGAAGTCTGCTTTGTCCAGCTGTAGGTCTTTCTTTCTTTGACTAACCATTATTGAGTTGTTTATAGTGCCAGCCCGTGTCCCAGTTCTAATCACCCTGTTCCCATAGTCTTCTGCACCACATACAGTGTCTCCCCTTCTCAATGCCTTTAACCTGTATTTCTCTGCAAAACATCGTTGTACTAGAGTCATAGCATCTCGTTACTGCTATCTGTGTAAAACTACAGTGGTACCATAGTTACTCAATTTAGCCATTGACACTTGGTCAATAAGAGAAATTGATGTCAGCGCTAAATGAAGTAAAGCAAAGCTACAGGCAGGTCAAACAAAGTTCACGTGGAGAAAGCCAGGTGAGCCTCCCTCCTGAGAACTTGCAAACTGTGGAAACCCAGTGGATGTGACTAGCGATGGCATATTACAGAGCTACACAGGTACACTTTGGAGGGGATGATTATGCTTCTGAGGTGAAAGCACATCAGGTTCAGAGCAGTAGCAGGTTCTTTTTGGAATACATGCTAGGGTAGGTTCTTTTTTATCTTCCCCGAGATGCTAGTAACGGAGGCATCTGACATCTCAGTTTTGATACCCCTAAATATCATACTTACACTCAGGTTTGCAATACAGTCCTAAAAAACATCAATTCACTTTTGTGGCCTCTGTACAAACTATGCTATAGTGACATTATGCACTTTGACAAATGACACACTGTGTCTGCTTGGTCTTTGGCCTAAATCTCTCTTGATCCAAATATACTTGCAATAGAACACCAAAAGGTAAAAATCTCCATCTTCAGGTGTTTTTTCAGTATGATTGGTTGGCTTTTCAGTAGATACAGTAGGAAGATACAAATATCCTCCTGTGACAGTGCAAAATTTAATTGTGTGGTTATTTCAGTGTGCATGATAGCAGTAGTACTTGTCTGCATTAGGACCTACAACTATATAAAGATCAGTGACATTATGACTATTGGCTTAGTTCCACCTTCAACACACAGAAAAAAAGAACATTTCTCTTTTTTATATACACATGTGAGTGAAAAAAAGGAAAAAAACATTGTTAAACACACACAATGTCCTTCAGAATGCAGGTGGATTGAAAAGCTCAAGGAGAGATGACACAGCGAAGTCATCACGTTCAATTACTATTTAGAAAGAGTTTCCCTATTTCTAAAATTGAAGTAATGACAGCAGAAGGCTCAGATCAACTGATAAAATGCAATATAAAATTTATTAATAAGACCATGGATAGATTTTGTTCTTTGTGATTGGCTTCCCACTGGAAGAAACCTAAATTTTAGGACAAATATTGATCTTTAAAAGCTCCCACAAAAAAAAAAAAAAAACAAAACCAAGAAAACAAACATAAAATTATATTTTTATTTACAGTTTCTTATTCTCTGTGAATATTGCTTAAGAAATAGACAAGGTATATATCTACAGCATGAGAATAGACGTTTTAGAATACTGGTGTGTATACCAAGCTTCATAATTAGTTAGCATTCTAATTACAGAAAGGTTTTTTTTAACAGTATAAGAAAATAAGCTTCCCCATAATACATGTCAAAATAATAAAATAGGATCAAAAACATCTTGCAAAGGCACAATTTCCCATCTGAAAATGCTGATTCCGTGCAATAAAAACATTCAGCAATCGTATAGTTATTTTCTTAATTTTCACACTTTGATATAATTAAAATGTTTTGAGTTTATCTTTGTCGTATCATTCTGACATTTAAGATTTATTCTAGAACATATTATGAAAGTTAGAACAATGTAGATGAGTATAAATGAAATACTTTACAATGTGATCTGTAAAAAAAACACCTCTTAATTTGAGAAGAAATGAAATTGCAAAGTCACACAAATTACTGTGGGACAGAATTTTAATTTTCAAGTCGGTACTAACTGTTATATTATTTTGTCACATAATGTTTGACTCTAAGAGAGTAACTGTTATAGTTTAAGAAGCCGGAACTTTGGTTTTACTTTGATCCAAAGCAACCTGTGGTCCACAGGACTCTGTTTTAGCAAGCTCTGTATCAGACTCTGAAATTGTATAATAATGCACAACTATGGCAGCAGTGAATTACCCCAAAATATCTCCTTGCATAAGAAAGGCAACTGTCTTCGTACAAGATTCCCCTTCACTTCGTTAATGGTTGTATAGGTGGCCACAGAAGTACTGCAGAGAGTCCAGTATTTGGTGGGACACAGCCTTGGCTGATGATATCTCTTCCTTGCCCAAATTTAAGCATTTGAAAATGAAAGGAAATAATATTCATGCAAAGTTTTAAGACTAAAAAGTTGATCTTCAAGCAAGAAAAGCTTTCTGTTATACTGAGTGCTGAGGGAAAGAAGGTGATTCTGGATCCTGCACCTGACCATGCTGTCAGCTTTTTATAAAGTTTCTTGTACTGAAAATTAGCAATGGTACTATTTCACAGAATCACAGAATGATATGGGGTTGGAAAGGACCTCTGAGATCATCTAGTCCAACCCCCTTGCCAAAGCAGTTGCACCTAGAGCACGTTGCACAGGAAAATGTCCGGGCAGTTTTTAAATGTCTCCAGAGACAGAGACTCCACCACCTCTCTGTGCAGCCTGTTCCAGTGCTCTGTCACCCTCAAAGTAAAGAAGTTCCTCATCATGTTTAGATGGAACATCTTATGTTTAAGTTTGTGCCCATTAATTCTTGTCCTGTCACTGGGCACCATTGAAAAAAGACTGGCCTCGTCCTCTTGACACCCACCCTTTTAGTATTTATCAGATCCCCCTCAGTCTTCTCTTAAAAAGACCCAAGTCATCTCTAAAAAGACCCAAGTCCCTCAGCCCTTCCTCGTAAGAGAGATGTTCTAGGCCCCTAATCATCTTTGTAGCCCTTTGCTACATTGCTGTTTATATCCTTAGAATGGGATGTTCAAGGTAACTTGCCCAAATTCCACCGAAATCCAAAGGGCCTGTAGTTTTTCAAAGACTTGTATGCACTTCAGGGAGGAATCCAGTCCATCTAACCTCACCCATTCTAAGAAGTAACTCTATTTCTTGTATTTGGTGTAGCAAATAGATTTGCTATATCAGCAGGTCTCCTAACTTAGGTCCTTAAGAATCATTGATATGAACTTAGATCCCTTTCAGCTTTATGGGAAATTGGCTTAGACCTTAATATACATAATTTCAAATGAAAAAAAGGCACCGAAACAAGTGATATGCATCCACCTGCCTTTCTCTATCCTCCGGAGTCCATGGTACAAGGAGACATCCATACACACATTTGATCAGAGAACACATTTTATGTCCCAGCCCATTGTGAACAGCAGAATAATAGCTCAAAATTATGTCTTTGATATCTGTATTTTCACGTCGATATTCCAATGCAAGATATATTGGGAATAACCAGCATGGACAAAAAGCATAATGCATAATAAAACCTACTACTTAACTGCAGCACATAGGACGTATCTTGCATAGCTAGAATATTAATATGGAAAATTACAGCTCGAGGAATAGACCAAGAAAAAATAAAGATAAATATGCTTGTTCCTGATTCAGCAGACTGACTGCAAGTGGCTGAATAATGATGAAGAGAAGTTTGTTGATATGAGTGAATCCCCCAGTTTCTGTTTCAATCTACCTTAGACTACCAAGATGAAAAGATCGGGAAGAAAGGTTTAGTCTGAGCAACCGGAAGAATCATCAGAAGGTGGGAGTAATGGAGATATCAGCTAATACAGCAGAACACAGGCTATCTAGTTGCTGAAGTAAATTGGAGAAAGGAAGGATGAGGGAATTGCCTTCTACAGTTTATTGCAACAACAGGGAATTGACAATGTGAAAATAGAGGGAGAATAAGATGGCACTGATCGTTGAACAGTGGCATTCTTGTCTAAGGAAAAAAAAAGAAGGAAAATAAAGACAATAGACCCTAAGAAAATAGCACACTTGTAGAATTCATAACTCTGTGGGAAATAAGTCAAAGGGAAAAGACAGCTGTAGAATTAAAGCCACAGAAATTTAAGCCAGATGTCAGTGAAAGCTTTCTGACGATAAGGCTATTTAAGCATAAGGACATATCATTTAGGGAAATTTGAGTCTCTCTGTCATTGGAGATTTTAAGAACAGCTCAGAGAATCATCTGTCAAGAAGGACATAGATATGGCTGATCCTTCATCTGAAGTGGCCATGCCAGCCTTCCTGAATTCACTCCCTGTCTTCGAGTTTTGTGATATTCCCAAAATCTTTTTTTGCCCTTTTTTAGTGTGTTTTCCTTAGGGAATATGTCACATGAAATAAAAATGCATTCCTTCACTGGAGTCTCTTTTGCTGTAAATCCAGTAGTTATGGAATCAATACCGGTTAGACAGCAATAAAATCTTTCTGTCTTCCCTTCTCAAATAAACCCTGTTTAAAGAAAAAGGAGGCCTATTATACTACATATAAAATATTGATCTGAAATATACTAAACTTGCATAATGGGAGAGAAAAGCTGAGATTTCTGTTTTGAAAAGGTCCAGCAGAATTTATTTTTATTTTTTGTATAGCACTCTTGTTTATTGGCAATTTATTTTTTGCTTGGAATATGGATGAGCAACCCTCAACTGATTTTCCGTAAAACAGAAACCTGTCTGGGCTGCACTATTGAATGCACATTTTTCATAGTAAAAAGAAATATTTAAAATGCAGTGTCCTGCCAGGTGATATCGCTTTGTAAATACCTAGTTTTCAGTTCCTCAGTCCATTTCCCTCAGTTTCAACAACTCTCACTAGAACTGGAATTTAGGTCATCAACACCATACCAGTTAGAGGGTGATTTTATTTGATCAGGAAGAAAAGCTGATCAGGATGACCACCAAATGCATCTTGGCAAGCCTTGCAGAATTTGCAGCAGACATTCTCACCTAGCATAAACCAAAGTATTCAGCATGGCAATTCCTTCCCAGAAAACTGTGTGTTTTCAAGTGTATTATTGTACATAAATGTCTCCATCTATCCATAACAAGGTTGCAAACACATTATATTTAGCAGTAGCTCCAAAGCCAAACTTAGTCAACGACTGTTCTGAAATCTAAATTTTATGTGCTTGGCTCTGGAGAGGAATTTAATATTAGACAATCATTTGAGAAAGCATTAGAATAATCATGTGAGAGATCCCTTGCTCTCTACTATCCTGAACAACCACCCTACTTAATAAACTACACAGACATGTTCATGCTCATTTGCTTCACCAAGGCTATGAATCTTGATTTTTTTCTATGAAAAGCACTGAGAAGAGGGATTGAATTCCTCCTCCCATTTTCCCCCCAAATCCTATGTGCACTTGGACAGGCAAAGGATTTCCCTGAGTGACGGCAAGTGGGAAGCTGATGTCTGTCAAAAGGATGTCTCCTGCTTCCAAATACTATTGTTTAAGAGGGATCAAAAACTTTTTCAACTGAGTTTTAGAGGACAGCAGCAATCATCATTCCTCGTTGAATGGAGACTGGTTTTACAGAAGTGTGTCAGACTTGTTCCATTCCTGAGAAAATCCCTCAAGGGAGGCAGGCACAGGAGCGTCTGCTCTCGGGATCACAGTTGAGCTTAAGCCTGGCAGAGAGGCCAAGCTGCTCTGTAACTGTCTGGGGTACATCAAAGTTAAAATATTGAGACAGATGCTGGGATTACTCGCCTTCAGAACTCGGTGGCAACACAGCAGGAGATTTTTGGGACTGAATTCTACTGCAAACCCAGGATTGGGTTTGGACACGATTGGACACTTTGATCCTTAAATTGTAACCAGGAGGGGATGGACAACAGCAGACAAGCTAATCTTGACTTTTCTGCCTTCTGGTAAACTGAAATCTTTATCCCTAGGAGTCACTTTCTTTTTTGAGAGCTGAAATAACTGTCATAGATGTTACATGGTGGGGAAAAGTTAAAGGTGTTTATTTTCATACTTTAAAGTGAGAAACCGCATAATGAAGACTTCATGAGACCATCTCATTGCAATTTGCAGCATGGAAAAGATTGGAAAACTCAGTCCTAAGTGAGCAGCACTTCTCTAGTACTTCATATCCTTAAAGCTAAGTGTGTTGGATGTCTTTGTAGGATTAGGAACTAAACTTTTTCTGTGATCTACCATGCTGAGATCTCTGTCTAGCACAGAGAGATCTCTAAGCATTCCTCTGCTTAGAGAGGATGAAACTCAGTCATTCCTATAAAAATAAGTCCAAATTATGATTACCCTTCCTTGCATGTGGGTTTGCATTTCTACATGTGCACAGTAATCCACAGTGCTTATACGTGCTCACAATTTTACAGAATTTTTTAGACTTACAGAGATCTGTGTCTGAATACTGGTAAGCACTAAGAGTTGATAGATAATAAGCTTAATTTTCTTCATCTGTTTTTATTTTTCTCATTTTCTCTTGAGGGATTCATCCCTCATTTTATTATAACATTGTGGCCATTTATTGCAAAGTTTTGGTACGTTGCCTTAGTGGAATTCATTTATTGTGAGTTGTAAAGTGATATTTTTACATCCACCTTGTGACGCTGACTTTTACAAAACCATCTAAATGGCCATTGCTTTTAAATGAAGCTGGGAAAAATATACTACAATACCAGACTTTAGTTCTGCTTGAAGAAATTCTTTGACAGAGACAGAACGATTCCACTGTCCAGGGACTGAGTTCTTACCTGAGAGGAAAATCACCTCCTTGTTGTAACGACGGTTTAATAGAAGTGTTGGGCAGACAGCCCTCTGCCCCCTCTGCTCTCCACGGTGCATGCTGCCTCTTAGCTGAGAACATGTGGAGGACGTCTTGCACTTATGACATTAACACATCTTTAAATACATCGTGTGTAATGGCACAACTTCCCCATGAAAGACTGAAAGCTGTGCAATCAAACTGCTGATAAGAAGAGTGTCAAGGTAGTCCCCAAGGAAGCAGAAGTTTGGACATCTTTAGGCAAATCCAGAAATGGAATCTATATCTGCCACATCCTGAAGAAAAACCCCAAGTTGCCAAGTATTAGATAAAAAATGGGTTGCAACAGCTGCAAACAGCATTGAATTTTCCCCCCTGTGTAACATCTATGACAGTTATTTCAGCTCTCAAAAAATAAAATGACTCCTAGGGATAAAGATTTCAGTTTGCCCGAAGGCAGAAAAGTCAAGATTAGCTTGTCTGCTGTTGTCCATCCCCTCCTGATTGCAATTTAAGGATCTAAGTGTCCAATTGTGTCCAAAACCAGTCCTGGATTTGCAGTAGAATTCAGTCCCAAAAACCTCTTGCTATGTTGCCACCGAGTTCTGAAGGCGAGTAATCCCAGCATCTGTCTCAATATTTTAACTTTGATGTACCCCAGACAGTTACAGAGCAGCTTGGCCTCTCTGCCAGGCTTAAGCTCAACTGTGATCCCGAGAGCAGCCACTCCTGTGCCTGCCTCCCTTGAGGGATTTTCTCAGGAATGGAACAAGTCTGACACACTTCTGCGAATTTAGGACCAAACCCAGCAATTATGGTCTGGCAGTTCCTCACTGATGCGTCCTGCAGTCAGCCCTGAGGAATGCTGCACTTCCGAGATGAACACAGCTCATACAAATCACACCACAGTAGATGAAGACACCTAAAGTTTTTTAAAATATTTAAGTCCTTAAAGGTGAAGATAGACATCCGTCTGTGGGATTTTCACAAATTCCTACATATCGAAGTATAATTTGGAGGTTGCTTAATTGGGAGTTTGGCACTTAAGGCATTTTAATATCTCTCTGGGCTTTATGCATTTTACCCCAAAAGCCTAACTTTGAATTGACCTTTCAGCAAGCAGGGTTATTTCTTCCCCTCTTCACCTCTGTTTTATACTATCTTGGCTTTAGCAGTGTTATATGCTTCATTTATGCTGGAGCACAGAAGAGAAGAGTCATGTCCGAGGAATGTCCCTTTGGAAACACATCTAGATTCTGCTTCCAGTTCGGGCTGAATTCCAATAGCGCCAGTGCCACTGAGATCAAACTTCACTCTGTGCACAATTGCTCATTGCTATTTATTATAAAGTCTTGATTCACCAGGTAGTAAATAGGCAAAACATATGTACACATCTACCGAGATGGAGTAACCCAAGAGGCTCAGCATCTCTGCAGTCCCTTTAATATTAAAAACACCAAAGATATGCAGTTATGTGGTGATCCATTTGGGAGCTTACAAGGGGTAAGATATATAGATCTAATATTTCACTTTGCAGAAATGGTTTATTTCCAGCAGTAAATATGATGTTTGTGAAATGAGAATATGCTATTTCAAACTGTTATAAGGCCACTGAATAATTGAATTATTACTCATCAGGGGGCAGTGTAATTTGTTACCTGTGTGATTCCAACACTCTGAATCAAAGTAATTACATTCATGGTGTCATTTAGTGAAATAAGGCAGCGAAGGTCTCTATGAAGAGAGAGGCAATTGCTGAAAGGATTTTGTTGAAATAATAGCACCAATTCAATTGGTCCTCTGGCTTCATTCATTGTTACTTTATTATACGGCTAAATAGCTCATTCATGTGCTTTGCTGGAGTGACAAATATGAGCTTTGGAAATGGTATCTATGGAGGAAAAAATGCACAGCTTCTAGGGGAAAGCACCAAACAGTCATTTTTAGTATCACAAATGTGCAAATGGCAAATGGTAGATTAAATTTATAAAAAAGAACACAAAGGCAGATTTTAATATCCTTTGAAAATTCAGTGGTGAGATTCCACTAGAGGTTTGTCTAGTTTAAAGAACTGGTGGGAGATGTATGAAGACTGTTTCAAACCATAGAGCAGTCACTTCCAACTCTCATGAACTAGGCTTCAGAAAATTATGAAATTGGCATAAAAAATGGATTATTTTTAAAGACTCAGCATTTTGGAGTTATTATATTATTTTTGCCAGCAAACTGTAGGTATATATGCTCAAAGGAGACAATCTGCAGCTATTTAGGTGCTGTGAAGACCTGTGGCAGACTTAATAACACTTTGGAAATATTAGGATATGAAAATACTTCAGTCAAGTCCCTTCTTCCTATGAACCCCTGATTCCCTCCATTAACTCTTATCTTTTTACTCACCCTGACCTGGACTATCTTTTGTGCCAACACCAGTTCTGATATCAGACACACTCCAGAACTGACCAATTCAGGTAATGGGGGCCCTTCCCAGGGTTTGAGAGGGATTTGTGTCTACTTAGCAAGAGAGACACGTGACAGTTCCAACAAGTTATTAAGCACCTCAGTCCTGCAGGGTATTTAATTCCCAGCCAAAGACTGAAACCCTGATAACTGGAAAATTTTTGCCCTAAAAATAAATTTCTTCACATTGTTGGACTCATGTAGCATTTTATGTAATTACAGCCCTTGTTGGAAAATTTATGTTCTACAGATCTGGCTCGTAAATCCTACACTTTACAGTACTACTGTGGCTCCATTATAATCCCTTACTGCTGAGTCCAATATATATTATTGGGGAAAAAGGTGGAAAACAAAGCCACACTTTTGAAAGTGTTCCATAATACCACAGTGTTTTAGCAAATTCTGAACTGTTACTTTCATCTGGGGATTTATCATGGTGCCTACACACATAAATAGAAGGCCCATATGTGTATATTTCTTTGAATAAGAAAACAAAGTTGTGATCTTTTTTAATAGGAAGACAGTTTTCTGGTGTGTGTAATCATTTGGCGAAACAGTCTTTCTGTTGCAAAATTTAAAAACAAGAGTGATTTTTGCTGAGGGAAAGTTTTGAGTCCTTTTTGAAAATCTGTCTCAAATTATCTTGAAGCGATCTTCAGAAGATTGACAGAACAGTTCCACATTACAGTATCTCAGGGCATAATTTCATGCTGAGTTTTCCTCATAAGGCAAAATCAGCATAAAAGATGCTTACCTTTCCCTCTGCTTTTTGGTAGGGCTATACCCTGATACAGATCAGTGAAGTGATGTGTTTTGGAAAGGAAACATCTTCCACTACTTTTAGAATCTTAGAATCATGGAATAGTTTGAGTTGGAAGAGACCTTTAAGGGTCATCTAGTCCAACTTCCCTGCAAGGAGCTGGGACATCTTCAACTAGATCAGGTTGCTCAGAGCCCCATCCAACCTGACCTTGAATGTTCCCTGGGATGGGGCATCTACCACCTCTCTGGGCAACAAGGGCCAGTGTTTCACCAATCTCATCCTAAAAAATGTCTTACTTATATCTATTCTAAATCTACCCTCTTTTAGCTTAAAATCATTACCCCTTGTCCTATTGCTACAGACCCTGCTAAAAACTCTGTCCCCAAAACAGAGATTTGTGCAAACAGTCTCTAATAGCATTCTGTATTTCCGAATCATCAGACCCTCTTTCCCCTCTTACCACCACAGGGACTAGCAATTTTCTCCTGGTCTCACTGTGAGATCCCACAGACAACTGTCTCTGTGGTGCAGAGAAGTTCTGCAAGTTGAGCACAGCTCCTTCCAGCAAGACTTGGGTCTAGAAGCACATCTTGGAACCAGCCTTATGGCTTGCAAGGTGAAGTCCTAGGGCGGGTTCAAGACCTGCCTCAAGAGCACTAGCAAAGAGCAGTTTGCCACTTAGACTTTCCAAAGACATTCTCTTTTTTCTACTTTTTTGAAGAGAATGCTGGTGCTGGCAGTCTGGGCAAGGCTCCAACACAGGTAATTGCATTCTATCGGCTTGTATTCTCCTTGCAATTGATCCTAATAGCCATGATGCAACCATAGTGTCCATAGACAGCCCTGCAAGTAGACAGCAGCACTACTATATTATTTAAGGCTTTAAACACTGGTATTGAAATGCTAGAGTGGATGTGCACTTAAAAAAAAAAAAGAAGAAGAAGAAATTGAATAGGGAGGAAATGTGACAGAGATGGTAAGGCAAAAATTACAGCCTTTCAGCGCTCTTATTAAGGGAAGACAGAGGATCTCTGCAGATGACATAGGATGGGCTCTGAGTCCCCAGACTGATTGCTGTCCCTGTGAGTATACGGCAGATGGCAGGGTCCCTCGTGGGAAACACTGCTCACAGGAGCCCTGAGGAGTCAGCAGTGCTCATGGCTGTCAGATGCCATGGTTTAACAACTATCACACCCAAAGCACAAGGTCATCGTCACCTTCTGCCCCTGCTAATGAGAGCGTTTAGGTTCCCGGAGGAAGGCACATCCTGAAAACAGCTTCATTTACCTCCAGGAGCGTGTGACCAAAAGCTGTGAAATCAGGAGCCCTCCTCCCGCCCTGGAATCCCCATACTCCATGTGGCATCCTGGCACCCACGCGCCGGTGCCACAGGAAAACGGTGCTTTCTGAACAAAACCTGGGTGAGAAAAGTTCTTGTTTGAGCATAAATCCCTGATTGCCTCCAAACAAACGGAAAGCTTGTAGTTAAATATATAGTAAATGTGGGTTATTTCCAAACATCCACAGCTCTCTGTTTGATCTGAATGAAACACGTTTGCCAGAGACAGCTGCTTCTAGTCTGCTTGCTGCCAATGATATTTACAATCTCTCTCCCTTTCTGCATTTCTCTCATTTTTTTCCTTTCTTTTCCTTTTTTTCCCTTTCTTTTCCTTTTTTTCCCTTTCTTTTCCTTTTTTTCCCTTTTTTCTTTCCCCCAGGTTTTTACTATTAGTTTCTTTTCCTTTTTTTCCCTTTCTTTTCCTTTTTTTCCCTTTTTTCTTTCCCCCAGGTTTTTACTGGAGAGGTTATGACACTCAAATCCTCCTAGATTAAAATCATACCAGTCCGCTTGAGCTAAATAAACATGCGTGGCTACATAGTTGCACTGAACTCAATGGGTCTACACCAGTTTTATGGTCTTTTAGGGATTGACTTGTTCACCTGGGCCTAGACTAAATACATGCATTTAACAGGCTGGGGAGAACGGGGTCTGTGCTCAGGTGGTAAAACTTCTGAGCTTTTTTCACTTCTGAGATTGTTTCACTTGCAGAAATAGCTCTGTTTTTCACATCTTGCCAGCTTGACACCTTCTGAGCTTTGTTTTTCTGGTGGCTCTAAAACATAGTTTCATTGTTAGAAGTCTGGAAAGGAAAGGGAGAGGAAGATCCCCAATTAATCAGCTATCAGAAGGACCTGATCACCAATGAATAGGTAAGACAAGAAGACTCCAGACACAAAAATCAAACAGTTTTGTAAACACAAAAATGTGCAGCCTGTGCAGGCTGGTTGCCTCTTTGAGCTGAAAAACAGGTTTGATCTATGAGAGAACATTAATTTTGGGGTTGGATCAGCCTGAAGGCACTCTGGTTGGGTTCAGTGTCAAATTTGTCCCCTTGAATCCATCAACACTGAGAACTTCACTTTAGACTGTCTTCACACAATGGCTGGCGATTGATCTACTGCAGCACCAGTTCCTGCTCATCAGCTCACCCACAGCCACTGACCACGATCAAAACAGCAAAGGGAGTGCAATTGCATCATGGCAGCTGACACGCTTTGCTTGGTCTTTGGAGCGTATGCCTAGAAGGTAAACTGCAGTAATTCAATTTCTTGACATATATCTGCTGAGAACAGCAGTGTAAGATTATGCTTTTCAAAAGACATTAAAGGACTTAGGTTTGCAGCTCTCACTTGGATGCCCTGATTTTCCTGATTGGAAAATATTAGGAAAAAAGGGCACTATGACTTCTTTTCTCCAGACCAAACAACCACAGGTCCTTCAGCCACTGCTCGTAAGACTTGCTCTCTAGGCCCTTCACCAGTTTCCAATTCTGTGTAGACGTATGGAGATTTTAGTATATGAGGTCTGTATTACCTTAGAGGAGCCAAATTCCTTTCTAATATGTCATTTAATACAGAATCGTTCCTCTTTAAGCCTCATCTGGATGCTGCTCCTGAAGTCTGTAGATATATTTGGCTTTAAGTTATGACAGTAAAGTAGGCTAAAAATGTAAAGCTGTTAATCAGCAATAGCATTCATCTGATTCAGTATTTATTAGCTCATTTATAATGGCTGTTTGTGCTGGTATTCGTTTTAATTTTGATAGGATGCAATGCCTTGAATTTAATCAAGTTAGCTGTATTTGAAATAGCTGATAATAAATGCCTTTCACATCAACAGTCTAGAACAGGTTTGGGTTTTCAAAAGGATTTATGAAATGTAAGGCAAATGATGTCAGGTCATTGCTTTTGTGGAAGATGACCTGTACCTATGACCATCCTGGCTGCCTTTCTCTGAATCCTTTGGGAAGGCAGGGTTTCACGCCATGGAAATTAATTGAGCTTCCCTGTCTTGTGTGCCATCTATACTGCATTTCGCCGGACCCACATTCAAATTCCGTGTTGGAGTGAGATCTGGGTGAATACTGGCACCTTTTCCCCAGTGTAATACTGTTGTGTGTGGGCTACCAGGGAAAAACAACTCGTCCTGGTCAGCTCCACAGTACGGAATCAGGAACTGCTGAACCACACAGTGTATCATCTGCTTCACATATCAGGCACTCCTCAGGCTGTTTCAGAAACACCCTGACCCTGATGTTGGCTGACACTCCTTCTCCTGGTGGTCCCTCTTGTAAGCTGCTGACCATCTCCAATAAGCTCTTTCTGTCCTAGTGAGAATGAAGAGATTCAGTGATTTTTGTAGCCTTATAATGGCCTGTCCCATGTTAAACTCCACACTGGATGTGCCTCCCTCTCCAACGTGGCTGTGCCGCAGGTAACGCACCTGCACTGGTGTTTCTCAGAGATTCCTTAAAATGAATGTCTGCATTTTTTATAGATTCCTTAATGTGAAATGTCACATTCCTGGCAGAAAAAGCATATAGTCTTTTGCAGTGCTTGCAAAAAATGTACGAATGATAAATTAGTGGAGGTGGTTTGTTTTTTTTTTTCTTCTTCAGGTTCCCCCATATCTGTGACTAAGTGGTGGAGTATTTGCAAGATTTAGAGAGGGATCAGAAACATGGCACTGTATCTGAGGTTCATTTGTAGAAGGTAAAGTAGCATATGTTATGAGTCAGTTAATCTCTTTAGGGCTTTATCCAGCACAAATTAGGTTCTGTGGTCACCGAGTCACAGCAGGCTGTGGGCCACTGTAGCCTTGGAGCTTTATTCTGATTCAGATGCCAAGAAATGAACTGCTCTGTAGGCGCAAAAATTGGCTGAATCTCTGTGAACTCCAGCCAGGCCTGCGCAGCTCCAGCCGCTGCTCCTCTCTCTCCACGCACCTACATTTCATTCTCACCTACTCTCCAACAACCCTGATGTTAAGATGCATCCCCTAGAAAACAAAGGAGGTGCTAATTCAGTCTCCTTAGAAATCAGCAAAGGCTGTGAAATAGTTGTAGAAGATGCGGAAGCCTTCACTGTTTTGGCTATTTGAAGCTAGCCAGGACAAATGCACGCTGCTGGGATTAGCGCTGTGCTGCTGCTGGAAGCAGAAATTGTCTTTTTTTTGTGTGTGTGTATGTTTTTTTGTGGTTTGTTTTGGTTGTTTGGGCTGGTTTTTTTTATATATTTGCCCCTGCAGATGCTGTAATGCCAATAAAAATAAAATGCCTTAGGTTTCCTAAGTGGACAAAAGGAACTGGGGAGCATAGCTCTAATTACAACCAATATCTCAATGAGGCTTGGAAATCTCATTCTTAAATCACTTAACAGAGGCACAGCCCAAATCATAGGGAAGTGTCACAGGTGCTCATATATGGGTGTCACGTTATTTGGTCCTATAGGCACCTTCCTCCTTCCCAAATGACTCCTTGACCTTGGTAAACACATCACTCTGCTCTATATATTGCACATTATAAATGAGGCTATAAATATTTGCCTATGTCTCAGCAGTAGTGTTGAAATCAAACAAGTACTTACTCTCTGAAAAAACTACACCAAAAATCAATTTATTGTTACCATATATATTTTTTCCATGTTATTTATTGATGCCATTCATATAAATTAATGACTACTAAAAACATTGCTTAGTAATTCTCATTTCTAATCTTAGTGATTCTTTTAAGTGAACTTTCATGGAGAAGTTGTTCATTCTGATTTGCTTAAGTATAAAACCAAAAGGTTGTGCGTAGCTGTGACATCCTGAACATACAAGACATTATCTGTATATCAGTGACAAGAAGCTGGTGTCACTGATGTTTGGCAACCACAGCTTGGCCATGAGACATTGCTAGAGGAGGCCAGGTAGAGGTCTAAATCCCACCTTCTTGCAAACACATTGAGAACTCCTCATTTCTGGGCACATGGAATAAGAGCCAAAGAAACAGTCAGGTTGTTGGCATATTATTTCAGCTGAGCAGCCCTCCAGTACTGCTTTGCCTGTCTACAGTCAAATGCTTAAAGCTGTGATGCTGCATGACTTTGACTTCTGCATCCCAGCTCAGGTTCAAGCACATCTCTTGCTTAGGGCCCTCTGGGATTCAAAAACTTGGTGCCTTTTTGAGTAAAAGAACCCTGAGAGATCTGATCTTGTGGGTGTGCTCAGATCAGACTCACATATGCTGGTAGCCCTGACTTCAGCATGAAGCATGGTAACCACCATCACCTTACTTCAAAAACAGCCAGAAGAGGAAGTGCCATTTCAATCTACTTGGCTCTTGGCACTTTGAAGACCTGCCAAATTTAGGTGCAAAATTAACAGCATAATTTAGAGCTGAGAAAGGCTGACATGGTACTTACCAGAAAGAAAAAGGAACAAGGAGGTTATTTGTGCCTCACTTCCCTGCTTTACTGCCTGGCTCCAAGCATTTGTGTTCACTCAGGGTGGTATCACAGCTTCCATGAGGCCATTTCTCACAAATAGCACTGATTGCAAAGTTGTGGACAGTTGCAAAGCGCAGGACAGATGTAAATACAAAAGGGGCACCTGTCTTAACCATTCTTACCATCCTTATTATCTAAAGTATGTGGCAGATATGTAGCAGCCTAAACCAATGTGTTTGGGGATACTGAACATGAATAGCACAATCAAAAAAACCCGAAATCTAGTAATTTGGCAAAGCACATGCTTTATTTGTGAACAATTTTTCTATTACCCTACTCTATATCCAATGATGATTGAAAAAATATACTCAGACTTAAATGTATGCACATGTTTAAGGGTTTTGTATATCAGAGCCTGTGGGACTGGCCCTAATACCTCCATTTTGCTTGACTGATGATAGAAATGTTTGGTCTCATCCTGGTAAGCCTTCATGATAGTCTTCATTTACAGAAGCTGTAAACTACACAGAAAGGGTTGTCTCAAAAGTAATATACCCTCAGCAAGTCAAATTCCTTTGGAACAATCTAAAACTAAATTTTATTTACTGTCATCTTTGCTGGGGTTTTCTGCTATGAGGAAGAAATGCTGGTTTAGTTAAGGCACAAATAGAGACAGCTTTTCAAAAGATTTGCCAAATGTTGGTCAATCATCACAAGACCATGCTTCTATTATTATTTTTATGACTGGGTCCCATAAAGGCAACAACTAAGTATCTGTTTCTCCAAAGATCTCTGAATATTAGGATATTTGCTTATGGGAGCCTTCGAGGCAGAAAGTCCTTGGGATGCAAGGTGAGGCAAATACTTGAAGGACTGGGCCTTCCAGATGGAGCTGGTCTTCTCCTTTTCACATACATTATATGCGGTAACTCTACTTTTGCTTTAAAGTAAGAGCAATCAAAATTATTCCTCTGCACTGAATCTGGTGAACTGCAGGTCCATCTCATGTATTGGTTCAGCATAAGATGTTGCATACTCCCTGCAATTAATATAGTCACAAGAGCAGTGACATAAACATAACACAAAATCATCTGCATGAAGCATAAAAGAGCCTAGTAATTTATGAATATTGTTTTTAAACTATATTATGCACTGTCCAGGGAAAAAAACATCTCTACTGAGCCTTATTCACTTTGCAGTTAAATCAAATTTAGGATAGGATAAAATGTGTGTTATCGATTAAATTTTACTTTAATCTTTACAGAATTGATAGCAAAACCAGATATTAGATCCCAAAATAGAATTCTAAGTATGCATGAAGAACAGGTCAGGACAGCAAGACTCAAGAGTGCAAGGAGCACGTTTGGACTAGGTTGCTAGAAAGAGACTTGTAGGGCAGAACAACGCCGTAACTGGTGGCAGGGGTTACCTAAACACTGTGTCTGGTAGTTCACAGCAATGCTGCTAATCATATTTTGTGATTTCTTGATACAGCTGTTCCTTTCATCACCAAGGTAATAAGGAATGTGGAATGATCTTTGATTAAATGGACCTGGAATTTGAGAGGGTGGGAATATGAAGGCTAAAACTTTATATTTTTTGTTATTATTTCATTTGCTTACCTAACATTAAACTCTCAAATGCATACTTAGGAGGGATGGCAAAAACATCCCCATCAAAACATATTCTTTTTCAGTAGGAAACTAGGGGTTTGATTGAATGAACAATTTTGTGAAGTGCCCCTGCTTTCCCTAATAAGAAAATCTTGATTTTTATGTAGGAGTAAAAAAACCAAAGCTCCCAAATCATCCATGTATTCAGGTTCTTAGTATTCACTTATTATGAGATGCCTAAAGGTTCTCACGAATATTTCATCTTTGTTTTATATGGAAAGTAAAAAGCATTTTTCTCAAACTCTTTATCCCATGTGAATTTACTGACTGACAGGAGAAGAAGAGCCTACACGTTTCCAGTAGAACATCCTGATTCCAACCATGGCATCATGGTGGCATGACAGGAGAGAAGAAGGTCATCCAACAGGCTCTCACCACCAGCCCAGAATACCCATAATCTATCTTGACTACATACTAAAGACTGTCCTCTGTGAAAATTTCTGCAGGAACAGTTTCTATTGAATGTTTATAAATGTCTTATCTATGTAAAATTTCATCACAATTTGGGACACTCCACTTAGAATGTTAATCAACACCTTTAAGTATGCAAAGTGGACTAGATGCAGCAGGACCTGAGCTGGGGAATGTCTAGAATTCTGCTGGAGAGCCAAGTTTGAAGCTATTAAATCAGTTTGTTGACTCGTCCCTTCTGGTGACAAGCCAGGAGGACCTGCTGGACTGCTCAAGGAATTAATACCTTAAGTGCATTGGGTTTGCACAGCACTGGCACCCAGCTAAACCGCAATTACAACTAAAAAGAAAACTTCATTTTCATACATAAAACTCATGTCCCACAGCTCTTGCTGCAACGGTGGGTCGGATGCTGCTAAGCTGGATGCCTGGAGAAAGCTTATGTACCATAAGGCAGACTCCTGTTTCTCCATGTGTCTGCTTTACTACAACTTGGCTACTCCCAAGTGTTGTCATGCAGCAGTGAACATAGCATGCTGCTCTGGGTCTCCTTTCTTTTTGTATAATAATCCAAAAGCCAGGAAAGAGTGTGCTGTTTTTCACTGATCAGCATATAACTTTGCTCAAAGTGGGTCAGACCATCATGCAAATATGCCCATCACTGTAGAAAGAAAAGTCTGGGGAACAGAAACAGACATAGGGATGATTTCATATTCCTTGAGGCATTCATAGGGGCAGAGAAAAAGAAAAAGAAGCAGTGTTTGTAGTTTTGGGTCCTGGTTTGCATAGTTTCTGAGCACCCTGATCTCCATTCAATATCACTGATGTTCTAGAAATTAGGCCAGAAATCAGGCTGTTCCTGCACTGATGGGAGTGACAGGTGTCTACTCAGATGACAGCTGAAATGCTCTCTCCATGCTGGCAGGGCAAAGCCCTGGGCTTTTCATCCTGAATACATTCTTCACCAAAGCAACAGATTTGGGGTTGGTTACATCTTTTATGAACGCTTTTTCAATAAATTAATCAGAAGCTTCAGGGGATTTAAGGCTTTTAAAAACAGATCAGCTCTTTTGCAATTCCCTTCTGAGAGCTTCAAAACTGGATTTCTTCCTATTCAATTTTTCATATTTCCATTTTGCAAAATTGAAGATTCCTGAGCCAATGCAGAGTCTGTAGTCTCTTTCGTCAGAATTTGCCTCGTAGCCACTGTCCGTGGGGTCCAATGACTACTCTGTGCAACATCCCAGATTCAAAGAGCTGTGTCAAGGAATCACAGCCACCATGATTGTATATGCCTGAACCATGATTCCTCCTGATTGTTAAAAAGCACCAAACACCATGGTGTCTCAAATTGCCCCTCTAAGTGTGGACAAGGTGAATAGACTTCAAAGCAAAAGTGCCTTGAGCTACTCTCTGCACCTGGGGAGCTGCACAGCTTTCTGAAGTCCACTTTGGGCCAGTTTGGCATCTCCCAATGGCCACAATGAATTGCACCCACTGCTTTGAGGCTTCTTGCCGTTGTTTGGGAAGCCACTTCAGAATTAATAACTTTCTTATATTCAGAAAGAAAGAGCATTGAGATCACTGATAAGCTCATGCTGTGCAGGACATCAATAGACTGAACAACACATACAGAGGGCTCAGGCAGAGCCTGGAATTGCAGCTGGGAGTATCCCCTCTGCTATAGTAAAATAGGTGGAAGAGGTATATGGAGTTTGTTTCAAGCGCTTACCTTGTCAGCCTGTATAGTAGTACCCTTCTGTGAGGAGAGACCCAAAGGAGATAACAGGAGTCCTTACAACCACACAAAAACAGCCTGCACATCATATACTGCATCATTTCAAAGGATTCTCCATAAAACAGGTACACAAAAGGCAGGTTATTTGTGATCTTTTGTATCTTTTGCTGTTTGCACAGTAAAAAATGAAGGCAAAGGAGACACAAGGGCACAGTCATAGCTCATATAACTTTTTACAACAAGTACACAAACGTACCATTCCTAACTATATGTTTTCAGTCTCTTTTGTCTGATTTCTGGCTATTTCTATAATATATAGCAGCATGTGCACCATTAGGGGTCTCTCAAGCACTTTGAAGTTCTACTGTGAGATACCTGACATGGACACAAAAGAGAGGTCAGTATTTCTTCAGTGTGGTCTTGATTCAGACAGGTGTCTAGGCAGAGCCCTCACAGTAAGACATAGGGTTTAAGAGCTCAAGAATCCCTGTTAATATTAATGAAAGTATAAAAGACCTTGTAACTATGTAGAAAACAATCGTGGTACTAGAAGAGTGTTTGGACTGAAGACAATAGGGTAAAGGAAAATTGAAAACTGAACCTACCAGTTCTGAACAATGTCTAGTCTCCTGGTGCTCAGACTGCCTTGGAAACTTTGACGTTTGACTATTTAAAGTTTGCTTTTTCTTTTGATTAATAAAAAAAAAAAGGAACATTTTTTTCTTTTTCTAAGTAGCACAAGGCCTCAGTAGTCTTTAGCAGGAAAACTCTCAAGACTCAAAGTCAATAAAAGCTGAAAAGGGTAATAGTGACAAAGGCTTTTCTTTTGGAATCCCTTGGCCAGAGACGAACTTTGCATTTGTCAAGAATATGTACTATAAGTAAAAGCATGTGTAGGGAAAGAGAAATGGACAGTCCAATGGATGTGGGTATGACAGCAAATCTATGGCCTTTCAGTAGGGCAGCCCATAGGAAAATTCTAAGGGGTCTGCAGAGGATAACGAAGAAATAAAAGGCTTTTGTCAGTAGGCTAGAATACAGTATACAGAGGTCTACACTTCCACAGAAAAAATCTTAGGAGTTCAAAACTAAAAGAAGTTGAAAGCCACAAGAGTGGAGAGACACATGAAAGAGAAAGAGTGATGGAATACACGATAATGTAAGTTATAAAATTATTACTATACAGAAGCCTTAAAGAAAAACTAGCATCTACACACACTTTCTGAAAGATGGCTTCCAATTTGAGAACTCACAGCTAAGAAAAAAAATGGGTAACTGATAGATTCATCCAAAACCTGTATTTTACTGGCACTTTATGTCAATATTTAATATAAAAATAAGCTACAATGTAGATAGCCAAGGGGCCTATATTTGCAAATAATGGATTACACTCAGAGGTGAACAAAATTTGGAATTCATCTTGAAGGAAAAACAGGCATGCCAGCATTTTTTTTTTGCAATGTATGCTGACAAATAGTTTGAATTAAGGACATTTTTATACAAAAATTGGAATTTTTTTCTTGTCATTGTCATCTGGAATAAAATATTTTAACTTCAGTTGAACTGCTTCACTGTTGATTACTGATATGATCTCATAGGTTTTGTTTGGATTTAGTTTAATACAGCTTAGGACTTTTTCCACTATAACACCTCACCGCACAGGCATTATATCTCAGGAGAGTGGTGCCCGTGTACCCTTTCACAACTTGGAGTATTTTATCATCTGTTATGATGCACTGGGGTCAGATGATTTCTGTCCTTAGAACACAGAGCAGGCTCAGAAGGAAATCCATTTTGTCTTGTGAAAGAAGGAAGCCATCCTTTGGAGACCTCTAGATGATCTGGGGTGATAGCACCTCAAACTGCCGTCTCATGGACCAATGCACAAAGTGGGAATGCAGAATAGCAATTTGCTAAACAGAGCAAGCTAAGTCTTCTGAGGCAGTTCAACAGGATACAACACTTTTACCTGGGCCGAACCAACCCAGGCTAAAATAATCCTACGAGACCCTAGCCAGGGAAAGAAGGTTTGTTTTCTAAGAGAGATTTTAATTTTTTTTTAAAAAAAAACCAACATAATATTTCGACATTGAATAAACTTCAATTTTCATTTAAACAGAATTGCAGTCACCTTTACCTGAAAACTCTAACAGGAACAAAGTACACCAGTCTTGATTCACCACTTTTGTTTTGGTTTGGTACCAATTTTTATGCATTCCATAACTTTGTGTGAGAGATAGTGAATTTATGTTATTATGTTATTATTATTAATATTATTATATTAAAAGGTCTCAGCAGCTGCCATTTACCATGGCATTAGTTAAATACTTTTCTTTCATCTACAGGGGAGGAAGTCACATTCTTTCATGGAAGAAGGTACTTGGTGGCTGCAGCAGATGATGGCCAAGAGAAGCAGGAGTGAATCTCAGCATGACTGATGTGTGTAGGCTGAAAATCTGTCCCCAAAAGGGACAGATTGAAGGACAGCATTTGCAAGAACACACACGCTTTAGTGACAGAGAAGCTAGACAAAAGCCAATGGTGAACAAATGAAACACTTTTGTGTAGGTGGCCTTGAGAGGGTCAAAGTCAAAGTCACCTGTGATATCAAATTTTTAAACTGTGTTCAAAAGCTGCCTCTAGTGGTTTCTGCCAGGTTCAGGGAAGCATAACTTTGTGGATATTGTTGTAAATAAGCAGGACAGCACCAAAAAAACCCTGTCTGATTCTTGTCATCAATTTCTCCTCTTAATGGAAACAACCTGGCCAGGCCCCAAATGCTAACTGCTCAGGTCAGGGGGACAACAGTATAAACATTCACAATAAAGGACTTCTGGGCTCAGAACACATTTGTTTAATCAAAAAGATTTGTGTAGTGATCAAAGAAATTGCTCTAGCAAAAGCCATATAGTTAGTAGAGATTAAGCGAGTGATCCAGGCCTAGCAGGAGAACCATCTTTAAAGCTCATGCTGTAAATCCCACTGCTTTCAGCAGAAACTGGAGGTACACTTAACAGTCAAGATGTACTGCACTTAATTGGACAACCTTGCACAAACACTTTTTGACCAAGCCTGAAAACATATTTACAACAGTCAGTAAAGAGTTACAGAAAATTAACCACATTTGTAAAATCAAGATAAGACACAAGTTAAAACATGAAGAAAGATGCAGTTCTCTGAATAAATGACTTCTTTTTTTTTACAAATTGTCAGTCTGCCTCTGATTTATGGACAGATAGGTATGGAACATACAGTGATCTCTGACAGATGGGAAGAGTGAATTCTTTACAGCGTGCATATTAATCACACCATTATTTTCACGGAATCACGGAATTGTCAGAGTTGGAAGGGATTTCTAGAGATCATCTAGTCCAACTCCCCTGCTAAAGCAGGAATGCCTAGAGCACATCATTCATCTCCAGAGAAGGGGACTCCGCGACTTCCCTGGGCAGCCTGTTCCAGGGCTCTGTCACCCTCAACATAAAGAAGTTTTTCCTCATATTTGAATGGAACTTCCCATGTTCCAGCTTGAGCCCATTGCCCCTTGTCCTATCGC
>JAOQGH010000001.1:196959975-196997809 GCA_025769975.1 Gallinago jamesoni
ACCCTGCTCCATTAATTAGAACCCTCTGAGTCCTGTCACACAACCAGGACTCAATCCACCTCACTGCCCCTCATCTATCCCACACTTTCTTAATTTTCTAATGAAAATGTTATGGCAGACAGTGTCAAAAGCCTTGCTGAAGTCAAAGTAGATGACATCTGCTGCTCTCTCTTCATCTAACCAACCAGTTACAACATCATAGAAGGCTATCAGATTTTGCTTTTCTCTGCTTCCGCTTTCTGCTCATCTTTACTGGAATGGTTAAATGTAATTTAAATATTAAAACCCATCAACCCAGATTGAGTACCATGCTACATTTACTTAAAATGTGTTCTTTTTACCACTTGTAGTTTTCACTGTGGGCATACTCTACTTGTACACTTTAATGAGGCTGCTGGTGACCCAGATGGCCAGAACAGCCCTACGGAATTAGAGAAGATGCTGTACCATAAAGGAAGTACATCTGGGTAAACAAGGCTCTGGCATGTCTGTTTGAAAACCAGTCATTTTTCTGCTGTGTGGGAAAAACTACATGTCTCCAATTATTAAGAAAGACAGCCATAAGACAGCTACATGAACAGAAAACTTCATACAAAGCTCTTTTTATTCTATTCACACACACTTTCATGTTAGCTTACACAGGTTCTCTGAACAAACCCAGCCCATTAAAAAAGCTCCCACTTCCAAGTAATACTCTGTTTGGATAATATTTTTCAAAAAACCTATGGGACTGGGAAACCATACACTGAATATACTGATGCCTGTCACTTCAGAAAGATTCTGGCTAAATTTTCAAAACAGCAGAGTCTCAGAGGCACCCAAATGGCACTGGCTGTGAATGGGACTCAAATCTTGAGTTTCACGCACACTCACTAAACAGAGTCTTTTCACCACATCAGAGAGAATAGAGGAGAGGTGGAGGAGGGAATCAAGACCCGAATCTAAATTCCTGGCACTGTAAATCATTTTTTGCATTGATAGTACTTAATAGTGGTTAATAACGGGGATTGATAATAAAAGGTATTCTGACAGGGTTGCTGCAAAGAATGGATTCACCTTCCTATTTTCTATTCCTCTAAAGATCAATCCTTCTTCTTGTCATTCTTTTTGCTGTTTTCCAAAGAGATGCCATATGGGAAGGGCTGAAAGAATCATCAAGTGGAATGATTAATGTTGCGACTGGGCTTTTGGTCTGCATATGAAGCATAGGGATAGTTTTATCATGAGGAATTATAGTGAAATTCTGTGGCTGGTGGTATCCATGCTGTCCAATATGAACCATATACACAGCAGAAATAGTAATGACTTTAATTGATGTTCTGCATTTTGAATGTCTTTCAAAACTGTGCCCTCTCAGAATTAGAAGGGACCCGGTGTGATTTTCTAATTTACGTGGCAAAGAGACTTTCTTCATCTGTGGTGTCAAAGGTAATTGTTGGCCTAATGAGATTTTACATCAGACATTTATCCAGCTAAATATACAGATTAGATTCAGCTTGTAAGAATGGCAAAGAGATTAATTTGAAATTTGCAAATGAAGGAATGGAATCTGGGGAAAGTATTTCTTGCTGCAATGTACAAGCAAACTGGAGAATCAGAAAAGCTGGAAGCTTTCCTATCACATGGTATCAGTTATAGAGCTCAAGCCAGGCTGGATCCCAAAGGAACCCAGATGGCTTTCAACCAATTAAACTAATGGAGGAATTGATAGCAACAGCCGATTGTCATCTTTGATGCAGATCAACACAGATAGGGGAGAAGGTGCTTTGCTGGAAGCCTTCACATGAGCAGAGAACAAGGAAACATGGGTTGGAAACCTCAGGTTGTGCTCCTGTCCACTGTGGGAGGGTAAGCATGAACACAGAAGTGTCTGCCTTTCCCTTCACCCACCATAGCCTGATTCAGTCAAATGTCACCCTGTTTGCCTTTTGCTCTCCATCCCCCTCCACATGGTTCATCCTCATCTCTTCTCCTCACCCTTGCCACACCAGTTTCTGTTCAGGCTCCTCACCCCAATCCCAGCCATCATTCATCAGCCATGTCCAGTTTTGCAACTCCCTCCTTCTTCTCTTGCTCCGGGCTCCTTGCCTGGTGGGTCCCTCCTAAGTTAGATCCGAGACATTCCTGTCTCACCTCCAGTGCCCCAGAGACCTGCTCCTTGCCCTCTAATTCCAACCCATATCCTTCAGGTTCTGTTTTCACTCATTTTCCATCATTTCGTTGCCTAGATCCAGTAATTCTGCTCCCTCTGTGTCCACTCTCTGTATCACAGTCCATGTCTGCTGGAAGCTGCTGCCTTGAGAGCTGCTAAGGCACAAGGACATTAGGAGGAGTACAGGAAGGACACACTTTGTGTTTGTATGTCTGGTACCCTGCACACCCTGTCCCCAGGCAGCCAGGGCTACACTTAACAGGCAAAGTCTTATTACAGAAAGTATCAGATATTCTTAGCAAAATAAAAACATGAAACAACAATAAATTGTGCATCCCATCTCCGTTACTGAAATATTTCCCCCCTTGCAGGAATGCTTTAGAGTCCTGCTGCTTAGGCAGAAGAGGTTCACGTAAATAAGACTCTTTTGCAAAAGCATCTGGACATAAACTGCCACCTTAAGTTTACTCACTGGAGCTTGGGGAGGGAGTTACTAATGCAAGAGGCAATCTTTTTGAGAAAAACAGCCAAAGTAGATTGGGGAAATCCACGAGAGATCCTCTGAAACTACCAGAGGTTTTCCTGAAGGGGAGCAGAAATGGATTTAAAGGCTTAAGAGGAAGAATGTTGTATACTGAGCCATGAAAACACTGGGGAAAATGAAGGGACACTCAATGTATCCGAACCCTCAATAAATTTTAATCTGCTGCTGACACAAGAGGTATCAGGAAGGAAGTTAGGGAAAACCATCGAGGGGATAGTATGAAAGAAAAGGTGCTTGCCCTTGGCATAACAGAAGGATTCTTCCTTTCTCAGAAGCTCTTTTACCAGCTCCCTTGCATTGCTTCCTCTCTCCTTCCCAGAAAAAAAAAAAAAAAAAAAAAAAAAGTTGATTTGCATAATCTCTTCTTAGGGGTTGCAGTGGATTCTGTATCTCCCTCCTGGTTGTTAAGGGATCATTATTTTATTTCTTCTTTATAGACCTGTCTTCCTAAAAGGGACTTTTTCCCTAAACCCAGCAACAGTATAAAATCAGAAAAATCAGAGCCAAGGCAACATATTAAAGACAACACTATATACTATATATTATGGAAACCTACATTTAGGGGATGCACAGAAACTTAGCTCTGCCTAGGGAGATGCTACAGAAAAAAACACTGTGACATTTTAACTTTGGTGGTCTCAGCTTAGATCAAAGATAGAATTAATATGACTATTTATCGTTCCTGTGCCCATATACAGATCCTTCACTAAACAGAAACATTTCAATAGGAGTGATGACTCAGAATAATTCTGGTTTCCACTTGTGGGACCAGTCACGGCCCCATTGCCCCTGCCAGTGGAAGATGTAGCTTCCATTTACCATACGAGACAAGGATTCCATTTCCAATACAATACAAGGATTCTTCCTATTCCTCCATTGTGGGAAAAGCTGTGCTTGTTTGGGAGTATGTATTTCTTTAGGGAATGAACTGACATAATCCCCAGGAGTTTTCATGTGAACCTTCCTGGTTTCTTGTGCTATGCCAAAGGACATTTGCATAAATCTAACAAGCAATGCAACAGTCACTTTAAGACAGAAACTTCATGCTGTGTTTCTCAGTTCACCAAAGGCCATATCCTTTGGCAGGGATAAATCTCCTGATGCTTTTCCTCAAGAGCTCAGAATGCTGAACAATAGAAAATCAACAAGGTAACTTTCCCCAGATGACAGGTGAAGTTACATTCCTTGAACTAGCTTTTCCTTTTCAAACTCACTCATTAAATGTGCAAGCACGCTATGAAGTGAACAGGACTCACAGCATGGCTGAGCTAGCAACTCTGAGAGAGCAGTTGTACAGCAAACTTAATGGTGCATGAACTGATCTTTTCTGCATTTGTTTTGAAAACTGCTTGTATTTAAGTCCTTGTACCCTTGTTTGGTGGGATTGACAATCTGTCCTCAGAAAGGATGCAGAACCGAAAGAGGGGAGATGCCGAAGCTCCGCAGTGAGACAGAACAAAACATGTGGATGTTGGTAACACTCCCTGGGCTTTGATGGCCACCCAGGAATCTCCTAACCTGTGATTACAAGTCAGAGCCTGACATACCACGTTTCAGTACCCCCGACAGTCTCCCAGCAAGTCCGCTTTCCCCTCACAACTGGGTTTCAGCAAATCCCTACTAGGAAGAGTCAATCCCAACCTGACGACAGACAGAAGGAGCTTCTGGGGGAAACTGAGGCATGCAGGTGAAGTGACCTGCAAAGGTGCAGCAGATGAGCTTTAAAGCTCAGTCTTGTAACTTTAAGCATGGTGCTTTACCCAGGGCCACATTTCTCTGCCTCACTTATACTACCAGGTCCTGCTTCAGAGTTCACTGAAAATGAATAAAAAGACAACTATTGACTTAGCGGTCTTTGGACTTTGTTCTATAGCTCCAGGAATAACCATCCCAGTTTATTCAGAAATATCTACAAAAGGTAGCGAAAATACCCTATTAATTTTATACCCATTAACTTCTCATAACATGCTTGATTAATTTGTGTGTATCTGGAGAATGCTGACATTAATGAAGCTGACACCCTTTCACTCAGATCAGAGTGCTATGGATCTACTGGGGAACTGGCTGGGGGCTGCATGGAGACTTCTGCCTTGTTAATATTTATTAACTGTACTAGCAAATGCATTTCTGAAGGCATGAAAATAATGCTAGTGTATTTTCTCCTATTTCCCATTCCCCCCTTGCATTTTTTGTGGAGGAAATGTAACAAGTAGATTCTGCTGCCATTCACTGCAGAGACGAAAAACTCTCCAGTATCAGCAATTAAACTGGAGCCATGAAGACAAGCTTCTCCTGGAGCCTCCTCCTCCATTCTTTCAGGCAAGAGAAAGTTCATGCCACTGTTTTGCTGCAGAGAAGCTCAGCAAATTCATTAATACTCCAGAAGTAGGTAATCAATTCCTTCAGGTCAAAGATGAGAGGTAATGGTATCAAGGCTTAAATAGCAACCCTTCAGCAGTTCATCTGGAATTGGCTTCGGATTATGGTGATTCATCTCTGAAGCTGAAGGCCAGGTTTTGTGTGTTTTCTCCCCACTTCACATAATCGTTCACTGTGGTTGGGCTTTTTTGCTGGTTTTTGGATTTTTCTCTTAAAGGGAAAAGCTTCATAAAACGCAAAGAGGCAGAATAATATTCCTTCTGGGAGGAAATGGATGTGCCACAAGGAAAACACCCAGCCTCTGACATGCATTCAATACATAAAATGTCTACATCAAATGAGAGCATATGTTCAGAGCAGAAATGCTGTGAAAGGTAAAGAACGGTGCAAAGGACTTTATACAGTTTTCTATACCTGAAGGCCCGTGGCAATCCTATTCCCAGGAAGCACAATGTGTTTACACTTGGAAACCTGAAGAATGGGTAAATAGTCAATGAAACTTCATTTTCTTTTAGCCTGGTGTTCTACCTGCTGGATTGCTGCCATTAGCATCCTCAATACCCTCTTCAGCCTCAGCTCTATTCATCAGCCATGAGCACCCCACAAAAACAAATACTTACAACATAAGTAAGATAGCAATTCTTTACGTACAAGGCAGCGTTTTTGGTAAAAAGGAGGGTCACATAAGAAACCTCTGGTTTCATGCTGTGCACTGCTAGTAGATGCAATTTATTTTCAGCACTACCTGCATTCTGTAGTTAACAATGGCTCTAGATTACAGCCTGTTTACTGACTTGCAATGTTCCGGTTGGTGGTGAAAGAAAGGACAGAATAAATTACAGGATGCCAAGAATTCAACAGAAACAAGTGCACAATTTCTTTCTTTCCAAATAGCCTGGAGCTTCCGGATGGTGCCAGACGGACTGAAAGACCCCCCCACATCTTCAGAAAGCCAGAGGCCGGTACAAACACTGCAGGGGGAAAGCAGGTCATGGAAATCACAGAATCATAGCATGGTTTGGGTTGGAAGGGATCTTAAAGATCACTGAGATCCAACCCCCTGCCATGGGCAGAGACACCTCCCACTAGAGCAGGTTGCTCAAAGCCCCATCCAGCCTGATCTTGAACACCTCCAGGGATCCACAACTTCTCTGGGCAACCTGTTCCAGTGTCTCATCACCCTCACAGTAAAGAATTTCTTCCTAATATCTAATCTAAATCTCCCCTTTTGTACTTTAAAACCATTACCCCTCATCCTATTGCTACTCTCCCTGATAAAGAGTCCCTCCCCATCTCTCCTGTAGGCCCCCTTCATGTACTGGAAGGCCCTTACAAGGTCTCCCTTCTCTTCTCCAGGCTGAACAACCCCCACTCCAGGCTGAACTTCCCCAACAGGGAAGACCTGTGGTCCGAGGGAAGGACAGCAGAAGTGCTGTGGATGAACCAGAGAGCGGCAGGTGAAGATGCTCAGTGTGGCAGCCATTCCACACAGCACGATGGACCGAGTGTTGAGCACTGCTGGAGTCCCAGGTCTTTGTGGCTGGTTGCACAGGGCTGGGTGGCTCCCTGTGACATGCCTCCACTTTTCCAGTGAGGATCCTGCCTCCTGGCATCCACCAACAGCTATCAGGCCAGAAAGAACAACTGCTGCCCCCATTTACTTGCTTTCCACATAAAGTCTCATCTTTTATGTGGGGGGAACAAGAGGAACACCTTGGATCAACAAGATAATGTGGCTGAAATAAATATTATTTTCCAAATTAACTGAACTTGCTGGTCCCAGCTTACTCCTGGGCGGAGAGGAACACACAGTCAGGGCAAAGGGCAAAGGCATCCGTTTTGCTTTATTTTTCACTTTTTAACCAAACTGGCAGCAATGAAATTAATTTTTGTAGGAAGTAGCTCCTGAAAAATCTCATATGCCCATGGGTTCTGTGTATGTAGTGGTAGTATATGAGTAAATAAAGGCAGTAAAAAGGTTAAATAATTCAGCAATCAGATGCTCTAGGCAAAACTGAGGCCATTAAACCAAAAACTAGCTCCAAACTATACAAGTGCTCCCACAATGGCAGCAGAGAGAACAAGTGAAACAGCCAGGATTTCATTTTACCACTACATGTGCTAATCTGACACCAAGATATTTTCTTTGCTGTTATTATAGCACAAAGTAGAATCAGATAGGAAGATCAAGGATCTTTTATAGGACTTGGGATTTCCTTTTATTTTCTTTTTTTTCCAATCTTTTTGATATCTATTGAAGATTTCACAATGTAGAACTCAGGCGATAAACTTAATCACAGATTAAAATATGCAATAGTATCAAGAACAGTGCTAATCTCAGTTTACTAGCTCACATGGTAACTAAATCTCATATCATCCCTTCCAAAAATGATTCAGGCAGATTAAATCTGACAGAACAGCATGGGGTAATTTGTGCTGTGGTAGCATGCAGTGTACTAGTTTTCAGATAATTTCTCATTTCCAGGGCATTTGAACGTTTAGCTTTGAAACTCTGACACATAAAAGGGAAAAAGCATTTGAGAAAAATTGTTTTCTCCCTCTCCTCCTCACCTTTTAGTTTGCTTTTGAAGAAGGAAAGGGACGTGAAGATGGATTGCCATCTATTGGTATGACCAAGAAACACCGTGAGTGAAAATTTCCTGGTCAGATGCAGTTTGAGTACATCATTTCCAAAAATCTAGAGGTACTAAATTCCCCATATGCAGCACTTGCTTATGCAAAGTAGATGCTAAGATATACCTAAATTCTAATTTAATTAAAGGATATATTTAGACAAAAAAATATTTCCCTTTTTTTCTCTTTTCCCCAAGAAATATACCTGGATTCTCCAGTCAGGTTAGTTTTGAATGCAGTTAATAGGTGTCAGAGACTGCATTTGTACACTGTTGTTATTTATAGAGGCCTTTCAAGCTACATCCTGGCTTTGAAAAAAAAATTAGAAATAATTAAAAAACAAAGCCTCTAATAGCTCCTTTTAGCAATGAAAATTTAGGTATCTTGAGAAGACACACGAGATTACCTTATTTGTAGAAAAAAAAAATACAGAGAGGAAGGAGCAGTGAAAAAAAATTAATTTGGGCATTTCAAGGCATAAGGACATTTCTTGATAAGGAAGAAGAGGAGAGGTTATATCCGGGAGAGAGACAGGGAAGGAAGCTCAAAGAGAACATGGGAGAAAAGGTGATGAGGCCAAAAAATATCGATATTCCATGTTTTACCCAGCTGTGCCTTCCACCAGCCTTTCCACCATGAAGTCAATATTTCCCAGCTAATTTTATCAACTATCAAAGCCAAGAGCAGACAAGTTGTCCCATGGATCATGCTGCCTCATCTGCATGTTGCCACACCCCAGCGGGATGTTACTCTCTCCATCCACCACTTGAACAGTTTATATGGCATTTTTCAATCCCCTTCAAGGAAGCACCAATTATGGATATTACGTGGTTTATTCTAACCCAGCTACTTTTGCTTAAAGGCAGTTATTTCACAAAAGCAGAACTACAGGAACAACCATCAAACAACAGCAGCAAAGGGAACGATGGTGGTGGTAACCTCTTCTCCCACCACAGCTGGGTCCTGAGCAGGATGCGTGCTGTGCATTAATGGCAATGTTTCAGCGAGGCCAAAATTTCCCTTTTTTCTTGCTCCAAACATTCATTTTGTAATAGCTCAAAGTGGTCTTACTTTGTTTCATTTCCTCACTCATAAAAGGGATGTATCTGTCTTGGTGCAGTCATCAAGCCCTACACTGAAATTTTCTATCCTTCTTCTATTCATAAACCTCCATCTGCCCTAAGATCAGGTTTCTGTCCTCCTCTTAAACAGCCACAACACCTTGCCATAAAATCTTCTCTTTCCCATGATGGAGAGCATTTTTCCATCCAGCCCTGCTAATGCGTGGGAGCTGGATGGCTGCAGTCCCCTGATGCCTTGGGAAATGCACTCTGGAACAAGGATTCACACTGCAAAGCCTATTACTCAAACCTAGGCCTGCCAAACCCCTTTTTTTTGTATGTGTGATCTTAGCAAGGAGATCACAAAATGAGAAGACCAGATAAAGGTGTTCCCCCAGCTCTGGGCTTTCACATTGGCCAGTATAAGTCAGTACAGCTCCTTTGCATTTATTAGAATTGTCACAGTTTAGACTTATTCATGCACCAGCCCTTGGCTCCCAACACCACCCCCACTTCTGGGGATCAAACTCATGCTCCAAAAGAAATGAAGTGAAAACAGCACTTCCCTGTTTTAGGAAAGCCATGACTTATTCCCCCTGTCAGCAGAAGGTTAAAAGGGGCTGGCATTAGTAGGTAAGTAAAGTAGAGTACCAGGGAGCTGGGCAATAAAGCATCTCAGAGCTATTTAGCAAGCAGATTGGTTGATGTTAAAGCCTGTTAGATCAGTGTGGAAACAGCCTCTGGGGGTATATAATAAATAATATTATCAGACTTGGAGTGAAGGGAATATCAGATTCCACTGCTGACTAACAAAGTGAGAGATTGGTTTATTTACCATTAAGAAACCAATTTGTAGTGTTGTGAGGTTGCTATGTCCCTGTTTACTGGGAAATAATATATAGCTCTGCTGTGCATTTGTTGTGTAAATATTTCTCAGTTACTTGATCCCCCAAAAGGCAGTTGGTGGTACTGATATTGCATGGGAAGGCTTAGTTGCACAACAGCATTTCCTCACTTTGGTACTACGAAATGCCATGTTGATTTAAACCACATTATGAGGGTAAAGAGTAATGATTCCCAATGAAACCATGACACCAGTAAGAGAGTTTTATACTCAGAGGATGAAAAGTCCACCAAGGGATTTTGTGCTTGTCAATTGATTTTCAAGTAAAAAGGCAGTCCAGAAAACATTCAAAGCTTTCAGAGGTGCCATCATAACTACTGCAGTGCCAAAGCTCAAAAAGCAGGTGACAGCCTAGCAGGTGAGTAACCTACGTTATTGTTCACAAATTCCATGTCTTGGGTCCATATACAGAGAAGACAGAAAACTACCCCCAGTGCCTTTGAGGCAAAGCACCCAATGCAAGAGTTACCTTGCAACAGACTCCTTAGGCATCTTTGGAACAGTCAAAATACACCTCCAAGATGCTTTCCTGATGTTTGGCAACAAGAAACTCTTGTAATACTACTGTGAAAATGCCTGTGAAAGGTGAGGTGTGTGGTAAACCTGGGGCCTGGCTCTTGCTACTGACACCAACTACAAAATCACTGAATTCAATAAATAAGAATCACATTAACATGCTGGAGATAGACTGCCTCCTTCTATCATCTAACACCTTTGTGTAAACCACTCTAGTGTCAGTTCATATATGGGAATACTTTACCTTTGGAGTCTCCACCTTCTTAAGCATTCAAAAGTCTTGGCAATAACTTTGAAACATTACCACATCTGTCAGCAGTGAAAGTCTACTCCTTAATATTATGGAATAACTATCTTTGAGCACTTGAAAGAAATTGTTAAAAAAATCTTAATGGATATAATAACAGGGTCCTGAAAATATGCAATGCAGAAGGCAGTAAGGAGGTGACTTCTGAAACTTTGGAGTTCTGGGAGCTAGTTTGAAAGTTTCTGTGCTAACATGAGATGAATCACACTCTGACTGTAGAAGGAGCCTGTGATGATTCATTCAGATTTGGTTTTCAAATTTACAGCTGCTTCAGTTAGGGCAGGTAAATAACCCTGTTTCTACCCCTGCCATTCTATTAGTTCCACAGATTCAGGGTTGTGTGAAAAATTTCAGAGCAAGAGCTTCACTGCCATCTTTTAAATTCCTGTCCATACTTTTAAACACTCATTTTAACAACACCGGTAAAATTTGTTATTCTATGAAGACAGCTAGCAGAGGGAGGACCTTCAGTTATTTAAGCCACGCTGGTAGCATGGCATAGAGTTTGTACGATATACACAGCTTACACTGGCCATTTGCAGAGAGAATTCCCCCTCCACCCCTGCATATTTTCCCAGCATTTCTGACATGAAATATGCAGCACAAGGCATTTTCTTTCTACACATTGGATTACAAAAACATAAGAATGCGATGAAGGCGTAAATCCGGAGAGGTTCCTGATAAAACACCACCATGTGGATATTTATTCTGTTCTCTATCAATATTCACTGTGACCTAATGAAGAATGATAGGGGTTTGGAAGGAAGGCTGTGATACAGATTCTAAAAGAGATGTCTTAAAAGTCAAGGAAGGTTTGTCCTCAGCATCAATAATACATTCTGCCTGAAAATACTGTGTTCTGCCTTATTCAGTCCGGGTCAGTATCTGTCACATATAAAATTCAGATTTCATTAAATATTGGACTATTTCAAATATGCTCTTCCGAGTTTTGGTTATAGATGGGAGAAACTATAGCACTAATAAAGTTGATTTCATTGACTATGGATTTGGCAAAGGTTATTTCAAATTTCAGGGCTTGATCTTGCAACCAGCTGCAATTGAGCCATTGGCTCTGATATATTGTGTACATAAGGAAGGGAAGACCTGATCACTGCTGTGTAGAGTTTCAGCATGGACTACAGTAGGAGAGAGATGATGATGCTAAGCAATATGAAAGTGTAGCACTAATAACACGAGTATTGACATAATGTAACAGAGCCTGCAATCCGCATTCTTCAGTTAACTTAAAATCATAGCTTTTGACTCATTAAACAGGGGGCTAAGTCAGAACAAAAGAGTGTGTTGTCAATTTTGGTGCAAATTAGAACAATAGAGTCAACATGATGGGAAGCACTATTGAGAATTTTACTCCAAGGACTTCCTCCTTCCCAATTTTTTTTCTTCAATTTTTGTCAAGGCTTCCATTCAGTGGATGTAGCAAGTTCTCTAAAGAGAGAAGAATGAAAAACTCCAGTAGACCTTCCTGATAAGAAAGTTAAACCATGTTTTTTCATCTACATCAAGCATCTTTACATGATACTGACTTGGGATGATGAGAAATAGGAGGAGCAAAGCCACAGCATGTTCTCATCCTCTTACAGAAAGGCTGTGCAAGCAGTCATGAAGCCTATTTCATGCCGTGATATTAGTATCTCTTCTTGCAAAAAGACCTTCCCTAAGAAGTTGAGTAGTCTTTGCTAGGCTGGCCTCTCAAAGGCACTGTTCACGCTGCCACCAACACAGGGTATTGCCCTTGAACCCTGTGTTGTTGTCCATTGTCACCTCATAGGAGTTCACTCTGCAGCAGAGCTCTGGGAGCGAGCATGCTTCCAGGAGTTCCTCTGGACAAGCTTAACTCTTTTTACGGAAGTTCTCTGCATTTCAAATGGCACATGGTGCAATCGCTCTTTTTGCTGTCAGTTCTTATTTTGAAGGAGCAGTTGTTTCTCACCCCCTCTCTTCTTTATCTGCTTTGGCAGAACCACTTACGAACAGAGGAAAGTCTCAAGGACTAATTGTAGTTTTGGGCAATATTCTGACTTTCGTGTTGCTGTGCAATGGATTATTATTTAGCATCTGCTGTTGTAAGCCAGTAAATATTAACCAGTGTTTCTCATCTTACATACTTTTGCAAAGAATTCAGCTTTTCCTGTAGGCAAGCTCTTTGAACATCACAAGTGGATGACTTGCTAAGGTCTTTTTATGAAGAAATTAGCATTAAAAAAATTGGAAAAAAGAATCAGGCTTGCTTTGTTAACACGTGTGCTACAGTCAAAAACTGACTGTAGCATCAGACAATGTACATTTGTGACCATCTTCACTCAATTTTGCTGAAATGTTTCCACTGATCTTTTAATACCAGTTTGTTATTTTTTAACATCTGGATCAGATATAATAGTAATTACACATGTTGAACAGAGCTTGGGGTTTGGGGTTTTGAGGGGGCAGGAAAGGTGGCTTTCAGTAGAGGCCTGAATCATTCAAAGGGAATCCCATTCATGACAAATTGTTTACTCTCTCCTTTACCTTACTGAAACAGGGCTCAAAAAAAACTGGCTGGTATTTTTGTCCAAGAATTTCAAAAACAGCTGGAGCAGGACTGAAATGCCAAAACTTAGGCATATAGCACTATCTTGGACCCCCTAGGGTATTCAGACACCAGTATGGAGCGGTCAGCCAGGCCATCGGGAAGACCCATGACATTCTGGCTGGGCAGAAGTATTTCAGAGTGAGCACTGAAAATGAGTAGTCACATTTGCCGTTTTTAGCCATAATGCTTGAACTGAGTTTCACAGCTGTTACAACTTACCACCAGTGATGACAAAGATAGGCATCGGTCATCTGGAAAATTATCTGAGCCTTTAAACCAGCAAGGGGAGCAGTCGTTCAAACTATGGCAGTCACCACTAAAATAAATACTGAAGATACAGCAGCCACAATGCAATTACCATTGATAATTGTGATGGGTGCTGATCTCCCCCTGCTAGAGGAGCTAAACAGTTTATGAATTTAGGTATCATTAAGAAGAAAATTCAATACAAATGCTGAGATGTGCAGAAGTCATTTGATTGACTTTTTTCATGTGCCAGATGAAAAACGGAGATTCTGGATCAAATCCTCCACCTGTATAAATGGATTTTGTCTCCCTACAGCAAATGGAAATACATTTAATTACACCCCAAAGGAAGTGAATCCCTCCATCCTATACATATGGAAAAAGTACTTTAATTCAAATTCTTTATATTGCAGAAATATTTCCATCACTGATGTGACTCTTTTGGGTACAGCAGGCAAATTTTAGTTTGTCCACACCTGATCACAATAATAGTTGTGGGGCCATTATTACACATAGCAGACATTTGGGATGATATTTACAAACTAAATGTAGATTTCTGTATTTGAACTACTCTCTATAGGCTTCTTTTATAATCAGTGGGGGAAAAAAAATATTTTTAGTGTTTATTTTTCTTATGCTAAAGAAGGCATCTAAAATAGGTCAAAAGAACTGCACCTTAGAGGTGCCCATTTCTCTTCACCACTAACATAGAACTTCAGGTAGATCAAAAACAAATGTCAGCATTGTAGATGTCTATAGTTAGATGAGATTAATTCAGTCCCAAGAAATCAGATACAGATTATGTTAATTATTCTTAACAGCAATTACCCATGTTATGAGGTTTACTCAGCTATGGATTAAGAAAGAGACAAGCTTAATGCACCTTTGTCATAATCCTGCTATTGCAACATTCCTTCTAGTGAAAAGTAATACACCAGTGATGATATACTGATATTTAATAGGACAATTTATGACAAAAATTGGATATCAGTTCTGTAATACCCCTATTCATGTATTTTTCAGCATCACAGCTCATCATAAATGTCTACATTAAATATTAGGAGAACAGCATATGTGTCATGCAGAAAATTGCAGTAGAGATGTTAGAGGAGGGAGGGCTAGAAGAATGACATGTGTTGATGTCACTTAGATCAGGAAGTCATCAAGATCCCAACACATCTCCATGTTTCTTCTCAAGATACCCCAGGCTGGGAAACAAACAATAGTGACTAAATCCTGATAATTCACACGTGGGACAGGATGCAGAGATTAATCCCTGTCATTCTATAAGGGAATCAAAAAAAGCATATCCAAAATCATCAACCTAAGATGAACCCAGAAGATGTGAAGAGAAACTAGCCCATTTCTCTTGTCCTCTGTATCACCACAGGGAACCACAGTCTGCCTGCCTGCACACCAGCATCTTGATGCTCCTAGGGTAGACAAACTATTTGGACCTAAACGTTTTGTTGTTGTATGTGCTTGTGGGAACGTGTGAATGAATAAATTAAATCAGCTTTGTTTTAAAATAGAGTTGCCTACCCCACTCTAAGGTCTCCTGCTGAGATCTGATGTGGTGCTGCTACAATGCTGCAGCATTATTTCTGAGAAAGTACTTCTCCGTCTCTGTCAAAAAACAGCTCCTCATCAGCCCAGATTTGCTCTTTTCTTTCATGTCAGTAAATATCCAAGGGCAGGAATTATTTCACACTACTGTAACACTCAAGATTTCATGAGCATTACACCATATTTTTGGAGGCACATATAAGAAAAGATTCTAGTCCTGTTTAACTTTTAATTTCAGACTAGCAGCATGACTAAACTCACAATTACATTATTTCACCTGAGTGACACTGAAGATTAAAATGGACAATGAGAAAGCCTATCCTAGAAAGCACTGAATTATGAGAGACATGAGAACCACAGAACTGGTTGTGTTCCACAGCTTTGTGAATGAACAGGTTGAAATCTGGCACTTACTATAAAAAAAGAAAAATTAATACTTGGGTATATTATTCATTCAAAAGAAAAAGAGCCAAGCCCTTTGCTGGCATAAATTGCCACAGCTCTATTGATTTCAAACAAGAGCTGATTTGCATCAAATGAACATCCAAGCCATATTTCATAACATGCTCAATTTTGATTAATTGTTATTACAGTCCTAAACAGGATTTTCCGATGCTCAATTATTCTCAGCACCATACATAAAAAGAAAACAAAAAGCCCTGCTGCTGAATATACCATACTCTCTCGCCATAAGACAATAAATAATTCTTTTCATAATTTAAAGAACATTAGACTCGATGTTCTCAGTTGACTTGTCTGGGAAGGGTGAGTAACTACATCCCCTACACTCAACTGAGGTGACTCAACAATGTTGTCTGTCAATTTTGTGATGTTCCATTCACCAGTGTGATGGGTCATCAGCAATGCTTCCTGAACAGAAAGCCCTAAATGGACACTTTAAATGTCTGACAGAACTGGATAGGGTTTCCTATATGACCTATATGACCAGTTTAGACCAGTATGAAAAACTCTTACATTCATTGTTCAGAACTACAGAAATATTATTCACACAGCATTCAAAGCCTCCAGTCTTCTTTTACTCCTACCTTTAATTTACATATCATTACAATTCTTCCTTAGAAATAAAAAAAAACCCATGTTATTCTGAGTACTGTGCTCCAACGTCATACATACTGGGTTTTTTTGTCAGTGATTTTATGGTTCATTCCTTTTCCTTCTGTATTAACATAGTAGCAACATACTGGATGTTTGGGAAATTTCTGTTTGTAGGTTATTATTTTACAGATAGGTGAGAAAGACGGGAAAAGGAAGGGGAAGGGAGAAAAAAAGACAGAAAAACAGGAAGGAAGGAAAAGAAAATTGAGAGGGAAAAGGGTGAGAGAGAGGAAGGATGGAAAATGGGCAGCTACCCTGTCGTTAGAGGAATCAACACATCTGATTGCACTGCAAAATGGAAATGAAGGACTTGGAGCTCAAAGCACAAGTCAAGAGGTGGTTTCTTCAGTCAGTTGTCTTCTGTGGAAACCCTTGTGGATACCAAGCATGTTTACATCTAAAATTTTTCTCTCTGATAAATCTGTGCCTTAGTTCTGTTTATTTAAAAGGCTAGTATTTTTTTTTTCAGTGAATTCATCATAAATACACCAACATCTTTCATCTCATTCTACCATGATGTAATATACTTGACCCCCTTCTTGATTTAAACCACATTTAGAATTATCTCACATGAATCTGTTCTGTGCCATCGAGTCTCATGATCTCTTCCAATTTCATATGCCAAGCAGTCTAGGACTAAACTTATATTTAGATGGAAGATCTTCTGAAATATACTTCCCTACAAAAAAAACCCAAAACCAGTAGTTTTGGTATTTCAGAACATAAGGTTATTCTCTGTGAGTAGGCAATCCATACCTTTACAGAAAGGTGCTACAGAATTTGCTATAGGATTAAGAGATACTGTACGATTTTAAAGCAGACTCGAAGATTCTTCAGTAGGGAGTCTATGGCCTGTTATATTTTACGGCTCTGGCCCCTTCACAGTGATAAATCCTGACTGATTCAAAGGGTCATATAAAAGGTTATTTGCTTTAGCAAGCTACCTATAAAATGCGCTATGGTTCCAAATCAGGCTCTATTTTCAACCGTAAACATCTATAGATGTTTGTAAATTTGGTTCTGCCATCTTGAAGGTATTGCCAGCAAAATATTCCATAGCATGTATTATGGGAGCAATTGGTTGATCCCAACTGTTAAAGAAATGAAAATCTGTTCTTTCATGAGGTGCTACAAACATAATATAATAATGACTATGGAAGGAAGCTCAGTAAACACTAATTTACTCCTGCGGGCTATTAATATTTTCCCATACATCACCATGTAGATCTGTAGCCATTCTACAGAATGAGCCATTCTACAGGAAAAGATTCTTTTTCATAGGATCATAGGGAAATTCAGGTTAGAAGGAACCTCAGGTATGTAGTCTAACCTTCTGCCAGAAGCAGGGTCAGCTCTGAGGTCACACCAGGTTGTGCGGGGCTTTATCCACTCTGGTCTTGGGAACTCCCAGACACAGAGGCTGCACAATGTCTCTGGGCAACCTGTGAATCTCCCATTTCCACGTATGGCTGCCGTCTCTCATCTTCCAGCCATGCATCACTGCCTTAGCTAAGGCTTGTCTTTCAATTTGTGTGTTGTCATAACTATGTCTTAATCCCTAAATTGGATTTATATTGGTGCACTGCAATGCCTCTAAAAAGTCCTGGTGATACTAATGAGATTATGCCCAAGTGCAAAGACATCCGTACCAGTCCTGTTGCAGGGCTGCAGACTTTGCAGACTTTCTCTGCAAACAAGAGAGAACAAATATCATGGAAAAAATATTATTTCAGACAAGTCACTTAAATAACCACATTTTCTGTAGATCTCACTTGCTGAAATAAAAATTAAAAAAAAAATCCCCAAACCAAACCCCTCTCCTTTAGATATATAATTTAACAAAGCTGGGTATGTAAAAGAAACCAGAACAGCAGGTGCCTTTAAAACAGTCCAAGTTGAATCTTAAGGGGCTTTATATGATGCACTAATGACCTACCTAGAATTATATGAAATTTTCTGTTACCTTAGCAAAATGCCATATCAGTATGCCAGCTTATCCCACATATTTAAAGACAGAGATAGGCAAATAAATGAAAGCAAGATTGGAGACTGTGACATAAAAATAGAGAAAACAGGAGTCTAATATATACTGTCAGATAAAAGGGGCCTGAAGGGAGATGATAAAACAGTTTAAATACCCTGAAGGAAGCAATATCAAGGAATGAAGAGAATTATTCACGCTATGTAGGAGAGCTAAACCAACTTGTGTTTACCAGGACCTGCAAGTTTTAAAGAATAAAATATTTGGGCAAGACAATACAAACATTTTAGGAGAATAACAATGCATAACTGGGACTCCAGCAGGAGTCTCCAACACACCACACTCCTCAAGTTTCTTGAGACCTTTGCTTTCTTGCTGGTCAGCCAGTTGGGCCCTGGCCCTTCAGTTGTCTCTTTTCTCAGTGGCAGGGCCCACTTGCTACATCCCCTGCCACTCATGCTGATCCCCTTGGTTGGCTGGAACTCAGTTCAGCACAGTGCTGTTCTCTCCCCAGCAATTACAGGGTTAATTAGTGCCCACCCAGGTTTCATCTATAATAGAAACATCTGTGAGAGCCAACCTGTTTCAGAGAAGGCTACTTTGAAAGCATGAAGGCTGTCATGCACCTCAGTGTGAAGACTGGCCAAGAGCCTCACTGTGGCCAGTGGTGGAACCCCATTGCACACTATCAGCTAAGCATTATCAACAGACCAAAAGCCCTGTCGCTGAGGATGTAATGCCCAGACCACATGCATTTCAGGGGGTTTCATTCAGACTACTAGTCCTGTCCTGACTCCTGCGTGCTCGCTACCAACTAAAACGGGCTAGGTGTGCTCCTGGAGTACTTCTTCCAGCCGGGTTTCATCTGAGATGGTTCAAGCTCTGAGACCACTTTGAATGGAAGCACAGAAACTGGGATCATTGGCAGATTCCCTTCAAAAGCATACTCGATCCAAATTAAAAAGCGAATGGAACAGAGACGAATCCAATAGTCAGAACTGCCATTCCAGAGTTTGCAGGCAATTCTCTTCTTAGCCCTTTTCAGCTAGGTCAGAAAAATTTGGGCTTCCTTCCCAGCATGAAGCACTTTTGTTTCTGCATTTTTACATCTGTGGTACTCACTCTTGCACTTCCAGTTTCTGCAGGGAGCATCATTTAGATCAATGATTTTCAAACTTTACCACTTTGTGGAACACCAACGTATTTATTTTTTCATTGGAAATGGCAGACCATGTATATCACATTTAAACAATAAGCTTTCCTTTTTCTGATACCTTCTCCAAGTTGGAGGACCCCAAGGAAGTGGCCCAAAGATTTCCAGAGACTCAGAGGCCCCAAGAAGGAAAACATTGCAGAACAAAGGACAGAGCCAATAATCAGCCTATGATAGTAACGCAGCAGTGACAGTCGATGCCCTACTTCTGAGAGGTAACAATGCCTCTTCAAATGCTCTACTACTCTGCTCCACTGCATCTCTCTCATGTGGTTCAGGACAAAATCAGTGTAATCATACAAGGGAAAGAATATTCCACATATGTTGCAATTAGATGGAAAAAAATGTCCTTTTCAAAGCTAAGCATCACAGATCATCTTTGATTACACAGACATTTTATTAGTCAAGACGACTCCATGCAGGCCAGAATTCGTTGCAATAATATGAAAGATGACAGCATAACCAAAAAATAAAAGAAAATGAAGGTAGGCATTGTCTTCATTATTCCTTCATACTGTAATATCTTCTGCAGGATAAATCAAGTGGATTTTACAAGCTGTGTGTTACAGCACACATTCATTTTTCATAGCTTTCATACACATTTTTCTGCATTAAGCAAACAACTGCCAAATAAAGGCTAAACCATGCTTTTGGAGTCTAGCCATCCCTCCAGCAGTTTTGCATGAATCACATTGTGTTTATTGGTAGCCTCAGACAAACAAGCAGTAGCCCTGACTAATGACAACAAACGTAATAAAATAGTTATGCCTCATTGCTTCTGGAAAAGAGGGCTGAGGTAACGTACCTACATTCCTGCTTATTCTGATGTTACACTGATTTCTGTCAGACATACTTCTGTCAGGACACGCATACTTTCCCAAATTATTTCCTCAGGAAGGAGCGCCTGACCAACAGCAAGTAAATTAGGTATGACACAAGTTACCTGGATTTAATTCCTTGCCTTGATGAAGACTTCCCACGACTCAGACAAGTCATTTTTCTGTCTCTCTGTTCCCAAGCATTATGTATGGAAACAGTTACTTATTCAGCGAGTATTAAGAAAATGTTCATTCCATATTACAAGAGACTACGGCAAGGAGAGTCAGAGAGTCCAAGATTTTTCCCATGTGGAATGAGTCTAATTGTTTTGAGAGATGTTACATACAAGCACAATAACACTTATAATAAAAGATCCTGATTCATTATTGTAATTACGTTCCCAGGAATACATGGAAAAGATTATACCCGAGTAATATTTCATAATATTTTTCTTAAAGCCTGAGAAATTGCTGGGTTGTTGAAATACAAGTGCCAGCATTCCTTTCCTGAATCAAGACTGAATACACTGGATTTAGTGCGGCAGCACCACCTGTTGGTAATTTGTCACCAAGTTACCTAAAAACCAAGTAGAAAAATTTCAAAGCAGATCATGAAATGAAAAGCTCTGATTTAACCTGCAAAACTATATCTTCGTCTGTATCATCTTACCGCCAAAACCTGTATGTGAAACTAGGACCTACATAAAGGCGCATCCATATTATTAGTGCTGCAGAACTATTCTTCCACGCAAACCTTCTTTTGTTATGGGCAGCATTTTCTCAAGCCAGAATTTCACATTTTTTAACCTCAATAACTTTGCAGCAACAAAGGCTGCCTAATTTGCACAGAAGGTTCAGATTAAAATCAGGGTGGTTCTTCAAAGTGAGTATATGCAGGAAAGAGTGTTCCTGGAAGAGGCAAAGCCATTGTAAGTGGCAAACAGTTTATCAAGCTGTCAGCAGTGTCAGTTCTGGCTGTGAAATCTGAAAGAGCAGCAAATGTAAGGTTAACGAGAGATTATTACTTCAGGAAGGGTGGCATTCACATAACTGTGAAAACAGGGAAACCTCACAGCTCTTACTGATGAGATTGTTTTTCCAATGTGGAATAGTAACTCAAATGACTAGAAGATTGTAAGGAAAATACACATCTCGTCACCTTAATCTCAGAAACAGGTTGTAGTGTGCAGATAAGTATTTTGTTCCTGCGATAGTTTTCTGTGAGGATGTTAAGAGGGATTGTGGCACACTGTAATAAAGGCAAATGACACAGAAAGGAAACTGCCATCAACTCTAGAGAACTGAGCAACAATTTGGGAAGAAAACCCCAGACAATTTCACCAAATAACTAAAAAATAAGAAAATCTATTGTCAATCTAACCACGCATAATGTTCACTTTTTGTATTGAGTGTGTCAGTTTATCTAGACCATAAACACATCCTCAAGCAGGTGCTGCTGTGCTCAGACTACATGTGTAGTTCACTTAGAATCACAGAATCACAGAATGAAACGGGGTTGGAAGGAACTTCTGAGATCATCTAGTCCAGCACCCTGCCAAAGCAGGTTCACCTAGAGCAGGTTGCACAGGAACATGTCCAGGTGGGTCTTGAATGTCTCCAGAGAAGGAGACTCCACCACCTCCCTTGGCAGCCTGTTCCAGTGCTCTGCACCACTCAAAGTAAAGTTCCTCCTCAATGTTTAGATGGAACTTCTTATGTTCAAGTTCGTGCCCATTTCCTCTTGTCCTATCCCTGGGCACCACTGAAAAAGTACTGGTCCCATCCTCTTGACACCCTCCCTTTAAGTATTTATAAGCATTGATCAGATCCACCCTCAGTTTTCTCTTCTCTAGACTAAGAAGACCCAAATCCTTCAGCATCTCTTCATAAGGGAAATGCTCCAGGCCCCTAATCATCTTTGTAGCCCTCTGCTGTACCCTCTCCAGCAGTTCCCTATCTTTCTTGAATGAGGGAGCCCAGAACTGGACACACCAGGGCAGAGTAGAGGGGGAAGATAACCTCCCTCAACCTGCTGGTCACACTCTTCCTGATGCACCCCAGGATGCCATTTTTGGCCTTTGTAGCCACAAGGGCATATTGCTGGCTCATGGTAGTCCTATTGTCCACCAGAACTTCCAGATCTTTCTCCTCAGAGCTGCTCCAATGTATGCGCCCATTGCTCAGAAGCACATCCACCACCACGTACTACTGTGTGACACTATTCTTGTTCAGACCTTTGGTGCTGAGATCATCCTAAGGCAGACCTGGCCATCATATCCCTTGTTCCCCAGATGAGCATCTGCTCAGAACAGCTGTTCCAAAGCCCCTATAGTCTTCTACTGCCAGCACAAGTTCAGTGGGCAAAGCACTTGCACCCACTGGCGTCTATTCTCCAACCACAAGTGTCTGAAGGCAAGGATCTCTGGCTTTTCTTACAGAAAAATATTGACACTTTGTTTCAGACCTCTAGTAATTGATTGCCTGCTCATGTACTTTATGCAATAACCAATTATTTTTATTATGGATTTAGGCTTAAACACCTGCTCACATAACTATTTGCACCTTTCTTTGGAGAACTGTGAGTCCAGCCAGGCAGCTTAAATTACAAGTACCCTGGTTTTGCTGGTCCTATTTCTAATTACTAATGTCTGGCAACAGGATCAGTGTCAGCAGTTTCAGTGCTTCGCTCCTCCTATTGGTTACAGATGATCAATTGCACAGCTTTCCTCCTTTTTAAAATTTCTCACTGACTTTCACATCCATTTACTTACAGTTAAATAGACACAGGCTACGGGTTCTGCTTGTCTGCGGACAAGCAGCAGTTGGGTCTCCTCATTCCTTGGTCTCTCGGTGCCAGCAACGGAGGGGTATTTCAAAGGAGTCAGAAGAGGATACTTTACAAAATGTGTTTTTTTCCACTTTTTACCGCAATAGGGTTTTCACTCCATTTCTAGGAAAGCGACTCCACAGCAGGTTTGTACACTCCAGCCTCTTTGCAAGAGCAGCGGTATTCGTTGCTCTCCAGACGGAAGCATTATCTGCAAATAACTGCACTGACATTTTCTTCTCTGCCCTCTTACTCCCCTGCCACAACCACATTAATAAGGCAGGAAATACAGACCAAGACATTTCAGATGACTAATAGGGTTCAGATACCCCAATTAATTTGGTGTCCAACATATGGCATCTTAAAGAACATCAGTTTTTCGGCAAACAGTCATTCAGCATTATATGAAGGTAAAATACCATTCAGTAATCTCAAAGGAGATGCCAAGTACCAATTTAAAGCAAATGGTAACAACTTTGAGTTCCATTAGGACTTCTCTCAGACTTGGAGATAAAGGAATTACCTATTATTTCTAAAATATTCACTTGTACCTATCTAGAAACTATGCTTTTGTACCCTGCACATTTAAAGTGCAGTCACTGTGCACTTCAGTACTACATGGAACTGAACTCCATATTCACAAAGCATTTTTGAATAAGGTGGTCTTTTTTTTTCCCTATACTGCAAAGAAAAAAAAAAGAATAATGCGTTGTTTAACTACTGAAAAATGCCAGGGCACTCCACTAATAGCATCTTTTCCTTCAACAACTCGTTTTGATTTCCTATCATTGTTTTGGTTCCCCAAAATAAACATTTTGTCTCTTTCTTTTGAGAGGAAACAGTTAGACAGATAACTGGTGATGACTTCTAAGTATAATCTGAGAAAATTTAGTATTAATTACACAAACATTTGTATTTTAATTGAATAAGTTCATTTTGGATTAACTCTGTCCTAGTTCCTGCCTCAACAGAAAATGGGGCTGTTGGCAAAACTATTCTGAGGTTTTTCCAATGCCCAGGTGTTATGATGTAATCCACGGGCAATTTTACTTCTGGCATCTTTGCAACACCTCCATTTTGGCCTAAAAGACACCTTACTCCTGAATACGCTTTCCCTGCATATGTGCAAAACAGATGTCTGAACTTTGTGATTATCTCAATATCTTGGCATGTTTTCCACATGCATACATATCGAGTCTTTTTAGCCATGCTTTCTAGGTCTGTATTCTAATATCTATATTCTATATCTGCATTAATAGCTATATCTACCTATTCTTTGCATTTCCTGACATCCTTTGCTGTGCTCTAATCAGCTCATTGAGTATCTTCATCACTGTAATTGTTGTGGCTCCACTACCAGTTCCATACACACTGTCTGTCCTATACATACTGCCCCAAACAATTTTATATTTATACTGTGAAGAACAAGAAAGAGGGAGAGGAACACACATTAAATGCTCTGTTATTGTAACACTGAGTGAATATTTTCCTGTCAGTACTTTGGCAGGAGAAGACCACAAAAGCTGCAGTCACTCTGAACAGCTGCTGATTTTAAGAAGACCATCAGTTGCAAAATTGTAAGGGTAGCAGGCCTTGCTCTGGGGCTCTTCCTTTTCTTTGCTTTCTTGTGTAGCTCCAGCAGCTCCAGCCTTCTTGCCTTAGAAGTCAGGCGGTGAGACTGATGCTCTCTTGAACTGCTGTTTCAGTTTACTGATAAACAGATCAAGCACACGATGCTTTATTTTCCTAGCTTATTTTATTGTGGTGTCTCTTCTTAATGTCACATCAAAACTCTGCTCCCTCCATTTCCAAACTGTCCACTAAGTTAAAAAACCTCCACGACTATAGTTACCATAGAAACTATCTCTACGATACAGAGCAATTTCTTAAAGAAGTCTGCAGAGGAGTACTGGGTATCATCGGAGCCATGATACAATGGTTCAAAAGAAAATGAGGGACAGGCAGTGCTCCAGAACCTGCATTTCTTACAAGTTGCTCTCAGCAATGAAGACTGTCTCTGCTGAAATGGGAATGGCTATTTGCACAGGGAACTGACTTACCAGGGGGCCACATGAGTATCACGAGGCCATCACAAAATAATAAAACACAGTAATAAAGCATGCCTTTGCATCTTCAAGTTGTTACACTTAAGAGTATGAGTGTGGCGCTGCATCAGTCCCAGCCGATGGATAATATTCTCTGCATTTGGGTTCCTTTCTGTGAGAGAATGACAGAATTCCTCTGGATGGAAATAATGTGTGATCTGGTCTTCTCATGATACTGACATCTTCCAGTCTTGCGATACCATGAGCAAAACAAATCTCTTGTCATTTCAGCCCATAAATGGCTCCCTTTGGCATTAAAAAGTCTGTAAAAATCATAATTACAATTGCAAAAAAACAGAGACAAAACCCAAGTAACAGATCCCACACGCATTCCCGATGCATGACAACTCAGGCGTAAGTGCAGACACTTTTCTACTCAAAGATGCTGCCAAATGAAAAAAATGTCAATGCTATTTGTTCCTGCTACTGAAAAAAATATGTTTTCTGAACTGCGTTTCAAAATCACTTTGTATCGAGAACGCCTGCTGGAACACAATTCAGAGCTGTTACAGGAGAATTCTGCTACCACCTTCTGGCTGACAGAAATACTTAGCACTTATTTAACCAGCATACACTGAGTTTGTAATGTGGTTGCTGTTTTTTCATTCTGCACTCTTCACACATTACTGCCCCATTTTTGTCAATACAGAAATAGGAAATGCACAAAAAAATTTACACCTTCATTTACAAGCTTACAATTTACACCTTCAATTACAAGCCTTTCTGGTAAAAATAAAATAAAATTGCAAAGAAGCCTAAATATTTGAATTTTTTTAAGGTTAAAGATTTGAAAATCATTGTTTTGTAATTACAAAGATTTAAATTGATCATAACTGAAATTAAATTTCTTATCATAAAAGAGCTTTTTTTTTCCACTTCTAATTCCTCCCAAAAAAAAAAAGGTACAGTGGTTCAATACAATCTATTTCATTAAGTTATCAATAAACAGAGAAAGCAACTGTTTGCATTGCTAAAAAAATAATTTGCAAAAGGTGTAGTCTTGTAAAATCTTTTTTTACACACTTCTCCCATTGCATACATGATTTAGTTCCACCAACTTCACACTACTAGAAGCAAAGACTCTCAGTACACTGAATGGCTACTTTTACTTGAATACAATGCTTGCAGTAAATTGAATGAAAAAAGAGCATAATCCAGGTGACAGTCTTGTTAGATGGATTATCACCTCTGCTACCATTGCCACAATTTATTATTAAAACTTCTGGAGTTATGTAACAAAATCAGTACTTCTTTCTTTTGCTTGAAGGCCATGAAGATGATCAGAAGGCTGCAGCACCCCTCCTATGAGGACAGGCAGAGAGTCGGGGTTGTTCAGCCTGGAGAAGGGAAGGCTCCAGGGAGATTTTATATTCCCTTGCAGTACCTAAAGGGGGCCTCCAGAAAAGATGGGGAGTGATAGGATGAGGGGCAACAGCTTTAAACTGAAAGAGGGGAGATTTAGATCAGATATTAGGAAGAAATTCTTTACTATGAGGGCAGTGAGACACTGGAACAGTTTGTCCAGAGAAGTTCTGCCCCATCCCTGGAAGTGTTCAAGGCCAGGCTGGATGGGGATTTGAGCATCCTGGTTCAGTGGGAGGTGTCCCTGCCTATGGCAGGGGGGTTGGAACATGATGATCTTTAAGGTCCAACTCTAACCATTCTATATTCTATGATTCTACGATTGGTTTTTAAACAACTATATGGCCTTCAGCTGAAGAAAAGCCTAAAGGCATAAGGACAAAGGTTCAGAAACATGATGATAAACAAGAACTTCATATTTAAATATTTTAAATAAATTTATTTTAAAACAACATCTGATTTAGGGAACTGTCCAAGACAGCATCCTGAATGAGTTTGGCAATGCTGACCAAGTGGAGCAATCACATGAGCAAAGACTAAAGGAGTAAAGTAAAGATCATAATTATTTTCCATAACTAAGACCCGGTCACTATTTCTAATATAATTAGCTACTGTTGCTGAAACAGGAGGTTAGAACTCCCCCTCACCATGCACAAAACCAGATTTAGTTGTGTTAGCTCCCTCAGGATAAAAGAAGGTAAAAGAACAAAAAGCTGAAGGTGGAGCAAATAGAAGCTCAAACAGCCAGTTTGGTGGTAGTGCAAAAATCCACCAAATAAAAGTGAACATGATACAATACTGTAACTTTTAAGTAACTGATCTATATTTAGCTTTTGTTCTTCTCCCACCAGTATTCCTGGAATCCACAGACTTATTTTCAAGTATCTTTGGGTCACAGAATTAGTGTACTATATGTACCTGCATGAATTATCTGAGTATTTCCTCTCATTTCAGAGCTGAATTTTTTAAATGTCATCATAGCGTTTATGTTTGATTATTAACAGATTCTGTTGCATTTCATCCTTGTTTCAGCTGCAGCAAGGATGAAAAAGATTGTTATAAAACACACGTCACTGCAAGTTGTTACACTTTACAGAATGGCTGTACAGATTGCATCAAAGAGGTTTTACTCTCTGCTGCTAGGTCAAAGGCATAGAAAAATTAAATAGGGAGGCATCAATGTATTATTTGGACTTAACCCATATCCTATTGAACTCAATGATGAACTTTCCAGTCTCCTTAGCAGACCTGAAAGCAGGCTTCTGAAAACTGATTAAAAATTATCATGTTTTCTAGGTTTCAAAGGCCACTTGAGAATCCAGCCGTAAGTGATTAAGCCTCTCGAAATGCAGGCACCCAGGTTACTTAGATGACACCTTTGAAAATCCTGCCTTAAATGAATTCTTATGATCACACAGGGAGCCTATGCTAAAGCCAGATATCAAAGGCAGGTGGGGAGCCTTAACAAAGCATCTACTCAAATTCAGGCCATGTTTTAGCAGCAAGCACTCAGGTGGATTATTAGAAGCGGGTGCTATTTAATCTCTCTTGCCTCCTGGGAAAAACTGGCATTTAAAAAATGTTAGCAACAGCAATCACAGGAGGTGGAGACTAAAAAGCCAGTTGTTCTGCTTCTTCACAAGATGTGACATTTTAAGATGTTCTGCCCAACAAATCTGAGCATATTCAGTCAAACTGGACAGTTTCTTGCAAACTCTGCCGGCTTTTGACTCTCTTAGCTTTTCAGGGATTTATATTTGTATTTAAATATCTGCTAAGCTTTCTAAAGAAAGGATTTGCTTAATTATTTCACATTTTTATATTTTCAGATCTGAAAGAGAGCTACCTGTCTTGATGTTCAGTGAGCCCCCAGAATCCCTTTAAGTTTCAAGAACTTCTTGTCTGTTCCAAGCAAGTTGAGGGAGCGCAAAATGACCTTTGCCACTAATGAGAAGCCAAAACATTCAGGTGTCACCCACGTAGCAGACCAACCCTAGAGCTAGTCTTCACAATCTTATCCCCAACCTCTCCCAGTATTATTCAAAACTGGTTCAGTTTGTATTTTTTTGCAGTCCTAAGCTTAGCAATTCTTTGTGAACAATGTCCTGGTTTGCAGACCGCAGGACCCATGGCTTCTCGCCAAACAAACTGGCAAGAAAGTCAGTAGATTCTAGATTCTGCATTTCAAAAAGTAAACTGAAACATGCTGTTTCTTTACAGATTTGGGTTTTACAGTGAAATCCTGTTGTTTCAAACGCTTGAAATTTTGTGACTATCTCACATATAAATTCCATTATGCGTGGGTGAGATGGGATGACTTTTGTCTGGTAGAAATTCAAGGTAGCTTTAAGCAGAGGAAACCTTTGCACAGAATCTAGCTCTATGCAAAAAAAAAGGAGATATAAAAGCCTCCTCCATCAGCCAGAAAACACATCCAGCATGTCAGGACACACAGAAAGTATTTGTGTCCAAGGGAAGAGCGTAGTGACACGCTACCTAGCAGTGACAGCCAACTGAGGATAACATTACTGAAACACACCAGATTTGATAATGTATTTTCAACCTTAGAGCACAATGAACAGACACCACTTCTGCCTGCCTAAAGCTGTCCTTGACAAGGAATTGCTCTGCAATCTATCTTTTGTCAGAATTCAACAACACTTTCTGCTCATTTTGCCAACCTGCTCAGTCCAAAGCAGCAAATACAATTCTTGGTAGAGGCTTCCTGCTTGGTACAGAGTGCTTTGAACTAAAAACTTCTGTAGTATTGAACCACTGTCTTTAGGAACATAAATGTTAAGAATATTGCAATGCATAATATTTCATGGTAAGCAGATGTAAAAGATGAAAAAACAGTGCCCATCTCCAGGAATAATAAGCAAACATTTTTCACAGGTTCTCAAGACCACAGAATGGGCAGTAGCTCTACTTTCTAAAAGGCAACACACATTCCTGGTTGTACTAGTTCAATCTGTCCAACTACTGCTTTGGGGGAAGCAGAGAAGATTTAGAAAGAGAAGGAAATATTGTCACAATGAATGTGCTGTGACGCTTCAATCTTCTGGTCCAGATTGTGGATAATGCATCTCAAATTAAAAAGGATTTTCTCTGAGAAAAAGAGATTGAACTCCTTCACTGCAAGAGCAACTTATTTTTGCTGTCTGATCATCTAATTTGACCCTCTGAGCAACTTCCCGGAGCAACTCCTGCTTCAGATATATAGCCTGTGCTTGAAAGACACTCTGTTTTATATATACATATATATACACACACACATAAAACAGATAGATACCATACAAACCAAATTATCCTTTTAAAGGTTTCAGTGGTGGAATAATAATAATAATCCCATCAATCATCCCTATTCTTAAAACTCTGCATCTGATTTCTGGATTACAGGTGTGTAGCTTCCCTTTCCAGCCACTGATTTTTTTCTGTCCCTTTCTGTTAGTCTCAGTGACCCTGTATCAAAAGGGACAGTTTTCCACGGAATTATACAAACTATGATCAAGTCTTAAACTTCTCTCAAAATTCCCCTTGATCTAGCATTCTGTCATCATCAATGATCAGCAAAAGAAGTTGGGCTCTTACCATCAATACGACTGGCATTGAGAGATTATTTCCCACCAACTTCTGAAGTCTATCCAAATGTGTGAACACATACAAGTCCAGAGCAACAGCACATTCTCCTGTGTATGTCTGTTCATTGTAGAACACTGCTTCTATATTGTTTTAAGTGTAGAATTTCTGACAAAAGAAAAATTTACATAAATTTTATTTATGTAAATAAATTTTTTTAAAAAGTCATATGAATGCAATTACTTCGCTATTTTTCAGATAAGATATCTCAGAACACCAAATACAAGACCCAGGTGTTAAAGATCATAAAAGTTTGTCTAACACTCTGGAAGACTTTGCAACAGAAAATAAACTCATCAAAAATTATACATGTACTTTCAATGTTTTAAGTGCTAGGGACCCAAAATCCAGTTGGGTCAAACATTAGACAGTTATTCTGTATCATTCTCAATCTCAGTTAAAAACAAGTTTCTACACAAAACATACAAAAAGAAATTAAGCTTAAAAGTCTATTATCGTACACAATATGATTAACTAAATCTTCAAAACTGGCTTGAAAAATCTCTTATGCCTTTCCATCAGGCATGGAAATTGCCTTTTTGAAGCTCTGCAGACTTCTGTGAGATTACTATTGTATACTGCGAATGCGTCCTGTTCTGTGAAGGCACAATATATGCGATTTCAAAAGACTCACTTAATTACAAGTGACTATTTGTTTGTAGTCTGTTCTGTAAAACAAAAAACTCATTCCATTTAACATCACGTAGAATGAAGACAGATACAGCTCGGTAATCTTCAGCGGACTGATGGGGTTTGTGTTAGAATTAACAACAAACTGAGTTTTCAGATTAGTTTTTCATTTTATGTGAGACACTACAGAACTTTGAACTACGAAATGAATACATTCTTGATTGATTTGTTTCTGGAAGATCTAAAGGCATGTCTCTGTATCAGTGAGATAGTCATTCGGTGTGGAATAGCACTGTGTGATACTTTTTGGGCACTATATGGATTTTAAATTTTATTCTTCACCTCACAGGTTTTCTCTGTGAGTGTCTGAATCAAACTACATTACTAAGGTCATAGGAATGCCACCATTTAATCCAGTAAATATCATGCTGCTAAAATAATGCTTTTTGAGTATTTATACAAATATTCTCAGAAAAGAAAAAAATGCTGCCTTTGCAGAAGCACAACTTTTTTGCATTTTACAGAGCCAAAAAATGTTGGCTCTTTCTGAAACAGAAGTATAGGTGAAACGAAACCACAATCACAGAAATGGCATAAAACTTACTTTATGGATATAAATCAGACTTTTGTTCTTGTGTGGTACTTTCACTGACAGTGAATAAGGTAAATTTCATGTTTTAAGTACAATTCTTGGCCTTATAATAACAATGCAAATACACCTACATTAATTATGCAACGTTTCCATCAATGTCCTTCAAAAATAAGTTACCCAACAGACACAACTCAAACGCTTTCAAAAGCATAAAATTCAATTATATTCTTACTTCTCTTTCTTTTCAAACTGTTATTACCACATGTACTTATATCTTAAAATGCTCATGGCAAATAGCAAAATAGTGTTTTTTTCTGCTTGAAACTAAGTTGCTCATCCTCCTGGACCTATGACAGGCCCCAGTAGGAGCTTCAGATCAGAGGCAAACACTTGGTATTTGATGGCTCAAGTAAACGTGTTTCTTAACCAACGGTATGTTTGTATCTTTAGGTAAGATATACAGATAATGAAGCAAGTGGAGCACACCTCACATAAACTTACAAGTTTGCAGAAGTTTAGGGCTACATTGGAAGAAGTCTCCTGATTATCCTTTCTGCATCCTTAAACTCCCTTTAAAGAACAGGTGTAGGGATCACTTAGTCTGCTCCTTGTAGCCACAGGTGCTTCAGAATTTGTCACATGCCGTATGAACACACAGGCATTTCCATCTTAAAAACTAGGCAGTAGATGTTTAATTAGCAGAAATCAATTTGTACTTGCCTGCAGAAATGTAGATAGCTATAATTATTACATAGAACCTATAATAATACATCAAAGGAGTTGACACGCTATAGAGGACACGTAAATCTGGCAGCTGACAGGAGGGAGCACTCAGGGTAACTTCCAGTGAACTGAGAGAACTTAAAATCCATCTTTTTCATCGTAACTTCTGACATTGGCATCTTTGTTCCTGTGCAAATGAAGCGATTCTTTCATATACAAACAAAAAAGGGGTGCCTTTTCCAAACTAAACCTACACATCAAAGACATTTAGGAAGTAAGCATTCAGAGTTTCCTAATTACAGACTTTTTGGGCAGCTAAATATTTTTTGAAGTGACTTAGGCTACTCACATTCTCGGGGGGGGAGAAGAAAAAAAAAACAAGTTTAAAACTCGCCGAAGTCTGAGCACCCCCCAACAGGCGGAGGTGCTCGCCGGCTCCTGATGACTCCAGACCGGAGATGAGAGCCGCTCCACGGCGGTTCCACAGCCCGTCCGGCCACGGCCCGGCTCCCTCAGCGCCTCCTGGGCCCGGCCGCCGGACGGGACCCTGAGGGGATCGGCCCGACGCAACAAGGCCCCGGGGAAGGGGAGCACCCCTGGGGGCTGGCGACAACCCCCGTCCTTCTACTGCAGCCGGAGAGCTTTCCAGGGACGTTTCACCCCAGCCGCCAGCCTTACCAGTAGGCGAGGAGACTACAACGTCGCCCCGGGCCGGGATTACCCGCCATACCCGGGACCGTCCCACTTCCTCCGCCCCGCACTGCGCATGCGTCCCGCGACCCTCCGACTCCCTCCCCCCGCCCCCGCCTCGCCCTGCGCATGCGCCCCTCAGCAGCCGGCTTCCCGCCGCCTTCCTCTTCCTACTCCTCCTCTCGCTTCGGCTACGGCTTCCCGGCGCCTGCGCAGCCCCGGCTGACCGGTTCGCCCCTTCCCGCGAAGCTTCGTGAAGATTCCGGAAGGCTCCGGACGGCTCTTTCCGCCGAGAGAGACGCAGCGCTTTCCGGTTGCTGCTTCCCCTCCACCCCGTCGGGCTCCGCTCTCTCCTCAGTGCTGGGGGAGGAAGAGCCGCCCCGGGACCGCTCCGCCGCCATGTCGCTGCTCTGCTACAACCGGGGCTGCGGCCAGCGCTTCGACCCCGAAACCAACACGGAGGGTGAGGGTGTGAGGGAAAAGGTGGGGGGTGGGGGGGAGGAAGGGTGCGAGGGAGGGTCTGTGGCGGGGTGTTACGAGGGGTCTGCAGGGGAGGTGTGAGGGGAAGCTGAGCCTGCTGGCCTCCCTCTCTGCCCTCTCCGGCCGCTTCAGGCGCGATGCGGTGCGGTGCGGAGCTGTCACACGGGCCGCTGGGGAGGGTCAGCACTGAGGGACAGGGAAAGCCGTGGCTTGGCTGACTGACCGTCCGTCCCTCCCGCTATCGCTGGTCCTGGTTCGCTTCTCCCTGGGGAAACTTGTGGTTTTATGTGGTGTTTTTATGTGGCGGTCGGGGTGGCCGGAGGGGGGGGGTGGGTTACCTGATGCTGCGGGCTTGGTGGCGGCTGGACACCGAAAGCTGCCCGCGCCTAGAGCGCATGGAGTCACAGAATTGTCTTGGAAGGAACCTTTCACATCACTGGAATTACTTCTTTACTGGCAAGGTGCTGGGCTGGGAGAGTCTTGTGTAATAATAAAGCTACTCACGGCAGTAGGGCCGGGGGGGGGCAATAAGAAATGGTTCTATACCTTACTGTGATATGTTCTAAAGGTCGAAGCTGGAGGCCTTGAGAAACAGACGTTCTTCTTTTGAGGGCCTCAGTGGGCGTTGCATACATGGTAGTTATCTTATAAACTACTGTTTTGTTTTTTTTAATCATAGTGTGTAGGCTTGCAGCAATATTTAATTAAAATACCCTTTGTGAGACATGTATGTCTGCTTTGCCAAGTGCTATGGGGTCACGTAGTGCCCCCCCTCTGGATAGTGGGAATCCAGTACCTGGAGACACGTCTTTAAAGCACTATCGTTTTAGGTTTTATAGTTTCACAAAGGCTGCCAAAGGGTGATCTGAGTTCTCAGCGGGCTTGCCCTCAGCTGGTTTGTAAAGTAACTCTGCTGGGTGAATTTCTAGAATGGCATTGTTGCATTAGCTTAATTTTTAGTGACCCACAGGATTAGAATTAGGCTAACATGTTCTAGCATGTGCACATTCTGTGGTTAAGAACCACGATGTAAAATGTGTTTATTTTTCTTAGCTAAGTATTTCCAAAGAGTGGGACAGTATTTTCAGTAAGACTTGATAATGGTGGTAACAGCAAAACCAGGCACACTTCCATTTAGTGATTTCTTGCACCACTCTCCCCTGTGCCCCTTTTCCCCAAAAGACAAAGCAGAAATACGCTTTTATACTAAAAATTCTCCTTGGGGCTTCATGACCTGTACTCATTATTAAAGTAACAGTTTTTCAGCATGTGTTCCTATTTTTGTGATGAAGTTGTAGTAGCCTCAGTCTGGTTGGCATGGCCCGGTGCTAACTGTGTGGTGCTTGGGTTGGGGGAAACGTCTGCTTGAGGTGAAGTTTGTTTTAGTACGTGACTGGAACACTTAATGGAATTACTGTGTCCTAGACTAAGGAGTTCTAAAGGTAAATATAGTTATTCACAGAGCATTTCAGAAAACATAGTTTGACATTTTCTGCAGAAGTAAAGTGATTATAACTTTCAGCATCCCTAAAATTCAATGGGATGATTACTGCTTAGGCATCTAAATCCCTATTTACATGTGTATGGCTGTCAAATTCAAATGTTTGTATTTCAGAACTGTATTTGGATTTAACTCTAAAATATTGTAGGAACTAAAGCTAGTACCTGTGTTAAACACCAAAATACTTATCCTTTTAATAAGTTTTGCATTGACATAATCATGTCATGATTTGCAATGACATAATCATAAGGATCACTTAGGATGAATATATTGTTAGGAAGAATATATTAGGAAATTTTCTTAAACGAGAATAGGTAGACAATATGGCCTTTTAAGGTTTTGGATCTTTCATGATTTTTTGTCTGCATTCAGGCTGCAGTATAGATATTCCCATAGTGGTGATTGATGTAAGAGACCATTAATCTTCTCGTCAGAATCTGATGGCTGAAATAATACGTGCATGTATTTTCTATAGAAACTGTCATTGTTTCCAAAAAATGAGCAAGTGGCAACTAGCTGACATGAAGGACTGTATGCCTCTTAAAGAGAGGCAGAAAAAACAGCCTGAGGAAGAGCATTAAAGGTATGTCTACACAGTTGTGACTGACTGCTCAGTTACAAATTCATCCATCGCGTGCCTGGCAAGGTACAAATTTCACATGCATTTTAGATATGTTAACTGCTAGTGAATTCATACTGTTGAAAACTTAAAAAGTGGTAGTACGTTTTAATTTTTTTAAAATTTTTTCTTTTTAATCTGTGCATGACCATATGACCGTTTCAAGGCCAGCTCAAATATTGCTGCTAGAACAGTGGCATGAGTTAGTACATTCACAGTTTGGTTCAGGTTTGAAAGCAGCACTGCTTAGTGACAGTTGTAAAGGTGGTATGCTCAAGTAGAGGGGAAATGTATATGCTGTACATGTTTGTCTCAATTTTTTCATTGTACTGCAATATTTTTTGGCTTCATCAGGTTGAATGAACTTCTCATGCTTTGGGGCTATCAAGCATAGCTTGCAAAGTCACAAGATAGCAGGTTGGTTTGCAAGTTGTATATAGACAAACATCTTACTTAATCCTGAAGAATTCAACAGGATTTTCTTGTAAATACTTCTTAAGTTTGAATTACTTGTGATAATTAACAAAACGACTAATAAAGTGCTTCAGTGAATGTGCAAGGATGTAGCATAAGGTGACAGCAGTGTGTGCATTGTGAGAGTGGGATTGGTTTGGGTATGAAATCAGCAGTGAAAAAAAGAACCCACCAAACAACCTAAAAATTCATGATACTCTTATCTCCAAAAATGATCTGAGGGTGAGAGAAAAGCCTTGTTTTGAAAAACCATAACTTTGTCCTGGTTAAGGAAAGGTGTTAAAGCTATGGACTTGATTTTTTTTTTGCAGTGAAAAACGTGAAATAGCAGCTAAGGGCCAGAAGTTGAACTCTGGCAAAATCAGAAGCATGCTTCTGACTGCTAAGGTGACTACTGATGTATGCTAAATTCCTGTTTTTTTTCCCCACATAGTCTGAGATGGGATATTTTTATGGGAAACTTCAGTCATGTAAATGTTGTTGGGCTCAGTATGAGTGAAAATGAGTGATGTTTCACTGTCCTCTGGTACGCTGAGTGGTCAGACTCCTTAGGGGGTAAGTGCCACTGCCTCTTTTTGAGGTTCTGCAGCCTTGTCTCAGTATTTTCTGTTGCCCTCATGAGATTGCAGCAGAGAGTAGCCTTTCACTTGCACCATGATATATTTCCTGCAGAGGGGGCTTCAGGAAGCAAGGAGAAGGGATTAACTTGGGCAGATGGACAAATAGACGCTTGTCTGTTTCTGACTTGTGATCTGGAGTGTAGCCATCCCTGAGTTAATTGATCATAAGATGGTTTTGGTCTCTAAAAATGTTACGCTGACTAACAGCACCTCTCTCATTTAAACCCACGTGCTTGTGGGGGATTAGAAATATTAATTTTGTCTTCTGATTCAGAAATAATCCTTGCTGTAAACAGAGCTTAGTTTTACTGCCATGATACTTATGATAACATACTTTCATACTTGTGGAAAAGAATTACCTTTATTTTTACTTTAATTTGACTTAGCAGTGAAGTCCTGGGCTATTTATACAAAATTACCACTTTTTTTTTTTTATTTTCCTGTGAGGTTTACATTTACAAAAGCATTAGCTTTTCATTTTGAAGCTGAAGGAACTGGTAGAAGTTCATAAACATGTAAGTCCAACTGAATGGCTGATGTCCCAAAATTTGTGCCTTTTGAGTTAAGGTGGGAACTGCCATCTTAAAGAGACATGTCTGTCACGCTGTATTAGTGCCTTACATTTAGGCACTGCATGTAAAACAAAAGAAAATTATACTAAACAAGATTTCTTAAAAATTACGTATTTTTAGAAAATGGAAACAGCAGCTACTTGTCTTTAAGCCCATTTAATATATGTAGGCAGATTACTAATTAAGTTATTTATCAGTTTTCTTCTTTGCTTCTTATTATATGAATTGTGGTATTTTTCACTCTTCTGTTTTACAAAGGTTTATTATAAAATTATTACTGTTTGTGTCACTAAACAGCAACAAAAATTTTGCTTTAAAGGCTGAAAGATAGCTAGTGTTTCCCATTGCTTTTAGAGTAAGGTCATTAAAATATTGTCTATGCAGTATATGTCAAAGAGAAGTTACATAGAACAATTGGATTATACTTGGAAAAAAATACATCTGTTAAGTCAAAAAGGAACAGTCCCTACATAAAAAGCTGTAGTGTTGATAAACATCTGTGAATATAAACAGTTCGGGTAATGGAAATCATGTTTCAGTGTAGTGTTTGTACAGACCCTATTAATAATTAATAGTATTGACATTTCTAAATTGTGTATGTGGTAGTCTGCCTTTTGGGTTCAAGTCCTTAAGTGACCTAGGATACCACAAACAGTGAAAAAAGAAGCAGCTAATTATCACTGATAAAATAATGAACTCAAGGTTTGTGTTAAGATAATTTTTTAACAGAGTCCTTCTAGATAGAAAGCCTTGATCAGGTGCAAATAGATGTATTTGGTGCTGAAAACCAGTGTTTTAATGTCTGTTGGGTGGCCATACGGCCACCTTTTTCACTTCTGCTGAATTACCATTAAGGACTAATTATTGATGAAGGCATTGAAGAGATGGCCCGTAGAAAACTCTTTTCAGTGGTTGCCAGTGAGAGGACAAGGGGCAATGGGCACAAGTTGGAACACAAAAGGTTCCACTTGAA
>JAOQGH010000001.1:196997909-197010553 GCA_025769975.1 Gallinago jamesoni
GGCAGGGGAGTTGGACTAGATGATCTCTATGGTCCCTTCCAACTCCAAAAAAAAAAATTCAGTGAAATTCAGTGAAAATTCAGTGAAAATTTACTTGCTCCATGTGCAGTAGAAGTTTGTCTTAGATGCCTGGTATGTGTTGTATAATACAGAATAAAAAAGTCTGGATTATTTAGATTTAATATATGCACTTAGAAAGCTTGTTCTGTGGAATCTGTATTTTCCTTCATATTCTGTGCACTTGGGGAAGTGGTATAGCTCATGGCATATGTGAATTGCAAGTGTGAAATTTTTGCTGGGTTTGTGATTGGCTGAATAACGATTCTTGGTATGCCAGGATATTAACAGTAGTCTTTTTCTTCTAGATTCATGCACATACCATCCAGGTGTGCCAGTCTTTCATGATGCTCTCAAAGTAAGTATGCCACTGACTTTTTAAGTCTCACCTTTTTTTCCATATATGTAAAGTAGTATGTATGTTTTGATTTTTGATTCCAAATCTTCCACTTGTAGAGACTGATGTCCATCGTCTCATATTTTAGCAACCCCATGAAATTAAAAATGCACACTTACTCAAACCTCAAGAAGAAATTAGAAACTATTCCTATGGTCTAAATGCCACGCAAGTCTGTATGACCCATGTTTCCTATTGATTGACTTCAGGTGTCTCAGCAGTTCAATTAGGTCCTTGGAATAGGTCTTTGGAAGCATTGAGAAGGGTCTTGGTCTTTCAATTAATTAACCTGCTTGGAATTCAAATCAGCTGTTTGTGGTTTTACATGGCTGGTGATCTAATGTGGATGTGACATTTGCCCACTGTAAAAAATAATTATGTTCTTTTGATCTGCCAAGTGAGTATGTTGGTTAAGTTGGGAGACTTAAGGTGTTGAACTTAATTTGAGTTGCAGCTCTCCAGGATTCTTGGGCTATGTCTCAGTAGTGAATTAAACACACCTGTGAGTGGTCTCCAGTGCTTGGGCCAACTGCCTAGTCCATATTCGTTACATTAAACTCTTTTCCTACTTCAGGATCTACTGGGCGCATCTGAAGTGCGTACAGGGAATTATCTGAGAGACAGCTGCCAAAGCAGTACTGGAAATCATTCTAACAATCTAATAGTGGCTGGCCAGAAATCTTGTGTCCAGAACTGTGTACTGTAGTGATACAGATGTAGCCTAAGTGACCTTTCTTAGGACACCAAACTGCTATTTAACCGAGCTTTGGGACAAGCTTTTTTCTTAATATTTAGAACTGCTTCTACTGGCAGTTCATTTCAACCTTGTTCTGTAATGGGGTGTCTTTCAGGCTTGCAGAAGCTTGTGCATGTGTGTTGGGCACCATGTTTTCTGTAAGCTATTGCTCATATTGCAGTATGTGACTGGAATCGGTCATCATGTGACACTCGCAAATTGGGACAGATGCCATTAGATCAAATACTTAAACTTACTTAAACTATGGCAATTTTTTTGAACAAAACTGTAGTTCTACTCATAACTCAATACATAAAACTTGTACCTAATTATGAAGACATAAATTATACAGTTACCTCAAAAGCTTATGTTTACTCCCTTTTATATGCACACCATTTTTAAAACAAGTACTACTTTCTTCCCTTTCCTTATCCTGTCTCTTGGCCTAATTAAAAATTTATCATGATTTTTTTATGAGTATTTTTCTTCCTGCTATGATTTCTAGATGACTTAAGTGGGCAAGGTGAACCTTTTGTCTCCTCAACTGTGGAAATAGTTAATACTTTGAGGATATTTTAGAACTGCCTACTTTACCTAAAACCCATTGTGTCGTACGGCTTAAGCTCTCAAACTGGTGATGATTTATTAGTCAAACTCTTACCTTTAATAAGGTATTTCAGGTTGTAAGAAACATTATTCACGGTGACAAGATAATTTTCTCTAAAATTGGATTACTAGTTTATATAATAAAAAGTGCACTTGAATGATGTAGTTGGATAGTTGCAGATGCACTGCAGATATCTTGCTTTCTGGTGGGAAGTAAGCAGTTGAAAGACTTGACTAGTACTCAAGGCAAAAAAAAAATCCTTATAATTTTAGGAAGGGGCCCTGTACATTCTGCCACAGGTCTCAGTTACAGTATTTGTTTAGTTTGTTTTTGTATTACTTTGAGATAAAGTAGCATTTCTGTTTTCTGGCATACAGAGTTGGCACTTAACTTGTCATGGAAATACTGCCACATGTTTACCAATCTTTCTGATGAAGGCAGCATGAGCGAATAGAAATGGCAGCTGTAAAAGGTTTCTCTAGCTTTCAAAAATGCAAATGATGATAATATTGTCGAAAAAAAAGAGAAGAAAAGAATCTCTAATGATGATGCGCTGCATCTTATGAAGGAATATAATTAGTCTTTTGCTTTTTATAAGCTGTTGCTAAGCAAGATAGTCATGTTTGTTTTGTTTTTATTTCAAAATATTTATAGGGTTGGTCATGTTGTAAGAGAAGGACAACAGACTTTTCTGACTTCTTGAGCATTGTGGTACGTACTTATGATTATTTAAAATTTTTATACTTGTCAAATGACTGATTATTATTAAATTGTAAATGTGCTTACATGTTTAAAATTTGCATACTTGTTAAAATTTTCTTAAATTTTGCATGCACTATTTTTTTGATACAATGTTTGGGTCTCATTTTCAATCTTTTATGGTTACAATTAGTTCTATCAAAACCTATTTAGATGCTTGTTAATGTTGAAGGAAGGTCAGTATTTTTTGTTACTTTTCTTCATTATGGAAAGTATGCATTTTTCTTTAATTTATGTTCAAATGAAGATAATTTTCCACTTTGTAGGATTTCCTTTGCAGTCAATGTTTAGAATAGGGTAAAGGAGAAGATGGGGCTGAAGCGATAAATCAAGAAAACCTGTTGCAGCTTTTGATAATTTTTAATTGTGCACACAAACTGCATTGCATGCATATAAACATACGCTTTCCACAATAGGGCTGTACAAAGGGTCCCCATAACAGTGAAAAACCTCCTGAGCCTGTTAAACCAGAAGTCAAAACTACCTCTGAACGGAAGGAGCTGGCTGAACTGAAACCCAAATTTCAAGAACACATAATTCAGGCACCAAAACCTTTGGAAACAATTAAAAGGCCAAGGTACAGTATACAAACGAAGTTTTGCCAGATTGTGGTCAGTTGGCCAAGTTAAAGCTTGTTAGGTTATTCAGTGTTACACATCTCATCTAGTGTAAAAATTCCCAAATAACCTTTAAAAGAGCTTGTGTTTGGTGGCAGTGATGATGTTACCTTATGCTTCAAAATGAGATAAAAGAATTCTGGTTAGGACAAGATAATACTGGGTCTCTCAGCATTTAGCTTTACAGGAAATAAAAATTGCAGTCTAAAGCCCTGTAGTTAAGAATGCCACTAGCAGTTGTGTTTAGTGTTTTAAACAGTCATAAAAACAATTATAGCATGCTTGCATTTAGATTCCTTAATCTCCCTGGTTTATTTTTATTGTTGTAGAACATTTAGGATTTCCTGTTGAAATCCAAGACTGCCTTCTAAATTTCAAGTCTGTTTTTCCATAAACAGTAAGAATTGGCATTTACAAATCTAGTTTGTTTGTTTGTTTGTTGTTGTAAGGGAGGTTGGAAAGGAAGAGCTTTATACCAAGATCAGAAGTTGCTACTTGGTTGACTTTTTGTTAATTATTTTTCATTAAGCTGACATAAATTTATGGACATTTTTTCAGCCCAGATGAGCCAATGACAAATTTGCAACTGAAAGTGTCAGCTTCCTTGAAGCAAGCACTAGATAAACTGAAACTGTCATCAGAAAATGAAGAGAAAAAAGGTAAGGGTATAGGGAGGTTAAGTAGGTATATGACACTAATTGTGACACAAATGAATGAAATGCTATTTTTTGATGTTGTTTCTGAAGTGATTATTCGATGTGATTATGTTCTTGTTCTTAATTACCTGGGAAATACCTCTGGTGTAGGGAATGATAATCAAAGTTTGTGAGCTATGTGGAGAGTTGAGTGTTGGGAGCAATATGTTGCCATTAAAATGGTTTTGTCAGATTTCCGGGTTAGAATGGACATGATGGGAACATCCATTTCTGACTGCATGACTGAAAGTTTCTCAAAAATATGAACGCCACTCCTGTGTTACTGCAAACACAATGTCATATAAAACCTTTCATAAATTGGTGAGGTTCCTCTGAAGTCTAGTTGGTTCTCCCACATCCTTTTTTCCTCCCCCTTTTTTTTTTTCTCTTCCCACAGTTTATTTGGAATGTGTTTCCACAACTAGGCTGCTCCTTAGGAGACACTTTCTAATTTCAAACTACATTTGCAGCTATTTTAAACTCTTTTGTTCTGGTGCCAAAATTGTCATTTAGCTCTTCTTTCTATTTGGTATCCAAATTCTTTCCTTGTGTTTTTTTTTATACAGAGCAATTTGGAGCCTTTTACCTTCTTAGTTTTACAAAACCAAACAAGATAAGTGATTGTTCTCTTCCCGTATGATTGCAATAATCCTTTTCATCGTATTTTTTTCCCCTGCTTAAAATAGTATAAAGGTATAGAACCTAGAATCTGATGTATAGGAAATACAGTTTTTGGAATGTTTGCATAGTTTCTGTTTCTCTGTACCTTCCTGGCAGACTTCAGCACCAGGGAGAAAATAGCTTGAGCGTGTTGTTTTTTTTTCTAATGTACTCCTTAACGTGTTTTAATTCTCAATAAAAGCAAAGTATTTAATACATTATACAATTAATTTGCTATTTTCTATAATATTCTATTTACAGAGGAAGATGGTGATGAAATCAAGATTGGGACGGCATGTAAAAATGCAGGCTGTTCAAAAGTAAGTGGTTCAGTTCCACTTAAACCCAACACCTAAACTATTAAGTGTGCAGTTCTTTTTTCCTTTTTTGGGTGTTTTTTTTTGTGTGCTACAAATTGAGTTGGGAAGGGCACAAAGTCCATCAGGCTTAATGAATGCACTTTTGATAACACAGTTTAGTATGGAGAAATGTTTTGTACTGTGGATATAGCAAATCTAAGATTACTTTTTTTTTAAACCTGTCTTCTAGTTAGCGAGCTTGCCAAACCCATGATACTGATGTGTATCAACTTCATATGTTAAAAGTATGGTTGAGAGGTAGCTTACTGATAACACTTGAATTGCTTTTGATAATCTGCCTATAGGTCAGAAGCATCTGCAGATCTTGTCAGTTAATACTTCCTGCCAGAATGATCCACAAAGACAATGTTTTGACTCTTCAAGCACCAAAATTAATCTATGTATTACGTGTTCATTTAAACAGAAGCACCCTTGTGTTATACAGAACAGGACAGTAGAATTAAAATGGCTATTTAATGAGACATCTGGCAGATTTTGCATTTTCTGCTGAGACTCTGCTGTGGGGGAAACTTATAGCAGTCTCTTGTTAGGAAGAACTGATGATATTCAGTGGCAGCATTGTATATTGTGTCATTTACTTCCTTTGGAGAATGATAAAAATTTAATTTATTTTCCAGTTAAGTAAGTAATTGTTTTCTCTGAATACTCAGAGTATTTAAAAAAATATCTCTGAGGATCAAAATGGACCTTTATGAATGATGTCACCATTGATGTACGCCTTCAACTAATACAAAGTAGCTTCTAAGAAGGAGGGCCAGGGAATCTCTTGTGGATAAAGGCTGAATGGCTATTTTGAAAATTAGGGCAAGTCATTAGATTTAGATTATTTACGAAAAGCTTTGGTAAATGTTCAATGTTTCTGTTGTGGGTTGTGTTTTGTTTTGCTTTTTCCTTTGGTCCACATCCTGTAACAATAATACACTTTAAATGCTTCCTTTTACTAGACGTACGAAGGACCACATAGTGCAGAAGAAGTATGTATATACCATTCTGGTGTACCTATATTCCATGAAGGGTTAGTATTACTCAGTTAACTTTTAATTTATTTTTTTTTTAGTTCACCTATTATGTGTTTCTGCTTTCTTTGTAGATGCTTTGTATATGTTGCCTTGTTTTCATTCTGTATTTCTTCTTCAGTCAAAAATGGCAATGCTTGAAGAGGCTATACTAAATTAACAATAATGTTGCACAAAGGAAGGATCTTAAGTACTCACAGTAAATAGTGTCCTAAATATTGTTTGTTAATTCCTTTGTGAACTTCCAAGGATGAAGTATTGGAGCTGTTGTAAAAGGAAAACGTCTGACTTCAATACATTTTTAGCTCAAGAAGGCTGCACGACAGGAGCACATGTGTGGACTAAAAAGGATGCGGTAAGTAGTGTTAACGATGCATTTTGTACCTGGCCAGTTTGAATTTACAATACTGAAATGTAGTTAGTAGCTTGATTGAGTTACTACTGTATTTGTGCTGTTACAGATCACTACCTCTGAAATAATATGGGGGATATTATGTACAGCATGATGACAGAGAAATGGCAGTGGAAGTAATCTGTGGTAGAAGTATACTTGTAATAGAGTACAACCTTGCTTTTTAGTGATACATATAGTATCACTGTTTTATAGTAAAAGTGGTTTTGGCAAATTCAGGAAAAAAATAGCAGTCTTTTCTGCTTTGCTAGTTTAAAAAGTTTACGGTATTCCATATATATTACCTTAAAATAAAATTATTAGAAGTCTTTCCTCCTCCAAAGACCATGAAGAGAGAAGGCAGACAAGTGCTTCCAGTTTCATTCAGAGCAGTAGAGCTGTTTAGGTAGGCGTGGCAGGGTAGAGAAGGTCAATTAGGTTCCATGGATAGAGGTGGGAGGGTCTCTTTCTGTCTAGTTCAAATGTCTGAATATTTTTCTAGTCCGAATATACTTTGGTGCTTTGGTTTGGCTGCCAGTACAGAGTGAACATCTGTTTAGTTTGTAGGTATTTTATTGCAATGTTGCAGAATTACAAGGTGAAAAATACTTTTTGTTAAGGTTTAAAAACATTCTATAATGTTCTCTAAGAATCTAATAATGGAACTGAAAACTTCAAAAATATTAGCTGCTCATACGTTTCTTACTATAGTCTCTGTCATGAGCCTTGATTTTTCTAACATTTGCCAGGGACCAGTAGCTGAAATACTTTTTTAAAAAAAGGTGTAAGTGGGGTCTTGCAGTTTCCTGTAAACATGAAATACAGTTCTTTACTGGCTATTCTTACTGGCTATTAAAATAGTCCTAGGGTTTTAACTTGATTAATCTTGTAAAAATACTTCTGAATGCAATTTTAAATCTTTTTTTCCATATTTTTTTCCTTATATAGGGAAAGAAGGTAGTTCCATGCAGGCATGATTGGCATCAGACTGGAGGAGAAGTGACAATTTCTGTATATGCGAAAAACTCGGTTCCTGATCTGAGCTATGTAGAAGCAAATAGCACAATGGTGAGTATCTACCTTAAGATTTAATTCTTTTTTATTATTACTTTGTTGTTACAACAGTTTGCAGTTACAAAAATCTGTCTTCTGCTTTATTTCCAAGGCAGAGTTAGCAAAAGAATCTTTTTGGAGTAACAGCTTTTTCTTGGCTCCTGTGTTTGTTCGAGTGTATATATAGCAGTCTTTTCCCCTTCTGTTTGGACAACTGTACTTTGGGTTTTTTTAAAAGCTAAAATAGAATATGTCAAAAAAACCTCCCCCACTTTAGTTTGACTTGAAACCCAACTGTGATGGTTTTGCATCACCGTGTGTTTTGCATCACGTAAGTAATTATAGATCCGTAATTTAATTGTATTTGGCTAATGTAATTTAATATCGTTTGTCACGGTATGCAGTTTCACAGCTACTAATATTAAATAAGCGTTAAAATGCTTCTCTGATTTCTTAATCATGCATTTGGAGAAAATGATGCAGCTTCTATGTATGGCCGCTGTTGACTATGATACAATACCAGGATCTATTAGAACAGATTTTCACTTCGATGTCCTAGGCACAATTTGATCACTTTACTTATTGTAGGATCTGATCCTAATGTGATATATTTTTCTTAAATGTGCTTGAGGTGTCAAATGTTTTATTAACCTGACAAAATTTTCTGGTTTTTTTTCCTGTTAAGTTAAATATCCACATTGTATTTGAAGGTGAAAAGGAATTTCATCGCAGTGTGAAATTATGGGGAGTAAGTATAAAAATTTTTCTATTTAAAAAAAATGAAACCATAACACAAACCCTCAGCTTCCTGTGTTTCAAAACAGTATTTCCTCGTTACTCTGCTTATCAAAAGAAATTCAGTTGCTTGTCATTCGGTAACCTACCTTTAAATCTGAGTCTAATGCTAGAAGCGATCAGGTACAATATCATAGCTGACATTGCTTTGAGGAAAAGGTGGTCTCTTGAAGTCCTTTCTGTCCTAAGATCCCAACACAACGATAGTGGTGTTGCAGAAGACACATGATGATATATCATTGCATGCTTAAGTATGTGTTAGACCAATATATTACATGTGCACAGGCAGATGTTCGCAGCTTGGGAGAGGGTCGACTTCTCCAGATAACAGAGGGAACTCCATCTACCTAAACATCTAATAAATTTTAGTGATAAGGTACTTCTCCTAACTTGACTCCCAAATACTTAGCAGTCCGTTTCTCAAATTGAAGTGTGAAATATGTTTTCTGTTCTAGGTAATCGATGTAAAGAGGAGTTACGTGAACATGACGGCTACAAAGATTGAGCTTACTATGAGAAAAGCAGAGCCCTTATTATGGGCCAGTCTTGAATTACCAGTATCCAGCGCACAAGATAAAAAAGACAATTCAGATCAATAATGATTCCAAGAGACAAGTTATTTCCCCATTATGAAGTGGTGACTTGCTACTGTAATCAAATATTTAACTTTTATATAGATCCTTTTTTTTTTTTTATGCTAGATCATATGTTCCATTCAACAAAGAAGTTTGATGCACAGTAAATGGGGGTGTAAACATGAAGGGTAATAGCTGTTTCTGCTCTTGCTCCCATGACTGTATTTATTCTAGTTGGAGTGTCTCCATGGGGATTTAGGGTAAAAGAGCTATTGCCCTTTGCTTACAACCTCTCCTGCCATGCACTGACTGTCCAAATAGATGCGTTCTCAGTCCACTGTGTGTGTTCATTTTTCAAGTGTTCAGTTTAGACTGGATCTACTGGGTAGAACATGTTAAATTCAGCACTGTTCCTAATGAAAGATAGAATGGTTAGAGTTGGAAAGAACCTTAAAGATCATTGAGTTCCAACCACCCTGCCATGGGCAGGGACACCTTCCACTAGAGCAGGTTGCTCAAAGCCCCATCCAGCCTGGCCTTGAACACCTCCAGGGATGGGGCTTCCACAACTTCCCTGGGCAACCTGTTCCAGTGCCTCACCACCCTCACAGTTAAGAATTTCTTCCTAATACCTAATCGAAATCTCCCCTCTTCAATTTAAAACAATTACCCCTATCCTATGGCTACACTCCCTGATAAAGAGTCCTTCGCCCTCTCTCCTGTATGCCCCCTTGATGTATCGGAAGGCCACTATAAGGTCTCCCTGGAGCCTCCCCTTTCACCAGGCTGAACAACCCCAGCTCTCTCAGCCTGTCCTCATAGCAGAGGTGCTCCACCCCTCTGGTTGTCTTTGTGGCCCTCTGCTGGACCTGTTCCAACAAGTCCATGTCCTGCCTGTGCTGAGGGCTCTGGAGCTGGATGCAGTACTCCAGGTGGGGTCCCACTAGAGCGGAGCAGAGGGGCAGAATCACCTCCCTCGACCTGTTGGCCACACTTTGATACAGCCCAGGATGCGGTTGTCTTTCTGGGCTGCTAGCGCACATTGCCAGCTCTTGTCCAGATTCTCATCTGCCAGCACCCCCAAGTCCCTCTCCTCAGGGCTGCTTTGAGCCATTTAAAATGAAACATATACAGATACAAAAATCTTGACTTTATGAAGGGATTACAGTACAATTCTGCATTTAGAATAAAAAAAGCACATCAGCATAAATACCAAAGAACACTTGCAGATGTCCTTTTTTCTCTCCTGAAGCTAAGCTTTGTTTCAATACCTGTTGGTTGTGGAGGCATGGAATAAATGGGTATTTTGCTAAGGATTTCAGTACTTGCTGACTCTTCTGCTGTCTATCATGTATAAAAGCAAGAGATGAGGTTGAAATAAAGTTGGCAAGAGGGGATTTTTATTATTATTTTTTACTCCTGTACCTTGGCTGTTTGAATTGTTAAATATAAAAGTGAATGGACAGTGAAATGGCTGAATAACTTGGTATCTCAGCCATGGAGAACATACAAACAGCAGACTGTTGTAAAATTACCCAGGTGCTCTATATATTTGACAGTCTTTAGAATGTATATTCTGTCCTGTTCTACAACATTCAAAATCGGGAATCTTTTTTCAGAGCAGGTGGACATGTGTAGCAGGAAAAGACAGTGCTCACTGTAGGTGTCTCAGGAAAGTTGCTTCCATGTCATAGCTGTGCATAGCTCTTGTTGCCACAGATGGTAATCTAAGAACCAAATTTGTCTACAGGACAAATCTTAGGGGAGACAAAAAACAAGCTTTAAAATGTCCGTCTCAAGTCACAATTTTACCTTTGAATTTAAAATGTTTTTAAAATATTGTTTCTTTTGAATAGCATAAGCAAAACACTGTAATTAGAAATCAGTTTATTTTTGTTTTCAGTTCTCTATTAGTAAAGAGTTGTGGTTGAAAACAGGATAAAAGTGAGACTTTTAACCAAGCTGCAATTCATGCAGTGGCATTGCTTTTTCTTTCTGCTGGAAACCAGTTTCTTAATTTTGAGTTGCAGCTGAAAGGAAAACAATGCTTTTTGTATGAAAGTAATGCAAAATGTACACTGTTATTTATTGTGCCAAAATGTCGGTCTGTAAACAAGCAGTGCTGTGGGGGGATTCCAGGGTGTGGACACTCATCTTCCCAACTTAGCAGACCTGGAACAACGCCAAGAGAAACACGAAGCGTAGTAAAGTCGTTCTGAAGTTAAATAAGGATTTCCTGTACTGTTTTCTAAGAGGTATAATTTGACTTGAGCTCGGAGTTCTGTCTTCAGCAGGATTTGACATCCTAGTTCATACTTTAAGTGGTAGGAAATACGTTATCAAAGAAACTGTCCCCAAACACCAAGAAAGTAACAGCAGGGCTGTACATATGAAATTTGGTGCTGCTTTACCTTCATTTCAAAGTCCTGTTTCCTCACTGACTTGGCAGGACCATGGTTGATTACTCGCTTGGGTCCCTTAGGTCCCTTAGAGAAGTTCCAGCTCTTAAGTTGTGCCTAAAAGATTCTATTAGCCACTAATGATGTCTTCTCTTTTTCTTTTTTTTTTTTTTAAATAAATTTGAAAATGTCAGGTGCTGTGAAGTTACAGGGTACAAGCTTACAAAAATGAATGCCTGCACATGGACCTCTAAAAATTGAGCAGATGTTCCTTGGTGTGTTCTGAACCAACAAGTGGAGCTCTCGTTAGTACGATACTGAGAACAATCCCTTCAGTGGATGAAGGATTCTAGAGAGCAGTAGGTAGTGTGGGCCAGCTCTGCTTTTGTGTGCGGAACTCTGAACTTGGAAAGCAAAATGAGCAGTGTTTAAATGCCGGGATAAAGTTCTTATTTGACAAGCAAGTTCAAAAGTGTATCTATTCATATGCATATATAAGTACCCTAAATATTTTGCTTTCCACATTTTTTACATATTTTCAATTTATTTGCATCCTCACATGCACTAAGTTTACATTACATAAAATCCAATTTAAAGAACTACAAGAGAAATGGAATTTCGTAGGAGAACAGAATTTCTGGTTTTTAGTAAGTCCTATTCTCCCTTATATACTAAGTGTTAAACGGAGAGAAATGTGGATGAATGGACCTTCTGCTGTTAATGCTGCCTCCTTTGTCACCCCGTAACTATTTGATATACCCTTTTAAAGCAGGTTTTGCTGGTAGTTGAGGCAGCTTGGTCACAAGTGCAGGAAAGCTCCTGTGAACAGTCTTCAGTTTGGCTTTTTACTCATTCCTCCTACTCTTTTCCTGTTGTTCATACTTTCAGCAGAAAATTAAAGATACTTCAGGAGTTCTGTGGTGACTTCTCCCCATCAGTGACAATAAAACCACTTTTAAAATTCAGCTGTTTAAAAAAGCAAGGAAGCAAACCCAGCTTTGATCAGGCAAGAAGGTACTAGTTTTACACGTAACAGCGTAGTTTTCTATGATGTTTTTCAAAGTAAAAAGGATAAATTTTGAGGTGGTACGTACTGCCATAAGGCTCTTGTTTAGCTTCATTAAATCTCTGCAGCCTTTTATAAGCAGATGTCTGCATCCGTGATCACGCTGCAAAAGCTCTGTAAGTGAATTCGAGTGCTCTGAGCAGTCACTCAGAAGGTGTCTTCAGCACATGGTTGTGTGATCCTGGTATGTCATAAACTGGCATCTTGACACGGTGGCAGCAGAAGTGGGATTTTGGTTTGGCTCTGACTTTTATTAGTAAATGTGAAAAGGAGACCAGCTGTAATGCACCAAACCAATCACTGGACTCCTCAAAAGCAACATTTGAAAACTAAACCAAGCAGTTTTTGATCACTTAGACTTTCACCTGTCTAACAATAGTGAAATTCAGTAATAAATTGCTAACAAGTATGTATTGGAATAGTTGCTGTGAAATTTATCCT
>JAOQGH010000001.1:197010653-197034174 GCA_025769975.1 Gallinago jamesoni
TTTTTTCAGAATGTTTTCAGAAGTTTCGCAGTGTTTAACAAGTTGGTTAACTTGCTACAGCCTGGTTATATTTTTAAATAAATTGCTAACAAGTATGTATTGGAATAGTTGCTGTGAAATTTATCCTTTTTTTCAGAATGTTTTCAGAAGTTTCGCAGTGTTTAACAAGTTGGTTAACTTGCTACAGCCTGGTTATATTTTTAATTGAGTCTTTAAAAGCTATAGTGTGTTTCAGTGAGGGTTTACATGTCACATGTAGACAGTATTTCACATGTCTCAGAACTTCCTTCACAATCCCTTTTTCATGCAAAATACTGTGTGGGTAAACAAATCTGTGACAGAAATTGTAATCTTTTCCATCCTAGATAAGCCCATTTTGCTACCGAGCGTTGGATGTCATCTCTTTCCCAACATCTCTTGGAGGAGTTGGAATTTATTTTTAATGTTAATTTCCTGTAAAGCGCTGGGCTGTGCAGCTCCTCTGGCTCTTAGGTTTTAGCTGGCACTGATGCAATTGACAAAAAAACTTCCATTGGATGGTCTTCTGGAACAGACATTATCAAGTCACCATTTCAGTAGTTTAGGGGGTAGTTTTAATAGGAATTCTGCCTTGAAAAAAAAAAATCTACTTACTCTACGTAACGATGCATTTTTTGCTTGCATTCTTTAAACATGGCATGAGAACCAGTTCCATACTGTACCTGTTCAGCATTGGTCTTTCCCTGTCACTATCCAAACTTTTTTTTTTTATCTCTGTTCATGAATGAGATCGGTTTTAAATTAATGAGTTACGTGTCTGGGACACTGTTTTAAGATGGTAATAATTTTGCCGTTACAAGAGTCTTGAATTACAGTTGAAGGGGGGAAATGTCTATTTGCATGGTTGTTTGATTCCGCACATTCATAAAACTTATATGCAGAAATTAATCTCATGTCTTCATGCTCTAGTTTTTTTTCTAAATGTACTCAATAAAATTCTTATTACATGCTGGTTGCATTTGGGGCTTTTTTTTTTTTTGTGGACTTCTTACGTTATGGGAAGAGAACTTCACTTTGGATTTGCAACACGGTTGGAGAAATAAACTCTTAAGTGGGCGTTTTCCACAGGCATTTTCCTACACAGGAGGGAAACTCTGTGGCAAAGGGTTTTTTCCCCCACCCCATAAGTGAGTTTTGTCAGTGATTTGAATCAAGTTGGTGTCATTCACAGAAATTGGTCTGTCCAGGAATTTTGAGCTGCCACAACGTTATTGGAATAATTCCAAATATAAAGGTTGGGCTGTTTCTAAGAATGCTGAAGCTACTATAGTTCTGCTGCCTTTTTTTTTTTTCCTATTTTCTTGGTTTTTTTGTTAAAAAAAAACCTTGTGTTCTCACGATGGAGAGAAAAAGGATTCAATACTTTGGGCCTGTGGTAATAGAAACCAAATTTTCTCAAAAGTTTGGGTAGGTGTGCTAACCAAAGTGCTGTCACAGACGTCTGTGTGTGTTATAAACTAGTCCAGGGTTCCTGTGCCAGGGGATGAGGGGAGATTTAGATTAGATATTAGGAATAAACTCTTTATTGGGGGTGGTGAGACACTGGAACAGGTTGCCCAGAGAAGTTGTGGACGCCTCATCCCTGGAGGTTTTCAAGGCCAGGCTGGATGGGGCTTTGAGCAACCTGCTCTAGTGGAAGGTGTCCCTGCCCATGGCAGGGGGGTTGGAACAGTATGATCTTAAAATCACTTCCAGCCCAAATTGTTCTATGATTCTGTGTGAGAAGGAAGCAGCCTCTTGAGTGAAACATTTTTGTTACCCACTGGAAACAAGTATATGAAAAATTAGTTTCTGGTTAAATATTAATAAAAGCTGCATTGCAACACCAGTCATCAGAGGTAGCTGGAGGCAGAGCTGGTACCTTATAACCATCTATGAAATATTTTTAGCCCAAACCCCTTGTTCTCTGGAATGTATGTTAAATTTATGTTAAATATTGTTGGTTCAATATTATTGCTGAATTCAATGCTTGGGAGAAAAGTAACTTAATGTGCTTGTAGTCTAATATGCTTATCCTAATTTTTTTCTTCCTTTATTGTAAATCAGAGTCAGGTCTAAGAGGCAGAGTTGTCACTGTGTGTTTCTGTACCCCAAGGGGCTTAAATTTATTTTTTTTAAGGGAATGCCTTGTAATCAAGTTACATTGCTGTAAACATAAATATTAAGCCAAACTTTGAATGTTCTGCCTTCATCTATGACAGCAGTTAACATCTGGAGTGTATACTCATGAGCTTTAAGAGGCTGCTTGTTCTCCTCTTTAACCAAGATAATGATCAAATATGTCAGTCATGGGTCTTTTTTTAAAAACAAAATTGCTTGAAACCAGAAATAGTTTCTCCTGTGGTAGTGGTGTCATTGGAGGATAAGAGCAGCATCTGTGGAAAAGAGCTAATGCAGTGACCCCACATTATTCCTAAGAAAAACAGAAGCAGGATGTTTCCCTGCACCTTCTGGGCAATGCTGTAGAAACCGTCGAGGAGGCAGAGCTGGAATCTCCAGGCAACACAGCATCAAAAGCAGCTGGGGACCTTCTCTCTGCCGCTGGTAGGAATAGGATCTTCTCAGCACGGCCCGTTTTTTATCTCTATTACTCTAAATTCCTCTATTTTCATTCATGGGATTTTACCACAAGCCATAAGGGTGCCATTGAAAGAGCTGAATGATGGTGAATGCCATGGACTTCCCCATGGCAAAGCAGAGGAGACAACACAAATTAAATACAGAAATCTTGCTTCTGCTATGCCGTTCTCCTCCAAGCCGAACCAAAGCACCACATTCCTCCCTGAGCAACACCTGCTACACAGAAATTGACCCTGAAGAAACCAGTAGTAGCTGAATTTAGTGAGGAGCACTTTTTAAGGCAAAAGACTGTTTCCATTACACCACTGGAACAAAATAAGGAAGAGTGGCCACTGTTTAACTCTGTAATTTAGCTGCACGTCTGTGATGCATTAGAGTTGAGCTCTAAGTCCAATTCAGCAGCTACTTCTGTTAATCAGCATCAGCAGGAGGAACTTTGCAAGCCTGGATGGTTTAGGAGCCGTGTGTCCCATGAATTGCTCCATATTTGTTTGTGACAGTTAACAGCTGTGAAGTCGAGGCAGCTCCTGTCAGTATCAGCCCAGCATTTTTCCTGGTGGATCTTGCACCTTTAAACATTGTCTTCCTCATCCAAGAAAATCCACGAGCAGTTCTTCAACCCAATCTGTAAGGCACATCCATTTTCTGGATGAAAGCTTCTGGGGAGCTCCGAGAACAGAGGAAGAGGAGGAAGAAGAAGGGGAGGAGGAGGAGGACTGGTTCGTAAGGCACCTCATGCAGAAGGGGCTGGACCTGGTTCCAGTGAGCTGCAAACACGTTACAGCCTTCCATAAAGGGACAGAACAGGGGAGGCGATACTGGGACAGGCGTTTCAGTGGAGGGCATCGGATAAGAATAGACGTGCTGTGTTTACATGGCACCTTCCCCAGATGTGCTTTGCCAGCTCGCTGGCAGTGAGCTGCTGACGAGCCATCCACGGGACCTCCAAACTTGGCAGTATTTTTAGCAGGAGACTCGAGCCACAGTTGCTGGACACAGCGGCTGTTGTGACAACACACCCGTGTGGAACCCATCAGGGGCAGGACACCGGGCTGGGGAGACGCGGTCAGCTGCGAACACGGAAAGATTGAGCTCCCTCTGGGATCAGTCATCCCTTCAGATATTCCTGGAACCAAACCCCTCTCCTGAAGCCCTGCTTTTGCTTCCTCAGCTTGGTCCATCTCCCAAGCCGTGGTTCCATACCCTTTCCACCGGAGCCTGCGTGTCCTGGCACCTCCTGCCCGTGTTAAAGCCCCATCTCCAGCCCACAGCTCAGACAGAATTAACCCAACAGCCAGCCTTGGAGAAGCCAGGGCAGAGGAGGATCCTGCCCTGGGATCCCAACCCAAGGATCCCGCCCCTCTTATAATGGGCAGAAAGAAATGCTTTTTATAAGTAAAGACAACTTCATTGTGAGTATATTTGAAATCTTAACTGTGTGATCAATTTATTACAGAAAAAAAAAAAAATCGAACACTATTACAGACAAACCTTTCAATAATGAAGCAGTTGAAATGATTATGAGCTGTTCATTCCCCCGGGGTCTCCAGTATCATCTTGTGCCCCTTCTCTAATTGTCCCATGCCCATGCTCTGCCACCCCACCTCCTCTGCCCCAGTTCCCAAGGCTCCTGCTTGTATCAGGCTCGTGTTCCTCTGCAGCGTGATGCCAGAGTCATAAATATGTTGTTCTACGCAGAAAAACTGCTTGTTACTAGTATCTATACAAAAAATGCGGTTATGCCATACAGCTCTAAAAGGCAACCATACAACTTGCCATACGAGTACATACAAGTTGCCATACAACTACAAAGGTGAAACAAATAAGGTCATGACAAAACTTGCAGCAGCCAAAGAAGCTAAACCCGAACCCCAGGCGGGTGAAGAGACACCACAAGCCTGGCAAGTTCTGAGACCCTGAGGAGCTGGGGCAAAGCTTATGCCCTGCTACCTACCAGCTGTGACAATACCCTATTTATGGAGCTGTCAGGGGAGGCTGACATGGGCACTACCTGGGGGACACCCCAAGTTTTTGAAAGAATAAGGGCAGCTACTTATATATAGCCTTGTATCTAGTCCTGGCAAATCTGAGAAACGGATGAAATGGACCGAGCTTTTCTTTCTACATTTTCAAACCGTCCCCATTGACATAATCCAGCCTGGTTGGACTTTGCTTTTGCAAATAACCATCATTCTTGTCAGCTGTGGTCTGATAAATGGTAACCTGTAATCCTATTTATAGAGGATGCAGAGCGTAACTGCAGGACTCAGCACCCCGGCAGCGTTATACTACTATTATTAGCAGAATACGGAGAAGCTCTGGCGAAACCTGGTAGCTCTCTCGTGGCTGCTGCTCGTTCTTGCAGGCAGCACGCCCGCACCATTTCAGTGAGGAACACTGGAGGGAAAGTGAGAACGTCCAACACCGCAGACTGGAATATACCCTTGAAAAATTGTGTTTCCTTAAGTACAGTTTAAGAAAGAACAAATGTGCGTTATATAATAAAACCGTGAAAGGCAAAACCTCATTAAAATGATGCATGTTTTAGCTTAAGAATCGTGCACTCAGTGTTTTGGCAGGGCCGCTCAGCCACATTGAAGTTCTTGGCCACTTTTTGTTGTACAAGTCCCAACCACACCGCGGTCTTCAGGTGATGCACATCAATATAACTGCTCAATAATAAATGCAATAAACTTAATTGCATTCTAAAGTAAAATATTGTTGGGGAGAAACAAAAGCAAGAGAAGAAATGCTGAACAATGCCACCACACTCCCCCAGCACACAACAACAAGGGGAACGTGGTGGAGTCTCCTTCTCTGGAGACATTCAAAACCCACCTGGACAAGTTCCTGTGCAACCTGCTCTACATGGACCTGCTTTAGCAGGGAGGTTGGACTAGATCATCTCCAGAGGTCCCTTCCAACCCCATGTTATTCTGTGTTTCTGTGAAACTATTATAAAACAGTAATTTAAAAACTTTCAGTGCTTTGGCTCCTTCACAGCTGGAGTTGTTGCCTTCTATTAACCTTCAGTTTATTAACCTTTTAAAGATACATTTATTAATTTTCATGCTTTTCAGTCAGGAGCTGAGGACCACCAGCAGTGCGGAAGGGGCTGGCTGTTGGGTGGAAAGCACAACACTGGGAGCGTGCAAAGAACTGGCTTTCACAATCATCTCCCCATGACAAACGCTTAGAGCAAGGAATGAAGCAGGTCTGTTTTAATCCCTCCACTCATAAATGCTTAAATTCCCAAGGGCTTTAGGGCCTTCCAGATGAAAAGTTGCATCTGAATCATTGGGCGTGAGCACTCCTTGCTTGTTTCTGATCCTTTTTTAACCCATTTGACCTTTCTCAAGCTCCTGTAGGGGATGAGCTTCATCATCTAATCACAGACAGCGTGAGGAATCCCTTTGTTTTAAACTGGTATTTTATTTGGCAGCATGGACAGGAACACCAGCAGCTCCTCCACACAAGGAAAGGGTTTCAGGTCACCGAGGGCTGCTGACCAGGTGCTCAGGTCCTCTTCTACTGCAAAATTCTATGCAGTCCATGCAGTTCACCTTCTCTTGGTGCTTATGAACCTGTGGAGATTGTTTTGGAGAATTGGAGACTGGAAATTGGGTCTGTCACAAATGGATCTGTCTGCTGGGAAAAGTCAGCACAGAGCAGCGGTACTGATTGAGATCAACTCAACAGGTTGATGGACAGCTTTGAGACCTTGCTTTTGCAGTGTTTTTCCCTTAACAGAAACCGAGTTACAGTGTGTGTTTTATTTCTATCACTGCTGTAAACAAATGCAATTTCAGATCAGCTGAAACAATTTAAAAGTTTGACCTGGACTTGACAAATGGCTTTGGCTGAACCAAAAAGCTGGACAAATCCAAATGCCACGTTTGAACACCTGAACTTTAGAGTTACTGACAAGATTTCTGAAACTTCTTCAGCCCCATGATGGATGCGTCAGCTTTGGGAAGGGTTGTTAAATTACAGGGTGTTGAGAGTGGCACTGGCATCACTTAATCCCAAACACTTAGTCTTCAAAGGTTTTGAATCAGTTTGAGTTTTTATTAAGCATAAGATCTGCAGAGCATTTTTTTAGGTTGTTCAATTTCTGTTTGTTGGCTGATTGAAGAACACAGGAAAATAGGTCTTTTAAATTACTACCATTTTTGGTGGAAATGAGTGAGTGTTGTAGCTGTATGAGTGTTTATCACTCGGTGGAGTAAGGAGCATGAAGGTTATCCCCACTTTACAGCCATCACTGAATTGACCAAGTGTTGTGGTTTCCTTTCCAAAGTCAAACCAAAGGTTTCAACCATAGAGAATCTAAAAAAATCTTCCTGGCTGTATTGGGTTTGCTTGGCAAGGTTTTTGGTAGCAGGGTGGTTTCTGTGAGAAGCTGCTAGAAGCTTCCCCCATGTCTGACAGAGCCAACGCAGCCAGAACCTGCCACTGGCCAAGGCTCAGCCCATCAGTGATGGTGGTAACATCTCTGGGATAACATGGTTAAGAAGAGGGAAAACCCCAGCGGGGGGAGAGGAGTGAGAATATGGGAAAGCAACAACTCTGCAGACACCAAGGTCAGTAAAAAAGAAGGGGCAGGAGGTGCTCCAGGGGCCAGAGCAGAGACTCCCCTGCAGGCCTAAGACCATGGTGAGGCAGGCTGTCCCCTTGCAGCCCACGGAGGTCCTTGGTGGAGTAGAGATCCACCTGCAGCCTGTGGAGGACCCCACATTGAAGCAGGTGGATGCCCAGAGAAGGCTGTGACCCCATGGAGAGCCCACGCTGGAGCAGGTTTGCTGGCAGGCCTTGTGACCCCATGAGGGACCCATGCTGGAGCAGTCTGTTCCTAAAGGACTGCACCCTGTGGAAAGGGCTCACACTGGAGCAGTTTGCAAAGAACTGCAGCCCATGGGAAGGACCCACATTGGAGAAGTTCATGCAGAACTGTGTCCCATGGGAGGGACCCCATGCTGGAGCAGGGGAAGAGTGTGAGGAGTCCTCCCCCTGAGAAGGAAGGAGCAGCAGAGACAATGTGTGATGAACTGACCACAACCCCATTTCCCTGTCCCCCTGTGCTGCTCAGAGGGAGGAGGCAGAGAATTTGGGAGTGAAGTTGAGCCCAGGAAGAAGAGAGGGGTTTGGGAGGAATGTGTTTTAAGATTTAGTTTTTATTTCTCCTTACCCTACTCTGATTGGATTGGTAGTAAATTAAATTAATTTCTCCAAGTGGAGTCTGTTTTGCCCATGATGGTAATTACCAAGTGATGTTCCTGTCCTTATCTCGACCCATGAGGCTTTCATTATATTTTCTCTCCCTTGTCCGGTTAAGGAGGGGACTGATGGAGTGGATTTGGTGGGGACCTGGTGTCCAGCCAGGGCCAACCCACCATACTGGCACCATCCCCTTGAAACTTACTTTCTAAAGAGGCAATTGGCAAACCAAATATCCAAGTGATACGTTTATTTTACCAATTTTATTTTTTTTGGTAAAAAATTGGCTGAAGGGTCTGTTTCTCCCATCTGTGTCATTCACAGGTTGCTTCAGCCAGGCTGAGTGAATGGCCCGTGCAGACAGAGCCAGGGAAGGAGGGATTCGGTGATCCAGTGTAACCCGTTTGTGAGGAGAGCCTGAAAAATCCCCCCACACTTTGAAATGATGGGCAGGCAGAGCTACACAAATGCAGCAGCCTTTGGGCTGGAAGACAGCAGCAGTTGCTTGGTTGCTCATCTGTAGAAGAGGAGACACTTCTGACAGAAGCAGGGAAGGCAATTTCAGCTCTGAGTAACCGATCCTTTCAAAAGCAAGAATATGGGACTTTATGGAAATAAACTGGTATCACTGGTTTTGTTTCCTTATTTATAAGGGTTTGGACATCGCTCTCCCTCAGTAGAAATTTGTAGAGAGGACTGGAAATAGATTTAAGCTCTTTTTTGTACTTCTCAGCATGCAGTGGGTCATGATGAGTCGTACATTCATACGGAGTTTGTCAATTAGGCTGAGACGAGGAACAAAGCGATCGATGCCAGCTGTGCATCCAGCCTGATGTGAGCTGCCATTTATTCTTACAGCTTCAAACCACACACGGAAACAAGAAGAGATAAGATGTTCTTTTGCAGCAGCAAGATAATGGCACAGAACTTCAAGAGGCTAACGACCGCTGGTAAAGTGTGTTCACTGGTGAAACAATTGTTCATCCGTTTATACAATGAAAGAGATTCCTGTAAATCAGGTAGGAAGCACACTGCATCAGAGATTTCCTTCTTATGTGGAAATTCCTTATTTCTCTTATCCTCTGATGATCCTACGGCAGCAAACACTGCTGGCTCTTCACAAGGAAGAGGCACTCATGGCTTTTTTCCACCCTCCAGAGATCCTACCCTTTCCTTGGAGGCACTTTCAGTCGCTGCCCACTGCAGTTCACGCAAAGCTGTGATGGGGCAGGACAAGTGGGTGATACAGGAAAGGGGAAGAAAAAAACAGTTACCATCGACAGGGTTACACATCCTTCAGCTGCACCTTAAGCTACAGGTGGGGAGATGAACAACTTAACTGTGAGTGGCCCCAATTAACTACCTGAAAGGAGGTTGTAGCGAGGTGGGGGTCGGTCTCTTCTCCCAGGTCACAGGTGATAGGACAAGAGGAAATGGCCTCAAGTTGCACCAGGGGAGGTTTAGGGTGGATATTGGGAAAAATTTTTACACTGAAAAGGTTATAGAGCATTGGAATAGGCTGCCCAAGGAAGTGCTGGAGTCACTATCCCTGAAAGTACTTAAAAGATGGGTAGACAGTGCTTAGAGATATGGTTTAGTGATGGCTTTTGTCAGTGTTAGGTTGATGGTTGGACTCAATGATCTGAAAGGTCCCTTCCCACCTAGGCAATTCTATGATTCTAAGGAGAACAACAACAGTGTAGTCACTGTTCTGGTGTCCTTAGTCTTGACTGCTTATGTCTCTTACATGCCTCCTGACAAGGCCAGTTAAGCACTACTTTTTCCAAAACAAGAGGTAAAGCACGGACTCTGGAAGTGTAATTTCCTCCTCCTGGGGCTGAGGCTTGACTTGTGAAATGCAATTTAACAGCAAATTATGAGCACAACATCTGTAGGTACACAGTCCTTTGGCTTTCAGAGAGGCTTATTGGAAGTGATGCCAATGAGAGCCGCTCTTCTTGGTGACTTATATCCCCCAAAACAACTTCCCAAAGGACTGAACTATAGTAATTTCTGGTCCCCTCATCTGAATTCAAGGCATCTGAAATGAAAACAACTCCTGTAGCCCAGTAATTGTCCTGTTTCTCTAATTCTGTCTTTTTTAGTACCACATCTGTTCTATTCCCCATAAAACAAAAAGGATTTTATTCCCACAACCTGGTACAATTTATGGTTGTGAGAAAAACTGTAGTATATTTTACATAAGAGAATAAATTGGTTATTATCAGCTCCCACAAATTGGAATGTGATTTAAGAAAATTCTAGCAATTTTATTAGTTGTAAAGCATGTAGATTAGAAGTACATATAAAGGGCAAATGAATCAAGAATCTTTTTTTTTTTACAAATTAAACAGTTTTGTACAATTACCATTCTCATGCATTTCAGTTTGTCTTTGTAAAAGCAGCTCTTGATGGGAAACTTTCTTCAGGTCTTATTTGAGGACAGAATAACCTCAAGCCCTAGGCCAATAGTGACAGTGTCCTCCAGCTGCCTCAACTAGGAAGAAGACATTTGCATGAAACAAATCTCCCAGGAAAAAACAGGAACAAAAAATGCCATGGGTTTGGGATGAGTGAAAGTGCCCAAACGAGCAGGGAGGTCAGCTTTTTAGTTATTCCCCTCGCCCCCCACTCTGCATATTCTGAAGTGCAAATACAGGAGGGAGGTGCACATTGTCTTTCAGAGGGATGGACACTCACTTGCCCAGAAAATGCTGTTGTATTTCTGCATAAAAGCAGCTGGTTTTGTCTGATTATCAAGAATGGCAGGTACTGGAGGAGGAAGAGGATTTTATTTTTTCAGGAAAAGAAAGCAAATCAGTATAATGAGCACTCACTGGTCCTGAAGAATAGATTATAAAATTCAGAGATGCCTTTAGTGTCATATATTATAAAAGTAATTATCAGAACAAGAATAATGCACGTGCTGAGGAGTCTTATAATTCTTCTCATGAAGTGCATGCGGTCAATCACTTCTACGGATGAGATTTACAGGTAGCTTGGCAAATAACTGGGTTTGTAATTGGACATCCAAAATAATGGGTCCCTAAAACTGTCAGATCTTTCAGAAAACTCTAATTGGGAACTGATTCTTCCTTTTCCCCACCCCCTAATTTGCTTCCATCTAGGGCTGTTCTTAAAGCTATGCTTTTGTCAGTCTCAGAGAAGCAGTGATTTCTAGCTCAGGAGTTCTCTGATATGCAGAGCTCCTGCTCACCCTACCTGTACACTTGCACGGGTTCAGAGGGTTGGAAACTCAGGGAGGCAGGCAGTCAGGAGAGGCTCAGTTGCTTTTGTAGCCCAACCACAGCACATTTCAGACTTTGCTGTTTGACTGAGCTTTTCGAAGCCATCGTCCTACGCTACCTCTTTCAGTGTCCCTGCTGCTGCCTGCACAGTGAAGGCTGCAATGGAAATCTGCCTCTTTACTTCTTCCCAGGCTTTGTGCTGATCTGCTTTGCTTTCAATATCAAACATGGCATCATAGATCCCCGGGAAGGACTCTCCAGCGTACTTGTTGTGGCTGCTTGGAGCAAAGATGACATGTCTGTGAGGAAGGAAGAAAAAAAGTGTAGGTATACTAAATAAAATAACCATTAGCGGTTTGTGCGTTCATCATAGGAAACTATATATGTGCTTCATAAAACAGCCATGGATCCTGTGAAAATCAGAATTTACTAAATACACAGGAAATCTACCTGTACCTGTCTTTAAGAGGCCAGGAGGAAGCAGCTCCATTGACATAATCTATGCAAAAAGGACATTTAGGACAGGTAGCCTTCTTCTCAGGAAGAGATGACACATTTGTCTAATTAGGAATGAATTTCTGTCAATTTTTTTTGAAAATGGGAGTTCAACAAACCTCTTGAACTAATGTGACAGTCTGCAACAGGGAGTAAAACTAGTTACAGGTGCACAAGGAGAAGTGGAACAGAAACCTCAATACTAAGTAAGCAGTGGTGGTCAGCAGATGGTCAGCAGGTCTGGGAAAGGGATGTAAAAAGAAGGAAAAGGAAATCTATGGGAGAATTCTTGAAAAGAGCATGAATTCTTCGGAGAAGAAGTGATCACATTGGAACAGAACTGCACAAAAATATCAATGTTATTTGTTGGTGGGGTTCCTCTTCTTAAATAATTCATAGTTTCAGACCTGCTTTTAAATTGATTTTCTTCATAGGATTTTCTTCATCTTCAGATCAGCCCTCAGTCTTCTCCAGACTAAAAAGACCCTAGTCCCTCAGCCTTTCCTGATAGGAGAGATGCTCCAGGCCCTTAATCATCTTTGTGGCCCTTTGTCGTATCCCCTCCAGCAGTTCAACCGACCGGTCAGTTGGAGTAGGGTTAACCTGCAATACAGTGCCTTAGGCAGCTGCTCAAGAAACTTGTTGCCTCACCTGTAAAACTTCCTTCCTGGTAAGCCAAGAGGATCAATGAAAGCTCTTTCTAGAAACATCAGCTGATCGTTCATGATTCGCACTGCGACTGGGCTGCAGGAAATGGAAACAAGAGACATTTCACACAAGGAGGAAACATGACTTTCCAGTTTCATTTAAACACTCTTCCTCTCCTTTAGAAAGAACAAAAATGACAAAGATGGTCTACAGTTTGCAAAAAGATCAGGTTTTGCAAATGGAGGTATTTAATATATGTTATAATAATGCATTAGGATTTCTGTGTCAGGAAACACAACTGCAAGATTTCAGACTATGCAAAATAAAACGGGAGACTTTCTGAGAGTGTCAGGTACTTGTTTAGTATTAAATGGCATTAGAAACATCCCATGTAACAGAAGGAAGAGGAAGGCTGAAATTTAGATCAAGATGAAGATTTTGGTGTCCACCCGTAAGCCAAGTGTCCAAACTCCTGATGTAATCTACACAGTAACATAGTAAGGATGGGATTCAGTTGCCTAAACATAACTATCTGGTACCACATGAGGTGCATAGGGGCACCTGGCCTCCAGCCACTGCACTCAAAGGGCACGGGAGTCCTACAGGGCCCTTAGGTTTGCATGGATATCTTAGATATTCTGAAGCATCATTCTGTGTCCTTGAGGTGTGCTGAAAGTACAAATTCTTCTGTCGTCTACAACACTCAAGTGTAGGCATCTAAACACAGAGCTCAGTTCTACTTTAACTTTCACTGATACCTGCCTTTCCATGTAATACAATAATTGTAATGACAAGCTGATACTACCAATCAGCTCTACAGCTGATACTACTCATCACAGGAAGCAGAATTCATCTTAGCAGATATTGCTTGTCTCTGAGCTCAAAGGCTCTACACTAATCAGAGAGACTCCTTGCATAAGTCACTGGAAAGAAAGAACTGCCACCCTGGGTACCTAAGGCAGACATACTTATATATATTACAACTATCTATCTATCTATCTATCTATCTATCTATCTATCTATCTATCTATCTATAAAATAAATGTCTTTCAAACTTACTCTTTCTTGTCAACTTGTTCAAGTCTCCTGTGAAATTCAGCAGCAGCCTTTGAGAAGTTCACCACAGCAGAAAAAAGAGGATCTAGGAAAGGAAGGACTTCGTGAGCAACTTCAGAGTATCTGCTGACCCCAATAAACCTTTCAGTTTCCCAGTGAAAAACTATATTTGTTTGGCTCATATGATGGAATTATGTTGGTTTTGCATAATTCTTTAGTTTCCCCAGTGCAGCCTTTAAAGAACTGCACTACTAGCAGTAACAGACAAAGACCTTGTGCAACGAGGCTGACAATAAAGCAGAAAGCTTGATAAAGCTTTCAGAAGTACACATCTTCCCTCTGCCTGGTGAGGAGAAGACTGGCTGGCATCACAAAATGGAGAACTCTGCAGGTTCCTCTTTAACAAAGGGGTGCACTGCAGTGTTTAGGTATAAAAAGCCCTCACTTAAATAAAAAAATACCAGTTCTTCCTGTGGGCTGCGGAAGAACAGCGGGATTTCCCTCTTGGAACATCATGCCCTATTCCTATTATAACAGAAGAGTATGATATGTGTATGGAGTAGTATTAGGTGAGGCATAAAAGGCATGGACCACAGTGACAGCCAAGGTGGACCGAATGGATTCCTTGCTCCACTAGAGTTACAGCAAAGGAGGTGTCTCTGCCACGTCCCTGCCTGCCATCCCATAGTGCTGCTACTCAAAGCCCAGCATTTTGCCTCTTACCCCTAATGCCATGGTTTTACCTCAAACTAGGACACCTGATTATGTGCAAGCAGGCTGGCGGGTAAGGCAGCTGCTTGTCCTGTTCTGTCCCTAGCAGTGTGTCCAAGCCACATGGAACAACTCAGCCAAAAGGCAGCAAGCCTTCCTTTTAATGACAATATCAGCTGTGATGGTTTTCCCGTGGAAGGGTCTATTTAACTTGGACCTGGAAAAATTATCAATTTGTACAACTAATTTTTGTAGAGTAAGTAAAAGAGGGATGTTATCAGAAGAACTTCTGGCCCTCCCAAAAATCAACTCAATTACAAAGAAGGAAGATTTTTCAACTAGTACATTTTACTCACAAGTTTCAGGAAACTGTAGATAAACCAGAGTATCCTCTCTTTGATCGTACAGGAATATGGGGCATAAAGTTAGATCATCTCCTAAATCCAGTCCTGGATATGGCCCTTTGCTGTTTATAAATTTATCACCACATTTAGCATCACAGGCTTTCTGTTCCCAGGACTCTGCAAACTCACTTGCTCTTCTATTTCTAGCAAACTTATTCATTCCATCACCAGCCTACACCTGCTTGTTCTTGAATTAATAGTTTTGTTTCGTTTACATAACTAGAGGCGCAGATTTTACGTATGCGACCTGTTCGTGGACTGCAGCGTAGACAGACCCGTGTCACCCTGTGAGGGGGAGAATTTACACTTGTCCCCAACCGTGGCAATAGTCATAAGTGTTCCAGAGGACAGAGTTCTGCCCTGCTGACATCATGGTTATATCGTGGCAACCGATTATATTTCACAAGCTGTAGGAGGAGATTTAAGACCAAAAATAAAAGAAAGGTCATCTGAAAATATGTAAGAGAATTTGTGCTCATATTCATTAACTATTCAGTGCTGTCAGTGTTGCTTTTTTTCAGAAGATATCACATTTATTTTTTTTTCCTCCCTGCAAACGTTTGTTCCTGATAGCATATAGCTACAAGTACATATTTAATGAGAAAACTTTTCCAGCCTTCACTGTTGCAGAGCAGCAGCTGAAACGTGAATCCAAAGGCAAATAAAACCCTCAATCTATTATTTTGAAGGAGAATTATGTGATTTATTCAGGCTTAATTAACAATTTTCTGACATTCAGTGATGTCAATAGCCAATTATATGAAAATTCTGAGTGAAATGAATTTTAATTTTCACAGTATTGTAAAAAAATACTTATCCATTTTTATGCGCTCTGGTGCAACAGAATAAACAAAAATTTGAAATTGTAGTTTTATTCAAGAAATAATTTAAAACTGATCAGGCATCACAGAAAAGTCATTTCAGACTAAAAAATATGCCTTGTAAAAAACTGGTCAAAGTCACACATCTACGACATTATTGGGGAGAGGGTTAAGTGATGATACTTTGGTGGCAAAAAGCTAAAAAAAAGATTGCTTCTAGAATCAAGGAACAAAAGACAGATGTACCTAAAAGAGGGTAGTTTGGGCAACTTCTAATCCAAAATGAGAAAGAAACCCAAACAACCAAAATAAATCATTTAACAGAAATGCTGCTCAATGTTCCATCACTGCAAAAAGAAAGCCCAGGCTTGGTGTTTCCTTACAAGATATGCTGCAGTAAACACAAGGACATATGGAAATAAATCCTTGTGTTATGCAAAATCTGAGACCAGATGATCCATCATGCAAAGCTTCCTGTCTTGAATGGCCTTTCTTAAAAATAGGGTGACTTCAAAATAGTCAAAAATTCTTCACCTAAGCTTGTGAGGGGTCTTGAGCACAAGTCATATGAGGAGAGGCTGAGGAAACTGGGGCTGTTCAGCCTGGAGAAAAGGAGGCTGAGGGGAGACCATATCACTCTCTACAAGTACCTGAAAGGAATTTGTAGCAAGGTGGGGGCCGGTCTCTCAAGTTACAAGTGATAGGATGAGAAGAAACAGCCTCAAGTTGCACCAGGGAAGGTTTAGATTGGATATTTCGAAAAATTTCTACACCAAAAGGGTTATCCAGCATTGGAACAGGCTGCCCAGGAAAATGGTGGAGTCACCATCCCTGGAGGTATTTAAAAGACATGTAGATGTGGTGCTGGGGGACATGGTTTAGTGGTGGGTTTTGTCAGTGTTAGGTTGGTGGTTGGGCTCAATGATATGAAAGGTCCTTTCCAACCTAGATGATTCTATTATTCTATGATTATGTGAAGTTTTAAACTTTTTAATTTTCCCAAAATGAGAACTTGATTTGAGTTACTGCTAGTGCTTCGCATAACCTGAAATTGTAACTCGTCTCCAAAAAGCTAATTTCTGTCTCTAAACCATGGGTCCCCCAGATACCAAGTTAATTTGGACTGACTGAAAATCCTCCTTGGTACAGAAACACAAGCGGTAAATGATGCAAGAAGGAAGGAAGGAAGGAAGGAAGGAAGGAAGGAAGGAAGGAAGGAAGGAAGGAAGGAAGGAAGGAAGGAAGGAAGGATGGATCTGGGATCCAGAGCACTCTGTGCTTCCGACCTGCATTACACGCTTCATTGCAATGTGTTCAAGTGCTCAGCAAATGGATGTATTTATGCAGAGGAGTTAGAGAAGTGCTTCTGTTGCCTACAAGAGGTACCCAGTCACTGATACACATGGTCAGCATCTTTCCCAAGGTCAGATGAAGTGTTTGGCTAAGGAGGAATGGGCACCCGTGTCTCCCAAGTTCCAGGCAGTTGTCTTCTTTTTAAAGCAAGAATGCTAGAAGCAGACTGATACTGTCTCTTTGTTTTGCATTTAGTTGTGTTCCATGGCTGCTTGTGAGCACTGAAATAATGCCCAAAATACACGCGAAAGTTATTGTGACTCTCTGATCTATAACCCTCACATCTATAATGTGTTAAAGCTGTGTTATGTTTAGAAAAAAATAAAAATGGAGACCCTTTATTATGATAGCAGAATTGAAACAGGAAAGTAAAGCATTCAATTTCAGAGCTACAACAGATAAATCATGTCCTTGCATAATTCTCATTAATGCATATAAGAAATACTGTTGTGGCTATTACTCACCAAATGATACTTTGTAAGTTTCCAGCTGTTCTTCATGTTTCTTGGCCAACTTATAAATGCTATTGCTATATCCTTTTAAGGCTTCTCCATAATCTCTACAGTCAAATGGAATGACCTGGGAATCTGCCAGTTCATAAACCAGTTTGCCTCGTAACTGGGCAATTGTAAGCTGTTTCTTGAAGGTGGGGTCATAAAACTTTTCCACTAACTCAAAGGTCTCATACACAGTGTGATAAACAGGATAATTGCTGAATTTGTCTGCTTTCTGAAAAAGACCAAGCAAATATGTCAGTGCCCTGAGTTCTAACTGCAGTTAAAGGACATATTGATCACTTAACGACTATGATGTTTTGCACAGATTCCAAATAAAAAAAGCTATTTGCTACAGAACACAATTTACTATCCTTCCATTTTTGTGTGTTTATTTTAGGAAACTAAAACAACCTGAATCCATGGACTGTTGCACAAGATTAAGTGAGCAGGCTTCCTTCTCTCTGTCTCTACAGACCTGCCTTCAGTCCATTGCACAGAGATTGCCTTCATTAAAAGTAAAAACAGTTTGGGGTTTTCGACAGCAGAGATCTTCGATCATGGCCCCTTCTGTACATATTTCTAAACACAATCAAGGAAGATTTGTATAATAAGGGTCCTATTAATAGTATGGTGGAATGAAATATACACCTCCAATCAGATTCTATAAATACCTTTCTGTTAACTTGACAATCTATAGAATATACACATCACTTAAGCATCTTATTCTCCAAACATTTAGGTTTCTTGCTAAATTTAGAAAGGGCACTGATATGCAGATGAGTCAAAAATTCTTTGTAGCTTTTTTTTTTAATCATGAATAAATGTTTTTAAAAGACGACTGCTCACCACTGTCGAACTTCAAGCAATGTGTTACGACTTACCCTGTTCTTCGTATAACGGACTCTGCCTGATGCAATTCCCAGTCGCTGAAAGAAAGCTTCAAAATCACTGCCTGATCCCAGTTTGTTTATTCTACATCCAGAAAAGACAAGTCTTGGTGAGACCTCTTACATTACAGTATGGTAGTAATTTATGCAATTTTTCAAAGAAACGGAGGTCAGCTCTTCTGGAGGGCACATCAGGGACACGAGTAAGATCAGAGACGAGAGGAGTGGCAAGCTTAATTACTCTAACTGATTTTATTCCACCACAAGAATTCGGTGTTCTGTATTACTAGGAAGACCTTCTAAAGGCAGCAAGCAATCCTGCTTATGACACTGACCACATTTAAAAACCAATGAATACCTTATGCACAAGTGCCATAAAATTGTGTTAGACATACCTTTGTAATCTTAAAATATTAATCATCTATTTCCAAACTAATATGAATTAGGCAGCAATACATGTAAAGACAGATATTTTTATATACTTAGCATTTTCCATAGTAGAATCAAAGACTGATAAACAATTTCCACTGCAGAAGACACAAGTAAGATTTGCTACTTACAAGTAAATATTGCCATCTACTGGGTTGGAGTGGCAAGACAGAGGAAAAGAAAATGATAATAAAGACAGATGTAATATTCTAAGTATTTTCAAATCTTTATTCTAGTTTTATATTAAGTTTAGGTTGATATGTCTAGCCTGGTGAATAATTGGTGTTTCTCAGCTAAAAAAAAAAAAGAAAAATAACCCAACTAAAGTTCTTCTATTAGTATAAATTTCTGTAAGGAGCTATTTGTATCCACTGAGAAAGATCAGGTCTGGTAGCTTTTTCAAAAGGAGGAAATCTCAGTGAGTCTGAGGAATCTGGACACTCACCTTACCGGGGTCCGAAAGACAGGGCAATACACACAGAACACTTTGGTCAAATCACACAAAGGGGCGGTTTTATTTCCCTTACGTGAATAACGCCACATTGTGAATAAGATTTAGCTCTATGAGTCACAGGCTCAACCAGTGTTTGGGAGCTTTAATACCTTTGAATATGAAGTTTTAATAGCTCCAGATATAGATTTGTAATGCATTACATTTACATTCATTGTATAACCAAAGATTAAGTATAAAGAGAGCTTTTTAATTACCACTCTAGGCAATTTCTTTCAACTGAGCATTTCCTTATCCTAACAATTTTGATATTATCTCATCCAGTAGGGTGACAAACTATATTTCAAACTCTTTCCCCGCCCTGGTCATTTTTTGATTGCTTTCCAAATTGCTTTTCTACTAATAAAAGGCCTATAAAAAGCATGAAGTTTCATTTTACAGCAGGCATAGATGTCAACATCATTTAAAAAAAAAAGTCATAAAATTGTATTTTATTTTACTTTAAAAGATATTGCTAGAGAGTCACCTTGTACTAAATGGTTTTCTATTGCTGTCATCTATAGCACATCTTGAAAAATTCTGGAGAGTAGCCATGCCATGATATGATGAAAATATTGGGAAAGAAAAAATTGATTAACCACGTACCTGGGATAGCTATTATTTTCAGTTGCAGGATCTTTCTCAAGCCAACTGTCATAAAGAGACTTATTTTCATAACCCTCATCAGGGCTTAAAATCTGGAGAGGAAAACATTATAATCTCATTGGAAGTACCTCGGACTCAATTCAGTATCAACGGAGACCTTTACAGCTGTCACCTGCATTGCTGCTAATCAACAGCATTGCCACGTGCAGGGCGGTACACAAACACTATTTACGTTTATTACATACATTTATGATTCCCAATCATGAAAAGCATCTCACATGCATTTGGAACCAATCACAGTGGGGAAGAGCAGGTTAAAAGCTCCAGGACAATAGCTGTAGCTCAACCACTTTGGGGGAAGGTGAATCTTGTGGACTTCTAGGGCTTCTTACCACCCTATTATTCACTGTGTAGAAACACACACCACAGTATATGTAAAATCATAGAATGGTTTGGGTTGGAAGGGATCTTAAAGATCATCTAGTACCAAGACCCCCATGGGCCTTTAGTGAGAGAGACACCTCTCACTAAACCCGGTTGCTCAAAGCCCCATCCAGCCTGGCCTTGAACACCTCCAGGGACTGGGCATCCACAACTTCCCTGGGCAACCTGTTCCAGTGTCTCACCACCCTCCAAGGGAAAATTTTCTTCCTGATATCTAGCCTATTCTCTTCCAGTTTGAAGCCATTTAGCCTCATCATAGTTGAGGAGTAATTACATGCCCTTGTAAAAAGTCCCTCCCCATCTTTCTTGTAGGCTCCCTTTGGATACTGAAAGGCCGCAGTAAGGTCTCACCAGGGCCTTATCTTCTCCAGGCTGAACAATCCCCACTATCTCAGACTGTCCTCACAGGAGAGGTAGCACTATGGAGCCCCTCCAGCAGCCAGGAAACGCCAGCTGCTTTCCTTTAAGATGACAGCCCTAACCCTGTGGAGGCAGGCCCCTCACAGCAGCAATATTGTCTCAACAGGCTAAGCCTGAAATTTGGATGCTTTTTGCTATGGGAAGGGTACAAAAGCACTGTGCTACAAAGAAGGGTCAAAACCAGTCATTAACTATATTACAGCAGTGGCAAGGGGACTCAAGCAAGACTGGAGCACCATTGTGGAAGACACTGTATGTACAAATGTAGGTCCTACCCTTACCTTAGAAAAATCGAAAAGCTATCTAACCAGGATGGAAAAAGTAAGTATTAGAACAGCCATCATACAGCCAGAACAACTATGAAAGAGTATCCCAGAAAGAGAATCTGTGCAGAGGTAAAAATAAATCATGGCTCTGGCCTGGTCTCCATCTACACTTAAACAATCCTTAATAGTCATGGTCCTTTAAATATAAGATTGGTTATGACATGCAGAGGATTGGGTTATTTTTTTTCCGACCCACGTTATTGTTGAGACTTAAGTTCTGCATTGAAAATATACAGACTCTAAATTGAAAACCCAAAGAGTTCTGACCTCTGAGATTATGTCAGCAGCTAGCAGAAAAATAAAAACTTTGTGAAGTAACTGCTTTGGCTGCTGTCATTTTCAGGGCACTTTGGTCAAGTTCTAGGGCTAAATTGAAAATGGCACATTAATAAGAGCAATCTGAACTCTGACATATGGGAGAAAAAGCACTCCATGCTCTGGCAGAGATGTTATTCTGACTGCTCTGCTTATGTAAAACCCATTGGTCAGATTTTTCCTACACCACTGAGAGCTTAGTAAAACATATTATTTGCCCTGACTTAGATCCAAACCTAGAATCACCATAAACTTACTGCTACCTCTGGGGAAGATGAAGAGTTCTTTAAGTATAAATACAAAGTAATAATTGATGAGTAGAATAGTGGGATTGGAGTTGGATTTTTGCAGATGTTGGCTGATGGTGACCAACTGTCTAAAGCCTAGCAGTAGAGTGGGGCTAAAATGGACTTTCAACAGCTAAATGTCCCACCTCACCTGTATGCTGAGGACTACACTTCAATGCAGAACTCCTTAGAAGACCACAAATCATGTGTACACTACATTTTTTTGGTGATAAATGGCTCACTAAAAACAAGAAAAGCAACAAGATCTTGTGATGTTGAATGTTGGACCTTTTAATATGAACAGAAATAACTTTATTTTGAACATCCAGAATCACCCACATCTGCACTAATCTTCTGCCACATGCTGAGCTTCCTGTATGAAATTCAATCCCATGCAAAAGCCTAATGCAAAGCATAGGGAACATTTTGGCCCCATTTGCTGTTTCCAAGAATTAACTAGGGCTCCTGAGGTGCACAGGACTTCTCACTATTCCTATTCAAGAAACTAACAACTAAGACTTACTGGGTTGGGGCTTTGACGTGTACATATAGCTTCCCAGTGTCATCCCAACCCAAATGCACTGCTGTTAAAATAGCAAAACTAAAAATATAAACACTCTGCCTTAGTCCTTCTAGCACTTACAGAAATTAGGGTTTTTTTCAGAATAGTGGAAAAGACATAACTGAGTAGCAAAGATACAGATTGCAGTCTTTGGTTATCTTTACAAGAGGCTACCTGAAAACAAGTGAAGAAAAAAAAAAGAGTAAAGAAAATTAAGCAGATCCTTCTGCAAAACATACCTTCCATGTTCTAGCAATTGTTTTAGTTTTTCTCCTTCTTTTGCTAATCCTATTCACTGGAATTTTTAGAGACCTAGAGAATAAAGATGTTTGAACCCTTAAATGGATTTTATTCTGAGATGATAGAAGCAGTGAGCCAAGTTAGAGATGTGCCACATTTCTACAGGGTCTATCAGGCCTCTATACGTGTTTCTAAGCCAATAAAAATGGTATCCTAGGTTGAAGTGGTCCTTCAGAAAATGCCCTGAATTTTCTCCAAGAGGTCATCAAAACATCTTTTTCCTTGGGAAAGTTCCAACAATCTCTATGAATGATCTTACAGGAAAGATCAAAAGAGTGTAAGTGTTCTACAGAAAGGTTTCACAGGCTGTGATTCATGGATCAACGGAGGTCACTGGTGGCACGTGCACACTTCTAAATGAAAGATGGTTTGGAAAAGAAAACTACAATGCTGAATCATTGTAAAAAATGAACTATCACTGTATTTTTCAGAAAGATGAGAGGTGTTCCCAGGTTTATCAGTAAAAAAAAAAAAGAGGAAAACACTCCTCTATAAAAGTGTGACAAGGAGTGTCTAAAATTTACTTAGTGAGACAGTGAAAAAAATTGAGTAAAAACAAAAGGATTCCAGATGAAATTCTTTGGACAGAGACAATATGGTAAAACTGGGGAAAGTGCTCTTTGAATTTGCACAGAAAGCAGGGAACAGCAGAGAATGAGGACATTGTTGCAGAATCCTGCTCTGTGGAGCTAACAAGAAAAAAAATCTAAGATGTTCAAACACTGTCTTTAAGGGGCTCAAGAAACAATGACATTTTTCACGGACAACTCTCTACCATGAAATAATCCCCTTTGCAAATGAAGCTATGAAGAATATGGATGAATATAATGTACTTCTAGGAGCTTTTTAGCAAGGAAGCAGCATGGAATTATGGAATAGTTGTCACAATTTCTGTTGTTTATATTATGCTTCTACTGTTAAAAGCTTAAATAACACTGAACAGGAAAATTTTCAAAAAAGTCTGTCTCAAGTACTTCATATAGTACTTCAATGGAATTTTCCTACTCAAACCCAACATTAGTTAAATAGTTGACTTAAGATCAACGGTGAGGTACTATTTTTAGCCCAGAGCTTTTTTTTTTTTTTTTTAACTTTGTTTATCTTTTGCAGAAAAATGGATCCCTGAGTAAGTGGCTTGCTGCAGACAGAAAGTAAATTATTTTATCCAGGGTCCTGCAGCACTAGGGATGTAGACATTTTTAAAGGTGGAACAAAATGCCCTTCACTGTGCAAAGCACCACAGTTAACCTTTGATCAAGCACAGCTTCTTCACCAGCAAGGAAGAAAGAATAAGATAGAAAGAGCTGGTAAGAAAAGAAAAGAAAAGAAAAGAAAAGAAAAGAAAAGAAAAGAAAAGAAAAGAAAAGAAAAGAAAAAAGAAAAGAA
>JAOQGH010000001.1:197034630-197055071 GCA_025769975.1 Gallinago jamesoni
AAGAAAAGAAAAGAAAAGAAAAGAAAAGAAAAGAAAAGAAAAGAAAAGAAAAGAAAAGAAAAGAAAAGAAAACCACAGGCATAGCATAGATAAACTGCCCCAGATTCAAACCATGGCATTTTTCAGGGTTAAAAGAAAGTGCACTGCATTTGAAAATAACTCAGGATGAATGCAGGGAATGGGATGGGAGACTAATAGCTGGACTCACCCTACCAAGTGTCATTACAGTGTAGATTTTTACACTGGACCAAGTCACCTGGGTTCCCTTAGTATCGGGGGGGGAAAACAGTTTGAGATTTCTGTATGTACAAGAGTATGCAACCACATTTGGCCAAATGAATCTCATCTTAAAGCTACTTAAGTCAGACAGAGATGTCTTCTGTTAATTGAGATGGATCCAGATCTGAGGATAATGACAATGGCTCACGCAAGGTGCCAAACCTGGTTAACTCCTCATACAGCCAAAGAAGTTTTATGGTTTAATCTTTAATAAATCTTTCAGCCTTATGATAATTCATCCTGAGAGGTGGAAGCAAAGGAGGCATAATTAGACCACTTGTAGTCATGCAAATCCATACATCTGCCTGTTAAAAAAACCCACTCAGTCTTTCAGTATTTATCACGGTATTTCAGGGGCTCAATGAGATATGAAAGAGATTCAGAGGGAACAGAGAGAGAAAAAATGGTAGTTAGCCAATGTGAAAATTAATAGATTCTCTTTTGCACATGAAATGGAAATTTAAAATACAATTTATTTCCTTGAATGCCTATCACTTTAGAGAATTGATCTTGCTCAAGTGTTTTATTATCTTCTTTTGATTATCATTTTCTTTATTTTGTATTATGCCAGCAACACGTTTCAACCTTTCTAAGAATACCGAGGAACTGTGAGCCTGGTCTGTGGACCACTGATGGAATGTTTTGCTATTGATTTTGGTGTGATCAAGATTCTTCCAGCACAGCGATTAGATAAATCCAATTATTCATAAGATAAATTCATTAATTCAATTTTATCTAATAAACTTGCAGTTTTAGATTCTTAAAAAGTCACAAATAATAGGCACACTGGTTCTGTACCTCTTTTGTCAGATTATACACCAGTTTGTAGAGAAGAGGGGTGCAGTCAACTCTTAATGTGTAGTTACCTAAAAATGAAATAAAGACATGGAAATTTTCATTTCACATAACAGTGGCAATGTCTTCTTAAGGGATTAAACCCTGCAATCCTATCTTAGACAAAGTTCTTGGCTCCAAGGTAAGAATTTATATCTATGCCTCGGAATATATACAGAAAAAGAACTACTTGGTCACATTCTATAAGCTACTGCTACTGCACAACAATGATCCATTGGCTACAGCACATACACAGTAATGTAATTAAGCCTTCCCATAGTCCTAAAATATGCCCAACCATCATACGCTCCCTGAAGCTGGTGTTAAACAGAAGGCAATGATAACATCCTGCTTTTTGTAGGATGTAAAAAATAAAATTAGTGCATTTGGGAACTGCAGGAGGAAGGACAGATTCCCTGCAAGATTTTTTAAGAAGCCTTTCAATGCAGCTGCTTCTGCTCTTATCATAAAGAGTACTTTTTCAATGTTTTTGCAGACTGTATCTGAGCATCAGGTCACCTTCTGAGTCAGAGACCTGCAAGATGTCTGGCATCTCAAATTTCAGAACTAAGTCTCACCCAAATAGGAGGCAAAAGATGCAGAGTAACGTTTCCATCTACTGTTTCCTAAACCTCCCTGTTTATCCCCAGGCTGTGGCTGCTACACTTCACATCCATGAGGTTTCCACACCACCTGCAGGCTATGCTGAGTTAGGTACCTACCTCATATCAAAGCTGTCTGTTACAGCAGCAAGGGCCCCATCTCAAGGAAACTATCACCACTTTTGAGGCAGGCAGGAGTGTAAAATAGTCTCCTCTACAGGCTCCAGCCACCGCACAGCAGCTGGGCAAACCCCTCTGCCCTCAGATACAGGCAGCAACAAAGAGGGGAAGAGGGGCAAGAAGGCTTGGACATAATAAAATATAACCTCTCAGATAACACTGTTATTAGGTTTTAATATGGCTTTAGAACTTTGGGTCATCCTTTGCACAGTGTGTACTTAGAAGAGGACTAGACTGACAAGCACAGAAAACCCCATGATGATGGAAAAAGTACCAAATAATGATGTTTCCAAGGAGAGTCCATATCTGAGAACTGGGAATTACAGTCACAAAAATGCTCAAAAAGAGGACGCTCTAGTCTTCCTTTAATTGCTGAAGGACAATGAATAGAAATAATTTGCTGTCCAAATGTGGCATAAGAAATGCTGTGGAGAATGCATGATGATAAACAAAATAATCGGCAGAGTGCCTGGATGCTATGGCTATACAGGAGATTTTAATGCTCAGTCAGGTGAAAGATGTCCAAGATACTTAAAACAGTACACGGAATATGGCGTGATTACCCTTATCACATATTTCTTTTCCAGTGCTTTTCCTTTCACATTTTCTTTAATGCATAAAGCACAAGACATGTTTGAATAATCAAGATTTGGAAGAAAATTGTCAAGGCAGCGGCACGTTGGCTGCAAACCAACTAAAAATATGTGTTACAATCCATGCTGAGAACATGAAGCGGTTGTAAAGCTATTATTTCATTCGTGAGATCTTCTAGGCGTGAAATTCTGCTCTACTTTTTACACAGCACGTAGGCTCCATAATTGAAGGAACAGCTCTAACCCTCCCTATAGCTCAACTCCAACTGAGCATTTAGAAACTGAGTTTGGCTTTTCTTTCCTTCCAATCCTTTTGTGACAGACAAAATTTTCTGCTGTCAGGAATAAAAAGAGTTCTTTGATATGTCTGTTGATATCCATTTTATTCACACACAGGAAGCCCAAATAAGTTGGGTTTAACATGGGAAGAGCAATGCCCTAAATAACTGAGCTTATGATGCAGGACTCCAGCTTCACAGGACTCTACTGACTATTATTTCAGCACAGACAACAGTAAATGAAGTCCTTCTGTAATAAAGCTCAGTATGTTTTAAGGATTTTGTGATTTAGGTCATAATTTTGAACCCCAGTTTCTAAGTCCAGTTTCTGAGCAGCTTTCCTGTATGACAGATTCTTCTCACAATCTGAGGGGCATAGTAAACTGGCTAATGACTGATCAGTTTTTTTGTGAAACACTTTTCAGAGCTTATTTTTCTAGAAAAGCCCTGCCATAATATATATGTAACTCCCTGCATGTTCTCCCTGTTCTTAGCAATGAACAAAGGTGACTACGCTGGCCCAAAGCACCAAAACGGGTTCCACCCCCACAAAATGTAACTCTGAGGTCTCAACACAAATTGTGTTAAGATCATAATAAATTAGCGTCCCGAAAAGATAATTCCACAGGGAAAGGAGCTGAAGCTGCAAACAGAACAAGCAGCAGTCTGTCATATACTGAAACTGTAATCGTAAATTAAAGCTAATGCAGTTAAGAGAGAGTTTAACAATCAGACCGCTCAGCTCATTAGCACAGAATCCTAAACTCCTCCAGAGGAGATACTCTGGACCCAGGGACATGGGCTGCAGCTCATGGATGCTGCTATTTGCAACAGGAAAGCAACATGAGAATTTAAATTGTTCTCTCCCTCTACTTAATTCTGTATTTGCTACACTTCTTCCGAACATCATCTGTCTTACGTTTGCCAGCTTTGGATGCAATAAATAATAAACAGTGAACTATTAAAATTGACACCCGTGAAGTAAAGTGAATTTTAAAAAAAAAAACACACCTTCTATAGAAGAATCTGTGTTGATGTAAGCAACTGCCCGCTCCTGGAGGATTCTGATATTTTCCTGGGGTTGTAAGAGTGTAATTATTACTTTCAATTAGTGACATTTTGTCAAGAGTATGTTAAGTGCACTGTTTTTCACAGCGTTACCTTTAAGAACTCAGTTAGGATAAGTAGCACTATGTACCTTACTAATTATATTAATGTTTGAGGACGGGTCAATGGTCTGGGCATACGAAATTCTCTCCTGCTTTCTGGGACTGAATTTCTTGAGGAAAACATCCTCGAAATGTAGGCGCCGGCTGCTGCATCGCACGGGAGCAAGACGGAACAGGAGAAGTACTGAGCAGCATCGCAGCAGGGTATACATGTATTATACATGTTATACATGCTATACAATTAAGGTTATACATGTATTTTAGCTCGGCACTTGCAGTGCTTTTTGCGCATGCCACATGTGACTGTGGGGACAGTCAGAATTCCTCTGCGGGTATTAATGTGAGCTCCCAGCACTGAATTCAATTTTAACGCTGATAAACCAAGCATCAGAAATAGTCATTTCTACACTCTTCCATTTCAAAAAGGGATGAGTCAAAGCACTGACATTTCCTGTTCAGATAAACTTGACCGACTGTTTTGAGTCAACTGAGCATTGCCTTCACATTAAATATATATACACACAGGTTTAATCTTTTGGAAAGTGGTAATTATGTTTGAAATTGATATTCTAATCAGTAAGTGGTATTTTACTGAGTCTTGGCTTTGTGACAGATATTCTAATTAGGTTAGTAATTTTTATTTGATTCATTCAATTTATAACCCTGTAATCATCTGTAAGTCACGAGAACTAAAAATTGGATTGTTAATTGATAACTTCAGAAATAAATTGCTATCTTCAAAACAAACAGTAGAGGAGTTTCTGAAAAAGAGTATGAAGGAAGGAGGCAGGCCTGTATATGAATACATGAGGCCTTGCATATATTCAAAAGCATATTTGCAACATAAAGAAATTCCTTCATTTATGAGCAATGGAGATTGTCGACGTAACGAAAGGATGTTGCCACAGCTGCAGACCCTTTTTGTTACACAGAAGATGGTGAATATCATGGGTTAATTTTCCTCAAGATGCACTAGATGACAGATCTGGCAGCAACAGAAAACATGAATGTAAGCCATGAGGAATGTCCCTCCAGAAACTGAATCTAATTTAGGTGTCAAAAGGGAGGAATGCACACCACCAAGATAAAGCAAGAAAACAATAATATAAAAACATTGAGCTTCTCATATAAATTGTGCTCATTGATTTCTAATCTAGTACAGCTGCTGTTTCATGAAATAAGGAATGATAGATTACTAGATATTAAATTATTAAACATAAAGCATTACAGAACAGCTGTAGCAATATGTGAACAACGCAAACATAAAGAGAAATCTTTAATTTATTCATGACTTGCTCAAGAGAAAGTGATCTTCTAAGTGTCACTGTTTTGTATTCCTCAGAGATAAAACAATTGTGTGTTTTTTCTTGACAGCAACTAAATACGTGCACAGACAAAGAAATCACAAATAAATTTTTATATACAGTATACCTTTGTTACCAGTGAAGTTCAAGTGGGATGAAGTTTATTACCCAACTCTTTAAAATCTCTCACTAAATGATTTAAAAGAAAATATAAATTATGCTTTCTTCATCTAATGTCCCATGAACCAGGAATAAGATGCAGAGAGTCTACTGAAACTGGAAGCCGAACAGTTTATGGGAGAAAGAATTAGTGCAAATCCAAAAGAACAGAAATCTCAGATTTGTTAGCAGAAGTATGATGGAACCCCTTTGGTGTTTGGGAGTACGTTTCTGGTTTTGTTCACTCCTCTGAAATGTGTCATTTTCTATGGGTTTTTTTTGTTTATTGTAATACATGACAATAAATTTTAAAAAAATTAAAAAAATAAAATATTTTATTTTATCGATTTTGAAAGCTCTATCCACGTATCTAAATATAACCTTGTAAATAAAATTCTAGCAGAAGAACAAGACAGCAGGTTTCTGTTAAGCCATTCAGTACTCGTAAGTTGACATAGTTCAGCAGAAATGTGTTTCATCAAAAAATTTTCTGCCTGCTCTATTTCTAATTTGGACTTTACAGGTAAAGCAATAAAAACTCTGGTTAGACACGTATTTCTTAGCGGGGCTGAACAAAACCACTTACAGGGTTAAGAACGGACCACGACCAAGAGGGAAAGGAAGAGAAAAACATTCAGAACCTCACTTCTGAATTTCTCAACATCCTTCTATCAGGCAGAAATATAGTCAGGAATAGATGCCACTGGGTGCTGCAGCTGCCTTCAGCAGACTTCCAGGTTTTGGTTTTTTTACATAATTTTTTACTTACCTCAGCCCATTCTGTGGAACCCAACAATCCAAATTCTTCTGCATCCCAGCTAGCAAAAATAATAGTTCGCTTAGGTCTCCAACCTGCAATCACACAGTTAAACTTGAAAACTCAAATAAAGTTAGAAAGTTAAATGAAAGATCAACACAGTTAATCGAAATAACTTTAAAAAAAATAGCACCTAATTGATATAGAAGTAAAAAAAAAAAAAAATCCTCTCTAAACTCCTTAGAGGAACATATTATTGCAGAGGCATTTCTTCTTAATGCAGTATTTTCCACACAACTAAGAGGGTGCTATTATACTGATGAGAGACATGAGGGAATAAATTGAGCCAACTAAGATGCAACACTACATATGCATCTCTTCAATGAATTTGCATCTTTCATAATGAGAAATACAACTTTCTGTTGAGGTGATAAGTTAAATCAATACAACTGCTTATGGGAACATTCACCACAGTTCTTCAGAACTGCTGGTTTCCATATCCATCATTTTATGTCTGTAATAAATTACCTTCCATCTTCATTTTACCAAAACTCCGTACAACCTCTTGCAGAACAGCTGCACCTGTGGTTGGATCGATACCACCAAACACCCAGGAGTCTCTATGCCCTCCTAAAATAATGTATCTGTCTGTAAACAAATACACAATATCAAGCCTTAATTAAAAATGCATTTAGGTTACCTGTATTTCCTACGACTACATCCCTACTTGTGTCAAATGAAATACGAAAAAGTTTAATGCTGGTGCTACAAATTTACTTTTTAAGGTAATCTGCAATCATTCATTTACTCTCTTGAAGTATATAAATAAAAACAATAAATATTTTATACATATTTTTCCACTTAAAAGTTTTTCATATATATGGCCTGTTACTAAGTAACAACAAGAGTATGTTGAGGTCCCAAATCATCACTAGTTTTCTGTACTTTGTATTGTGTTAATTTTTGCAAAGGTAAAATGTATGAATGATGTAAGAGGAGACCTACTGTAAAATGACAGGTGTTATAAAAAAATTCCCTGACATCTATCATTCCAGCATTCCCATTCAAATATGTTCTTGGGAATGCCAATGAAAACCAGTGTGCTAGTTGGGACAGGACAGATATTAAAGGTTTCTCAGATTCCATATTATCTGATGCAAGAACCCGACAGAAAGATGAGATGTCTCACAGCTCACTTGCTGCAAGATTTCTGTTGCCAGTGCACATCACACCCTCGGAATCATTACAAATCCGGAACCCAACATCTGGCTATCTAAAAAACTTGAAATATCTTGCAACATGAGAACAACTTCACAAAACATAAAATAAAAAAGGAATTAAAATCCTCAAGCACTCGATGCTCACCTGGTTCCACAGCTCCTCTGAGGATGCCAATGACGTTGTAAATTCGTGTTATTTCATTGTTTGTATGAACATGCATTCTGACTTTTCTGAAATGAAAAGCAGTAGAGAGTAACCATTTCTGACTGAGAAGGCAACAAAAAGTCAATGTAATAGCTTGTGAACCAGAAAGTTGGTGCTTCTCTTCGGTTTTGTGTATTCAGCACTGATCATGCTGTACCAGTGTCCCATTTCTCATTTCAGGTTAACCCTCTGACAGAAAGATGCCTTAGAAACAACAACCCTATGAAGTGGGACAATCTATAAACTTTCAAACATTTACTGAATTCATTGACCTGTTATTTATGGGAGTCAATTGGATAATTGTGTATTAGAGGATTAAACTGAAAAGCATATACAGTAATGAATTTTGATGAAAAATATAACTGTGGATACACATATTTTTATAAAGAATACACTTTGGTTTCATAGCAAAATAACGTGGAATAAGAAGACTAGAAGGTCACTAGAAATACTCATTCAGGAATAAACTGAAATCCCAGTTTAGGACAGCAGACCTAAGTGATCAAGATTCGTCAATTCTACATCCCTTTCCCTGGGAAAATCCATCTGTGAAATTTTATAAAAAGGAAGGAAATTCAGATATTCGGAGAGCTAAACATAAAGTTGTATTCAGCCCCTCTCAACCTGTAGAAGAAACAAAGCATCAAGTCTGTTTTTTGTGTCTGGCAAGACACCAAGAGTTTCACATTTGAAGTTATCTTTTCAGCAGCAAATCTGCATAGCTGTCAAAATCTAAACCTACCTCAGGACAGCTGCTGGATCTTTACCCAGAAAAAAAACTGACACCAGGGCCTTGAGCGTGCATATACTTGCACACTTTCCATGTGCGAGTGACTTTCTACCTAGATTCAAAAGGTTCATTTTTATAGGGAACTACTCCGAGAAAGAAGTATATGTAGGATTAGCCCATATTTACAGAAACTGTTACCCTATTAAGTAGGAAGATGTTAAAAAGTGCATTTAAAAATCTTTGCCATGTATATCTTTTGTGAATGAATCATATTGTTTCTTTTCTCACTGTTGTTCTCAAGACATTCTAAACAGCACCTTAATTATGTCAATATGCTTTGCTATTTATTTATTCCTTCTTTATTCATTTTCAGCTAGTGTTAAAGCAGAGCAGAAAAAAATAATGATCAATGAAGTCTTTAGGAAGACCTTACTGCTCTCTAGAACTACCTGAAAGGAGGTTGTAGAGAGGTTGGGGTTGGCCTCTTCTCCCAAGTAACGGGTGATAGGACAAGAGGAAACAGCCTCAAGCTGCACCAGAGGAGGTTTAGAAAAATCTTTACACTGAAAGTGTTATCAAGCACTGGACCAGGCTGCCCAGGGAAGTCACCATCCCTGGAGATATTTAAAAGACGTGTAGATGTGGTGCTGAGGGACATGGTTTAGTGGTGAGTTTTGTCAGTGTTATGTTGAAGGTTGGACTAGATGGTCTGAAAGGTGCCTTCCAGCCTAGGAAATTCTATAATTCTAACTCTTGTTTTGCAGGAGGTGGAGCAGTGGTAATGACACACCATTTTTACACCCTGTTCACTATAGTCCGCAACCAGTCCCCATAGAATGCTACCTCATGTTATCTGAAAGTATTTTCAGGTGAAAAAGTAATAAAAAAGTGATCTTTAGCTTTACCTAGTGCAGCTTATAAGTTATAAACAAGGAAGAACACTACGACAGTGCCTGACAGCAGTCAAATTCCTAATCGCCAAGTGCAATTGTTGTGTGTCTTGGACTGCTAAAGAGTAGCTCTGTTAGTGCTGGAGACTTGAACAGTTGTATTTCTCTGTTAGAGCTGAAAAATGTAAACTGCCAACACAGAATTGTTAATCCATCTGGTCAAAGACCAGTTCTTCCCAAATAAATTAATAAGATATACGTGCTTTGGACTCTTCTGTCCTGTTATTGTTCAGGGCTTTCAACCATGGGGCCTACCAGCTTCAGGGAACAGCTGATGGACTCACAAATCATTGCCACGCTTCACAGCTCTAAGTTCACAGAAACCCTGGGAAGCTTCCAGTGGACAAGGGAAACATTCGTAGAAGAGAACTACTGAATTATCAGTCCTTTTCTGTTTGACTGCTACAGGCTGGCTGTCCCATTGTCCCCTCGGTCATCAGAAACCAGAAAGAAAACAACAAAGCTTGAAGTGAGAGGAAGTTCAGGGTTAATTCAACAGTATTAATAAAATGTCTACTTAGTGCTATGTAGCCATTTTTAAAAGGACCAGTGAAGCAATGTCTAAACCTTAAATTAAGCATTAAAGTTGGAAGGACAGGGCTGGACCTACACCCTCTAAATCTGTCTGTCCATTGACATGGGGGACATTGAGCAATGCTTTTGATAATTGATTTTCAAATCACAGAATCACAGAATGAAATGAGGTTGGAAGGAACCTCTGGAGATCATCTAGTCCAACCCCCCTGCCAAAAAAGGTCTACCTAGAGCAGGTTGCACAGGAATGTGTCCAGGCAAGTTTTAAATGTCTCCAGAGACTCCACCACCTCTCTGGGCAGTCTGTTCCAGTGCTCTGCCACACTCAAAGTGAAGAAGTTCTTCTTCAAGTTTAGATGGAACTTCTTATGTTCAAGTTTGTGCCCATTTCCTCTTGTCCTGTCACTGGGCACCACTGAAAAAAGACTGGTCCCATTCTCTTGACACCAACCCTTTAAGATTTATAGGCGTTGATCAGTTTCCCCCTCAGTCTTCTCTTCTCCTCTCCAGACTAAAAAGACCCAAGTTGATCAGTTTCCCCCTTGGTCTTCTCTTCTCCAGACTAAAAAGACCCAAGTGCCTCAGCCTTTCCTCAGAAGGGAGATGCTCCAGGCCCCTAATCATCTTTGTAATCCTAATGGTTATCACCAAGTGTTTCCCTCTCAGAAGTAAATTTCTCAAGAATATTTCTAGATGCATTGTTTCACAAGAAATAGGCAAACAGTGTTAAAAACAGACCTTGTAGATGAGCTGTCTGCAAATCCTGGCCCTATGTTATAAGATACATTGAGACTTCCTTTCCAGCTGCTGTCTGGAGCTGCAGATCCTCCCATTGCACTAAGTGAAAACCAAGACAAGGGTAGTTAACCAGAAGGCGAAAACCTTAATTTCCTTAATGGTTACTGCACCTAACACAAGGTGGGTTTACAAAATTCTTAAAAGCCTTACACTAGAAATAGACTGCTTTGAATTCTCCACACTTTCCAAAGTACACATTACTTCAAATGAACTATAAATACAAGTAACAGCATAGATTTTACCATCTTAGCATAAAAAATTTTGCTGCATGTTTGTGAATACTGACTTCTGGTGAGGAGGACTGATGTATACTCACCGTAATAGTACTTCTGCATCATGATATCCAATGGGATGAACTGGGATTTTGGGAATCCCTACACCTTCATTAACTTTATACCTGAAAGTGTACTCTGAGAAACCAGAACAAAATGTCAAGTTTAGAGTGTTCTTAGCAACTTCCACCAAACTGGAAATACTTTTGAACAGTGTAGCCACACAGTAGCCACAAGCATGCATCAGTTTTGTAATTCCTACATCATTTCTTAGATATTGCTTCTAGGAAACCAAAACATGGTCATGACAGAGCCACATGTAGAGCATCTACACAGCTGCGTAGAAGTCCCCACATTTGATGTGAGGTTAGATTTGCTGTCCATCCATATCATTACATCTCCTCCAGGCTGTAAGTGGGACAACCAAGTTAGTGTGTGAAGTGAAGACAGCCCCCATGCAGTCTGTTTACAAGCTGCAGAGGGTATCCACAGGTGCATTTGCCTATGCTGAAGACAGTCAACTTCTGTCTGAATCTGGTGGGCCTGGCACACACAATCTATTGCTTTTTAGGTATACTGGTGTCCTGTGCCCCCAACAATGGTCACACAAGCCAGTGAGCTTTCCAGAAGCACCCCTATGCTCCCATTGTATTGGCAGACAGGACTGGTGGCCACTTTAGTTCAGACTGAGTTCAGGATGTCTACAAGGCAAGCACATAGTGCCAAGTTTCACAAGACTACTGTTATTTTTTAATACAGAAATTTGAGTCCCTGTAAAGAGGACTTTAAATTGTTTTTCTGCTTGGAATTTAGGATCAGCAAGGAAACATATGTACAAGCAAAGATAGTACTCCTCTTTGATGGTAGACTATAATCTAGTTTAAACTGGTCCTCTTGAGAAACACAGGAATTTAAAAGCGGCTATAAATTCTCAGCCATTTTCTACTACTTCACAGTCTGTAAACCTACACATCTTGCCTTTCCAAGACTTAGAAGGCTGGGATCATACAAAGAGATTTTCCTAAAAAGTTTATCTGCCTAACTCAAAAGCAACCAGTTGAAATAAGCAGTTGAAATGAAAACTCAAATACAAAAAAGACAGCCTATGGAGGGTGGAAGTGAGGGCAGGGAGCCTGGGAAGAATGCAGAGCAAGTGTTTGAGCAGGGAGGGATCAGGTTAGGAAAGCTACAGCCCTGATAGAATTACATCTGGCCAGGGACGCCAAGGGCAACAAGAAAAGATTTCTACAGGCATGTCAGTGATAAAAGGAAGATTAGGGAAAATGTGGGCCTTCTCCAGAAGGAAACGGGAGACCTGGTCACACAGGATATACAGAAGGCTTTGGTACTCAACTACCTTTTTTGCCTCAGTCTTCACTGGCAAGTGCTCTAGCTGCAGGCAAACGTAGGGACTGGAGGAATGAAGAGCAGCCCACTGTAGGAGTAGATCAGTTTTGAGACCATCCAAGGAACCTGGAGGTGCACAAGTCCATGGGATCTTACGAGATACATCCACAGGTACTTAGGAAACTGGTGGATGAAGTTGTTAAGCCACTATACATCATATTTGAGAAGTTGTGGCAGCCCAGGGAAGTTCTCACTGACTGGAAAAGGAAAAGAGGTATAACATAACCCCCATTTTTAAAAAGGGGAAAAAGGAATACCTGGGGAACTATGGGCCAGTCAGTTTAATCTCTGTGCCCAGCAAGATCACAAAGCAGATCCTCCTGGAAACTCTGCTAAGGCACATAGAAAATGAGGTAATTAATGACAGCCAACATAGCTTCATGAAAGGCAAATCATGTCTGAAAAATTTGGTGGTCTTCATTGATGGGATTACAGTGTTGGTGGATAAAGGAAGTGCAACTGACATCATCTATCTGCACTGGTGCAATGCATTTAACACTGTCCCACATGACCTCCTTGTCTCTAAATTTGAGAGACGTGGATTTGACGGATGGACCACTCGGTGAATAAGGAATTGGATGGATGGACACACTCAAAGTGTTACAGTCAATGGCTCAATGTCCAAGTGATGATCAGTGATGAGTGACGTTCATGAGGGGTCAGTACTGGGACCAGAGAATGGATCGAGAGCAGCCCTCAGGAGAAGGACTTAAGGGTTTTGGTTGATGAGAAGCTCAACATGAGCTGGTAAGATGTCCTCACAGTCCAGAAAGCCAACCACATCCTGGGCTGCATCAAAAGAGGCATGACGAGCAGGTCGAGGGAGGTGATTCTGCCCCTCTGCTCCGCTCTGGTGAGACCCCACTTGGAGCGCTTCATCAAGCTCTGGAGTTCTGTAGCACAGGAAGCATGTGGACCTGTTGGAACGGGTCCAGCGGAAGGCCACAAAGATGATCAGAGGGATGGAGCACCTCCCCTATGAGGACAGGCTGAGAGAGTCAGAATTGTTCAGCCTGGAGAAGAGAAGGCTCCACGGAGACCTTACAGTCACTACCCAGTACGTAAAGGGGGCTCACAAGAGAGCTGGGGAGTGTAGCAATAGGATCAGGGGTAACGGTTTTAAACTGAAAGAGGGGAGATTTTGATGAGATATTAGGAAGGAATTCTTTCCTGTGAGGGTGGTGAGACACAGGAACAGGTTGCCCTGAGAAGTTGTGGATGTCCCATCCCTGGAAGTATTCAAGGCCAGGCTGGATGGGGCTTTGAGCATTCTGGTCTAGTGGGAGGTGTCCCAGCCCATGGCAGAGGGGTTGGAACTTGGTGATCTTTAAGGTCCCTTCCAACCCAAATATACGATTCTATGATTTTATGAAATACAGGTAGAACTTAGTCTGCAACAGTAAAATTGATAAAATAATGTTAAGCAGCTTTTTTCTTTACATCCATACTGAAAATAGATGAATTTCTAGTACCACAATAACTTTCAGCATCAGTTTATAAAGTGTTCAATGGCCCGGGGTACAGATCTTTCACTCACCTTTTGCAGGATAACCTGGAGTTAGAGGATCCCCAGCTCCATTCAGATTTAACACGTTCCCACGTTGGGCTCCTCCACCTGGAAGGTTCCAGCCATCTGGATAAATATCTACTCCTGGGGCGCAGTAGTCAGCAGGATCTGAGTAAAGTATGATCCCTTGGGCTCCTGCTAATATGGCATTTTTAACCTGTCAAAATATTTGCTTTTAAGAAATGTTTTGGTTTTTTTTTTTCTAATGCAATAACATATCTGAATGTTGCAACTTACTTCCATGGGGACATAGCTTTAGAAGCTGCATATGTGGAAGAGCGAAGATGACCACAGACTTGGCAGAAAAAAACACAGTGAAACACAGTATGTTTATTATTTGTGTCACACCTTTAATCATAGTTCAAGGCTATGAAATAAAAGCACAGGGCATAAAACCTGACCATTTTCCCCACTGTCCCACTATCATCAGTTTTGTCAGAGTTGTTGTCTAAAGTCAGAAGAGTTAGTTATTCAATCTCTGTGCATCAGACTCCTTGTCAAATACTTCTTCAAAATACTGCAGTTCCACGGATGAAAAGTCTTAAAAGGCTTGGCTCTACAAACTACTCAGTTCCCTAAACTAATCTCTTGCGAGAACTGCCTAAGGAGTCTGCAGTCATCTCAGTCTCAGGAGATTAATACATTCATCTGGTTTTATTGTTTTGGAAGCTAATTTTAGAATGCAGTCACAATGGACACATTGCAGGATTCATTCTGCTCATATGTTCTAACTTACAGCCCCCATTAACTGCTGCTGGCTCTACCACGAGCAGTGTCTGACCCACAGAGGAAAAGGTAAAACACAGCCCTTACTTTGTTTCCTCTGAAGATCTTCCCATATCTGGCAATGACAATTTTTCCCGTGAAGTTAATTCCCATTTCACGTTCCACTTTAAAGAAATCTTCAGTGCGGCCATAATTCACATATACCAAATCTGCCTGCACAGAAAAGAAAAAAAAAAGGCAGTTTCACAGCAACTTTTTTTTTTTTTGTATATGAGAAGCAGTGCCCACAAAAACAATAGCAAAAGATTTCCACAGTATTCTATAGGATGCCTTGGCTCAAACGGCTTACCTTCCTATATTATGCCTCAGTTAACAGCAACCCTACAAACTGAGGTTGGAAATGAAATCAATGGACTGTGCTGAACTGACAAACTTCTGTGGCCATGCATGTGTATGCCTTGCATACACAAACACTCACTATTATATAACTTCATTCTCAATTTCTACAAATGCAAAATTGCCCCTGACTTGTTCCTCCGTGATGAATTATCAGATTAAGTGAGGGACTTTTGTAGCCTTTGAAGACATTCATTTAATCCAAAATGTCTTCCAAATTGATTTATATATTGCTATTTGAACTTATGACTTCAGCAAGTCCTCTCCATATGATTGAGTAATGTGGAGTAACCTGAGATGTATCCAACATTTTCCATAAAGATAAAAGCTGTTCACTTGTTATGTGATTCAGATTTCTAGCAATTTAAGAAAGCTTTTTTTCTAATAGGAGACTTCTGACCTTCACACAATATGTGGCCTAGCTGTCCTTAGGTGTTCTCTTATACTAATGGTTAATTAAAACTACTACAAGGAATATTTTGAGAAGCTGGAGCAATCTATCCCAGCAAGGGCTTTGCAATATATGACTTCAGCTAATAATACTCTTACATAATTTTTTTTCTTACCTCTGGCACTCCTTGTGCTGAAAAAGCATTATACGGTGGCAGTATATCAGTAACATTTTCATACCCCTGGGGAGGTGGTTCAAACAACGATGTATTGAAAATCTATCAATAAATAACAGAAGTCTTTGGTCAAACACTTTTCCCCTAAGGCAAAAGTTTATACACTAAGCTTGGCTATTGCAAATGATATGCTAATTTCCATAAATTGCTAGCAAAAAATCCAGCTCTAACTAGCATGCATTAGCTCAAACAAAAAAGCAGCTATACACAACTGTGCAACTATATAGTTGCAGTGTTAGTGAAGTAGTGTAGTAGTGTAGTTACACTGTGTAACTACACACTACAGGGACACATAGCTGAATTTTTATAAGAGAATACAGGTACGAATACAGAGATAGATCACTTGTCAGAAGGTGCGCATCAGTCACTGCCTGACCCTTAGCAAAGAAGTAGCTGAAAATTGCTAAGAGGTGGTAACGATAAAAGACACCAAATTCATCCATGCCATCACAGATATTTTTGTGATCACTCTCACGTGCACCATTACTCCTCTCTCCGCCTCTTTGCTAGTTATGCTCCAGTTAAACGTGCTGCCTTCCATCACTATCCATCGTAACACTCGTGTTGCCTAAAGGTTCACATCCATGCTTTCTCACCGTGTGAGATTATAACTGAGAGACTGTGTTAGGGAGTTTCTGGAAGAATTCCTCCATTCTTTCATCTCGAAGTTTATGTCATCCGCAAGCACATATTCTTTAGCTTCTACCAGGGCTCTTCATCCCTGCCTACGTGCTCTAATACTTCTCTAGCCTTCCCATCTCTTCTCCTCCCTCGGACTCCGTGTCAGATTTTACATCTGCTTCTCTATTCCCCTGGGTGTACAAAATGGAGCAGGAGACTCTAGACCAACTGTTCATTATTACTTCCAACATTCACTTAGGAGACACTGTAGGAAGACAGTAGGATCAGGTTCAGAGCCAATGAAACAAGGCAGCACTTCAAGGGGTAGTATTTGTGTGGCATTCCTTACCTCTCAGCATGTTGTGGAAGCAACAAGTCTACAGATGTTCAAGCAGAGTTTGGATAGGTACTCGGAAGAGAAATCTAAGGAGGGTTACTAATTGGATAAATACTTGGAAAAAAAAGTCTATTAAGGATTCTTAAAGAGACTAATTGCACCATATTCAGCAAACACCTGGGCTGAAAACAGTTAGACACTGGAAGAATTGCATGCCTTACATAAATTTATTTGTTCTTAAATATCCCTGTGCATCCACTTACAGCACTTCCACTTATGGAAACAGGACATTGGCCTAGATGGATGCTTAAGCTGAACCAGTATGGCTATTCTTACACCCTATGGTCTATTGGTGTTAATCACAGCCTCTCCACACATCCACTCTCTGCTGTATGAGGCACTGAGATTTCAGCCACTCTGCTGTTCTGCTGCAGAGTCTGGAAAACCATTTTTAAATACGGGTTCCCTTTGTTCCGGTTTTGTTTTTTTAAATCATGTTATAAAGCACATGCTGGGATTAGTGCGTGGGAAAATAGAGAAAGACACTGTTTCTTTAAAGAAGTCTTACATAAATATAGTTTAGTCATTAAAAGGGTCACCTCATTCCCCTGATCATCAATTACTGAGATGTAGTTTGGCTGCTTTTCATTTGGGTACGAAAGAAGCACATCATAATGAACAAGTTCTGCTGAATCCAGTCCAAATTCCTTCCACTGGCCTTGAATTTGTTTGGCAAGAAGACGATTCTGTTCAGTTCCTGCGAGGTGAGGCAACTTGGTAAACGAGCTAAAATAAAATAGAAAAACGCTAGTAAGCAGCCAATGCAGAGAAGCACAATAGTGAACTCAGATCAGTGCATATAAAGCTTATCTTCAAGCCACATGCATGGGAAGTCAGGTCTTAAAGTCTGAGCTATGTAACACGGTTGTTTATCAGTCTGTATCAGCATAAGCTCAAAATCTAGTCAGAGCAGAAGATCTTTCCTGAGGCCTTAAGATAAGTCAGCTGAACCTTTCTCTTTGCATAACAGAAATAGCCACATCTACACACAAACAATGAAAAACAGTGTCAAAGACATTCAGCCAAAGAATATGAACAGTATGCAAGGAGCAGAAATAGAGATAGAGAAAAGCTACACATTCAGAAAGGAGCCCTCCAAATAATTCTGGTATCAGATGATGGGTTTGTACAGTGTTGGCATAACATGTACCAATAAGTTTAACTTGAAAATCATTACGTCAAATTATCTGCACAGATTTGTTCTTTTTTTCCTTAATCAAAAGCCTGAATACTAAAAGATTTCTTAATAACATTTACATCCAGATCATATATAACACATAATGGTGATAAACAGTCAGAAACAATATCCAGCCCCCTGGGCCACCCTACATAAATCTACCTAAAATTTGTCTGGCCCTCTGAACAATGGAGTGATAGTGAACACTGATCAGTCAGCTGGGTTACTAAGCGCCAGCTTTGAATTCTCAACAGGATGCTTGTTGATGGCTGCCATATAGATGTCAAACACCATTAATTACGATTAATTAGAGTGGTAGCAACTAGTATGATTAGTACTACTTCAAATTATCCGTTCAGTTTCAACCCATGTAACAACTTGTTCTTCACTATGCACTTCTTCAGCTTCCAAATGAGAATGCTTCAGGAGACAATGTCCAAAGTGTTGTTAAAGTCAAGGATGTTTCAGGCACAGTAACATCTGATTGTTACATCTGATTGTAACATCACTGATACACACAGTCATTTCCTTACAGAAGACAATCATCTTGATCAGATTAATCATATAAACACATATTCTTTGTGTTCTTCATGTGTTTGGAAACAGATTCCAGAAGGATGTTTGGTCACCCTTCCAGGGACTGAAGTAAAGTTGATCTGCCCACAGTGTCCCCAGATTGTCGTTCTTGCCTTACTTAAAGATGGGCACATCAGCCTTTTTCAGCCACCAGGGTCCTCTTTCAATCACTATAACTTCTCATAGACAGCAGCCTTGCAATCAGAACATCCAGAGCTTTCAGGTGAATCACACCTGGCCCCCTGGATCTGAATACACCTAGGTTCTCTGTGTAGACCACAACCTCCTGCTCTCTGCCGTTCTCTTTCCCTCTCTTTAAATTCTGTGTGTATGCACCGAGGTGTCGCAGCAACCTTTGCCAAAGCTTGCTGCCTGTCATCTTCTTGTGCTTTATTTCTTTAGAGTACTTTAAGCACCTTTTAGTTCCTTAAGTACGCTAGTTTAAATACTACATATGCCATCAGGAAAAATAGACTGAAGACCACATGATGCTTTTTTTCAGTTTTTCACTTCCAAACAGTTTTATCCTTCCCAGAGCTATGATTCAATGTCAAAGTGCCTGCATTTTCTAAGACTCAAAGTTTGTTTTCCCCACTTGATAAAAACAGATTTAGTCATCTGAATAACGAAGAATAAGAATTAAAATTCTCAAGTTTACATTTTTTATGCCTTTAACTACCTTTTCGGATAGTGTATTGGTATCCTTTTTTTTGCAGTTCCTGCTTTTAATTTGAATTTAGGGGGAAAAAACCTAGTATGAAGCATTTGGCCCATCACCAAAGTGAGCAGACAAACCAGACACAATGAAAACCCTACGGCCAAGAAACTTCAGCATAATTGCAGAGCTATTTCATGCTGTCATCAATCTCTGTGTTGCCTGGACTCTCACTCATACATAATCTTCAGAAACTCTCAATCTACTGAGAGAAACAAATACAAAACAAGATAAGGCCTATAGACTTAAAAAGCTAATTGATATTAGAAATGAAACTTTTTAGTTTAAGAATAAATGTACAAAAATCAATTTTGTTAGCAATCCTTTGATGTTTACAATGCAGTTGCTGACTTATGTGCTGAATATCAGCATGTAACTAACCAGAGGTTGTATTTGTTTACTTTTTGTGTGAATATATTTGTTCCTCTGTAGAAGATATAAATAAGCACAAGAATGTTTTTTTTTTTTTCATTTCCAGTGAAATACACAGCAAAACAAGTATATTTAATAACAATTGCGCCATGCAAGACTTAACCAACCATATAGACATGTTGCACTTGGACAGGGACCTTCACCTTCTGAAACAGAAGACAGAGAATAATGGGATCTCAAGCACCCAACTGACAGGACATTATCCAATCTAGCCACACTAAAGGAATTATCAGTTGGAACTATACATGCAACTCAGTGCCATGCAAGCTTCGTAGCATTTTGAATATATTTTCTACTTAGTCTAATCGGGTTATTAGCTACTCAACCTGAAAGTCTAAGGGGACACTGGACAGATTATCAATCAAATGTAATTAATAGCAATCCCAAATACAGTAAAATCTCAGACTAAGATAAAGCAAAGTTATTTCATGTTAGAGTTTCAGACACTTGTGAGGAAAATAGACATTTATACTGCATTAAATCAAGGCTACAAAAAATCATAATAAAAAACATGATAAGCATTGTCAGTAATATACCTTGAGGGAAATACACTTAATGGTACAACCACTCCAAAAGGTAACTTCAAAAATGGGGGGCGGGGGGGAACAGAAAAGTTGTGAGTGTCTCCCTTTTCCTTCACCCAGACATTCAGTACAAATCAAATACTTCCAAAGTATCTGAACAGCTCTGCTTTCAGAGGCTGTTCCTTGGGGCTGATGTTATCACTTTACAGCTTTTGGGACTGATAAAAGGATTTGATGGATGGACCACACTCGGTGGATAAGGAACTGGTTGGATGGCCACACTCAAAGGGTTGCAGTCAACGGCTCAATGTCCAAGTGGCAGCCAGTAACAAGTGATGTTCCTCAGGGGTCAGTACTGGGACCAGTACTATTTAACATCTTTGTCGGTGACATGGACAGTGGGATAGAGTGCA
>JAOQGH010000001.1:197055171-197071609 GCA_025769975.1 Gallinago jamesoni
TCCAGAGAAGGAGACTCCACCACCTCCCTGGGCAGCCTCTGCCAGGGCTCTGCCACCCTCACAGTGAAGAAGTTCCTTCTCATGTTGAGGTGGAACTTCTTATGTCCCAGTTTGTGCCCATTTCCTCTTGTCCTGTCCCTGGGCACCACTGGAAAAAGACCGTCCCCATCCTCCTGACCCCCACCCTTGAAGTATTTATGGATGTTGATCAGACCCCCCCCTCAGTTCTTCTCCAGACCAAGAAGCCCCAAGTCCCTCAGCCTCTCCTCCTCAGAGAGATGCTCCAGGTCCCTCACCATCTCTGTAGCCCCCGCTGTCCCCTCTCCAGCATCTCCTTGTCCTTCTGGAACTGGGGAGCCCAGAACTGGACACCCACACCGCGCCATCCCCCCCCTTCAAGCCCCCCTCCCCCCCCCCAAGTCCGTGTCCATCTCCTCGCTCCCCCCCCCAGGGAACACCTCGGGGAACCGGCGCACGGCCAACATCATGAGCATCGGCTTCTCCGACCTCTTCTGCCTGGCCAAGGAGGACCTGGCGGAGGTGCTGGCCGAGTTCCCCAAGGCCCGGGCCACCATGGAGGCCAAGGGCCGGCAGCTCCTGCTGGCCATGGGCAAGCTGGACCTGGGGGCGGAGGCGGCGGCGGCGGCGGCGGAGCGGAGGGTGGGGGACCTGGAGGTGGCCCTGGAGGGGCTACAGACCCGGGCGGCGCGGCTACTGGCCCAACTGGAGTCCGGAGCCTTCAAACTGGCCCTGAGGGTCCAGCGCCTCGAGGGGTGGCTCCGGCGACGACGACGGGCCGAGGGGGGAGCGGGGTCTGGGGGGGCGCGGGGTCCCCCCAAGGGTCCCACGGGGCCACAGGGACCTGCCCGAGGACGAGGTTCTGATGGAGGTCGGGGGACCACCAGGGTGTGGGGTCCCACCAAAGCGCAGGGTCTCCCCAAGGAGGAGGGTCCCATCCATCTGCTGGGTCCTGGTGGGGTGCAGGGTCCCCCCGGGGCACAGGGTCCCCCCAGGTCACAGGGTCCCAGTGGGGTCCAGGGTCCCCCCAGGGCACAGGGTCCCACCAGGATGCAGGGTCCCACCAGGGCACAAGGTCCCAGTGGGGTCCAGGGTCCCCCCAGGGCACAAGGTCCCCCCAGGGTCCCAGGACCGCCCAAAGCACAGGGTCCCAGTGGGGTGTGGGGTCCCCCCAGGTCACAGGGTCCCAGTGGGGTGCGGGGTCCCCCCAGGATGCAGGGTCCCCCCAGGGTCCCAGGACCTCCCAAGGCACAGGGTCCCAGTGGGGTGCAGGGTCCCCCCAGGTCACTGGGTCCCCCCAGGATGCAGGGTCCCAGTGGGGTGTGGGGTCCCACGGGAGGGGCAGGACCCCAGCACTGAGGGGGACTGGGATGGGGTGGGATCGTGGAACTATGGGGTGCTTTGGGTGGGAAGGGACCTTGAAGACCACCCAGTCCCACCCGGGGACACCTCCCACCACACCAGGTTGCTCCAAGCCCCCTCCAACCTGCCCTTGAACCCCTCCAGGGATGGGGCAGCTTCTTGGGGCAACCTGGGCCAGGCTCTCAACCCACCCATCCATCCATCCATCCATCCATCTCTTCATCCATCCATCCATCCATCCATCCATCATCCATCCATCCACCCATCCATCCATCCATCCATCCATCTCCTCATCCATCCATCCATCCAGTTCTTCCCTCCCCACATCTCAGCTCCATCTCCCCTCTGTCAGGGTCAAACCCTTCCCCCTCCTCCTGGGGCTCCCCTCCCTCACCCAGAGTCCCTCCCCACCTTTCCTGGAGCCCCCCCCCTTGAGGGACTGGAAGGGGCTCCAAGGTCTCCCCGGAGCCTTCTCTTCTCCAGGCTGAACCCCCCCAACTCTCTCAGCCCCCCCTTCCAGCAGAGGGGTTCCAGCCCTCCCAGCATCTCCATGGCCTCCTCTGGACCTGCTCCAACAGCTCCGTATCTTTCTTGTACTCCAGGCAGTATTACCACAGGTGAGGACTACTCACAGTTTTAGCCCAATTTTTGCCCAGAGTGTCCAGCTCTGTGACATCAGCTGTATGTTTGTTCTGTACCAAATTACAGACTGCAATCACAGAAGGGTTGTGGTTGGAAGGGACCTCCGAGTATCTTCTCGTCCAACCACCCCTGTTCAGAGCAGGCTCAGCTACAGCAGGGTGCTCAGGACCTTCCCATCAGGTTTTGGGTATGTCAAGTGATGGAGACACCACAGCCTCTCTGAGCAACCTCTTCAGTGGTCAATCACCCTTACAGTAAAACATTTGCTTGTGTTAAAGTGGAGTTTCCAGTATTTCCATGCTGTTTTCTTCTCAAACTTCAGGCAGCAGCTAAAGCACACAGCAATTTCCCCCACAAAGTTTCTAATGAAATTATACCACAGACCTCCATAAAGATTAACTGAGGCTCTGGTTTGATCTCTTCTCTTCTTCCACAGACATCCTGAAATTCCTCTGCTTGGGCCCAAGCTGTGCTGTGCCCCCCGTGTCTGGAAAGGAGCAGCTCTGTGCCCTCCGGTCTCCTGCGCACTCAGGCTCTCCCTCTCTGAACGCTATGATGTCCTCTGAGCTGGCAAAAGCACTTCAGAATTAGGTTCTACCTCCATCAGGGAATGTTTATTCCACTCGCAAATTTGCCTGCTTTGCATTCCCCACTCTGTTTCAGGAAACAGCTCTGAAGTTACCACCTTCCTTCACACAGCACTGTTCACCTTGAATGAAAAATGTCAGTGCTTACCGCATTAATGGTATAGTCCACGCAGACACCAGTTATTAAGTCAACGACGGTGACGCCTGGCACAGAAGAGTGAAACCACACCCCACCAACAAGCAGAAGTTTTCCGTCATGCACATGTGCAGTATGTGAATACCTGCGAGTTTCAAATGAGGTTGAACTCCATTAGTAAGAGGGAGGTAGAGACAGACCAAAGATTCACTGCTGAAGGCCCTCAACCTACCTGGGGATCAGAGGAGGATGTGTCTCTACTGCCTGCCACCGAAAGCCACCTTCAAGCTCTCTCAGAAAGAAAACTGAACCCAAGGGCTGCTCAGCTGCTCCCAGACCTCCTGCAATTAGTGCTCCTCCTTTCCAGCTACAGGCACTGTGAGAGTGACGGCTTTCTGGTTCTGGGCCCTCAACAGGAATCTAGGAAAACACAAGTCCAAGGCTGAAGTTTGCCAAGCCAAGCGCCTTCTTCACCTCCAGGTCAGCGTGAGTGAATTTGGGAACGCAAGCTGGAGTTAGACAGGGAATGTGAGCAGGGCTGGGCCTGGGGCAGGAGTGGAAGTCTCAGTGCCAGACAACTGGGACAAGACCATCACAGGTGACAGGACCTGGCCACCTCCCAGATGCAACTATTTGGACTCCCAATACAGCAGCACGCAATGAGGAAGTGAAGGCAACTTCTACTCCCCAGGGCCTCCCTACATTCTTACCTCAGCACAGGAAAGATGCCGAGTGTGCAGGAAACACCAATCCCCAAGCACAGGCTCTACAGCAGAGCGGCCACCATACAGGAACAGGTACTTCTCCCCTGCGGAAAAGGGCAACCAGATGGACAGAAGTTAGAATTTGGTGTGTCACAAAACCAAATATTTCTCTTTGCACAGAACGGAAGTTTGACCAAAGACAGAAATTAATGCAGTCAGGCAGGAGTTTTATACACTATGTATTATGACACCCTACAATCTGATGAACATTTCCAGACTTCAGCAATAAATGCAAGAAATTGCTTCATAGATAAAGGAATTATGCCTGTATCCAGGTCTTTTGTAAGACACATGGAAGACAATATTTTTACTAAGAAGCTGTTTCTTCACGTTTGTGGTCATTCAGAAGGCCCCCTTCATCCACTTTTTTATGTAGTTTCTGAATATTTAGGGTCTGAATGGAAATAACACAGTACAGTCTTAAAACCAAAATAAAATGTGTTTTTTAAAATACCTAATGGACTGAAGGAATGAAAATTTAAGCAACAGAAAGATTACACCTGTAGAACTAATAAAATTAGAAAACGGTAAGTACATAAATTGTGGTAACACAATGACATCTATTTATCCCAGGAAAACAGATAAATCCTCATCTGTAATAGAAGTCATTATCCCAAGGTACAGGTTCTGTAACGAATCGACCACGTACTAATGGCACAGAGAACTCAAGTCCTGCTGTTGGATAAACTACGTCAGTTGCTCAGTTCAGGAAACTCAGCTGAGATTGCTCAGTCTTTCCCTTTTGTAAAGGTTTTGTAAAGCCTCTCACAAGTACTTTTGGACTTGACAAACAAAAAAGGCACAAGAACTGGGTAGATAAGAAAAATACATTAACATAAAGTTTAAACCTGAGGGAAAAAAACCTCACCACTAGAACAAAATTTTAATGAAATGCAATTGGATTCTCTAAAGTGGTGATTAATCTAACAGTATTGTATTCTTTCCAAAATAGTCTGTACTACATAAAATACAAGGCTACATCATGACAATTTGCCTTTTAGACCTCACTGTCTGGACAGGACTGCCCCATATATTCTGGAATTTGTACATACCCCCACATACCTACAACCATTTTTGCTCTTTCCAGACTTTTTACCTTTGAATGTGACTTCAGTTGTGCTGTGTCTCCAACGCAAAGCAGCTGGCTCAGCAGCAGGCTGCACACTTACAAGCTCCACGGTAATGTCCTCTGGCTCCGAGGCATTACTGGTCTCCGGGAACTTGAGCCACGACATTCCCAAGCCTGGGCTTGATGGGGATGTTCGTCCTCCTACCACCAGGGCCAGACCGTTCGAGAGACAGGACACAGTGTGGTACAACCGCTCATCTGTAGAGACAAAAAACATCGCAGTTCACACTGCTCTCCCATGAAATGTATACATTCATAGAATCATTTAGGTTGGAAAAGACCCTTAAGATCATTGAGTCCAACTGTTAGCCCAGCACTGACAAAAACCACCACTGACCCATGTCCCTCAGCCCCACCTCTGCCCTGCTTTGAAATCCCTTCAGGGATGGTGACTCCACCACTGCCCTGGGCAGCCTCTGCCAAGGCTTCACAACCCTTTCCAGGAAGAAATTGTTCCCAAGCTCCATCCTCAACCTCCCCTGGGGCAACTGTTCCTTGGGAGAAGAGACCGACCCCCCCGGCTACCCCCTCCTTTCAGGGAGTTGGAGAGGGCAAGAAGGTCTTCTCCTGTTCTCCAGGCTGAACTCTCCCAGGTCCCTCAGAGGTTCTCCAGACCCTCCTCCTTGTGCTCCAGACCCCTCACCAGCTCTGTTGCCCTTCTCTGGACATGCTCCAGCCCCTCAAGGTCTTTCCTGTTGTGGGGGGCACAAAACTGCAGGTGGGGCCTCACCAGTGCCCAGTCCAGGGGGATGGTCACTGTCCCAGTCCTGCTGGCCACACTGTTCCTGATACAGGCCAGGATGCTGGTGGCCTCCTTGGCCACCTGGGCATGCTGCTGGCTCATATTCAGCCTCTGTCAACCAACTGCCCCAGACCCTTTTCCACAGGGCAGCTCCAGCCACTCTTCCCCCAGCCTGGAGCATCCATGGGGTTGGTGTGTCCCAAGGGCAGAATCACAGAATCTTCATGGTTGGAAAGGACCTCTGAGATCACCAAGTCCAACCATACACACACAGAAGACCCCCACAATCGTGGCCACTAGAGCACGCCCTAAAGTGCCACAGCTACACATTTCTTAAATACCTCCAGGGATGGTGACTCCACCACCTCCCTGGGCAGGCTGTTCCAGTGCCTGACCACTCTTTCAGTAAAGTAATTCTTCCTACGGACCCAGCACTTGTTACTCAGAACCTTCAGCTCTCTTTGACTGCCAGCACAATTGCATTGTGACATCACTTCTCCATGAGACATTATTTTGTTGTTAGTACAGAAACGTCTTCCTGAAATTTGCCACCAGTATGGGAACTCACCCCATCTTTTATCAGGGTTTTCCTTTCTCACACAACCAGCTTTCCAGCAGCCTGCATGCTTAATTAGCACATGAAAATTCCTCATACGGCAGTGATGTCCATCCTCCTCCCCAAAGCCTCCAGTGGTGAGAATCACGTTGGGTTTTATAAGAACAGAGCGGTGACCGTAACGTCTCAGGCCAGAGATTCTAGCCCGCACTAGGCACGCTGCTGCAGGGATGCTCCCACCTGTCCCCACAGGACCATCACGACGAGGAACTGCAAGCCAAAGAGAACCAAAGAACTTCTGCACAAACAAGAACCAAGGACTACATTTTAAATGAGAGATTAAGCAAGTCTGTTCAGCTTTTCAAGAAGAAAAAATTGTGAAGCAGGTTGCCAGAGGACACAGACAATCTGACGTGCCCTAGAAATCAAGCTGTAGTGGCTTAAAATACCACTGCACCAACTTCCAGTTTCTGCTCCCTGCTGCCCGGCTCCTGACAGCTCCGAGACCGCTCTGACGGGGTGGAGGCGAGACTGGCCAAGAGACTGCTGCAGCAAGACAGGAATCACTGCAACAACTTCAAAAGGAGTACCCTTTTGATGAAGACAGTATTTGGCTACTTAAATAGCAAAAAACAGCACAAAAAGGGCAAACACCTGGAAGTTGGATTTCAAAGCTTCTTTCTAGATTTCCTACTTTCACAATAGCATTGAAATAAAGTTCTAAAGCATGATGTTTAATCTCCGTTAATTCCAACAGTCCTATTATAAGAGAATATTCACTCATCTAAAAAAGGCAACATACAGATTAAAAGCATTTCAGAAACAAAAATACTACACGTTCAATTCCACACATAAGGGATAACAAAACAAAGCACTTTGTGCCACACTCCTGAGTGCTCTGCTGAACAGTTCTTTCACAGAATCTTCACGGTTGGAAAGGACCTCTGAGATCACCGAGTCCACCCATACACACACAAAAGACCCCCACCATATTGGCCACTAGAGCGTGCCCTGAAGTGCCACATTTTGGAAGTGCAGAAGTAAAACATAAGCTTTCAGGAGCTGGAAGGACAGAATGGCTTAGAGAGCCACACGTGGAAGAAAGCAGGAATAAATTGAAAAGGGAGAGTCTGTAGGATCTCCAAACAGGAGGAGCAGCAGGGTGGACTGGCATTGCAGCTGTGCACCAGAAGGTTCCCACTATCACCAGAAGGAAGAGCTGCTCAGGCTGGAAGGCTCAATAAACTGAAAGAATGAGACTGATCAGAGTCAGGACATAGCCCTGGCCACATTATGGACAGCAGAACCACTGTTGGAACGATGGAGAAAGCTACTCAGATGGCAGCATCCCATCTGCTCCTTCCAGGCTTCTACTGTCTCCTAAAGTCTCTGAGAAGCCTGCATGGGATAAAAGAATTCTATGAGAACTAGTCAGTATGTACCTGTCATATTGGGTAACAATGGAGTCCAGGAAGGTTCCATCCCCTTTGATGCAGTCAGGACAAAGTAATGAGAACATTTCAGATGCCATTCCTGTAGCAAGCCCAGAAGAAAAACCAAAAACAAACAATTGCCCTCAAAATCTTAGAGGAAGCAGCCGTAAGTATCTCAGAATGGCCAGGTGATCAAATGAAAGACCAGCCAAGCCACTGTCTCCAACAGGGCCAAAATCAGAAGACTAAAGTTGAATCTGAGAAAGAGCAAGTGTGTAAATACCTTCTTCACCCCATCCTGCAAAAATTTACACCTCAGGGATTTTCTAAGCAAGAAGCCATATCGAACAATCCCTGATGGATTTCTCATTCATAAACCTATCCAGTCACTCCGTGAACTCACATAAACTGTAATTGTCTGTAACACACTGTGACAAGGAGTTCTGTAGCTTAATTATACGTTGCACGAGGAACTTTTTTTTTTTTTTTTTTTGAATGAGCTTCCCTTTCTGCTTCCCAGTTCTGATCCTAGGCAAGAGCAAGGGCTGTATACCAGAGGGATTAACGTTTCTTAAAGGTCATTTCTGTAAATGGTCCCAAAGAAATCACAAAAATTCAAAGTGCCACTTGGGCTCTGCTGGTGGATAATACATAAATACGACATCCAGCCTGGCCTTGGAATCACTCAGAGACAGAAGCCCAAGCAGGAGGACTGTACGGGACAGTACATGTGGCTTTTATGGACACAAGGGAATTAATTACGTTCATTCCCATAGGGTGGAATATATTCAGCCAACTGCGTGGCTAGAAGGCATAAACATGAATGTAAAAGGCCCAAAACCCCACAACATTAGCATCATCGGCCCAACTTCTAACAGAAGTAAAAAGCATCTTTGGAAAAGTGATATCCAAAAATTAATATAAATACTGAAAATGGAAGAATCTCCTGTTTGTGGGTCAAGCTTATTTCCAGTAAGACCTGGATCTTACGTTCTCTCAAAGGCTAATTGTAGAGTTATCTGGTATCACACAGCCCACTCCTGTGCACTTTTTTCTTCTTGGACTTGTGCATGTTAACCTCCTCTATAAGGGCAATGATAAGAAGTCTTTACTTTCTCCCTGTAGGAGCAACTGCCCTGATCTACAATAATCCTCAGAGACATTTCTACCCCACTTTGCAAACCCAGCAGCACCTTTGACTCTTCACTTTTGCATCCATGTAGCACATTGGAAAAATAAATGCAAGCCCATTGTTTTCAAACTGCAGAGTCCTCCATTTCTAGAGATAAATATAAACAGAGATCCACAAAATCCAAAGGGAAATTTCTAGTAAGTATCCTACAGGATATTTATCTCAAAACAACTCAGTACCTTTGACTTCTCTTCTAGATTTACATAATTGCTGGCAAAGTTTGCAGCTAACATAAAAACAGCAGAGAATATTGTCATAGTTAAATTTCAATCATTAATATAGGAACAGCTGTACAAAGTCAGACCAAAAAGTACCTGAAACTAGAAACTTGTATCCAATAATGACAAACAGTAATAGCCTAGAGAAATGCAAGAGAGCAGGACAAGTGCATCTACTGCCCCCAGGAATGCTCCCAACCAATGCTCTGCAGTCAGGAATCTCACATCAAGTGTATTTTTACATATTCAACAATCCTCAATAGACCTCTCTTTCATTAGAAGATTTGCACCCTTAGACCCATGCAAACTTTTAGCATCTACAACATCTTTTACGCCTCCAGCTATTTTGCTGTGCCATCACTGTCTCCCTGAGAGACTACTCACTGAGAAAGGAACAAGAAGCTTTTCTAACACTGAAGTGAGTTTTCTTCTGATGATACTTCACATGGAACTTCCTCTGGGCTCTGTATTAATGAAGTCTGATTCAAGATCCTTTCTGCCTCCCTGAGCATAGAATCATAGAATCATTTGGGTTGGAAGGGACCTTAAAGATCATCGAGTTCCAAACCCCCTGCCATGGGCAGGGACATCTCCCACTACACCAGGTTGCTCAAAGCCCCATCCAGCCTGGCCTTGAACACCTCCAGGGATGGGGCAGCCACGACTTCCCTGGGCAGTTCTGTTGCAGCACTGTTCCAGTGCCTCACCACCCTCACTGTAAAGAATTTCTTTCTAATAGCTAATCTAAATCTCCCCTCTTCCAATTTAAAACCGTTGCCCCTTGTCCTGTCACTACACTTCCTGCCAAAGAGTCCATCTCCAGCTCTTCTGTAGGCTCCCTTCAGATATTGATAGGCTGCTATGAGGTCTCCCTGGAGCCTTCTCTTCTCGAGGCTGAACAACCCCAGCTCTCTCAGCCTGTCTTCATAGGAGAGGTGCTCCATCCCTCTGATCATCTTCGTGGCTCTCTGCTGGACCCGGCCTGATTAGTTGTACAGAACTGTGACCACAAGAAACTGCAGACTCCTTAACATATCAAAGCCGGGTCCCTGGTGCTCAAAATAAAGGAGGCTTACCTCATATTCATCAAAAGGCTCCAAAGCTTGCACTCTTTTCTGCTCATCTTCTGGAGTACAACAGGTGAAAAACTCATTCATATCCATGACACTGCACTCAGTCCAGCCCTAAAACAGAAATCCCTCAAAACTATTACCTCTGGAAGGACAGAGACTCCTTTCCCACAATAAAACAAAGACCCTAAATTAAACACCTGCCTTTAAGACTGTCTAGCTGGAACAGCAGCAGCCCAGAATCTGGTGAGGATAGGTCTCTTACCTGTAAAGCTTTCAAGAACTTAATTTATTACATCAAAAGTTTCAGAGGAACCCATCTTGCCTTAATCCCATATCAGAAAGTAGGCTGCAAGTTGGCTGGAAGGACCTTCAAGTGACTAATCATGCTATAGTGAAGGCAGTATCCCAGCCTTGGCCCCGTTTCCTTCAACCCGTAACTAACACAGCTGATGACTTCCACAATCAGTTAATGTTACCATCTTTCCCAAGTCAATTATGCTTCACACGTGCCCTAGAGCTGCAGGTATTTACCTTTTCAAAAAAGCGCCTCTGCTGTGCTTCGCAGTCTGGGTACTGTGCCAAAGAATTCAGTGTGGAGCTCATCTGGCTAAAATGCTGCTGCATGACACGTCCGAAGGGGTCCTCTGGGTGCATCTGCTCGTACAGCAGAAAGCACACCCGAGAGAAATGCTCTGCTGCCCACCAAATCACGGCATCCGACCTGTCAGGCAGATTGGGCATAAGAAGTTAAATAACTGAGGGGCCATCTACCAAATGGCAGAGGCAACATATCTCCCCGCAGCACCATAAAGCATGCCACTAAGGCCTCCTGACAGAGGAAACACACAAACTAGAACCCTGTGCTGGGGACTTATGAACATCTCCTCCCCCACATGTGCAGAGAATTCAGGGGATCAACAAAAAACTCAAAAATCACTCATTCAAGGTTTTTCTTCTTCTTTTCCTCCCTTTTAGGATGTCATGTGCATGTCAATTATCCCATCACAATTATGATGTCAGGAGCTCTTTGGGACTTCCACAGAATTCCTGAGGCTTTAGTTACAAGACAGCAGGTCTCCCAGCCCTGGGTGACATCCATACAAAGAAGGCTGTTCTTTTCATTACACCACCCAGCTAGCAGAGAAGAAATCCACTGACCTGCTATTTTCCATGTAGGTGAGCACCACTTCTGCTATGAAGAGGGTGGGGATGTCCTTGACCAGTCCTGCTTCCTCCAGGGCTCTCTCCAGCTCAGACAGATCTGATAAGTCCACCCCCAATAACTTATAATCCTCACCGGAAAAGGTAATGACTCCTGGGAGACAAAAATAATACAATCTCGCAATAGCGCTGAAGCAATCATAGAGTCATTATCGTTGGAAGAGACATTTAACATCATAAAGTCCAACTGTTAACCCAGCACTGCCAAGTTATCATTAACCCATGTCCCTCAGCACCACATCTACACTCCACCACTGCCCTGGACAGCCTCTTCCAAGGCTTCACAGCCCTTTCCAGGAAGAAATTGCTCCCAATACCCATACTAAACCTCCCCTGGCATAACTTGAGGCTGTTTCCTCTTGTCCCATCTCCTGTTCCCTGGGAGAAGAGACTGACCCCACCATGCTACACCCTCCTTTCAAGGAGTTGCAGAGCCTCCTTTTCTCCATGCTGAACACCCCCAGCTTCCTCAGCTGCTCCTCACAAGACTTGTGCTCCAGACCCCTCACCAGCTCCGTTGCCCTCCTCTGGGGACTACTGACTAGAACTTGTTCAACAGCCCACAGAAGCCAGGCACCTCACTCTGTAGCTCTCTTCCATCTGTATTTAAATTCTTACAGTGTAAAAGTAGTGGCTTATGTATGTCCCTAGTGTATCTCATTCCACATTTTCCAGACCATTCATGTGCTTCTTCCAGTCCCTAAAGGGGCTCCAGGAAAGCTGGGGAGGGACTCCTGATGAGGGAGGGAAGCCCTAGGAGGAGGGCGAAGGGTTTGACCCTGAAAGAGGGGAGATGTGGGGGAAGAACTTGTTTGGTGGGAGGGTGGTGAGAGCCTGGCCCAGGTTGGCCAGAGAAGCTGTGGCTGCCCCATCCCCGGAGGGGTTCAAGGGCAGGTTAGAGGGGGCTTGGAGCAACATGGTCTGGTTGGAGGTGTCCCTGTCCAGGGCAGGGGGTGGCACTGGATGGTCTTTAAGGTCCCTTCCAACCCAACCCATTCTGTGATTCTATGATTTTGCTACTGAACTGCCCCTTAGTACTTGGCTGGCAGAATAATCCCTTCAGCTCCACTTATATTCAACAGTAGTTTCATAAGGCTCATTTTTTTCCTGTCTTGGAGAGGGGAAAAAAAAAAAAAAAACAGTCAGGTAACATAACTAATATTTTATCACTCAAGACACCTAAGAGTCATACCTTCTCTCCTACCCATGATGCCCATAAATGACAGTATAATTTAGGTTGGAAGGGGCCGTTGAAGATCATCTAGACCAACTCCTTGCTTATAGCAGTTACTTGTATCAGTTTGCTCAAGGCTTTCTCCAGCCAAGCTCTGTCAGCAAGGCTGGAGATTCCACAACCTTTCTGAGCCATCTATTCCTGTTTTTAACTACTCACAGGGCCGGAACAAAAAAAAAACAAACAACCCCCCCAAAAAAAAAAAACAAACCAAAACCCCCACCAAACATTTTCATTATGCATAATTGGAATTGCCTTTGTTGAAACTTGCAACCATTGCCCCTCAACTGTTCACTTGGTGCCTCTAAGAAAAGTCTGGCTCCACCTTTCCTACACTCTCTCATCAGGCAGTTGAAGACTGCAGTAAGAGCCACCTCCCTCCCAACCTCCTCCTGTTAAGGCTGAACAAACCCAGATCTCTCAGCCTCCCCTCCCATTTCATGGAGCCTCTCACTGTCACTGTCTCTGTGTTACTGAGCCCAAAGCTGGACACAGGACTTCAGAAACTGTAAGAGAAAGAAACCAAACTTGATTTGATATAATCTTATCCTGACAAGTCTGTTCTGGCAGCTATGCATCTTCTTTTTATCTCCCAATGCTTACAAACGAATTATTCCTTCCAAAATCTTTCAGAAAACGAGCATGCTTTTCATCTACAACTGCACAGTTCCTCTACCATCATACATCACTCTTTAAAGGCTGAAGTTACATTTGCTTCTTCTCAACATTTAGTATCTAGAAAAGCTTCCCTAAATATCTTACCCAATCCTTCCCCTCCAGTATCCCCCACCAGTGCTGACAACTCCTTCGTTCTTTTGATCAGAGCAGCTTTTTGGCATGCCACATTTGGGAAATCCACCTCATATACCACAGTGTGATGCAGAAGACCTATGTCTTTCAAACGGAAGTATAAGGAGTCAAAGCCAGCACCTAAAGACACGATCTGCAGAGAAAGTATCAGAAAAAAAAAGTTATACTCAAATCTAGAAGCATCCTGAGCATCTAGGTGCAAAAAATATTCAATAACATCATATGTAGAGTGACAAAAATCAGGCAATCTTCTGCAAGAGGTAGGAGAATTTTGTGTAGGTATTGCCCCTTCCCAGATATTTCTGGCAAGTCAACAAATTTCCAGCCAGGTTCCCTGTGCTCCTCTGGGAAAGGATCACAACAGAGACACTAAGAAGCTACCACAGAGCCAAGAAAACTTTTCACACCTGAAGTGGAAACTGCCAGTACCCCCAGAGAGAGAAAATACACCTGTGTCCTCGGGTGACTTTGGGTCTTCAGCAGGAAGTCTCGAACACAGTGATCTACAGCCTGGGCGCGGATGTAATAGCCCCTGGGGAATGAAATACAGTTGTAACCGCTGTCCAGGAGCCCTACTTCTCCAGCACTGGCATCCTCCACTTCAAAAAAGTGATATTTTTTTTCTCTCTCAGCTTCTACCCACATGTACAGACCTGCACTAGGAGATGTCTGATGATTTTGTCATATCTACAGCTTGTTAATAAATACAGATCTCCTGTATGCAGTAAGTGTATTAACCGACAAAACTACGGATAATCCAGAAAACTGTGTAGATATCCCAGCTGAACCTGTTCCACTTTGCATAAATAAATATTCACTGGATGAAAAAGTATGGATCCAGACACTCAGGATACCCCCCTACAATGTGTGTGGCCAAACCCCAAGTTCCTGCCCCAAACCAGATGCCAAAACAATGTGAAATTAACTCCTTTACTTACAAGGAGCTTTAGGAATAACAAAATTAACATTGGTGTGTGCAAATGCAGTGAGGGGAACGAAAAAGGCCAGCGAAGCAAAGCCAGGAAAGGAATTTCATTCCCTGTTTTTTGAATGAAGGGAACTATGTCTAACTCCTGGGAAGTGTCTACCATCTGCCTGGTCCGGCAGGGACTGGTGCCTCTTGCCATGCCATTCTGTTAGTGTCACTGTGCCCCCACTAGGCTTACCAGTTCTACCACCCCCTTTAACAGCATGTTATCACCCCCGTGCCTCACAGGGACTAAGGATTTCACCAGATACTCTAAAAGGTCCCCAAATTCACAGTGACAGTGCTGATGAGTGCAACACCTAACTCTTTCTATGAATTTAGTTTGGCACAGCACCGTCACGTGAGGAGTCAGCACAGGCTCAGCTCCCTGCCCTGACGAGCAACACTTGTCTCCACAGGCCTGCAAGCTTCTGCTCAAATGTGGCTTTGGGCTTCCCCAAAGAAAACTCCTTTGGCAATTCAGTCACTTTGCATTCAACTGACTGCCTCACGTTGCGTAAACTCCACCACCTTGCCAGCACAGAACCCTCCACACACAAACATTAAAGCATTATCATAGAATCATTTTGGTTGGAAAAGATCCTTGGGATCATCGAGTCCAACCATCTACCCTACTCTACAAAGTTCTCCCCTATACCATATCCCCCAACAGCACATCTAAACGACTCTTAAACATGTCCAGGGATGGTGACTCAACCCCCTCCCTGGGGAACCTATTCCAATGCCCGACCACTCTTTCTGTGAAAAATTCTTTCCTAGTGTTTAGTCTAAACCTACCCTGTTGGAGCTTGAATTATGTGTGTTCTGTAAAGCTCCAGAGAAGACCTACTGGTCAGACACCACCGACTCCAAAGATAATACTGTTTCCCTGAGCCACCAAGTACCTTACTAATATTGTTCTTGAGAATTAATGAGAAAACCACTGATGCACTAACATTTTTAGCGCATTAGTTTCAAATCTCATCTGAAGTGGTTTTCAGCAGCATTGAATCCTGGAGTCAGGAACGGGCCCGGTGAGGTATTTTACTCAGGACAAAGTTTCAGTTTTTGCCCATAAGCCTCATGAAATTGCACCAACAGCCTAAAAGGTGACATTTCCGAGAGAGCGAGCTCTGCAAGGTGCCACTGTCCCTACACGAACCCTCCTTACAGAACCGCTGTGCCTTAAGCAGCGGCGACCCCCCCGGGGCCCGGGGAACGGACCGGGCCCCTCTGCCGCCACTGGGGCGCCCGCTCCTCACCGGTGGATGAGAGGGGCCCGCCGCCGCCGCCGCCGCCCCGCCAGCAGCCGCAGGAACCGGTCCTGGATGTAGCCCCGCGCCGCCGCCGAGCTCTTGCTAACGGCGCTGCTGCCGCCGGTTCCCTGGACCTGCCGGGACAGGACACAGCGCTGCCTCAAGGCCCCGGTGCTCCCGACCGGCACCGCGAGCCGAGAAGCGCCCGGGCCCACCGGAGCGGGCCGGCGGGGCCAGGCAGCCCCGAGGGGAGGGAAGGGCAGGGCAGCTCCCGCCGGCGCCGCCCAACCCTGTTCGCATCCCAGCCTCTCCCACCGCCTCCGCCTCCCCTCGTCTCCTGAAGCCAAGCCCAGGACCGGATCCCCCGCGCGAAGGGACAGCGGCGCCCGGCCGGAGGTCACTCACGGCGGCGGGGCGCGGGCCGCCCGAGCGGCTGCGGCCCATCCCGAGCGGAGCGGGACACCCCAGCGGCGGAGGGAGGGGCCGCCGGCGCAGGCAGTGACGCAACGGGCGCAGGCAGTGACGTGTCAGGGGTGGGGAGCTGCCGGCGGAGGGCGCCCCCTGGCGGAGCCGGCCCGCCCCACAGTGACGGGTCCGCCCCCGCGCGAGACCCCGGCCCCGGGGACCGGACCGGGCTTGGCCGCCACACTGCCAGCGCTGCTGCTGCTGCCGCCGCCGCACCCGGCGGACCGGCGAGCGCAGTCCCGAACCCGGGCCCAGTAGCCGGGGAAGCGCGGGAGCACGTCTCCATGGCAACGGGCAGGCTCTGTGCGGTAAGCGGAGGGGCGGGGGCAGAAGGGCCGCGTCAGGAGCGGGGCGCGGGGCGGGGACCCGTCTCTGGAGGGTGAGACACCTTCTGGAGCTGTGGAACAGCACGGAACAGACACGGAGCTGCGGGAGCGGGGCCGGAGGAGACCACGGAGATGCTGGAGGGGCTGCGGGAGTTGGGGGTTCAGCCTGGAGAAGAGAAGGATCCGGGGAGACCTTGGAGCCCCTTCCAGTCCCCAAAGGGGGGGGCTCTAGGAGAGCTGGGGAGGGACTCTGGGTGAGGGAGGGGAGCCCCAGGAGGAGGGGGAAGGGTTTGACCCTGACAGAGGG
>JAOQGH010000001.1:197096058-197116956 GCA_025769975.1 Gallinago jamesoni
AGGGATGGGGCATCCACGACCTCCCTGGGCAACCCGTTCCAGTGCCTCACCACCCTCACTGTAAAGAATTTCTTTCTAGTATCTAATCAAAATCTCAAAATGGACAGGAGCCTTGGGATCACATCAACAAATCCTTCAGCACCATCAGCCCCATGTACTTGATTAATATATCAAAAAGTAGAAGTTAGTGCATTTGAACCCATATCAATCAAGGCGCTGTCGCAAATACCAGCGTATTAGAAACCATGGAGAGTAGATGCCTAAATCACATTGTGGACCTTGGTTGGAGTCGTGTAAGAGAGTAAGATGACGCAACTAAGAAAAAGCAAATGTCATCCCTAAGTACAGCAAGAAGGATGTTTCCAGTAGAGAAAGAAAACCTTCCCTGAAATGCTTTTCTATAAGGTGCAGATGACATTTCTTCAGAACACAGTGGGAATTCTGATCTGCTGTATTAAAAAGCCATTATTTTAAACTAGAAGACATGCATTTGGAAGAGCCACTCGGATGCAGTAACGGAGAGCGGATCAGGAGAGCAGGGTGCGAGCACACGCTTTGTTTCATTTAGAAGGGTTGCTGCTGAATGATAAACTTTCTCTTGTTTGTTAAAATTCCTGGGAGGGAAAAAGGTAATGTAAAAAAACCACAATTGTAGACAAAAATAAAGGGAAATAAAGACATAGCTCAATCAAGGCTGAAATCCCTTTAAAACTGGAGCAGACACGAGATCATAAGGGCCATCTCACTGGGAATCAGCTCAGGCTCCCTCCAGCCCAGGCTCCAACAGTGGCTACGAGTGGGGGCCCAGGAAGAGGGTGGGAGAAGAGGGGAGGCAAACACAATATTTCGCCCAAGTACATCCCCAGACCCAGCTCTTTGTGACCCACATGAGTTCATGAGATGGAGGGGGGTTCCTCTGTTCAGGAACCCTCAAAGGATTTCTCTCCTCTGAACTAATCCAAGCACCTCTTGGGCCAGTGTAAGTTTCGAGCACCCACAACGTTCTACAGCAAGTGGTTCTCCAGGTCTCCAGCCCCCACATCAAGTACCTCTTTCTTTTGTTTGTGTTGATCTTGGCTTCTGTTAGCCTCGTTTCACACCTGTTTTATACTGGAAGACACAGTGAACAAAATCAGCTCCACAGACAGCTCATGATTTCATTGTCCTTGTCCCCATTTCCCTCGTTTGTCTCCTTTCCAGAATGGACACTAAATTGTTCTGTGCACCAGACCTGGTCTGGACCTTTATCATCCTCACTCCCCACTTCTGAACTTTTTTCCTGCCCTTATGGAGGTAGATGTAGGAGGAAATAAATGTAATATATTATAGTTTGGTGAATTTATGATAGGAATTGTAAGATGTGCTGCTCAGGGTGAAAAGGATTTGGCTTCTCTAGGGCAGCTTTAGATCAGTAACAGTGACCCAGAGTTACTTTTTATTTCTACACACAGCTCAGCCCATGTGGTATTCAGGAAGGGGTGCAGACACGCAGATCATGAAGGGTTCCTTCTCTGCGACATTAGTCTGGTGGTCCATATTCTCTATTTGAGTTGGTTGTCACTGATGGAAGAACATGGACACTTTCCTGATGGAGCAGACTGAGCTGTGGCCCATGATCTTAGCAACAGACCATCACAGCCAGTAGTCACTGGTGGTTTCCCTGCCGAGATATAAAGGCAGCCCAGTGGTGACTACTGGCCTGGAGGCCCAGTGGCCCCCATGGACACACCAACACGGCTGTGACCTGGCCTGCCCGGAGCAGAGGAAGCCAGCCGGAGCAGCCCAGCTGGGCCAGGGAGGCAGCCACCGGTGGAGAAGCCTAAAGTCACTCAGCAGAGCCTTGGTGTGTCTGGGCAGGGACTGATGGGCCCCCACCACCCGCAGCGCAGGCTCCTCAGGAGGGGACCTTCCCGGGACATCAGAAGCCCTGATGCGTTAGCGGGCTACAGGACCCTGGGCTCCGAGCTTAGGAAGGAACCGCGGCAGAGCGGAGAACGGGCTGTGCCCCTGCCATCGTGTCCCCGCACGCCCCCGGTGTCACCCCCAGCCTCCCTGCGGCTCCTGCCCAGCCCTCCCCTCGCCCGTCCCGTCCCGTCCCGTCCCACCGCCTGCCCCTTCCCGCACCCCCCCGGCGCCCCTCGCTCCCTCCCCGTCCCTCCGTACCCCGGCTCCTGCCCCTCCGGGCCGCCCTCCCCGGCTCCTCCGCGCCCCGCGCCCCTCCGCGCCGGCCCGTCGCCCCGGACCCCCGCCCGGGGCCGCGCTGCGGGCGCGCTGCGGTGGCGGGGCGGGGATGGGGGCGGCGGGGGGAGCGGGGGGCTGAGGGCGGCGCTGGGTCGGGTTTCAGCAGGAGCCTCCGCGCCGAGCCAGCGCCGACCCGCCGCCTGCCGCCGAGCGCTCCGCGGGGCCACCGGGGCGGCCGCGGCACCGGGGGCCGGCGCACCGAAACGCCGGGCGGCGGAGGGGCGCACCGGTGCGCCGGGGGCACCGGGGTGCCGCGGTTCCGAAGCGACAGCGGCGACGGAGCGGCGGAGCGGTGGCGGGACGCCTTGGCGGGGCCGGCCCCTGCGGGATGCGAGCGCGGGACGCGCGGTGTAAGTGCCAGCGCCGGGCACCGACCCGCTGCCCCGCACGTCCGCTCGGCGGGCCGGGCCGGGCGGCACCGGCACCGGGACCGGGCTCTTTGTTCTGCCTCCGCCGCGCAGACAATGCGGCGGGGGGGGGGGGCGCAGGGGGGGCGCGCCCGCGGCGGCGCAACACCGCCGATCCGCCGCCGGACCGGGCTCGCCCGCGGCACCGACGGTTCGGGGCCGGGGCGGGGAGCGGGACGGGACGGGACGGGCGCGGGACCCCGCCGCGGGCACAGACCCGCCGCGGGGCGGGCGCTCGGTGGGGGCGGCGGTGGAGCCGCGGAGGCGCCGGGCGGGGGCTGCGGGCCGCAGCGGAGCGGGCGCCGGGGCTGGCGGGGCTCCGGCGCGGGGAGTACCCGGTGCGGGACGCCCGGGGGTGCACGGCGGCGGGGAGCGCCCGCAGGCGCTGGGCCCGACGGCCGCGAAGCCCCGGGCGGGGCAGGGAGCCCCGAGATCCGGGGGGGTGCGGGCTGCCCCGGAGCGCTGAGGGGAAGAGAACCCTGAGAGCCCGGGGACACCCCTGGGGAGGGGGCAGTCCCGGCCCCGCACCACCCCCTGCGACGGGCACGGGGGCTGGCGGGGGCAGGTCGGTGCCGAGGGGCGGGGGGGCTGGGGCTGTGGGAACTGGGCGATGCGTGAGGAAATTTCATTAGAGCTTCCTTTGTGGTGAAGCGGTTCCAGAGCCGGGGCATCCCGCAGGAAGCCCTGCTGTGGCACGGACGGGGGATGCTCGCGGGGCAGAGGAGCTTGACCGAGAATGTGGCCACCACCGCGGGTCACGGCGCAGGGCTGGTGTCAGAGGGAGGGGAGGCTGGGGGTGAGCCGGGGGGGGGACGGCGTGAGGGGCCGGGGGGGGCGGTGTGAGGGGCCCGGGGGGGGGCGGCGTGAGGGACCAGGGGCACGGAGGTGCCTGCGGGCACTTTCAGACGAAGTGGAGGTTGAAAGTGAGTTGTCAGACTAAGGCTGCGCTGCAGGAGAGCCGGGGCTGTGTCTGGCTCCGAGGGTGGATGATCCAAAACTCCTGAGAGGGGGCTCCCTGTGAATGTAGGAGAGAAAAGCATATTCCAGGTCAGTGGCTGGTGCTCAGCAAGTGCCGAGATTAAGTGGGCTTCTGAACCCTTCCTCATCTGGACTGGAGTCTCAAAAACATCATTACATGAGTCACGGCCTCTCATGTGAGGCGTTGGGTATGGCATCAGCAGCATCTGCAGCTTTGATGGCGCTTTTGCACAGCAAGCACTCCAACATCTGTTTGTGGCATGCACAGTGGGCGCCGTCCTTCCATCTTCTCTGCTGGGGCCTCCGTGGGCCTGTGGCCCCCTCCTCGGGGCTGACAGGAGCCGCGAGGTGCCCCTGGCAGGCAGGCAGCCACGCAGGCAGTGGTCCCTCTGAAATTCCCTATCTTTGTCCCTATCTAGGCTGGGCTCTCCTGGTGCCCTGGTCTGGCAGCCCTGGGCTTGTGAATCCTGCAGCTCACTCCATTTTGGCTGCCTTCCCTTCCTGTCAGCTCCTTCCCGCGGCTCTGGACCTCCATGTCTCTCTGCACAGGTTCTGGTGCTGGCAGTTGACTTCAGAGGCGCCTGCTGCCATGTTCCACCGGGGATCTTGGTGCCCGGGGTTGGGAGGGATGGGGGGAGCGGGGCTCGCGTTACAGGGGCTGGGGCTGGACCAGCTGAGCCAGCCCCCAGCGCTGAGCGATTGCTAATTGGAAGCAGCTGCTCAGATTTGGTGACTCTGCATCCACTGAGGTCACCGCTGTCTTCTTCTGTGACCCAAGCCTGCAGACTTCACAGGGGCAGAGGATGCCCTCCTGCCCACCCTGGACTGGTGCAACCTGGCAGCTCCTCAGCTCTCAAACCACCCACTTGCATCCAGGGAGGTAGAAAAGGAGAAGTTTGCACAGACTTTCACCATCAGTTCCCCACTCCAAGGACCCTAATTCTTGTTCCCTGGTTGCTCCACTGCTCTCAGCTGCTCTTCACGCTCCCCAGATTTGCTTTTCAAGTTTCTCTCCTCCCCACCAGCTGCCCACGAAGCCCTGCTGCCCTTCTGCTTCTCAAGAGCCACATGGCTAATCAAACGAGGTGTTCTTTCCCCAGATCTGTGCCCTGATCTGTTCCAGGCACTACCCAAGACCTTTCAGCTTTGTCCAGAGCCACTGAGGTTGCCCTGGGGATCCTTGTCCCTCTACCTGTTTTTTTCGTCTCCTTTTTATTTAGTTTTTGTCTCACTCACTGCCATGGCTTTAAACCCTCTGCCCTGTCCCTTCCCATGACCCGAGCAGCTGGGTCACAGTTTGGATGGTGGTTTCATCACAAAAGAAAACCTGGACCCCACGGCCCAGCACGTTCTGGGTGAGTGCAGTTATCCCTTCAGCTGGGGAGATTCAACTTGCCCCAAGAGAGCGCCTGGGACCACTGAGTTCATGTGGGTTCCCAGCCAGGAGCCCACAGGGATAAAAGTAGCTTCTTTTGACTTCTGCTCCTGGGAGATAATGAGGGTTCCTACTTGCTCGGCACAAGGAGACTGTGGATTTACTTGCCATAGACCTCAGACACTGGATGCCAGGGAAGTAAACAAACACTCATTTATACATAGAAAACACTTTTTAATATTTTTCTTTCTGTTGCTAACCCAGGATTTCCACAGGGAAAACAAATCTAAAGAGTTGACACAATGTGGGAAAGAGGACCCGGGAATAATCACCCTGCATCCCCTGGAAAGGGTTAACACCGCTGTGGGGTTCTTTGGATTCAGGGCTGAAGTTCTCAGTCCCCAAACCAGGCAGCGTCAGCCACCCCCGACCCCAAGCCGGGGGGTTCCTGCCGTCCTGCCTCTGACACGAGCGGCTCCTGAGCGTGGTTATGGGACCAGCAGCAAACGCTTTCAAGAGAGTCCAAGAGTGAGCTCATGCTGCCGCCATCCCCGCAGACCACTGAGCCCCGCTCACCGGGCTGACGGCAGCACCAGGGAGGGTGTTCTTTGCAGCCTCCTTGGCTGCTGTTCTCGGGGAGGGTGGGCAGAGCCCCGAGGGGCCGACGGCCTTCGGGCACCGAGAGTGTGTCCAGCGTGTCCAGCGTGTCCAGCGGTGGAGCTGCCGCAGGAGCTGCTCCTCCCTGCGCCTCCCTCCCCCACCGCTGCAGTGAGATGAAGCTACGGCAGGGGGAAATGGAGCAGAGGAGCCAGAACGAGCAAGGAGCAGCACGAAGGAGACAAAGGAGGAGAGCGAGCGGTGGAGGGTGTGGGACCGGGAAGGAGCCCGAGCAGCTGGCAGTTCAGAGGGAGTTGCTGCGTTCCTGCTCTGCTGCCGCCACCCTCCATGGTACCCGCTTGGGGCACCCGCACATCTCCCTGCCAGGCCAAACAATGGGCCCCGTCTGATTTTATCCGGGGCCTTCCCAGCTGTGGGTACATCCTCTGCAACACAGCCCTCCTGATTTATTGTTCACTGGATGTGAGCCGGCTCCAGTTCCCTTTCTCCCTCCCAGATTTGTGCTTCATGGGTTTTTTGGCACCCACATCCCCGTGCCCCCCTGCTGCCGGGGGCAGGACGTGGGGGGAGCTCAGCACGGCCACTTGTTGAGCTCCCGGTTTTAAACCAGCTTTTCTCAGGGTGGAGGGGTGCTGGGCTGCTCTTTGTCCAAAAATTTCCATCTTCTTGTGGGCAGCCTCGCTCCCCTCGCAGGACATGTCCGTTGTTAGAGGTGCAGCTCTTGGGCAGGGGGCTCCAGCGTGGCCAGGGGGCAGGCAGATAGTGGGCCATGCTGGGCGGATTCTGGGCCATGCTGGGTGGATGCTGGGCCATGCTGGGCGGATTCTGGGCCTTGCTGGTCCATGTTGGGTGGATGCTGAGCCATGCTGGGCAGATGCTGGGCCATGCTGGGTGGATGCTGGTCCATGCTGAGTAGATGCTGGGCCATGCTGGGCGGATGCTGGGCCATGCTGGGCAGATGCTGCGCCATGCTGGGTAGATGCTGGTCCTGGTCCATGCGGGGTGGATGCTGGTCCACACGGGGTGCAGCCTGTAGCCAGGTACCAAGGGCTAACCTGAGCGCTCTCAGGTGTTACCCGCTGTCCTGGGCCTTCTCCCTGGGCACCCTCTGCCCTGCCACGTTTTCCCCCCCACTACTCGTGAGGGATGGGTGACAGCAATCGGGCAGCAGGTACATGGCAGGCTCTTTTTCCGTCTTTCCTTTGCTGCTCCCTCTTAACCAGCATCCTCCTGTCCACATTCCATGCAGGATTAAGGCACACGCTGCAAAGGAGATTGAGCTGCCCTCCGCTCTGCAAGTCACTAGCCATGGAGCAGATAAAGGGGTCAGCCGTGCTTCTGCTGGAGCTGCTAATTCTTGGGGGCCTGAGAGCAGGGAAGGGCTCTGCCGTCCTGGGCACCCTGGATCTACAAATAGACGAGGAGCAGCCAGCCGGCACCATCATCGGGGACATCAGTGCCGGCCTCCCCCCTGGAACTACTGCCTACATGTATTTCATCTCCGCACAGGAGGGCAGTGGTGTCACCACCGACTTGGGGATCGATGAGAACACCGGTATCATCAAAACAGCTCGTGTCCTGGACCGGGAGACTCGGGACCACTACAGCTTCATTGCTGTTACCCCGGAGGGCATCACGGTAGAAGTGAACATCCAAGTGAATGACATCAATGATCATGCTCCAGCCTTTCCCAAACAACACGGCACCTTCCAGATCCCCGAGCACACGCCCATTGGCAGCAGGTTTCCCTTGGACCCGGCCTTTGATGCTGACAGTGGCCTGCTCAATACACAAGGCTACGTGATCAAGGGAGGGAATGTGGGGCAGGCCTTCCGCCTGGAAACACGTCGAGGACCCAATGGGGTCCTGTACTTAGACCTGGTGGTCAGCAACATCTTGGATCGGGAGAACCGTTCATCGTACTCGCTGCTGTTGGAAGCCTATGATGGGGGCTCTCCTCCCCGGAGTACCCAGATGACGCTGGATGTGTCCATCCAGGACATCAACGACAATGCTCCGAGCTTCAACCAGAGCCGCTATCATACTCTCATCTCAGAGAATCTGAAACCTGGCAGCAGCATCCTGCAGGTCTTTGCCTCCGACGCAGATGAAGGTGACAATGGGGATGTGATATATGAGATCAATCGGCGGCAGAGCGATCCTGACCAGTACTTCACCATTGACTCCCGGACTGGAGTCATCAAGCTCAACAAGGGCCTGGACTATGAAGTAAGGAAGGTGCATGAGCTGGTGGTGCAGGCAAGGGATAGGGCTGTCCATCCTGAGGTCACCACAGCCTTTGTCACTATTCACGTGCGTGACTACAATGACAACCAGCCCACCATGACTATCATCTTCCTGAGCGAAGATGGCTCTCCTCAGATCTCTGAGGGAGCCCAGCCCGGCCAGTATGTGGCACGTATCTCTGTTTCCGACCCAGACTATGGTGAGTACTCCAATGTCAACGTCACGCTGGAGGGGGGAGATGGCAAATTTGCCCTCACTACCAAGGACAATATCATCTACCTGATCTGCGTGGACCAACTTCTGGACAGGGAAGAAAGAGACTCCTACGATTTGCGAGTGACAGCTACTGACTCGGGAACGCCCCCGCTGCGGGCAGAGTCGGCCTTTGTGCTGCAGGTGATGGATATCAACGACAACCCTCCGCTCTTCGACCAGCAGGAGTACAAGCAAAGCATCCCCGAGGTCGTGTACCCGGGCAGCTTTGTCCTGCAGGTGACAGCTCGTGACAAGGACCAGGGTCCCAATGGGGAGGTGCGGTACAGCATCGTGCATGGCCATGACACCCACTCCAGCTGGTTTGCCATCGACCCTGCCACCGGCATCATCACCACTGCTGCGCCCCTGGATTATGAGAAGGATCCTCAGCCTCAGCTGACGGTGCTGGCCACAGACAGGGGGACCCCCGCCCTCTCCTCTTCAGCAGTGGTGCACGTGGCCCTGCAGGATGTCAACGACAACGAGCCAGTCTTCAGGAGTAATTTCTACAACGTTTCCCTGAAGGAGAACACCCCTGTTGGGACCTGCTTCTTACAGGTAGGTACAACTGTCAGGGGCTGAGCTCGAGGAGGGCATGGCCAGGGCCTGTGGGAGGCCTCGGATGGGAGACCTGCCACTGAGGCTCTCTGGAGAGGTTGTCATGGCTTCGGTGAGCAATGGCTGCTGCAGGAATGCCAGAACCAGGATCCTGTGCTTGGTGTGGGTCGGGAATGAGGCAGAGCACTGCTACAGCCTTTCTGGGTGATACCACTGTTCCTGTGGGCACACCTTGAGGACATCCTTTCTGCAAAGCACAGCGCTGGCCTCAGGACCTCAGCTAAGATGGGGTCCCACCATGCCCGACCTTGCTTGTGCGAGCATGGAGGTGCTGTGCAGGACACTCAACACGGTGGTCAGGAACACGGGTAACACCTCCAGGAATCTGCTGGCAGCCAACCTGGTACCTTCTCTCTTGCCCAGTGAGGTCATTAGCCTAAGTTCATCAGTGTTCGTAAGGCTGGTTGTGAACATTAGCACTAATTACACACAGTGGTATTGTTATGTTACCATGTGAACTGCAGCTGTGGGATCTGAGCAGAGACATGGAGTACATCGTCCTTCGTGTACTAAGAGGTCACAGACCTGGCTGGCAGAGGGGCTTCCCCTCTATAGGTTTTGCAGACCCTGAGATGTGCCAGAGATGCCATTTGTATTTTGTTTATTTTGTGATTCCTGCATTTGCTGTTTCGGTCCCAGCTGAGGCCCCGGAGCCCTGGCTGCTGGGGAGAGGGGATGGAACCCACTGAGTCAGGCTGGGGACACATGGGGCTGATGGTGGGACACCTGGTGGTGTGGTGGGGCAGCAAGGAGCCGCCAACCAAGGCAGCGTCCGCACATTTTAGATGCGGCATCGGGGGATATGGTGTAGGGGAGACCTTTGTAGGGTAGGGTTGATGGTTGGACTGGATGATCCCAAGGGTCTTTTCCAACCTGAATGATTCTATGGTTCTATGGTTGTCCGTGGAGCTTGGGGTGCTGGGGTGTCTGGCTGGGGCCGTGAGGGACTCTGGGGCCAGCAGAAGTTCTGGGCCCATGAGAAGGTCCTGCCACCTGCCCAGGGAAAAGGGCCTCCAGATGGGCCTGGAGGAGGAAGGGGAGCTGGCAAGAAGCAGCGGTGTTTGGCTGTGCTGTGGGTGCCCTGCTGGGCATGGTGGGCTGTGATGGCTGCGGGGATGCAGGGACTGACAGGATGGGGCGGGAGCGCTGGAGAGGGGCTCGTGGGGTGGGCGAGTGTGGGGACGGGGGAGAGTATGGGGGGCAGGAGGAATTGGGTGGGAGTACAGGCTGGGACTAGAAGAGAGGAGGGACGTGGGGCAAGGACGTTTAGGATGGGGCAGATGTGAGGGGGGGGAATGAGGCAGAGCGGGACTGGGGCAGGTCTGGGTGGGAGATGAGGGGGAAGGTTTGGGTTTGGGCTGGGCAGAGCAGCACTCGGCACTGTGCCCAGAGCGGGGACGAGGACAGGGGCAGAAGCGGGGCTGGGGACAGGGATGGTCGGGGTGTCCCCGGGCAAGGGGTGTCCCCGGCGTGTGCAGGGATGTCTGGGCTGCAGCAGCCCCCACAGGGAGGGCCCCTCTCTCCTTCCCGGTGCCTTCCTGCGCGGTGCCGCTGGCCGTGTGGGAAGGCGTTCTGGAAATGCAATCGGAGATGGCGGCCGGGCTCCTGGCTGCGGGTGTGGGGCAGGCGGGAGGTGTGGGGCGGCCGGGGCGGCACAGGGCCGTGGGGATGGCGCAGGGAGGCTGGTCCGGCCGTGGCCGCCTGGGACGGTGGGGCCGGAGCAGCAGAGGGGCCAGCCCAGCTCTGCGCTGAGCAGGGGAAGGTGCTGGCCTGGCGGCCGGCAGCGGCTGAGGGTTTGGCCACATCTCCATGGTCTTGGCTCAGGCCTCGTGTTTCGTTTGGAAACGGCGCGTCTGGGCTGAGCACAGGTAACTCCCGCGTGGCCTCGGCACAAAGCAAACAGCTCACACATCTGCTGCTGCTTCCTCTGCGCCGGGAAACGTGAGAGGATGGGAAAGGAGGCCGGCCAGGCTGCCGGCTGGGCTGTGGGCCGCGGCGGGAGCCAGCCAGCTCGGGGAGCCGGGCAGGGCCACGGCAGGGAGCCCGGGGTCCCGGCACGGCCACCCCATGGCCACGGTAGCCCTGCCGCCCCAAACCAGAGGGGTCACCCGTGTCAGGCATGCTGCCCCACAGTCGTTCCTTCTTAACTCCATCTGTCTGTGGCTCCTGGGCATCAGGGCTCATCCTTCCTGGGAGGCTAGAGGGTCTCTGTCAAGGCCTGGGTTTGATGCAGACCCCCAAAATGGTCTCGAGAGCTTTAGCCACGGGCAGGCCCTGACGGCACGATGCACAGGACATGGGAGAGCCTCCAGGTCAGCACGGAACCAGATGGATTCCATTCTCCATCTGCCATGTTTCTAAGCAAGAAGCCCTGGGAGGACCAGGTCTGTTTTGAATGGCAGCGTCTGCTCTCCATGGGCAGGACAGAACAGTGGGAAGGGGGAAGTCCATGTGAGTGACCAGAAGAGATGTGGGGAAGGGCCAGAGGTCTCCTGCCCCCTTGCACACACCATCCCCTCTGCCAGGCCAGCCCGTGTGTTTGGTGAATGAATGGAGAGAAGCAGAGCAGGTTGCTGGCCTGGGCTCCTGAGAAAGAAAGAGGATCTCATAGCATCTTCTGTATTTATTACTCATGTTTATCATGGTCCAGGTCCTACAGTAGCAGATACTGCAGGAGCACTAGGCAAAGGAAATAGCAAACTCAGTTCAAGTCTGAGATGAGAGAGAAACCGCTGGAGAAGGAGCCCAGGAATCAGCAAACACAACACTGAGGGGTGGCCACTGACTGGTTGTCTCTGTGGCAATGAGTTGATAATAACGAGGCCTTAGGGTTGATCAGACCACATTCCAGTGCTATGGTTATATGCTGTGAAGCACTGTTCTGGTGTACCTTCACCCTGCTGTCTTAAATTTGTTTTAAACATTTGACTTTGTACCAGCAAGCTGCAAGCATGGTCAGATACTGCCTTTCTGGGCCTAAGTTTTTCTGCTAAATCAAGTATTGTCTGTCCTCTGGCAGCCAGCATGAACGCGGAGAGCTGTGTAAGCCCCATGTTGTGAGCACAGGCTGATTTGTAAGAAATGGGAATGAGAGGAGATGGTGGGTTATTGATTCTTGCATAGATCCAATAGTAATGGTTTTGGAATCAGCATTCACGTGTTTTCCTTGCATCCATACACACGAGAACATCAGAGATGAGAAGCTGACCAGCAGCACACCTAAGGTACAGTCTTAGGACTGGGCCATTTTGAGGAGAAGTCTGCTGAGTTTTGAGGTTTGAGGGGTCTGTGATTCCGAGGGGGTGTCTGCGCTGCACGCCTGGCGTGCTGGGGCTGTGCCCCGGGGAGGAAGACCTGCGGGAGGTGCTGCAGCCAGGGCACATGTGCTGTGTGAAGGAGGGCTTTGATGGCTCATCCCGATGCATCGATGTATCGGTCAGTCTGCTGCTGGGGGTGGCTGCGAGAGGACATGCACGTGGGGACAGGGGCAGCGAGAGGACTAGTGCTCTCCGGCTTCTGCCAGGGAGGGTGGCGGGAGGTGGGGAGGACATGGCTACATGCGTTCGTTTCCTTGGGACAAGGGGTTTAGCATTAACCTATTTTCAGATCTTTGCAGGACATAAAACAGGCCTCCCCCTCCCCAGGAGCAAGAAGCCAGGCTTCCCGAGGGATATGGGGAGAGGGTGGGTGTGTGGGGAGGGGAGCAGGCAGTAACGTGGGAGGGTCTGGGGGACACAGGGAGCAGGGACACGGGGGAGATGCTGGTACATGGGGAGGTTGTGGGGGAGGTGAGCGCTGTTGTTACCGCCAGAAGAGCTGCATTTGTTCCAAATTCCTGTGAAAGTTATTTCCTTGCGCTGCCAGCAGCCTCCTCCTGGGCTTGGCACAGCAGCCTGCGCCATGATTAATTCAAGTAGCATTTCCCCTGGAGCTGCAGCAGCTTTTCCACTGCAGCCGAGAGGCCCCAGCCCCTCGCTGCTCTCCCCCATGCTCCGCTCCTCCCCCAGCCCCTCGCAGGACTCCCTCCTTCCCCTCCTTCCCCTCCTTCCCCTCCTTCCCCTCCGCCATCCCCAGCCCCTCGCAGCTGCCCCTTTTCCCTCCTCTCTGCTTCAGCCCCAGGCCCCTTCTGCCTCCTCTTCCTCCCGCAGCCCTTGTTCACACACTCCCTCCTGGAGTCCGCCCACTGCCCCACACCTGCCTGCGCTGCCCCCCAGAGTGCCGGCCCCTGCGCCCCCCTCCTGGAGCCCCAGCCGCCAGCATCCCCCATCCCATCCCTCTTGTTCTCCCTGCACCCTTGCCCGCTTCCCCCAGGGACCCAGACATTTTTGCCCCCAGGATGGCTTTCCATGGCTATGCTCCCCCTCACCTGCGTGGCCCTTGGGACACTCCAGTGTCCTCCTGCTCCCCATCCCTGCCCAGTCCCCTGGGGTCGCCCTGCATGACGGTCGATCTCCTGCTGCCCCCAGCCCCGCTCTCGCCTGCATGTCTTCCCAGCCAGGCCCCAAGCTCTGCACAGCCCAGCACCCTGGTTCGGGGTCCTCCCTGGCACCAGTGCCACCCAGGAAGCCGTGACAGACCCCATCACATCCCACCCTGCGCTGTGCTCCCTGCTCGAGCCCCCCACCCCAAGTGCTCTCGCCCTACAGAGGCCCTACTCAGCTCCTGCACATTCTGCTGGGAGTCCTGGTGCCTGTGGCCCCCATTTTGCCTCCCCTCACCAAAGGGGATACCTGGGTGTCTGCATGTGAGCCTTGCTCCTCCTCTTTTGTGCCTTACTCTGCCCCGTACGCAGGGGGTCCCTGAAGGGCAGCGTTCAGCCCCAGGCTCCTGCAGCCTGTTGCCCATCCTCACCCTCCATGTTCCTACCTCCCTGCCATGTCTGCGGATAAACCGCTTTCCCTCCTCCTCTAACCTGGGGCTTTGTGCCATCCCAGAGCAGTGCTGGAGGCCACAGGCTGCCCCTGTTCTCCATACCTCACTGTATATGGCTGTGCCTGTCCATGCTGGGCTGCGGCTATGGGGCCACCAGCCAGAGCCCTCCCCATGCCCTGTGGCTGCTGGTCTGCGGGGAGCTTGCAGTGGAAGCAGGCAGAGTTTGCAACCATGTGGAGGGTCCCCAGAACATGAAGCTCCTGCAGCCCCGAGGTCCGTGCGGAGGGTCCCCCCGGATGTGACAGTCCCGCAGCCCTGGGGTCTGACCCTGGCCTCGGCCACGTGTGCTGGGCCATGGCTGGAGCCGAACCCCGACCCCGCTGACTCCCCCGGGACCTGAGTGTGCTGGAGGCCGCGAGGCGGCCCAGGAGCCGGAGCCGGCTCCTGAAATAGCAGCCATGGCCACTCCCGGGCTGCTTTTAGCTGGCCAGCAGCGGTGCCAGGGCTGGGGAGGGCAGGGCGCCTGGCACCCGCTCAGGCAGAGGAGCCGTGCGTGGGATCGCTGACCACACTGGCGCCAGCCTCCCCTCCTCTCCCACCAAGAGCCGTCACTGCGAGGGGCGGGAGCCCGGAGCCAGATGTTTGCCAAAGCCACAGCGTAACATGTGCGCGGCAGAGATGCAGCCAGGGCCGGGCTCCAGATGAGCTCCCTGCCTGCCGCCTGTGACTGCTGAGGGGAGGGCAGCGGGGGGGGAGGCCGGGCCTGTCCCTGCCCAGCAGCGAGCAGAGGGGACCCTGGGCCGGCAGTGGGGCTGGGGGTGGCAGGGGCGGCCGTTTGAGGGGCTCCGGTGCTGTGCTCCAGGGCGGTCTGAGGGAAGGAGTATCCTTCACTCCTACGGGCGATGCAGCTGAGGACCCCACTGTGGGGCTGCGCTTCTCCATCCACCCCGGCTCCAGGGTACGTAAGAACTTTGTGGTGCCTTGGCTCCACTCGTCCCTCCTGTCTTGCTGAGGACTAGGAGGAGGGTGTGAAATAATGAGGTCTCAGTGCCCATCTCTGTTCTCCCAGTGTTCCACGCACTGGGGAGAGACACACTTGCCCAGTGCCTCCTTCCCTGATGGCACTCATAGCTCCCTAAAACCAGTGCTCTGGCTTCTTTCTGCCTAACCCTGAGCCATCTTGCTGCTCTTTGTCACCCACTTGTGCTTTGTGGCCGCAGCACTCCCCTGAGGAGCTCTTTAGCTGCAGGGCACACCAGCCATGGCTTCTCCCCAGACCTGCAGGGAAGAAGGGGCTGGGAGCAGACACTGCTGCAGGGTGCTGCCAGGGCTGGTGGAGCAGATCCGCTCTCCAGAAGACTGACTGGAACTACATGGGGAACTGGTAGGCTCAGGATCGACCGGAGCTCACAGAATGGTTGAGTTTGATAATCTGGTACAACCTCCCCTGCTAAAGCAGGGCCATCCGGAGTTGGTTGCCCAGGACCATGTCCAGATGAATTTTCAATGCCTCCAAGCACAGAGACTCCACCTCCTCCCTGGGCCAGAGCTTCATCTCCCTCACAGTGAAGAAGTGTTTTCTGATGTTCAGAGACAACCTCCCGTGTTTCAGTTTGTGCCCATAGCCTCTGGTGTTCATCAACAGCTTCTCTGTGAGGGTCTTACAGGAGACAGCATCAAAGGCCTTGCTGAAGTCCAGGTGGACGATATCCTCTGCTTTTCCTTCATCTACAAGGCCAGTCATTTATCAAGTTGATCAAGCATGACTGTCCCTTGGGTGAAGCCATGCTGACTACCCCTGATGTTTTTATTTGTCCTTCATGTGCATGGAAATGATTTCCAGAATTATCTGCTCCATCACCTTCCCAAGGGGCAAGGTGAGGTTGACTGGTCTGTTGTCACCTAGGTCCTCCTGCTTACCCTTCTTGAAGACAGTAGTGACATTTACTTTTCTGCAGTCTTCAGGCACTTCCCCCAACTACTGTGATTGAGCAAAGGTTATTGAGAGTGGCCTCACAGTGACACCTGCCAGCTCCTTGAGCACTCATGGATCCATCCCATCAGGGCTCATGGACTTAGGTATGTCCAGTAAGACTTCCCTGCCTTGATCCTCTTCGACCAACAATGCATCTTTCTTGCACCCTTCTTCGACCCAAAGGGGTCGGTTCATGCTTCTTTCTCCCATCCCTGGTGAGTATTTTCTCTCATCCTTCTTCTCTCTCTCCCATCACCTGGGAACTCTGGGCCTCCGCCAGCACGAGGAGGCTTTGCCCTTGCTGGGACCCAGGAGTAGAAGAGTTCTCTGAAGGGTAGACCCTGAACATGCTGAAACTGTGAAGGCTTGGCTGCTTTCAGGAGCTGCTAAAGGTGGGCCCAGGCTTAGTGCAGGGGTCCGTGAAGCTGGGGCGGTGCGGCAGGAGATGTAGCCCTCTGGCAAGGCTGACAGAGTGGAGAGTGAATACGTGAGTGTGAGTAGGTTCTGCTGTGGGGCTCTGATGAGGAGAGCCTTTGCAGGACGTGAGGTATGGAATCGGCTGCTGTTTGCAGCATCTGAGAGCATCACTGTGGGTCCACGTCTCTGGGAGAAGTAGATTCTGTTGGAGAGACCTCCTGGGAGTCAGTGCTGTTGCTGTTCCCCACTAGACATCAGTGTGCTGGGGCTGGGATGGCCACTGTGGGCTGTGAGCTCCAGAGCCCCACGGTGGTCCCTGCGTATGGAGGGATGCGGGGCTGCTGCACACCTCTGGCTCCGTGCAGGGACACAGGTATCCGAGGAAAAGCCAGCTAGTCCTCAGCCTGCAGGGCTCATGGGGACTTGGGGACTGTGTGGCCGGAGCCCTCCCAAATGCCCTGTTTGCCTGGCCCCACAGACGCAGGGAAGGAGCGTGTGGGCTCAGAGGGAGAAGAGTGACCCAGCCTGTGGGGATCAGACTGGGAGAAGAGGATGGGGCACATCTGCTGCTGGGACAGGGCTGTTGCTGAGTGTGCAGCGGCTGTGAGTCCTGAGATGGGGCCGCAGTCCTGCCCCACAGCATGTCGGCCACTCCCTCTCCCCAGCTGATACCTCATTTAGGACCTTAACGAGCATTAAGTTGTGTGTGCCTGCACTGAGTCATTGCTGAAGGTGTTCAGCAGATGTCCTCAGGCTGGTCCCTGTGGGGCTCTGCTTGGCATCTGCCCCAGGCAGAGACAGCGGATGGACCACCACCCTCTGAGCCCAATCCTCCAGCCTGGTTTGGCCCCAGCGGGCTGTCCAGCCCTCCAAACTGTAACATCCCGCCTTAGGCAGGAGGATTGTGGAAGAAGGCATCAAAATCTTCTTAAAGTCAAGGCGATTGTCATCCACAGCTGTCATCCCTTCAGCCTCGGGTCCCATCCTTGCATTGCAGAAGGAACACGGGGTGGCTGTTCCTCTCCCAGGCTCCTCCATGTGGCCAAAAACATGCTCCAAGAGAGCTCGCTCCTTGATTCTCCCAGGAACCAAAATGTGGCTGCCAACAGTGTGGATCCTTTTGGCCTTTGTTGAAGGGGGGGTGCCATATTTGCTTTCCTCCAGTTGCCGGGGATCTCCCCTCATCTCCACCGTGTTTGCCAGAGAAGCCCTGTTTTCTGTCAGCATCCATTGATGCAGCCCCTCGGGTTCATATGGATCAAGTTCACTAAGGAAATCCTGACCCAAACTTCATCGCTGTCTGGCAGCTCTCTGAACCCTTCCAGAAAGCATGGAGGATTGGGTGACTTGGTTGGTGAAGACTGAGGTGAAGGGGGCGTTGAGTGTCTTGGCCTGACCTGTGTCTGCTGTCACTGAATCACCCACCGCACTCAGAAACGGGCCATTATTCAGCCTTTTACTACCAATGTGGTGGTAGAGGCTCTTCTCAGCACCCTCAGTTTTCCTTGCAAGTCTCCACCCCACTTGAACTTGGACTTTCCTGACACCATCGCTACATGCCTGGGCAATGTTCATAGATTCCTCCTTCATAGCTCGCCTCTGCATCCACCTCCCATATGCTGCCTTTTTGCGTTCCTGCTTGGCCAAGGTCACCTGCTGATATATCTCCTTGTTTTCCTGAGCGCTGGGATGGACTGTTCTTCCGAACAGCCTGAAGAATGCTGTGCTGAAACCTTGCAGCTTTCCTGAGCTCCCTTGGCCTTCGGAGCTGCCTCCCATGGGATCTCTCCCACCTACCAGCTCCCTCTATAAGCTAAAGCCTCGCTGAAGTCCTGGCTCTGTGCTCGGTTACTCTCCTTCCTCATTCCCTTCAGGATCCTGAACCTCGCGGTGGCTGCAGCCAGGGCTGCCGCCGTTTGCCACAGCCTCGGTGGGTCCCTCCCTGCCAGCAACGAGCAGGTCCAGCTGCGTCACCCCCGCTTGGCCTTGGAAGCTGAAATTCTTTGTGAGAGCCAGAGTCCATGATCCAGAGGCTTCCCTCAGGTACTGCTGCCTCCTCGGCAGCCTCAGCTCAGGGGTTTCCTGGTGCAGCCCCCACGTCCTTGTCTTTAGAGTCTTTAGTGGATTTTTCTCTGTAAATGTGGGTAGTTTCTGAATCTCTACAGTTCGGTGTCCCTGTGCCCTGACGCGGGGTACTCCTCGTTTTTACATTTGGTTGAGCCCCACGCTGCCAGAGAGCACCTGATGAAGTCCAGCATGGGACACGGCCAGCAGCCCCGCGCAGGCTGAGCCCAGCTCGCTGCCCGGCGAGGGGACGGGGGGACATGGAGGAGGACCCCATGGCCCTGGGGACCACAGCCAGGTCCTGGCTCTGCACGGCCGCAGCAGAACTGTGGGCACAGGGGTGTCCCAGACAGTGGGCAATGGAGGGAGCTGGAAATATGGGGAGCCGTGGAGATGCCACGGGGGTGACAAGGGAAAGGTGACAGTCCTGGTGCCCGCGTGAGTGTCTGTAGGGGGCTGGGCTGGGACAGAGATGTGTGGGGCACGAGAGGTGGGTGGGGATGGAGCTGTGTGGGGCACGGGGTGGGGATGGGGTGTGCTGTGGGGCATGCAGAGCTGTAGCCCATTGCAGGCTGGACCTGGTCATGGCTGGCACAGGACAGTGCTGGGGACACCGGAGCTGCCCGGGGCTGTCCCGGGAGGATGCTGTGGGCAGAGAGAGGGGACAGGGCACGTGTGCTGTGCACAGCTCCGGGGAAATACCGCGCTTGGAGCCGAGCACATCCTAAGGAGGGGGAAGGACAGGGAGCACTGGCCTGCACTGCTCAGGAACCCGAGTCTCCATCTCCCTCTCTCCCAGCCCAAGGAGCTGATGGCCTCAGAAACACGTCCCATGGGCAGTAGGGTTCACATAGCCGCTGTCTCTTGATGGCAAAGGATTTCCCTTTGGAGAATGGGGTCCTACAGGGTAGAACTGGGAACCTACCCTGACCGTGCACCTGGTTTACCTGGGAAGGGGGTGGCTGCCTGGTCCACCCACCAAAACCAGTACAGAGATGGTTTCTGAGAGCAAACACCCCTTAGTCCTACAGGGGCAGACAGACTCAGGGGTGACAGCAGTGATCAGAAGTAGCTCTTCAACAGAGAACGTAATGAACCATGGGCACAATTCACCTCTTCCTTCTCACTGCTGGCCTGGCTGCAACTGTGACTGGGAACATCTGCGCTCTTGAAGTCACATGGAGCACCCTCTGGAGTCCCACCACGGGGAGGGAGCTGGGCTCCGGCATTGCCACTGCCCGAGGGCACGGCACGGTGCATTGTCATCCAATGCAGGAGCCCCTCGGCCTCTGCGCCTTGTGCCTGGTGTGTCCGTGGAGATCCTGCCGGTGCAGGAGGTGACCCCACAGCTTTGTCCACTTCTCCTCTCTGCCTGCTGACCCGGCGGGCTCAGCCAGGTGTATTGCTCCCAGCCTCAGCCTTTCCTTCTTGATCCTGAAGGATGTTCAAAGGAGCCAGAGGAGGGGGTACTGTGGGGGCTGCCTTGGGGCTCAGGGCTGCTAGTTCTGCTCCCACATGCTCAGGCAGCAGGCCTTGCACAACCCTGAACAGGGTGTTTCCCGACCCCATTTCCCTCTTGTTCCTCAGGCGAACATCAGGACCCTCTTGAGTAAGCTACAGCAAAACAGGCTTTGATCCAAGATCTGGGGTGGGCGCTCAGTGTGGATCCTGGGGCTGCCCTGCGTTAGCTCCTAGCAGAGTTCCTAGTAAAATATCCAGACTTGGTTTAAAAATTTCCAGGAGTGGTGAATTCACCACAGGCCACGAGCTCTTTTGGTGGTTAATTATCCTCACGGCGAGCAATGTGCACCATGTCCCAGGCCGCGTGTGCTCTGCAGCCTGGTGCTGGCGTGGGGGTGACATGGCCTCTCCTGCGCCCTGGGACAGGCAGGGTTTGCCTTAGAGCACTGGTCCACAGGTGGTGCCACAGCAGGACGGGGATGTGGAGTGGTGGACACATGTGAGCTCCTCTGAGGCTGCCTCACCTTGGCTCTGCTGTGGGGTTTGCCGCTGATGCCGGACTGCCGGCTCCAGGAGATGGTCCTGGGTTCCAGGGAGATGGGGCTCCACTGCTTGATAGTGAGAGCTCATCCGTTCCTCCCCCATCCCCAAAACCTGACCCAGCTCCTGTGGCAGAAAGCTGGATTTCCAGAGAGCTTCCCATTGGTGTCTGTGGTGGGATGGTGACTGTGGGAAGAGAAAGAAGATTGCTCTGGAAGCACCGGAGCCCATGGCCCGAGTAGCTCCAGGACATTCCCGTACCTGGACTGAAAACTGGCTAAAAGACAGGACCCAGAGGGTTGTTATTAGGGGCACAGAATCCAGCTGGAAGTCTGTAACCAGTGGTGTTCCCCAGGGGTCACTACCGGGTCCAGTCCTCTTCAATATATTCATCAATGACCTCGATGAGGGGATGGAATGTCCCCTCAGCAAGTTTGCTGATGACACAAAACTAGGAGGGGTGGCTGACACCCCAGAAGGCTCTGCCGCCATCCAGAGAGACCTGGAGAGGCTGGAGAGATGGGCCGAGAGAAACCTCATGAAATTTCACAAGGGCAAGTGTAGGGTGCTGCACCTGGGGAGGGATAACCCCCTGCACCAGGACAGGTTGGGGGCTGACCTGCTGGAGAGCAGCTCTGAGGAGAAAGACCTGGGAGTCCAGGTGGACAACAGGATGACCGTGAGCCAGCAATGTGCCCTTGTGGCCAAGAAGGCCAATGGCATCCTGGGGGCATCAAGAAGAGTGTGACCAGCAGCTCTGCCCTGGGGAGGCCCCATCTGGAGCACTGGGACCAGTTCTGGGCTCCCCAGTTCCAGAAGGACAGGGAACT
>JAOQGH010000001.1:197304715-197316820 GCA_025769975.1 Gallinago jamesoni
CAGGTTGGAGGGGGCTTGGAGCAACCTGGGCTGGTGGGAGGTGTCCCTGCCCAGGGCAGGGGGTGGCACTGGGTGGTTTTAAGATCCCTTCCAACCCAAACCATTCTATGATTTCGTATCTAGACTTGCAGATGGAGGCGGTGACTGTTCCAACAGTTAAGGAGCTAAACCTTTGGAAGCCGGATATTTTTGCTATTCTTGCTATTTGTAACGTTCTCCTCAGGACTTCTCTCCGTTTCTGGACTGCAGGAGATTTCACTTTATTAACTGTCTTGTGGAAATAAATGAGTGAATGGCGCCATTCGGCACGCTGGGATTAATGCAGAGATGATTGCGGAGTCACAAAGTCTATCATGAGGAACAATCAAATACAGAGAACGGCACAAGTGAAATACGTGACCTTTTAGCTCAGCTCAGGGCTGGGCAGACGAACTTAGGAGATGAAGAGCTGATCTAATCAGCCTCTGCTCCTCAAGGATGCCTCTTTCTAGCAGAGCTTCATAAAGCAGAGCTGTTCTACAGTACACCGTGCACGATCCCAGCAATTATCTCACCATGGCTGAGCACAATAGCACCAACAGAACCTGTGAAGCAAGTGTCTACAGCTGGAAGTATCTCATGAAGAAGAGATGTTGGCTGTGGGACCCCTTGCAGTTAATCCCAAAGCAACTTCCAAAGGATAAAGCTGGAATTGGTTGGGAAGTGAGGCCAGGTCTCCTTCCAGACACCTGCCCGGGAGGTCTCACATCACTGTGAGACAGGAGGACTTCCCACCAGCTCCAAAGGGGATCCCAAAATGCTTCTAAGAGAAACACCTGAGTGTGAGTCAGACCAGAACCTGCAGAGACAACAAGCCCATGGACAGAGGGAGCTGCCTGGAGGGGATTTTCCTCAGGCTTGAGCATCTTTGAATTTAGAGTTGTTTTGGTTTTGTCCTTTATGGACATAAATTGCTACAGGTGTCAGCTCCAGGTGTTTCATCTCCCCCATCCTTACCTGGGTCAGGCAGGGTTAACCTCACACCCCCCACATGGGCTAGAAGATGTTTTTGACTTCAAGCCAGGGTCAGTCCTAGGACAGATTCAGCTTCTGCAACAACATGTTGAAGTTAGAGAATGAAAGAAACAAACAAACAAACAAAAAAATATTACAGAATGGGTTGGAAGGAACCATAAAGGTCATTGAGTTCCCCTCCTTGCCCTGGGCAAGGACACCTCCCACCACACCAGGTTGCTCCAAGCCCCCTCCAACCCGGCCTTGAAAGAATTTCTTCCCCACATCTCAGCTCCATCTCCCCTCTGTCAGGGTCAAACCCTTCCCCCTCCTCCTAGGGCTCCCCTCCCTCACCCAGAGTCCCTCCCCACCTTTCCTGGAGCCCCCACTTTAGGGACTGGAAGGGGCTCCAAGGTCTTTCTGAAGCCTTCTCTTCTCCAGGCTGAACATTCTCCCAGTGGGGAGTGCTTCTGTGTTTCATATAGAGGCAAGGAATAAGGCAACAGCTACACCAGAGGCTGTATCACTAGAAGAATTTGAAAAAACAAAAACAAAAAAACAAACAAAACCCACCAATAAATCAGAACAACTTCTGGGGGTAGGTGCTTTGATCTAAAGACTCCTTAAAATATTTGAAGTTCTATAAAGCTCTGCAGACCACACAGCCATGGACTTTGCCTAACCCAAACCTGTGCGTTTCCCCATTACTCCCCTTTTTGCTATTCCTTCCAAAAGTTGCTAAAGGTTTGCTGGAGGCTCCTTTCTGCTTCAGAGAAAAGGGAAAAAAAACAAACCAAAAAAAAAGAAAGATAAACACAGCAGTGAGACTTTGCACAGCTACTGATGGCTCCTGCAGGTCCTACGTGGGAGGCTCTGAACCCCTATGGCAAAGGGGAGGGAGTTTTGAAGTGGCACAGATATTCAGGTAAAACCAGATTATGGGCTGGGGGAGGACAAAAAAAAGCCATACCAGTCAAGAAGGGAGGGATTTTTCCCCACACAGTGTCTCTGGAGAGCTGCAGGTCAAGGACCATTCTGCCAAGCTGCTCCTGGGTGGTGACTGCTGGGCTGGGAGAGCTGGTGCCACCTCCACCAGAAGCCTGCATTTCGCTCCAGCACTCCACGCACGGGAGGTCAGACTCCTCCTGCTGCTTCTCCTGGCTCAGAGGGGGCACAGAAGCAGCGTGGAAGAGTGGCTGTGACCAGGAAGATGTTCCAGGTGCTCCTCTCTCACGGAGAGTTGTGGTCCGGTCTGCTGCAGAAGCCCCAGTGAAGACATCCAGTTGTCCAAGTGTAGCTCGGCTCCCAGGAGAACTACGTCTTCCCTGCACACAGACTCACAGAATGGTTGGGGTTGGAAGGGACCTCCAGAGACCATCTAGTCCAACCCCCTGCCAGAACAGGTCCACCCAGAGCAGGTTTCACTGAATTTCACTGAATTATTAGAGTTGGAAGGGACCGTAGAGATCATCTGGTCTAGGTTGCCCAGGAACGTGTCCAGGGGGTGTGTTTGAATGTCTCCAGAGATTGAGACTCCACCACCTCTCTGGGCAGCCTCTGCCAGGGCTCTGCCACCCTCAAAGGGAAGAAGTTCCTCCTCATGTTGAGATGGAACTTTCTATGGTCAGATTTGTGCCCGTTTTCTCTTGTCCTGTCCCTGGGCACCACTGAAAAAAAGACCAGCCCCATCCTCCTGACACCCACCCTGACTCCTACATTTAGAGATCCCACCACCTCCCAGTCCAGACCAGCAGCCTTGTTCCACTCCCAGAGCACTTCCATCTCACCAGTGCCACATGACTTCAGTACAGCAAAGTTGATTCAGAGGAAGATTTTTATTGTCACCCCCACCCTTCAGGGAGTCAGAGCAGCCTGAAAGACCCGACACCAGAGCTCAGCTGAGGACCTGGAGCTGACCCAGGTCAACCAGCGAGTGGGAACAGAAGTGGAGGAGCTCCTACATCGGAGCAGAGACACAGTGAATTGCCCTTCCTGGGACAGCAGGGAAATAACTACCTTTGTCAGCAGCTGGAAGTCAAGGTAGGCATCAAGGTCCACCAACAGAACTCATGCAGAGTGCTCACTGGGCTGCGTGACCGGGGTTACTGGTGAGCAGACAGATCTAAAGTTACCCGTGCCAGCTCCTCTTGTAGGAGAAGTGCAAGCCAGGTCCCTTCAGGGAGCAGTGACAGGGACCCCCATCCATGGGATCCATAGCCCCGTAGATCCCTCAAGGGAGCATCACAAGGGCCAGGGGCAGCAGCACCAGGACAGACCACGGCAGAGCACACGCAGCTTCGTCCACCTCAGGAGTCACGTTCTCCATCTCAGCAGGGGAGTTTCTCTTCTTCCAAGCGTAGAACTTGGCCACAAGCACATTGGGGTTTCCCTGAGCGGGGTCAAACCACATCTGGATGCAGCGCCCGCTGCCCCGGTGCTCTGTGGTGTATTTGTAGGAGTTGGACCAGATTTTCTCACACAGGTCTTTTGGCCGGGGGAAGACTTGGCTGAAGGGTCTGCACATGGAGCCCCAAGGACAGCGGTTCGTTCCTGAGGACAGACAGCACCAGAAAAAGAGAACAACATGAGCAAACACGCTTCATAGAATGGTTCAGGTTAGAAGGGACCTTGAATATTGAGTTCCAACCCCCTGCCCTGGGCAGGGACACCTCCCACCACACCAGGTTGCTCCAAACCCCCTCCAACCTGCCCTTCAACCCCTCCAGGGATGGGGCAGCCACAGCTTCTCTGGCCAACCTGGGCCAGGCTCTCACCACCCTCCCACCAAACAAGTTCCTCCCCACATCTCAGCTCCATCTCCCCTCTGTCAGGGTCAAACCCTTCCCCCTCCTCCTAGGGCTCCCCTCCCTCACCCAGAGTCCCTCCCCACCTTTCCTGGAGCCTCCCCCTTGAGGGACTGGAAGGGGCTCCAAGCTCTCCCTAGAGCCTTCTCTTCTCCAGGCTGAACCCCCCCAACTCTCTCAGCCCCCCCTCCCACCATCTCCGGGGCCTCCTCTGGTCCTGCTCCAACAGATCCTTTCACCAGGGAGGATCAGGATGCCTGCTCACTGCCCATCACTGCATCTTAGCTGATGGATCATGGCTTGGCCACCTTCTAGTTGACAACCCCACAGACAGGTGACAGCAATTAGGGATCTTGGCTCCAGCCATGACACTGCCATGGGTCCCTGGAGGGGTGAGGAGACGGTGCTCCACTCAGCCCACCAACCTGTTGCCCAGTTCCAGCCCTTGTGCCAGTTCTCTTTGCACGTGAGATAGTCCTTGCAGTCCTCCCACCACTCCTCGCAGTCCTCTTTGCAGAGTGGCACGTGAAGAATCCTCTCCCGACGCCAGCTGCTGTCAACCTACAAGGGAACAGGACCGTGCACAGTAGTGGTGATCCATCAGAGTTAAGGGGCAAGATCTACCACATCCCAGATTCCCACCCCAGGCCCTTCCATGGGGCTCCAGAGCTGATCTCAGAAGACCTTCAGCCCCAGCAGAGACCTGTCTTTACAAGAAGCAACTCCTCCATCAGTCCATCTGACCACCTAAGCAGAGGTTAGCAAAGTCCTTTGAATTTTTCCACCCAGTAGGAAAGTGGAAAGCACACTCCCAGATATGCCAGGGGTATTCTGTATGGGGGACCAGCATCAGGTGGCCAACACAAGCCCTGTTGTCCCAGCCACAGCAAATCTGATCATAGAATCACCTAGGCTGGAAGGGACCTTTCAGATCAAGTCCACCCACACCTGAGCAGATCCTACCTGGTCAATCCAGGGCCCCAAGTTGGGCGAGCACTCGTACAAGCAGGTGTCCTGGATGAAGTGGCGCTTGCACTTGGGTGGCATCACCCCACAGTGGTTCCAGTTGAAGTTGTACAGGTTGGATTGGTCCTTGTGGGCTTCTGAGCTGGTGTTGGCTGTGCAGCAGGCATTGTCCTTCCAGGGAGAACACTGCAACAGGGAGAGAGACAGGTTGGTCAGGCAGCAGCTTGAGGGAGTCAGAGGATGCTGTGGGTGCCAGATCCCTGCATAGCCAACAGTGAGAAACTTTCAGCAGCAAGAACATCTCCAGCAAGCCCTTGGGCACTTTGGGCTGAAGAGCTCAGGGCTACAGCAATGTGGAGTTGGAAGAGCAGGAGGAGGAGGTCACAGCCTCACCAGCCTGAGGAATAGAAACAAACTCCCTCCCTCTCACACCCTTGTTTGCTCTTAGCTTCATCTCCACCAAGGATCCAGGGGCAGAGCTCTTCAATTAGTGAGACGAGTCTTTATTAAAGAGGGAGCAGATAAGAACATCTTTCACTGCCATCCTTTGCCTTGTTCTGATCAGGTCTACCTAAGCTTTGGGAAGGGGAGGACTCCTGGTTACAGGGGGGGTGACAGTGACCTGGCAGGAATCCTCACACTACTGTGTCCACCCTAATCTTCTGCTAGAAGACAACAGCCAGCCAACATGCCTCATACCCAGCCTGGACTTTCCTCCTCAAGCAGATGGTTCATTAAGCCCAAAGCAGTTGGTATCACCTGGGGCACTAAGTACAGGGAACCCAGCCAACCCACCAGCAGAGCCATACCTGGTCAGAGCCCACCAGCAGAGCCATACCTGGTCATACAGCTTCCCCTCTGGGCCAGGCTTGGTTTTGTGGTGTTTGGCATCCATACAGACGTTCAGCAACGGGTCCTTCGCAGGCATCACGGCGCAGGCAGCCACCAGCACAAGCATCACCTGCCCCACTCCCATCCTCATAACCAGCCCAGTCGGATCAGGGAGCTGGAAGACGATGAAGCTGTATGGAGAGCAGACAGCACAAGATGGGTTTGGCCACAAAGAGCAGTAGACGAGGGCCAGGCTCTCTCAAGGACACACCAGCAGCTCGCAGCACCGAGGAGATAAGGACAGCCCCCCCAGCAAGGCTGCAAGGTCAGCTGCACGTTTGCCTCTGGGCAACGCTTCTTCAAAAAAAAAAAGCCTTTTTGGTGCTTGGGCTGCTCAACAGTTAACATCCCTGATGCTGTGTGAGACCCCTCCACACAGGGTCCTGTTGCATTAAAGCCACCCCAGTGTCTTGGTGCAGAGCTTTCAGCTCCCAACCCCTCTGTAACTGGAACTTGTTAGTTGAGAGATCTCTTTAGACAGTGGTTCAGAGCAGGCAAGGAGACAGTTAAAAAGCCCTAGCACATGGACATCTTGTGTGGACCACAAGCTGCAGGAGGACAACCTTTTTCTCAGGAGTGCATTAGGAGAAGAAAGCATTTTCCTCAGTTTATCTTCATCTGGGCTTTAGGAGAACCACCCCTGAGGTCTCCAAAGGAGACCTGACTTCAGCAATAAGCAATGCTTCACACAATACTGCTCCAGCCCCCTCTGCCCACCAAGAGACTGATGGAACTTTTATAGCAATTTACTAAAAAAAAATAATAAATCCAGCCAAACACAACAATAAAACTCCCCAAAACCAGCCAGACAAACCAAAACATTCCCTCATCCCTTGTCAATACGTAATGGTCTAAACCAATCATTTTTTAAGCAGCATTTTGTAAAGCCCAGGAGCAAGAAATTTACAGCATTAAAGTCCCGTGAAACAACACAGAAGACAGGAAAAACACATAAATCTGAGGACTAGGAAACAGTTAACTTGCATCATAATTATACAAAAAAACCCTGAAAAAAACAACAACCACCCAAGTCTCAACCTTACTAGCCCAGAAAACCTCCAAACCCTCTGTAGCACCTTAAAAACTCTCAGCACCTTCTGAGGTCAGCTTTAATAGGAAACCCCTCTGACACAGGTGCTGGCATTTGAAAAGTACCTTCTTAATATGATTAACGAGGTCCAGCCTCTGCCAGCGTTCCTTTTACCTTAGAAGCAGTTGTGTTGGTGACAACCAGCTTGCCCAGCCTCTTCCACAAGCAACACCCTCTTACCTGGAAAACAATTTTGTTTTTTTTTTTTTTTGTTATGTGGTGTTTTTTTTTTTTTAATTTTATTTTACAAAAGGCAGGTTTCTTATCAACCTCGGTTGTTTGTAACAAGCCCTTTTTCCTGTGCTTGCCTCTCACCAGGAGGTTTGGGTTTGCACCATCGCGTGGGACAAAAAAAAAAAGAAAAATAAAACCAAGGAGGGACAGGTCAAGGATTCTGCTGGGTACCAAGAATTAATAAAAATGGGCTAATGCTCATCACTAAAAAATGACAAGCAGGAATAAGTCTTAGAAGGAAGAATAATAACTCCCAACACAAAAAAAGTAAATCCTACCTGATGAGGGGAACCAGCGCACCTCGCTGCACAAACCTGAGAAGGATAATTGGAGCTAAAAGCAGGGGTTTGCTCACAAAACTCCTTGAGAAGCCCTCACCCTCAGCAGAAGGGCAGAGCCTTCATCCTGGAATGGCGCAGATTTTGGGGCTGTTTTGCTCTTTTCTTCACATCACAAGGACAGGGAACTGCTGGAGCGGGGACAGCAGAGGGCTACAAAGATGATGAGGGTCTGGAGCATCTCTCCTCTGAGGAAAGGCTGAGGGACTTGGGGCTTTTTAGTCTGGAGAAGAGAAGGCTGAGGGGGGATCTGATCAATGCTTACAAATACTTAAAGGGTGGGTGTCAGGAGGATGGGGCCAGTCTTTGTTCAGTGGTGCCCAGGGACAGGACAAGAGGGAACGGGCACAAACTTGAACATAAGAAGTTCCATCTCAACATGAGGAGGAACTTCTTCACTGTGAGGGTGGCAGAGCCCTGGCAGAGGCTGCCCAGAGAGGTGGTGGAGTCTCCTTCTCTGGAGATATTCAAACACCCCCTGGACACGTTGCTGTGGGACCTGCTCTGTGTGACCCAGCTGTGGCAGGAGGTTGGACTAGATGATCTCCAGAGGTCCCTTCCAACCCTCTCTCATTCTGTGATTCTGTGATCCCCGACGTGTTGGTGATGAACCCACTTGCCCAGAGGAGCTCATCTTCCTCAACTGAATGCACGAATGCTCTTCTTCTACTTGGAGTGACAACGAGCAGACCTTTCCCCCCACAACCCACCTCTCCGAGCCTTTGCCCCCTCTGTCACATCTCCCCTCTGTCTCCTCCTCCCACCCCAAAGCTCACTCATTTCCCAGGACGGGCGTTTAGCTCCCCTGGGGCTGCGGCAGCATTTCGGGTGCCCGACACTGTCCTGGTCATGTTTTCTGGTCCTCGTCCTCGGCAGCGCTGAGGGCGAGAACCCAGGTGAGCCCGCGGGGAAGGTGGGATGGCGGTGTACGGTGGGATTTCCGAGCTCAGGAACCCCCCCTCACAGCACCAGGCCCAACCGGAAGCCGGAAGCCGGCGGCAGCCAATCAGGTGCGGAGGGGGGGCGGCCGCGGGCATTTAAAGTCGGGGAGAGCAGACTCTTGGTCGGCAGCCCGAGCCCCAGCCGGAAGCCGGAAGTCGGCGGCAGCCAATCAGGCGCGGAGGGGGCGAGGCCGCGGGCATTTAAAGTCGGGGAGAGCAGACTCTCAGTCAGCGAGGTGGCGGCAGCAGCACCGACAGCGAGAACCTAGGTGAGCCTGCGGGGAAGGCGGGATCGCGGTGTACGGTGGGATTTCCGAGCTCAGGAACCCCCCCCCCTCACAGCACCAGGCCCAACCGGAAGCTGGCGGCAGCCAATCAGGCGCGGGGGGGGGGGCGGCCGCAGGCATTTAAAGGCGGGGAGCGCAGACTCTCGGTCGGCGAGGCGGCGGCGGTGGCAGCACCGACGGCAAAAACCCAGGTGAGCCCGCGGGGAAGGTGGGATGGCGGTGTACGGTGGGGTTTCCGAGCTCAGGAACCCCCCCTCACAGCACCAGGCCGAACCGGAAGCCGGAAGCTGGCGGCAGCCAATCAGGCGCGGAGGGGGGGCGGCCGCGGGCATTTAAAGGCGGGGAGCGCAGACTCTCGGTCGCGAGGCGGCGGCAGCTCCTACAGGCTGCGGCCTGTGAGAGGGGGGGCAAGGAAAAAAAAGGGCAAGCAAACAAAAAAAAAGCCAAACAAAAAACTCCATCAACAACGAAGACAACCCCATAAAACCAGTTCACTTCCCTGAATAGACTGGATAGAATCACGATTGGAACTCAGTCAAAGGCAATAAAAAAGCCCTGTGGGTACCCAAGCAGAGGCCCCACACAAACATGCAGGCGCTCAAGCAACTGGCTGTGGTGAATGTTGGAGCCTGGTAATGAGGGACAATAGAGACAACACCTGTGTGAAGTGTGAGCAGATCAGTGGTCTGCTCAACATGGCGGCTGAGCTGAAGGAGGAAGTTGAACAGACTCAGGTCAGTAAAGGAGTGTGAAGGGGAGTTAGACGGGTGGTCCCAGGCTCTGCAGAGCCCTGTAGCAGAGGGAGGTGACCCAAGGAACAAGGAGGAATGGAGGTGCTGTTGGAAGAGGGAAGGGAAATCCTTCACAGCCCCCCTCATCTTTCCACTTGCCCTTGCACAGCAAGTACAGGGCACTGGAGGGTGAGAGAGAGGCAAGTGAGAGGGCAGAAGAAACACCAACTGGGGGGGGTGTCTAAAACAAATTAGTCTCCACCTCACATCAGAACCTCTGCCCTAAAAAAAAAAAAAAGAGAAGGGTAATTGTTCTTGGTGACTCCCTTCTGAAGGGAACAGAGGGCCCCATATGTCGGCCGGATCCTTCCCACAGGGAAGTTCTGCTGCCTCCCTGGGGCCCGGGGCAGAGATGTAACCAGAAGGCTGCCTGGTCTGGTACAGCCCTCTGACTGCTATCCCTTAGGAATTATGCCTTATTTTCTGGTCCTTGCCAAGGAATTCCTAATAATCTGGTTTGTTTTCAGAACCACTGATCACTGAACTGTGTTGTGGTAACGCTATCGTAACTGTGACAGTTTGTTCCTGAGAGATAATTGTTAGCCACCAGCCTGTCATTTTCTATCTAAAGGGTTCTGTTTTTCCCCCAAGTGCATCACTGGTTGGTTTGTTTTTTTCCTCAACTGTGGGTTGTTGGTTTTTTTTTTTATCTGTTGGTTTATTGTTCAGTGACTCAGTCTTACTGGGGTCTTCGGCAGATTTTTGCAGCTGGTCCTCCTGCTCCTGGAGTAATTTAATATCATCAGAAACTTGGTCACCTTGCTGTTTTCCCCTCCCTTTCCCAGGCAAAATTTGTCGGAAGGTGGAAATTCCAGTGCAGGTTCCTGTAGAGGTTCCCTGTAAAGGATAACCACTAACCTTTATTTCATAATTCAATTCTTCACTGGTGTGTGGGATTTCACTCTCATTTCAAGGCTGCTTTTTTGATGGCCTTTGGTGGGGATCTTGCCCAGATCCCTTGGCTCTGTCCCAGACTCTGGACTCTGTCGCCTGGACCTGCCCCAATCAGAATCCCTTCCAGCCCCTGGAGGAATATATTAGGGAGCAATATATTAGGGAGTCTTGTCTGAACATCAGAAGAGCTGTACTGCCTTTCCCCATCTGGTGTACTTCTCCATGTGCCTGCTGATTCAGTCATCGAATCGTAGAATTGTTGAGAGGAAAAGGTTGGGAGGGACCTTCTAGACCATGGAGTCCAACCATCAACTCAACACTGACAAACTCACCACTCACCCGTGTCCCTCAGCACCACCTCTGCCTGGCTCCAAAACCCCTCCAGGGATGGGGACTCCACCACTGCCCTGGGCAGCCTCTGCCAAGGCTGGACAACCCTTTCCAGGAAGAAATTGTTCCCAAGCTCCATCCTAAACCTCCCCTGGAGCAACTTGAGGCTGTTTCCTCTTGTCCCATGGCCTGTTCCTTGGGAGAAGAGACTGACTGCCCCTCTCTAACATCCTTTATTAAATTTTCTGCAACCTTTTCCCACACAGTACCATGTTCATGGCTGTGCAGATCCTCCTGTCTCCCCAGAAAGCCTTTTCATGTGTTCCATGTGAGGGTGTAGACCTTGTCTTTGCAGGCGTTACTTGTGCACGTGACTGTGCAGAAAACAGGGAAACTCTCTCCTCTCACGTAGTCCTGCCCCTATCCTCATCCTTAACGGGGTCACAGAATGATCTGGGGTGAGCAGGGACCTCTGGAGACCCCCCAGACCAACCCCCTGACAGAGCAGCTCCCACCCAGAGCAGGTTGCACAGGAATGTGTCCAGGGTGGGTTTGAATGTCTCCAGAGAAGGAGATTCCACCACCTCTCTGGGCAGCCTCTGTCAGGGCCCTGCCACCCTCACAGGAAAGAAGTTCCTCCTCATGTTGAGATGGAATTTCCTGTGTCCCAGTTTGTGCCTGTTGCCCCTTGTCCTGTCCCTGGCCACCACTGAGAAGAGTCTGGCCTCATCTTCTTGCCCCCACCCTTTAGCTCTTGCTCATCATCCATGAGATCCCCTCTTAGTCTGCTCTTCTCCAGCTGAAAGCCCCGGGTCCCTCAGCCTTTCCTCAGCAGAGAGATGCTCCAGTCCCTCATCATCCTCACAGCCCCCTCTGGACCCTCTCCAGCAGTTCCCTGTCCTTCTGGAACTGGGGGGCCCAGAACTGGATGCACTGGGTTGGGTGTGTGGATGCACCCACACTTACTCCATCCAGCTGGTTTGCGTTGTGCAACCCCTCTCTAGGGTCTGGGATGGAGTTGCTTTGGAGATGCATCTTCCCTGGGGTCAGATTTGGGGGAGAGGCTGCTGGGTAAGAGCTTTGGGGGGTTGGTGAGCACCTCCGGGCAACCAAGGGCTCGCATCAGCCAGGAGCTCAATGAACTCGCCCACGTCTCAGTGCCACTGGAGATGACAGATGTCATCAGAGATGCCTGGTGGTGTCCCACGTGGCTTCCCACTGCCGCTGCTGTGGGTGTTGTTACGATCAGAATCTCAAATACGGGCAAAAATCAAAGGCACTTTATGGATAAAGGATAAAGAATGAATTGTTAGTGTAATAGAAAAGAGTCTAATGCAATAGTCGTTGTTGGTCCACATAGAGTCATTTCTGAAAAAAAAAAGAAATATTTCCCTACATAATAATAATAGTAGTAATAAAAGAATCATAGAATGGTTTGGGTGGGAAGGGACCTTCAAGCCCACCCAGTCCCATCCAGGGACACCTCCCACCACACCAGGTTGCTCCAAGCCCCCTCCAACCTGCCCTTGAACCCCTCCAGGGATGG
>JAOQGH010000001.1:197353126-197363194 GCA_025769975.1 Gallinago jamesoni
GGCCCAGGTTGTCCCGAGAAGCTGTGGCTGCCCCATCCCTGGAGGGGTTCAAGGACAGGTTGGACCATCAACCCAACACTGACAAAAACCACCACAAAACCATATTTCTGAGGTTTAGCATCCCTAAGTGCTATATCTGAGTGGCTTTGGATTAAGTTCACCCATGATGAGCACCAAACACAGCACAGCTGGAAAACCAGCGCCCAAACTGGGGAAGGGCTTGGGACACCCAAATCCCAGCACCTCCTCTGGAAACCCCATCCACTGATGGGAACGTGGTCTGGGAGGAGCCCAGGTACCACCGGACATCCCCCTGCCCCGTGCTGACAGCACAATGGGTGTCCAGGGCTGTGCCTCAGTTTCCCTTCTTGCCCCAGCCTGCCCATGGTTTGGTCTCGTCATGATATGGGGTTCCACCAACAGCAGGGGGAGCAGGAACCCCAACAAGGCAGGGGGATTTGCCACCCATGGACCCACAGAGGGGTCTGGAGTGGTGGGTCCCGTGCTGTCCTGCCGTCCCACCTTCCCTGGCCAAAGCTAGACACACAACCCACACGGTGTCACGGGGAGATTGGGGGGGTCCCAGGGGGGACAAAGCTGGGTCTGTCCCAGCGACTTGTGAGGGGTGGCCTGGCCAGCATGGCTTTTCCTTCCCCCTCCCTTCCTTAAATCCGTGCCTCAGTTTCCCTGCCTGGAAAAAGAAGGTTTGCTTCCTTTTCCACTATCCTGAAGGTCCCTTGGTCCTTTTCCAGATGAACCCGAGTTGCCCCAGGGAGTGACACAACCTTTTTCTTCAGAAAAAGGCACTTGACGCAGGGTTTGTGCTACGGCTCACCCCACCCCACATTTACCCCCCAAACTCCTCAATCCCAGTGAAAAAGCTCAGTTTTACACACATACACCCCCCACAGCTTGCCCCAAGCCCTGTGGGGGCCGGGTGGGCACCACACAAACACCAAACTGGGCTGGCACCAACATTAATGATGGAGATTATTATATATAAAAGATTATATATAAAGATATAGAAAATTTATAATATATATAATTTTTATATATATATATTTAAGGAGATTGTACCTCCTTATATCTTGGGGGGGTGGGAAGGGGGCAAAAGGGGGCATGGGACAGCAAAGTTCCTCCATTCCCGAGGGTATCCTCCCCTTCCATGAGCATTTCATGGCACTTTGGGCAAGCCCCACTCCGTGCCTCAGTTTCCCTGCAAGGAAAACTCCCAGCCAGCACAGGGGGGGAGCAGGGGAACCCTCTGACCCCCCCCCCCCGAGAGCCTTTTTCTGGGAGGGGGAACAAGGTGCAGTGCTTCCCCCCCTCCTATGGAAATGGGAAAGGTTCCAAAAGCAGCCGGCATATTTCAACCCCCCCCAACACACTCCCCGGATGGATGTGCCATGGGGCAAGAGGGGAGGATGGTCAGAAAGTGGCCAGCAGGTGGAGGGAGGTCATCCTGCCCCTCTGCTCTGCCCTGGGGAGGCCACAGCTGGAGCACTGGGACCAGTTGTGGGCTCCCCAGTTCCAGAAGGACAGGGATTGCTGGAGAGGGGACAGCAGAGGGCTATGAAGATGATGAGGGACCTGGAGCATCTCTCTTAGATGGCTGAGGGACTTGGATCTTTTTAGTCTGGAGAAGAACTGAGGGGGGATCTGATCAACACCTATAAATCCTTCAAGGGTGGGTGTCAGGAGGATGGGGATGGTGTTTTTCCAGTGGTGCCCAGGGACAGGACAAGAGGAAATGGGCAGAGACTTGAACATAAGAAGTTCCACCTCAACATGAGGAGGAACTTCTCTCCTGTGAGGGTGGCAGAGCCCTGGCAGAGGCTGCCCAGAGAGGTGGTGGAGTCTCCTTCTCTGGGGACATTCCAACCCCACCTGGACATGTTCCTGTGCAATGTGCTCTGAGTGGGACCTGCTTTGGCAGGGGGGTTGGACTAGATGATCTCCAGAGGTCCCTTCCAACCCCATATGATTCTATGGTTCCATGATGGAGGGGAGGGGGTGGTTGTTAGGACACGTCCCACCATCCCTTTGGAAATAAGAGTCACCTGGGGCTCTGCCCCAGAGATGGTGGGGGGTCACCAGTCATGAAAACCACAGGGGTGAGCAGCCCGGGCTTGCTGAGAAAAATATTTAAAAAAAAAAAAAAAAGGAAAAGAAAAAAAGCTAAATATTTTTCAGCTGGTTGCTACGGTGCCTCAGCAGAAATGTTTTTTTGCCGCGTCAGAAGTCTGACACAGCAGAAAGGGGAAGGCAGCTCCTGGGCCAAGGACCTGCCTTATCTCCCCCCCAAGCTGGGCTCCTTTTTTTGCCCCCCCCCCCCCCCCGGAGTTATCGCCCCACTGCAGCCCCACACCACGGCCGGGCTGGGGGAGGCTGCCGTGACTCAGCACCCCGCCGAGGCCCGACACAAACTCATCACACTCCGTTCATGATGGGGGAGCCCCATCAATAATTGCTCGCCCCCCCCAGAACGGCAGGAGGAAGAGCTGAAGCACCCACTCCCCCCCCTTCGCTCCCCCCGGGCATGGGGGTGAGAACCCCATCGGGTGACGCTGGTGCCAGCGCTGCCTTTTTGCCTGAATGTCTGAAAATAAGCCTCCAAATAAAGTGTCCCTCTGGGCTGGAGTTGGGGGGGGGGGGAAACTGGGTCTGTGGGACGTTCCCTGACCCCGATCCCAGCTCAGCCCCACGGAGATATTGTTAACAGTGTTAGAGGGTAGGACTGGGGCAGTGACCATCCCCCTGGACTGGTGGGCACTGGGGAGATCCCATCTCGAAGGTTGGGTCCAATTTTGGGCCCTTCCTGAGAGGAAAGACCTTGAGGGGCTGGAGTGTGTCCAGAGAAGGGCAATGGGAAGGGTGAGGGATCTGGAGAACAAGGAGAAGTGTCTGGAGAACTTCTGAGGGAGCTGGGGGTGTTGAGCCTGGAGAAGAGGAGGCTGAGATGAGACCTTCTCACTCTCTCCAACTCCCTGAAAGGAGGGTGTAGCCAGGGGCAGTTGGTCTCTTCTCCCAAGGAACAGGCCATGGGACAAGAGGAAACGGCCTCAAGTTGCCCCAGGGGAGGTTGAGGATGGAGCTTGGGAACAATTTCTTCCTGGAAAGGGTTGTCCAGCCTTGGCAGAGGCTGCCCAAGGCAGTGGTGGAGTCCCCATCCCTGGAGGGATTTTGGAGCCGGGCAGAGGTGGTGCTGGGGGACATGGGTGAGTGGTGGGTTTGTCAGTGTTGGGTTGGTGGTTGAACTCCATGGTCTGGAAGGTCCCTCAGACAGCAGCTCAGGGGCTGCAAAGGGATTGCTCCAGGTGCCATCCCATTTCCAGAGCCACTTTTGTGACTTTAATAGGCCGAATCTCTCTTTCTGCCTTCCTAAAACCAAGTCCCAGCACAGGAACAGGTCTGGCTTTGTCCACTGCCAGCATTAACTCCTTGAAAGGCACCAGGGGGAGGTGACCCATGCAAGAAAATGTGTCCCTGACCCAGCTGGTGACACAAACAGGAGGAGAGAAGTCCCTGCCTGAGCCCAGCGATGCCCTTCTTGGTCCCACAGGAGCTTTCCCTGCTCATGGGCTGTCGGGGTGTGGGCAAACCAGGACACAGGCATTTCTCCAATGACCCAGGACTGTAAGGTCTGGGACACAGCTCTTGTGGTTTCCCACCCATTTCTGGGGGCTTTTTGGGGGGGATTCTGTGGTTAAGGGGGCCTTCTGCAGAGTAAAGACAGGTAGAGCCAGCTGGACCTGTAGCAGGCTCTGCTGGGAGGTCCTTTGGAGCTGCTCCTTAGAAAAAAAAAAAAGATTCTGGAGCTGTTTTAGGGGGAACATGAGGCCGTTTTCCTTCACTCTGAATTCTCTGGGGTTTAAATGTACTTCTGACCATCACAGGTACAACCAAGCATCCTCCTGGAGCTAGGGGGGATGCTCCTCTGCTGCAGCAAGGTTGGGTTCAGTTTCTCCAAGGAGCCCTGGGCTCCTTCTGTGACCACAGTTGAGGAAAGACCTGAGGAGGGGAGGAGAAGAGCATCTCCTTCCAGCTGTGGGGGTCCTCCACAAGGCATGGGCACGGGTGTGGGCTGGGGGAAGCGGTGGAGGAAGGCAGCGAAGGACACGATCAGCAGCTCTTGAGACTTGGAGCCACATGTGTCCTGAGAGAAGTGCGAAAGGCCCAGGATTTTCAGAGGCTCATGTCTAGGGTTCTGAGGATGGTTGGCACGGCTGGCCTCCTTCCCACAGGGATTTCCCTCCCCACAGTGGGTGAACCCGGACCCTCTCTGCTCCGGGGCTGATGCCAGCACCTCTTTTCGGCTCTTCCCTTCTCTAGCCTCCAAAGCTCCCAGGGACCAGCCCTGGGCAACGGGTCTCTCTGGCCACTTTCTGCTCTCCTGAGTTGATGACTGAGAGTTTGGGCTGTGCGTCCCCAGGGATGCTGCAAGCCATCAAGGACCAGGATTTCTGGATTAGCGTCACACACAGGCAATGCCTGAGGGGGCTTGGCTTTGTAGGCTTCCTACCCAGGACACTACAGTTCATGGCATGGTGTTATCCCATGGTATTTCTACACCAAAAGGGTGGTCAAGCTTCGGCAGAGGCTGCCCAGGGCAGTGGTGGAGTTGCCATCCCTGGAGGGACTTAAAACTGTGGCAGACATGGTCCTGAGGGACGCGGGTCAGTGGTGGGTTTTGTCACTGGTGGGTTGATGGTCTCAATGATCTGAAAGGTCCCTTCCAACCTCCACCATTCTATGATTCTACGATTCTACAATTACAAACAACACTTATTTCATCTGCTTGGGAGGAGACCCCAGGAGAGGATCTTTTCTGTGGGTCTGCTTTTCCACCCCTTTCTCTCTCCTCTGCTCACCTCCTGCCCAGGGGCCCTGGGGAACACACATTTAGGGGCGCCCATGCTATGAGAGGGGCAGAGGGGAAGGCTTGGTGACCAAGTGTCACTTCCCATCCCCTTGGGTTGGTACACACTTCACGCTGGTGCCTTTGAGAACGAGGCAGTGATGAAGGAGATCCCGAAATCCTGTCCCGTAACACCCCCAACCTGCCATAAGAAAAAAAAAAATGACAGGAAAACTCAAATTTACCCCATAGATCACCCCCCTGGTGTGACTGGCAAAGGCCAGCAGCGGTAGTCTGGATGGAGGTGAGGTGCTCCAGCTCCCTTCATGCAGCAGAGCCAGACCCCGGCCCCGCAAATAATCCAGCCCATTTCTGCTAAATCCAGGGTCAGAAAACACCCTGTCACACCTTGAGGGTGGCCGGGCTCTGGCTTTTATCTTGCCTTGCAGCGAGGGTGGCGAGGAGCTATCTGGTGTGGGGCTCGTAGGGTGTGGGACGGCGATGGGCTGCCCGTGGGCGATAGAGGGGGAGGTGGGCACGGGGATGGGGAGGGCGGTGGGGTCCCCGCCGGCCTCTGTGGGGCTGATAGCTGGCTGTTGTGCTGCATTGCTGTGGCCGGGGATGCTGAACCCCTTCCCTGAACACGGCGAAGCAAAGCAGACCCCTGCTCGGGGAGAAGTGGGTCCTCAACGTGGTCCAGCAGCAAAGCACCCCACATCTGGTCATGGCTGGAAGACCCTAGCTGGTTCCCTCGGCCCCCTGCCCCATTGCCCTTCCCTTCTGCACCCTGGGAGGTGCTGCACCACGTCCCCAACTCGAGCTGTCATGAAATCATGGAATGCTTTGGGTGGGAAGGGACCTTAAAGACCATCTACTCCAACCCCCTTGCTATGGGCAGGGACACCTCCCAGTAGACCAGGTTGCTCAAAGTCCCATCCAGCCTGGCCTTGAACACTTCCAGGGGTGTCCCACTGTCCCACTCAGGTGTCCCCTCCAGCCCCAAGCTCAAGTGGCCTTGTTTTGCAGAAAAGGGCAGAGGTTCTGGTGAGAGACCACAGGCTTGACCTTCCTGCCAGGGGTCTGTGTGCTTCTTCTCAGGGCAAGAGGAAACAACCCCAAGTTGCACCAGGGGAGGTTTAGGATGGATATTAGGAACAATTTTTACACAAAAAGGACTGCCAAGCCTTGGCAGAGGCTGCCCAGGGCAGTGGTGGAAGCACCATCTCTGGAGGGACTTCAAAGCCGAGCAGATGTGGTGCTGAGGGACATGGGTGAGTGGTGGGTTTGTCAGTGTTGAGTTGATGGTTGGACTTGAGGGTCTGGAAGGTCCCTTCCAGCCTCCACTATTCTATGATTCTTGTGCTGAACAGATGAGAACCCCAGTGAGGGTGAGGAGTGAGAGCAAATGATCAGCTCAGTTACAGGCAGGAAAAACACTGCCTTAAATGAGACTGTCTTGGAGACAGCCTGTCATGAATAAAAAACCTGCTTTTTGCCTATTTCTGGATTGATTTTGCCTGGGTTCTTGTGTTGAAGGGTAACTCAGAAGCTGTTTAATTAAACTTTTAGCTTTTCCCCTGAATATTAGGGACATGGGTTAGTGGTGGTTTTGTCAGTGTTGGGTTGATGGTTGGACTTGACAATCTTAAAGGTCCCTCCAGCCTAGATAATTCTCTGGTTCTATTATCCTGGATTTTATGCCTGACCATAAGCCCCTCATCTCTTCACCTCCCTCAGCTCTGAACCCCCCGTAGCCTGTGATACTGGACGGGTTTTAGGGCTGGGTATGTCCTGGTGAATTCCTTTACTGGGATGGACAGGGATGAATGAACGGGCTCAGGTCATTCTCCTGCCATGCCCTGGAGCTCCTCTGCTGCAACCAGCCCCCAGGCTCCAGGCAGTGTCACTGAGAACCAAATTTCAGGCCCAGGAGACTTCCTAAAAAATTAAAGCAATACAGTAAAAGGCCTCTGAGACAATTAAAACACCGAGGCTCATGTTTACATCATAAGTAAATCATTATGTGGTATGAAATTCAGGCCAGAGGATTCAGCCCAAGGGGTGCTCCTCCTCTCTTGGAGCCAGGGCTGAAGGCTACGAAGGGTTAAACCTGGATCCTGGAATTAGAGATCCACCTTAGGGGCAGAGAGAGCCATTCATTTAACCCGCAGTTCTATTTCCCCTTAGTTTATCTTGTGGCACAGGAACAATTTGAGATGTCTTTGTGTTGAAAGCAGAGTGCCTTGGGCGATGAGCCACAGCTAAATTAGATAACTCTCCTTGCAGTAATAACATCAACCTCCCTGCCTGCTCGCTGTAAAACTCCAAATCTGCTCCCAATCTCCACTGAGGCGCACCCGTGCCTCTTCCATTTCTGGATTTTCCCATTCTCCCTTTCCTTCCTAAGGGGAAAAAAAAAAAAAAAATTACATTTGCAGAAATTCTCCTTGGCTTTCACGTTCAAGCTAGCCACCAAAGAGTCCCAGCCAGGGCAAGCTGTATAAATTAGGGTGATCCAGACCAGCCTGCTGCTGCTCTGCGTGCATTTCCACGAATTCATCATTGACCACATCCTGAACGGGTTTTAAAGCAGCCCCTCCACTGGTTCCCTTAATATCTGTGAGCCTTTGGTTTAGAGCAGCCCCTCCACTGGTTCCCTTAATATCTGTGAGGCTTTGTTCCGCTCCTGGATTTGGGGTTCACCTGGACAGTAGCCCCAAAGCCCCCTTTGGCCCCAGGCACCGTTTCTGGAGCTACCCTTTAGAGGGGAGTTATCCCTGACCTTCTAGTTAAATCAAGGCACAGCCCAAAGGACCAGTGGGGTAGGAGTAGGCTGAAGCTCAGATCTGTGAATTTACAGCCCAAAGTGGATGTAAAAGGTTGTTTCTTCCACGTCCAGAGGCACAGGAGTCTCCGATATGACCCTAATCCGATTATCTGGCTAATTTGCCCACTGTTATTCCTTCTCTATGAGTGCCTGTCCTGCGGCTTTTAAAGAGTTTAAGGAATTACTGTGGGGATAAAAGAAGCCATTAAAAGGAATCACTACTGAAAAGTAGCACCAGTTGAGCTGGAATGACCTCAGACTCTCTTCCTCCTCTCTTTCCTCTGCCTTCCCCCTTCCGTTTCCCCTCACCAATTTGTGACCATCCTTCGTTAACCATCCTGTGAAGAAGGGATCCTGCTCCTGCAACAGCAGACCCTGAAGGGGCCAAAGTGTGGCACCAGGAACCTGAGGTTTCTCACTGCAGGCCATTTTCTGCAGAGTCCACGAAAAAAAAAAAAGCATTTTATTAACCATCATATATTTTTTTTAATATTAATACGGTGATGAACACTCTCTTCCAAGCCTTTGTGTTTGATGCTGTCCTGTCCCAGCCTCGCACCCCTCCTGCTCTCTGCCACCCCTCCCCGAGCTTTCTCGTGCTGCTGGCTTAAAAGCAGAAGAAAAACATCATTATCTTTTCTCCTTCAAAGTTCAGCTCTGCGGAGCTGACTCCCATCACAGGCAAGGCAAGCACATGGCTAATAATAGACCCAGATGTAGCCTGGATTTCATGTTCCGCGTGGGTCTGCCAGGATGAGAGAAGGAATAGATGAGGAGGCCGTGCGAGGTCATTTATTGTCATTCCCCAGCTGTTTTGGCCAGCTCCGTGCCCAGTTCTCGGGGCTGGTTGGCTCACATGATGCAGATATCTGCCTTGTGGATTCAGGGTGGCACACGTTTGATTTCACCCTTTGAGTCCCGTCTTGTTGAAAATGACAAGTGTCTTCTGGTGTCTTTAGGCACCAGAAAGAAATTCTTTCCAGTGAGGGTGGTGAGGCACTGGAACAGGTTGCCCAGGGCAGTCATGGATGCTCCATCCCTGGAGGTGTTCAAGGCCAGGCTGGATGGGACTTGGAGCAACCTGGTCTGGTGGGAGGTGTCCCTGCCCATGGCAGGGGGTTGGAACTAGATGATCTTTAAGGTCCCTTCCAACCCAAACAATTCTATGATTCTATGAAAATTGACAACTCCTGAAGTCTTCAGACCTCCTCAAGAACCCAGGGCATGTGGCTGTGTGTCTGCTCTTTAGGTGAGGAGCTGAAGCCAGGGCTGGCCACCTGCACCATGCCTTTATCTGCCCCGAGCAGCCTCTGCTCCACGCTGTGTTATCAGACCTCCCTGGTGGCTGTCTTGGGGCTGGAAGGGGCCTGTGGGCCTTGCCTGGGATTCAGAAAATTTTAGAAAATGAATAATGCCTCCTAGGACCCTGCAGAAGGAGCTGAAACGTGACTAGACATGTGAACCACCCCAACTGGATCACAGTGACGGGCTTGTGCCACTGCTCAGTTTGGCTCCAATGGGATCAGTGGACCAGTATCGATCTGTAACTGGGATGGGCTGGAGGTCTGGATGAAGCCTCCTAAGCTGTCTACAGACCCAAAGTCCATGGTCTTGTCTGGATCCCCTACACCTCCTGGCTTTGCTTTTCTGAGCACAGGAGCACAGCTTCACCCCAAGGCTGAAAAACAGGAAAACACCCTGAAAAACAGGGAAACACCCTGAAAAACAGGGAAACACCCTGAAAAACAGGGAAGGGGACACCCAGAGTCAAACAAAAGCCTTTGGTCAGACCCTGAACTAGTGGCAATAGATGTTGCTGGTCTGGTTGTAACATGGTGGGTCCTATCATCCTTGGGCAAGGCATTTCATTTCCAAAGAGGGAATGGCCAGTGAAGCACCTGCCTTGTTAGTGCTCTACACACATTGGAAGAGCCAAGGAACCTGGTGCAGCCTGCCCTGGCACCGGCATCCCACATGGGTGTTCCTCAAAACCTAGAGAACGGGGAGGTGACCTCTGATTCATTAACACCAAGCACAGCTTGGTCCATGGATCTCCAGCACACGGTTCATGTGTGCAAGAAGTGGGCCAGCAGGATAACGTTTTCCACACTTTTGTCTGTTTAGGAAAATGGCCAGGCGCTGTCTGTATGTCCGGAGCTACAAATCTGTGGCCATGGACAACAGCCCTCGGCATCCCCAGGAGTGTGCTCCTGCGCAGAAGTGCCCAAATTCATAACAAAGGTCATCTATGCCATCAGAGAAATACAAATCATAGAATGATTAGAGTTGGAAGGGATGTTAAAGACCATCAAGCTCCAACCCCCCTGCCCCGGGCAGGGACACCTCCCACCACACCAGGTTGCTCCAAGCCCCCTCCAACCTG
>JAOQGH010000001.1:197367134-197378123 GCA_025769975.1 Gallinago jamesoni
TTGTCCCATGGCCTGTTCCTTGGGAGAAGAGACTGACCCCCCCTGGCTACCCCCTCCTTTCAGGGAGTTGGAGAGAGTGAGAAGGTCTCCCCCCAGTCTCCTTTTTCTCCAGGCTCAACATCCCCAGACACCTCAGAAGTTCTCCAGACCTTTCTCCTTGTGCTCCAGACCCCTCACCAGCTCCGTTTCTCTTCTCTGGACATGCTCCAGCCCCTCGAGGTCTTTCCTGTTTTGGGGGGTCCAAAATTGGACCCAGCCCTCGAGGTGGGGCCTCCCCAGTGCCCAGTCCAGGGTGATGGTCACTGCCCCAGTCTTGCTGGTCACACTGTTCCTGACACAGGCCAGGATGCTGGTGGCCTCCTTGGCCACTTGGGCAAAGAGCCCCATGATCTCTGCATGGTGCAAACAGCCTTTTGGAGTCCAGAGTTCCTTCCAAGTGGTTCCTGCCCTTCCATTGCCTGACCAAGGCAGGGCTGAAGAGTCACAATCCCATTTTGCTCCCACTCCAAGGGGGATGGAGCGAGGTCCTGCCTTCAACTGGGAGACCATGAGATGCTGGCACAGAGCGAGGTGATCCCGGACAGCTGGGAAGGGGAGATGGCATCAAATAAAGCGGGAACAAAGACACCTTTGAGACCTACTGGCTTAAGACACAAGAAATGGCGCAATTTCTATTTGGAAATAGAAGAGGCTGGCCGGGATCCAGAGCAGCAGAGGCTGGTTAGAGCTGCCACTCCTGCTGATAAGGGCTCTGGTAAAGCTTGGCGCAGGACACGGCCTGCTGCAATCAGAGTGACCAATTAATTCTGCTCGTTTCCGACAGGCTGTCACTGTAGCCGCCTCGCGCCGTTGTCGAGACGGTTTAGCTATAAAAATGGAAGGTTCCCCTCCATGGAAATGGGCCAAGAAATGAAGAACGACCCGCACAAATGGGACAGCCATCTGGAAGGATGCTCAAGGGAAGGGTCCTCAGCAGAGAGAAATCCATCCCAGGAGTAAAAAAGGCCCTAGTTTTCCTTCTGGGGTTAAGGACTAGGGGAAAGGAGATCTCCCTTTGACTCTGCAAACTGGAAAAAAAAAAAAATCTACAGAAATTGCCTCACTTAGCACGTTGTGATGGACGTTTCCTTTCCCACCCTGTGCCACCAAACAGCCCCCTCAACAGACAACCCCTGCGCCGGGAGCTCTGAGCATCTGAGAAATTGTCTCCAGGCCTTTGCCTGCTCCGGGACGTAAAGCAGGTGATTTTAAAATGCACTTAAAATGAACTCTTTCTTATAAAAACAGTTGAGACTGGTGGATCCCCAGGAGAAACCAGGGATGGGACTGCTTGGGATGTCATGCAGGTTGTGTTTTGCTAAGTGTCTCTCCACCGTCCAGCAGGGACTGGGTCTGCTTACGGTGAATTGTCCCCGTGTCCTGGTCGAGGTCATCCTGCCATCCTGGCAGGTGCCTTTGGGGCTGTCCCTGCTTGACTGTCATCTCCTGCCTCTGACGGCGTCACGGACCACTGCCCGACTGTCATAAACAGCCTCTGGGCCTCCCCGGCACAGCAGGTTTCCTTAAAATGTCTTTGTGGCTGACTCACCTTTGAACAAAAAAAGCCCTTGGAAGCTCCTTTCACGGGGAGTTGAATCTCATGCTTTGTTCCTTCTGTCAGCTGGTGACTGCCCCCTGGCACTTATGGCGCGGGGAGATGATGTGAAAAGCACTTTGCTGGAGATGATGTGGCTGCCCCATCCCTGGAGGGGTTCAAAGGGTTCAAGGTTGGAGGGGGCTTGGAGCAACCTGGTGAGGTGGGCGAGGTGTCCCTGCCCAGGGCAGGGGGTGGCACTGGGTGCTCTTTAGGGCCTTTTCCGACCCAAACCATTCTATGATTCTATGAAGCACTTTGAAGGGATCACTTGCCAGGACAGAATAATGTTCTCTGGCAGGGACACCTCCAGCTCAGGAGATGCTGCTGCCCACGGTGGTGACCAAGAAGGACCCATGTGGGCTGGGGAGGGACAGGGCTGAGGGGAAAAGGAGGGAAAGATATGTCAAAGCTCAGTAAACCCCAGGAGGTGTTAATCCTTCACTTCGTCTCTTGGTTTGGCATCTCACCTCATGCCTGGGATGGGCATTTGAAACTGCCCTCGTGGGACGGTGCATCTGAGCTGCTCTGGTGCCAAGGTACCACCTGTTCACCAGTGGTGCCACCTGTTCACCAGTCCATTCTACTAATAAAGAATCTGGGATCTGTGTCCACAGAGCAATGAACTGACCTTCGAACCTCCTCATTTCTTATGTCTCTATTAACAAGGGCACGAGACGAATTGCCCACACAGCAAAACTAGAGTTGCAATTAGAGAATGTAGTTTGAGGTCGGGTCAGCAGCTGCAGCTGAGGGCAGAGCTCAGAACCTGACTGTGTCATGGACTTCTTGCATCATTTTACGTGCATCGATGCATCCTACAGTGCATCGCGACCCTGTTTGCAAAATTATCCCAGTAAGAATGCTTCTCTTCTTCGACAGCCTCCCCTGCTAGTAGGAAACACCTTGGATGGAGGTGCCCTGTCAAGTAGGAGGGTGGAAAAACGTCACAACTCTCACATTTATAGCAACTGCAGGGAGTAACGGTATGGGCCAGAAGTAAGGCTGGAAGAAGTTATGGACAGCCTTATTTGGAGCAGGCAGATAAGAGATAAGATAGTGCTCTCCAGATTAGTAAAGGTGGTTGCCAAGAAGAAAGACAATGAGTGAGACATCCTCCCCGCAAGGCCATTTCTTAGTTCTTCACCTGCACCAGCAATCTGATCAAGACAGCTCTACCAACAGGAGAAACGCCCCAAAGCCACCCAGTTATCAGACTAAGGGGCTGTCATCGGCACATACAGTGATGGGGCATTCAAAATCTAAAATAAATGGATGATGTGTTGTCCTCTTCCTGGAGGGCCAGCAGATAAAATTAACCTTTGCACAGTAGATCCTGGTCTTTGGCTCTGGTTGGCATCAGGTGGAACTGACTGTCCTTGTGGATGACATATCTGGCTTGTTCTCCTTGTGGGACCAAGGATAAGGACTACGGGGTAACACCATGCTCCTGAGACCCGTAACTCGGAGTCGTGCCTTTGAGGTGGGTCCACTTTCTCTGGTGACAGGGAGTTGCACTTGGGATGAGAAACAGGAGAGCAGATGCAAAACAGGGGTCTGAGAGCAGCATGGTCAACAACTATGGATAATGATGATGGACAACAACTCTGAAGCCCCTTGGTAGGACAGACAAGAAAGAAGGGGGGTCTAGATTTGGGAGTGATCATTCAATCCTTGTTTCCCAGCAAGGCTCTGATCCTTCAAGCTGGGATGGATGATGTCTAGAGCTGTTTGGGATGAATCCCAGGGGCGCAAGGCACCTATGCACCATGAAGAGCCTTAAAACATGGTCAAGGTGGAGACTGGAAGCTCTTTGAACGTCACTGCCTGTCTTCTTGGGTCTGAACCCCACATTCAACCCCCGTCCCCTGGCTGTCTCTCCAAGATTGGACACCCGCAGCCGAGGAGGAGCCGTGCAGACAGCTCCACCTGCGCTCGGGGCTGTGAATACAAGTCCATGGGTATGAGATGATGGGTGTCCACTCAAAGACTGAGGGGGGGAAAGGGCCTCTTTTCCCCTTGGACTGCATCCAAAATTGCTATCTTTCCTTGTGCAGCCCAGCTCCCTCCCCAGTCCCAACCAATAGCTACGTGAACTGAGATTAGGACAAGCTGTTACTAGTGTATAAAAATCCCTGGGGCAGACTTTGGCTCCACTTCCTCCTCATTGTTCAGGGAAGCCCCAGGAAAACCCTCTTGCTCGCCACCATGGTGCACTGGACAGCCGAAGAGAAGCAGCTCATCACCGGCCTCTGGGGCAAGGTCAACGTGGCCGACTGCGGTGCCGAGGCCCTGGCCAGGTAGGTCCACCTCCTGGGCATCTGCTCAGCTTCACCTTGAGTAGTTAAACCACTCCAACCATGGGAGAACTAACATGTCTGCGTGTTTGCTTGTGTCCCCCCATCTCTCCCCAGGCTGCTGATTGTCTACCCCTGGACCCAGAGGTTCTTCGCCTCCTTCGGGAACCTCTCCAGCCCCACCGCCATCATTGGCAACCCCATGGTCCGCGCCCATGGCAAGAAAGTACTCACCTCCTTTGGGGAAGCCATCAAGAACCTGGACAGCATCAAGAAGTGCTTTGCTCAGCTGAGCAAACTCCATTGCGACAAGCTGCATGTGGACCCCGAGAACTTCAGGGTGAGCCGTGCTCAGACTCCAGCCTCAGATGGGCAGAGGTTTCTGCTCTCCGGAGTGGGATGTAGGGGTCTCTGGGGTGTCTGATGGTCACTGAGACCTAGATAGAAACCCTGAGTCTGGGGGCCTGCTGAGGGAGGGATGGTGGAGGGGAAGAAGGAATGGATAGGCATGTTTGGGGAGAATAGAGAGGATTTATGGTGCTGGGATCTGTGAGAGGAGGGACCCAGGAAGGGGAGGTGGATGGGGATGAAACGCAGAGTCGAATACGTGCTGGTTGGAAGGGAGGTTGGCTTGGAGCAACCAAAGACCAGAAGGGAAGAAACTGAGACAGGGCTTGGAGGGAAGAGCTGAGCTTGGCTGTGATGGAGCGGTTAAACCAGGAGAGAAAATAAACACAGAAGCAGAAGGAGGGGATCTGAGCCAAGGAAAAGCAGGGCTGAGGAGGAGGGATGTGAGAGAAAAGGATAAACCCTGTCGAAGCAGAGGGAGGAAAGTGTGTGGGGAGGAGGACCCAGCACATCCAGGCACCCTGGTGGGTGCCAGAGCTGCAAGCTGTGCAAGGAGCCCGGTGCTCTGCGCGGGGCCGTGATAAATCTGTTCCTTGCTTTGCGAAGAATTCCCCCAAAAACCGGTGTCCATGCATGAACACCTGGGTGGTGCCATGGTGGGGAGGGAGATGGGGGGCAGCACCGGGCTGACGACTTCTCCTCCCTCCGTTGCCAGCTGCTGGGTGACATCCTCATCGTCGTCCTGGCCGCCCACTTCGGCAAGGACTTCACCCCCGCCTGCCAGGCTGCCTGGCAGAAGATGGTCCGTGTGGTGGCCCATGCTCTGGCCCACGAGTACCACTGAGCCTCCCACAAGCCTTCGTGCCTGGAGGTGCTCCTGGGGAAACATCCTCTGGTTCTGCTGGTCTCTAATTGCCAAATAAACACCAACTGCTTCAGCCATGAAGAGGTGTCTGCCTCTCTGTGGGAACGGGGTGGGGGACACTACAGGGTGTTGGGGGGCACCACAGGGTGTTGGGGAACACCACGGGGTGCTGGGGGACACCACAGGGTGCTGGGCGACACCATGGGGTGCTGGGGAATGGGGAGGGGAGGATGCTCACCCACGGGGGGGGAACACGAGCCATGGGCTTGTCTATGAATTCATGCCAGTGAGACCTTCCTAGGGGAACATTCATGACAAAAACCAGCCAACAACCAAATAAACACTCTACAAAATACAAACAGAAATACTCCAGTGCTTTTTTGAGACACTGAGTGACATCGTTGAGCTTAATGTTTTAAGCTTTTCACAGATCAAGTGGGAAAAAAAGTTTGTACAACAGCACGCGGTGGGGGAAGTGGCAGTGAGATGAGCTCCATCGTTTGTAACTACCTTTATGGAAGGAAAAATGGTTTTTTTGTTGTTGTTTTTTGTTTAAAAATTCTCAGATTATTAAAAGCAGAATATAATAAACACAACTATCTCTTACGGCAAAAAATATGCCAAGAATGGTAATTTCATGCACAGGAAGGACAGAGCCCCTGGTTTCACTGGCCCCTGCATCTAAATTTCCACAAGCAAAATGAAATCCCCTGAATAGTCTCTGTGTCACGCAGAGGACCACGACCCTCACCAGCCTCCTGTCCTCCAGCATCCCCCCAGCACCAAGAGCAGCTCAGGGACATGGCTGGGGTTTCTGGGTGGTGAATATCTCCCTCACCCTTATCAGGGAGAGGGCAGAGGGAATGGCTCCAGAGCAGGTCTGCTCTGCTCGGCGGGTAGGGCTGGGGGACAGTGTCACCCCCCTGGGACCTTTGACCAAGACTCCACCTCTCCACAGGAGAACGGAGCAGCAATCCGAAAGGGTGGTAGCCCACAGCCCATGGCCAATGTGAACACATTGCCCCATGGTCATCCAGACCCCACTGGACCACTCCTCTCTGTTACCTGGCTCTGGTCCTACAAGCTCCATCCCCGGCCCCAGCACTTACATCCCACCCCACCACCTCCAGCTGGCTCTGCTGGGAATAGGAGCTGACATGGAGCCCCAGGAGACCCAACTGCCTCTCCCACCACTCAAGGGGACCAATGCTCTTCCAACTGTCGTATCTCCAGGTCAGGCACTGCCTCCTGCTGCACAGATCCCAGTATATCCAGTCTTCCCCACCTCTCCTGTGAGCTAATACCATGCAGGGAATTGGTGTGCCCTGTGTTAGAAGGTTTCCCTTCCAGCCTTGCTTGACCTTGGCTCTTGACCTTGGTTCTTTGAGGCAGAAGCCCCCTCTGACCCTAAGCCACTGCTCATGGTTTTCTCAGTGTTACCCCAAAGTGAACCAACTTGGTCTAGTGGGAGGTGCCCCTGCCCATGGCAGGAGGTTGGAACCAGATGACCTTCAAGGTCCCTTCCAACCCAAACCCTTCGGTGATTCTATGAAACTGTTAAAATTGTTGATAGGAAGAAACAAGGAGAACCCAAAGCTTGGGAGGTCCTGCAAGAAGATGACAAAGAGAAACTGCCTGCATAGCGTTGGTGTCTCCAGTGGCAGGACCCAACGACCCTGTATCCAAGTCTTCTGCCTCTCTTGCATCGTGGTTTGCACCATCCAAGGGGCACCAAGCTGGGCACGCACCTTCCTCCGGGGGCTCATGTGGGGCTTGTGGGACGCTCAGATGTGGCGTGGAGATAAATGCCACCCTTCAGCGGGGAGCTGGAAATCAAAGACAGGGGAGGACGGATGGACGGAGAGCCTATCCCATGGTGGATCTGGGCATCTTGCCCCGGGGCCCCACCCTGATGCCGTGTCCCCTCCCTCGGGTGCCAGGGCCACCGTCCCCCCCCCTGGGGGGGCCCAGCCAAGGGAGGGGTGCAGGGGCAGGAGGAGGGGCTCGGGGGAGAGTATAAAAGTGGGGACGGGGAGAACCGCTCGCCAGCGTGCGATCCCCTCGGGAGCAAGAGCCGAGACCCTCCGTACCCGCCGGCAGCCACACGCTACCCTCCACCCGCCACCATGGTGCACTGGTCAGCCGAAGAGAAGCAGCTCATCACCGGCCTCTGGGGCAAGGTCAATGTGGCCGACTGCGGTGCTGAGGCCCTGGCCAGGTAGGTCCACCTCCCGGGCATCTGCCCAGCTTCACCCTGGACAGAGAAACCATGGAGATTGTATTTGGGAGCGTTAACGCATCTGCTTGTGTCCCCCCGTCTCTCCCCAGGCTGCTGATTGTCTACCCCTGGACCCAGAGGTTCTTCGCCTCCTTCGGGAACCTCTCCAGCCCCACCGCCATCCTCGGCAACCCCATGGTCCGCGCCCATGGCAAGAAAGTGCTCACCTCCTTCGGGGAAGCCGTGAAGAACCTGGACAACATCAAGAACACCTTCGCCCAGCTGTCCGAGCTGCACTGCGACAAGCTGCACGTGGATCCCGAGAACTTCAGGGTGAGCCATGCTCATCATCGGGGAACCCTCCTCTCTGTGGGCAGCTTCTCCCCTAACCCCGAGTCCCACCACATGAAGGGTTTACCCCAGACTTGTCCATGCAGGAGGAAGAGGGGCTGGTGGTTGGGGTGAGGGGGAGATGGAGGAGAGGGAGAGGGAGGGAAGGGGTGGACCTGCAGCTCAGTGTGAAAGCACCGAAGGGGCTGAGGGGTGATGGCGTATGGAGAAGTCCTCTGGGGGGTGCAAGGGGGGGGCGCGGGGGAGATGGGAAGGAGAAGAGGAGGTGGTTTCTGTGCAGAAAAGGAGGGGAAGGACAAAGCGAAAGCGGTCGTTGGGCAGGAAGAGGTTTGAGCCAAGGGGAGGGCGAAGGAACCCGAGTGGAGCTTGGCACGGAGGAGAAAGGAGAGACCAGTGAGGAGCAGGAGATGGCAGCTGGATGCCAACAGCACAAGAGGAATGGGACCTAGAGGGAGAGAGAACTTTGGCTCCTGTGTCTCGGTAGCTGAGAGTTTCCCCGTGGGGAAGTAACCCCAACATTTGTCACCGCGGCTGGTGCTGCTGAGTGCCATCTCCCTGCCACGGCACAGACCCTCAGCTGTGTCTTCTGCTGGGGAGGAACTCCCAAACGAAGCCAGAAGGGAGAAAGAGAAATTTAATCCACAAAATTTCTGGACAGCTTTTGGTTGCTCTTTGGTTACTTTTTTGGTTACTCTTCCTACAGCAGTAGCAGGACCCAAATCTTTAGAGTAAGAGCAGAGAACGGGTTTAAGGTTCGTCTTAGAAAGGACTCTGGGTGGGATTTTCAAGCCAAGAAAATGCCTGGAGTTTTTCCCTGGTTCTAGTGTGGATGAGTGTGTGGGGATCTGTGGGCCATCACTAACCCGAGGGTCTTCTTGTCCCCTCAGCTCCTGGGTGACATCCTGATCATCGTCCTGGCCGCCCACTTCGCCAAGGATTTCACTCCCGACTGCCAGGCTGCCTGGCAAAAGCTGGTCCGTGTGGTGGCCCACGCTCTGGCCCGCAAATACCACTAAAAGGCCAGCAGGGAAGCCCTGGCAGCATCCTCCAGCCGCACGTCGTGCACCGGCTGATGTGCTGCTCTGGAGCCAACAGCTTGTAACAGCCAAATAAAGCTCATCCTGTGAAGTCTCCACCGAGTCCGTGTGTCCCTGAGACGATGGAGAGGGGTTGGTGGGATGGGGACCTGGGGCACCTGCAGGAGGGCTTGGGGGTTTAAGCTCGAGCAGGGCATTTTGCTTCCAGAAAACACCACTTTCCTTTGTTCTGTGTGTTTTTTTTGGGGGGGGTTGTGTTCTGGAAATCATCCTTGCAGAGCGTTGGGGAGATGCAGCACGGCTGCTTCTGGGAAGTCTGGATTGAGGAACCCGTCGGTGTTTTACCGTGAAACGTACGTGTTTTCTTGCAGGCGAGGGGAACTCGGAGGATTCGTAATTTTTTTTTTAGGGGGCAATAAATAAAGTGAAGACTTTAATCTACCCGGGCTCATTCCTGGCATAAAGCCTACAAGAAATTAGCTGACTCATACTGGCCAAGCAGCCAGCTGGGTGGGGGCAGGTTTCAGATAAACATTTTGCTATCAAGACCCAACCAGACTTTGTTTATCCACCTCTTTTTCACCCTGTGCCGCCCATGCGGCAATTAGGGAGTGGGGCCCGATCCTGCTAATAGTGGGTAAATACTAATAATTTTCCAGATGTGAGTACCAATTGATGGTGTGTGCGCTCGGAGCGTTTTGGGTGTTTTAAGTGTCTGCAGGGCAGGAGTCTCTCGGGTAGAGGTTGTTCTTGGAAGAGCTGTCTGGACTGAGCATGAGACGGTAAAAACGATGGTTGGATGAAAGAACACGCTTATTTTTCAAAGGGAAAAAAGAGGGCAAAGCCATATATCCCAGTGTCTCCGACACCCTCTCTGCACTGTGTCCTCTCCCAGCTTCATCCACATTTTTTTGGGCATCCCACTCTCTCCCCATGACACACTGGAGGGTAATAAAAGCCCTTTGTGACCCATAAATATCGTTTCTCACACACTTTACTCCAACGAAGAGGCATTTTGTTTCTGGTGTCAAGGCAGGCGCTGGGAAGGTGGTTCCTACCAAGCGCCGAAGCGCTCTCCTCCCTGCAGGGAGTCTGGGCAGATGTTCCAGGGGCACAAAATCCAGATTCTGGCATGATTTTTCATAGGTTTCATGTTAGCTATTCGTAGCCTTTCATCTGAACATATTGTTTACAGACTTCAGGCAGAAAAGATGGAATTATTTGATCAAGCAGGTCTTCTCCTGCAAGCAAGGTGCCTGGGGGGTAGAAATAAGCCTCTCAGGTTGGACCTTGAGGGTCAGCAGAGCAGGTGAGTGTTGGGGTCTTCCTGCTGTCGGGGATCCTGCTGGGGTACCCCTTCCCAGCAGCAGGGACGAGGGTTTCCATCCCTTGCACCCGCATCCCAGCATGGGCTTCACTCCCCGTCCCCAGCTGGGGGATGAGACCCCACTCCCTGATCGCCCGGGAAACAGATCCTGTGGGATGTCTTCTCCTTGTGTGGCTTCTCCTGCCCCTGTTTTGTCTGCTGCATGATGGCAGAACATCCTTGGGGGAGCCACCAATCCCCCAGGGCAATGCTTGGGGCAGGGATGGCAGGTCCTGGAGGGGTTGATAAGGGGGTGCAGGAGGGTGGGCACCGGTGGCATTTTGCCAGCATGCTCTCACCCCCCCAGTGAATGTACCCGGGCACTGCTCGACTGGATTTATCATCGTGCTTCAGCACACTGGCCCACATGCACTAGATTTTCTTCACAAAACGCAGATGTAGACCTTTGCCCCTTCCCTGGAGGGGTTCAAAGCCAGGTTGGAGGGGGTTTGGAGCAACCTGGTCTGGGGGAGGTGTCCCCACCCAGGGCAGGGGGGTTGGAACCACGTGGTCTTTCAGGACCCTTCCAACCCAAACCATTCTATGATTCCATGATTCTATGATTCTGTAACTCTAATGATGAATATTCATCCCTATTCCATTGATACAACAAGAGGGGGAAAGAGACGTTATCAGGCTGGAAATCTCCCTCAGTCCCAACATCCAGCTCTGGGGCCACCAACATCAGAAGGACATGGAGGAGCGGGGCCAGAGAAGGCCATGGAGATGCTGGGAGGGCTGGAGCCCCTCTGCTGGGAGGGGGAGGGGGCTGAGAGAGTTTGGGGGGTTCAGCCTGGAGATATGAAGGGGGATGGGGTTGGAACCAGGGTCACTGAAGTGGTGCCTGGGAGTACTGCACCGGTGCTAATAGGCA
>JAOQGH010000001.1:197417756-197429710 GCA_025769975.1 Gallinago jamesoni
AGGGCAAGGAGGTCTCCCCTCAGCCTCCTCTTCTCCAAACCAAACATGCCCAGTTCCCTCAGCCTCTCCTCATGTGATTTGTTCTCCAGACCCCTCACCAGCTTGGTCGCTCTCCTCTGGACCTGAGTAGGAAAGGGTTTAGGAAGATGCAGGAGAACAGGAGCACCATTGCTATCTCAAAACCACCACATTGGCACCAATTTTGGCTTCTTTCTTTTCTCCTAATGAGGGATTCCACCACAGAAAGGTCTGAACAGAAAGATGAGACTCAAAGGCTGCTGCTGAGGAGGTGTCACCTCCCACCAGCCCAGCACTGTCCCTTGAGGTTGCTCCAGACTTTGTAGGTCCCTTCCAGGGGAGGAAAGATTCCTGTCCCCCATCCTCCTCTGCTTCAGAAAGTTTCAAAAAAAATACAGAGACTGTTTGATCATTTGCAGTTTTCTTTGGCTGCCGTGGCTGTGTTGAGCTTGACAAAAATATCCCAGCTGCCTGGAAGGAGAGACTGTATCCCAGAAGGGATGTCTTCTCCTTGGCAGGCTGTCCCTCCTGCTTGCCACCAAAGGAGCAGCTGACCGTGTTGGCACCAGGAGCTCCAACGTCACCAGCAATGACGCAACCTTTTTCCAACTCAGCCATCTACTGAGGCCTCAAAAATAGCACCGAGGAAAAGAACTCGGCAGGACATGGACCTAGTCCAGCTGCTCTGCTGATGACAGATTCCCTGAAGGACCATATAACCCCTGGGTACCTCTCCTGCTTTGGGATCTCCCTGGGGCCTTAGCATTAGGGGGAATCCCTCTCCTACTGAGGTCCAGAGATGAACCACCCAGGGCAGATAGGATGGGTTAGACACCAAAGCTGAAGCAGACCCTTGCATCTAGCAGTCATTGCTGATCCCTGCTCTTGTGTGTGTTGAGGGTTGTGGTTGAAGGTGGCGGAACTGGTGGGGTTGGGACTACAATCCTGACCTGAAAGGTGTGGGTAGGTGCTGGAGAAGCGTGACATGAGGCCGGGCTTTGACTTGCAGTGGGAACTGAGAGGATCGTAGGATCATTTAGGTTGGAAAAGGCCCTTAAGATCATTAAGTACAACTATTCAACCAATGCTACCAAGTCCACCACAAAACCATGTCCCTAAGTCCCAGGGAAGGATGGAGGAGGATGGAGAAGGGAGGCTTTGGTCAGGGTCCGGTTTGGAGTTGCAGTAAGTGCGTGAGGGACTTCCATGGGGCAGAACTCAGGTCAGGGGCAAGTGTACATGTGCATGGAAGAGGGGAGGAGAGATGAGTCCCCTGGAGCAGGGTCTGGACCTGGAAAGATGGTTTGCTGCAGACATTCCACCTGCACCAGCCTCTGCAAATGTCACCCCTTCAACCCTGGAATTTTAAATCTTGTTGAAAGGGGACAAGAGGTCCCACCCTTCGGGCCATGGCCTTGCTGCTGTGCCTGCTGTCACCAGTGAGTCTCCTGCATGCTGTGCTGCAGATACCCGAGCTGGCTGCAAGATGTTTTGTGGTCTGAACTGTGAAGTTGAAACCCAGATGTGGCTCTGTTGAGATATTTCTGTGCAGGACTTCTGGGCAACTTCCAAAACTTCCAGAAATCCCCACTGGCTTTGGTCCTGTGCTGAGAACAGGGATTTTAAATACCTAAATGGTGGGTGTCAGGACAGTGGGACCAGTCTTTTTCCAGTGGTGCCCAGTGACAGGACAAGAGGAAATGGGCACAAACTGGAACATAAGAAGTTCCATCTAAACATGAGGAGGAACTTCTTCACTGTGATGGTGGCAGAGTCCTGGCAGAGGCTGCCCAGAAAGGTGGTGGAGTCTCCTTCTCTGGAGACATTCCAATCTCTGGACACATTCCTGTGCAATGTGCTCTGGGTGGGACCTGCTTTGGTAGGGGGTTGGACTAGATGATCTCCAGAGGTCCCTGCCAACCCCATATAATTCTGTGTTTCTGTGACCCTGCCAGGAAAGACCGTGCTGTAGCTGTGAGTAAAACCTTCCCAAACTCCCCCGAGTTCTGTAGGTGCCCACCTCCTTGTTGAGGTGAAAGCCCTCTGTCAGTGATTGCTAATAGGAGTCAGTCATCTGCTGGAGCACTCCAGCCTCCAGCTCTTCTGTCCATTCTAAAGCTGGCCCACTTTAACTTCACCACCTTGTGAACAACAGGATGACCTCAACATGGAGCTTGGAAGAAACTGTAGAGGCAGGTAATCACAGAATCACATGGGGTTGGAAGGGAGCTCTGGAGATCATCCAGTCCAACCCCCTGCCAAAGCAGGTCCACCCAGACCAGGTCCCACAGGAATGTGTCCAGGTGGGTTTTGAATGTATCCAGAGAAGGAGACTCCACCACCTCTCTGGGCAGCCTGTTTCAGGGCTCTGCCACCCTCACAGGAAAGAAGTTCCTCCTCATGTTTAGGTGGAACTTCTTATATTCAAGTTTGTGCCCATTTCCTCTTGTAATGACTCTGCAGGATGGTCTTCTATGAGGAGCAGAGCAGATAAACCTCTACAGAGCACCTTTAAGCCTCTACAACAGCAACTCATTCAGAGGCCAAGCTACCTGGCCTGTTTCAGCAGGAAAAAAAAAAATAAATAGTGTCTTTAATTGAAACCATCACAAAAAGCCCTGGGTAAAGTGAAGTAGTGTCAACCAATTTCCTGTGCTCCCGTGAGTGACAGGCAGGAGATCCTCGGTGCCCAGCGCTCCATCCTGCAGGAGTGAGCGAGCTCTTCTACGGGCAAACATTGACATATTTAATGCTTGAGTTGGTACATCACGTAAATAATACAACGGGGGGGAGGGAGGGGGGGGGCTCAGAAAATGCAGAAAGGACAGGGAGTGCTGTCACAAGGGCAGCAGACTCTCTGCTTTTAGTGAGCTGGGTGGAAAATCAAACAGTTCTGGGGAAATCTGCGAAGCCCTGTGTTTCATTTTCCTGTGTTAAACGAAGCCGGGAGATCGAAGCGATTCAGAGGCAACTGAGAGGCGAAGGTGGGTCAGCACGACCTGCATCCAAATTGCTAAAACATGAACTGAAAGCAGCATCGTGTACAGCACGTCCCAAACCTCCAGCAGCAGGAAAACGTTGGCTGAAGGCTCTAAATAACAGCTGGGATGCGATGAATTTACCCCGATGGGGAAGGAATGTCGGGGCAACGCTGTGAAACTCGTGCAGGAGTGTGGCCTCGGTGAGAGAGGTGTCTGTCCCCAAAACTTGGCAGCGTGTGCCACAGCTCTTGGACAAGCATCATTCCTTAGGGGCTTCCTTGTGGCCAAGAAGGCCAAAGGCATCCTGGGGGGCATCAAGAAGAAGGTGGCCAGCAGGTGGAGGGAGGTCATCCACCCCCTCTGCTCTGATGTGGGGAGGTCCCATCTAGAGCACTGGGACCAGTTCTGGGCCCCCCAGTTCCAGAAGGACAGGGAACTGCTGGAGAGGGGACAGCAGAGGGCTACAGAGATGATGGGGGACCTGGAACATCTCTCCTACAATGAGAGGGTGAGGGACTTGGGTCTTTTTAGTCTGGAGAAGAGAAGGCTGAGGGGGGATCTGATCAACACCTATAAATTCTTCAAGGGAGGGTGTCAGGAGGATGGGGCTGGTCTTTTCTCAGTGGTGTCCACTGACAGGACAAGAGGAAATGGGCACAAACTTGAGTATAAGAAGTTCCCCCTAAACATGAGGAGGAACTTCTTCCCTTTGAGGGTGGCAGAGCCCTGGCAGAGGCTGCCCAGAGAGGTGGTGGAGTCTCCTTCTCTGGAGATATCCCAACCCCCCCTTGGACACGTTCCTGTGCAACCTGCTCTGGGTGACCCTGCTCTGGTAGGGGGTTGGAGATCATCTGGTCCACCCTTTGCACTGAAGTGGGTTCATGGGTTTCTAAAGGAGGCTGGATTAAACTCCCACTCTCTGCAGGAAGAGACGCAATGGTGGGGCAAAGAGCTACAAGACCCACCACGCTTAACTGAGGTACCAAGAGGAGGAGGAGGAGAGGAGGAGGACATGGAAGAGCCATCCCCTGCTGACAGTGGGCAGCAGCTCCTAAGCATGGGTTGGACATGTCCCTGTGTGATCCAGCGAGGTCAGCATCAGCAGCCACCACCGTCTCATTTTCATCCACAGCTGGACACCCAGCATAACCCACCTTGAGCTTCTCAAAGGACATTTGTGGGGCAAAAGCTGAGGGTTTATTAATTCATAACCTACAGAGCTATAAACACCTCCAGGGGGTCCCACCTACCAGGTGAAATTTAAGATGGGGGGTTCATTTCCTAGGATGTGGTTTCAGGGGTGGTATTTAGTTTGAATTTTCTTTGTCTGAACCTGTAGAGCATCTTAGCTCAACTCAGAGAAGATGTGCTCCACAACTCCACGGACTGCATTGACTGCAGGACTGTCACCGGAGCTTGGATCCTTGGCCCACACCTAGTCCCATATTTGGGACATTGAATGCCGAGCTGAATCTAGGGAAACTCAGAAGCTGGATTTTTTTGAGTTATTCCTCAGGACTTTGAAAAGCTGTATGCCCTTCTATGGTGGCCCAGTTTGTGTACTTAAAACGTCCAATTCCATTTTGGCCTCAACCACGATCTACTTCATTCTCAAGGCTGAGATTAATGTATGAAATTTGTTTACATGGAACTGCTCTGTCTGGCCACATGCAAACACATGGATGTGGAGGTGTAAACAGAGGATTTTGTGGTCTTAAACCAGGCCAGAACATCAGGCCACGTCCAATTCCAAACATAAAATAAACTTTCCCAGTGAACATGTAATCCTCAGGATCAGCCCATTCATGTTGATTTACTACAGAGTTCCCTGGAACTTAATGGGACCTCACTGTGGCGAAATCCCAAGATGCAAAAGCAGAGGAATTGGATGGTTCCTACCAAAAATAATAATAAAAAGAAAAACCCCTCAAATATGTCATTGGTATGCAGTGGATTCCCGGATCTGACCCAATTCTATAGACTCCTCCAACTTCATAGCTAGAGCCTGGGTTTTATGTCTTGAAGAGCAGGTGAGCTTTTTACCATAACAAAGAAGTTCTGCTGCAGAGAGTCCTTGGAAGAAAAACCCGTGAAATCTGTTAATATAAAACCAGCCGAATCCGTTGCAGGGTTGGCTATTTCAGTAGGAAAGTCGCACACCCAACTAAAATACGAGATTGGTACAAAACACTGATGTTGACCAGAAGAAGAAGCAAGTGGGACAGTGTCTGCACGTGGTTTATCTTCTCATCCCTGTGTAGCACCATCAGAGCCATTGCGCTTACTGGGCTGTGAAGGTGTTGGTGTGAAGCAGAAGTTGACAACTTACGCTGTTTCCTGGCAAAAGGAGGGAATTTTGTGGGGTGGCAAATGTAGTATGTAGAGCTGAGCAGATGTGGGTAAGAGAAAGGCATCGACAGGTGGAAAGCACTTGCAGAAAAATCGGTATCTACATTATTGCTTTTGGCACCGTTGATGGAAAGTCAAACACAGAAAAGCAAACAGCCCGTGTTGGGAAGACGTGTGGTCCTGTCAATTATTAAATGAAGCCGGCAAATCGCGGTGACCCAGAGACAGCTGGAGAACAGCCGGGTCTGGGGGGAGCCGCAGGTATGGGGAATGGCATGTGACCCTCAAGGCGACACATTTCATATCGCAAACCCAAATCACTGGGCACCAATGTCCCTGGCAGTGTTACTCTGCAAAACTCGTCTCTGGTGGGACGTTTTTAGGATAAATGCAAACTGAATCATTGAATCCTAGAATGGTTTGGGTGGGAAGGGACCTTAAAGACCACCCAGCCCCTCCCCCTGCCTTGGGCAGGGACACTTCCAACCATACCTCCGAGGGACCTGCTTGGGGACCTGCTTTTTGCTGCCCACCAGCTGATTCCAGCAACCTCGGCTCCTCACAGAATGACAGAATTATAGGGGTTGGCAGGGACCGCTGGAGACCACCCAGTCCAACCCCCTGCCAGAGAAGGGTCACCCAGAGCGGGTCCCACAGGAACGTGTCCAGGCGGGTTTGGGATGTCTCCAGAGAAGGAGACTCCACCACCTCTCTGGGCAGCCTCTTCCAAGGCTCTGCCACCCTCATAGGAAAGTTTTCCTTATATTCTCCATCCCAGTTTGTGCTCGTTGCACCTTGTCCTGTCCCTGGGCACCACTGGGAAGAGTTTGGCCCCATCCTCTTGTCCCCCAACCCTTTAGCTCCTGTTCAGCATCCATGAGGTGCCCTCTCAGTCTGCTCTTCTCCAGCTGAACAGCCCCAGGTCCCTCAGCCTTTCCTCATCAAAGAGATGTTCCAGTCGCTCATCATCCTCGCAGCCTCCACTGGACTCTCTCCAGCAGTTCCCTGTCCTTCTGGAACTGGGGAGCCCACAACTGGTCCCAGTGCTCCAGCTGTGGCCTCCCCAGGGCAGAACAGAGGGGCGGGATGACCTCCCTCCACCTGCTGGCCACGCTCTTCTTGATGCTCCCCAGGAGAACCACTGGCCTTCTTGGCCACCACATTGCTGGCTCATGGGCAGCTTGCTGCCACCAGGACGCCCAGGTCTCTCTCTACAGAGCTGTTCTCCAGCAGGTCACCCCCAACCTGTCCTGCTCCATGGGGTTATTCCTCCCCCGGTGCAGGATTCTACAACTGCCCTACACTCTTCCCCACAGCCTGTCCAGTCCGACACACGGGATTCAGCAAACATTCAAGCACGAGATAAATGGCTCCTTCAGGAGCTCACACAGCAACGTGCCTGTGGTTGTTGCACAGCGTCACACTGCTGAGGGGTCAGGTCCCCATGGTTTGGTCCTCCACCTCCTGACCTTTTGTTGGCAATGGGGAGCCCCTGGACAGTTTCAGCAGGACATGGACAAATTCCCCATCTTCAGGCATCTCCTTTACAGACCTTGGGAAAAACACAAAAGAGATTCTCTGGCAGCACCCCAGCCACGAGGACCAGAGTCTGCACCTTCAACACTCACAATTGCCGTGTGTCCACCTTTTGGTCTTGCGTGGAAAAGTTCTTTCCTCCTGCAGACCCCTGTCCCTTCCCGGCATCTGGCTGACATGGTGCTTTGCAGCACGTGTGTGTTTTTGCTGGTTTTGCTGGTTTTACTGCTTGGCACCTCCCAGTGATGGCACCCGAGAGGCTCTGGAAGAGACAGAGCACTTCCTTCCCCTGAGGAAAAAGAAAAACCCAGATACAATTTTTTCCCGTAACTCTCATGCTTACCAGAAAAACCCACCCAACTCTCTTCCAAGCACTGATCCTTGTCGTTTGGATTCTCTGTAGCAGCACCCAGGACAGGTGGGAGAAGGACTCAGTCTGTTCACCAGCAGCTTTTGGAGTTGTGCTGGGGAGGGGAAAGGGAACAAATAAAATAACTAAAGAGAAACACCATTTTTTTTAGAAAAATAGAATGGTGGTGGAGGTAGGAAGGGACCTTTCAGATCATGGAGTCCAACCATCAACCCAACACTGACAAACCCACCCATGTCCTCACCATGTCCTCAATTGGAACAGGTCCAGCGGAGGGCCACGAGGATGATCAGAGGGATGGAGCACCTCTCTTATGAGGACAGGCTGAGAGAGCTGGGGTTGTTCAGCCTGGAGAAGAGAAGGCTCCAGGGAGACCTTATAGTGGCCTTCAATATCTGAAGGGGCTACAGAAGAGCTGGAGAGAGACTCTCTGTCAGGAAGTGCAGTGACAGGACAAGGGGTAATGGTTTTAAATTGGAAGAGGGGAGATTTAGATTAGACACCAGAAAGAAATTCTTTACAGTGAGGGTGGTGAGACACTGGAACAGGTTCCTCAGGGAAGTCATGGATGCCCCATCCCTGGAGGGGCTCAAGGCCAGGCTGGATGGGGCTTGGAGCCACCTGGTATGGTGGGGGGTGTCCCTGCCCAAGGCAGGGGGGTTGGAACTAGATGATCTTTAAGGTCCCTTCCAACCCAAATCATTCTATGATTCTATGACTATTTTAGGTAGGTTAGGGTTAATCTGGAGGTAGATAGCCATGGACTAGGGTGGAGGCTCCTCTAACGACATCCTCCTCAGATGCTCAGAAATCCTCCTCAGATGCTCAGGTCCTCCTCTGATGCTCTGAAAGGGGCAGCTCAGCTAGCCCCGGTGTGCAGCACATCACTTAGAGATCCTGCGCATCCCCAAGGAAAGGTGACAATATAGACATAGCCCCACGGGCTGCAGGATGTGTTTGGATTGCGTTGCTTGCCCATTGCACCCTATACCTCCACGCCAGAACGACCTGCCTTTTCATGAACATCATGAGGTTTTCATGATGTTCCCATCAAGTTACAGGCAGAGGAGATGACATCATGGGACAGTAAAAACCATTTGCTCCCCCTTGCAGACCCTGAGACTGGACTCAGCTTTCTGGGTCTGTGTCCTGGGGTTACAGTCCATGGGCCGTTAACTCCTGTCTCCACGCCTGTAAAAATGCGAGTCACATCATCTGCACTATGAGAGCAGAGGGGTCTGATGTGACCACGTAACTCTGGGGACTGACTGCTTCATAGAAGGGAACCGACACGGGGATGTTGTAATTAAAAGCACAAGTCTCATAACACTGTTTGTATTTCATCAGAGGCCCAAGCTTCTGCTAGCAGTGGAAGCCTTGACAAAAGCCTGCTGCCAGCAGTCTTCTCTCTTCCCACCAGAAAGGAGGACACCTTATTCACTTGGCCACAACCAGCTCTGCCCTCCTGCAGACATTCTGAGAAGTGGGGCATCCCAAAATCATAGAAGCATAGAATGGTTTGGGTTGGAAGGGACCTTAAAGATCATCAAGTTCCAAAACCCTGCCCTGGGCACGGACACCTCCCACCACACCAGGTTGCTCCAAGTCCTGTCCAACCTGGCCTTGAACCCCTCCAGGGATGGGGAATAATATGAATTGCCATAATCCATTCCCTCATAGGGAGGAAAAGGACTGTATTGCAGAAGACATGACAGGTTTCTTCTGGGAAATGAAGGAGCATGAGTGATTTTCTCCAGGGGATGGTATTGCCCATGAGCAACCAGTCTGGAGAAGGAAGGAAGGAGGATGCTGGCTCTGGGGCTTTGCCACTCTGGCACTAGACCTGCTGCTGGGGACCTCTCCGGCAGAGCAGGATGAGGATCCGCCTGCGGATCTGCTTGGTTTTCCAGCTGTAAACAAGTGGGTTGAGGACAGGGGGCACCAGGAGGTAGGCATCAGCCAGGAGCGTGTGAGTCAGGGGGGGCAGGTGCTTCCCAAACCTGTGGATGATGGACAAGCTAATGAGGGGGATGTAGAAGATCAGGACAGCACAGAGGTGGGAGATGCAGGTGCTGAAGGTTTTGGATTGTGTCTCCTGGGAGACGATGCTCAGGATGGTCCTGAGGATCATCGTGTAGGACAGGAGGATGGTCAGGGAGTCCAGCCCCTTGGTGAGTATCACTGCGGTCAGCCCATACAAGCTGTTAACCTTGACGTCCCCACAAACCAGCCTCAGCATGTCCTGGTGCAGACAGAAGGAGTGAGACAGGACACGGGACCTGCAAAAAGGCATCTTCTTAATAAGGACAGCAACGGGCAGCACCACGCAGATGCCCCGCATGAAGATCACCCCCGCTGCCTTCATTACCAGGGAGCTCGTTAGGACGGAGGTGTAGCGCAAAGGGTAGCAAATAGCAACGAAGCGGTCAAAAGCCATGGCCACCAGGACCCCAGACTCAATGGCAGAGAAGGAATGGATGAAGTACATCTGGACAATGCATGCCTCAAAACGGAGGGAGGTGGACTCAAACCAGAAGACGGCCAGCATAGTGGGCAGGGTGGAAAGAGATAAGCCCAGGTCTGCCACAGCCAGCATGGAGAGGAAGTAGTACATCGGCGTGTGGAGGCTGTGGTCTGTCTTTATCATCCAAAGCAAGGTGCAGTTCCCCAGGAGCATGAGGAGGTACAGGCAGCAGAGAGGCAACGCCATCCAGTAGCTGCTCGCCAGCAGACCGGGAATGCCAGTGAGAATGAAGGTCAGGGGACTGGACCCAGTCCTATTGGAAGACAACATCTCACGCATTGATGGTCCAAGGGTCTGGAAATAATAGTGTCTTGGAATAAAAGTCCTGCTATGAGACCACACACATCCCAACGGTAGCTCCTGAGAGCTGAGAAACCCCTGTGCAGCTGCCCTCATGCATGTCCATCACCTCAACCAAGGAATGGTGATGACAGAATGAGACGGAAGGGTTTGACCCTGAAAGAGGGGAGATGGAGCTGAGATGTGGGGAAGAACTTGTTTGGTGGGAGGGTGGTGAAAGCCTGGCCCAGGTTGGTCAGAGAAGCTGTGGCTGCCCCATCCCTGGAGGGGTTCAAGGGCAGGTTGGAGGGGTCTTGGAGCAAGGTGGTGTGGTGGGAGGTGTCCCTGACCAGGGTAGGGGGTGGCATTGGATGGGCTTCAAGGTCCCTTCCAACCCAAACCATTCTATGATTCTCTGAAAAGCCACAGTGGACCAGCCCCGGGGGTCACTGTCTAGACTTTGCACAGCAGCAGATAACGAGGAAAGAGCAGTGACCATTTAGTCCCTCCTAGTTGTTGTCCCCAGCATTTAATTACCATGGGCTTTAGGACGTTTAGGACCTTGGTGCTCAGTCATTTGGGAGGTGCAACACAAGGCAAGACAAGAGCCTTGGGGCAGGATGTTCCTGCCTGGGGGAAGGAGGAGAGGTGGGATGGAGACCTGGAGACCAGCTCTGGGAATGGGGCTGGCTGCTCCTCACAGCAGCAGGAGGAGCATCCTTGGCCATGCTGGTCCCACCAAGGCTGAAGCACTGGGACAGGAGAGGGAAGCAGGGATGGAGAGGGAGAGAGGCGAAAGCAGAGAAAGGTCAATGTTTGTGCTGAATCAAATGTGGTCAGACCACAAGAGATAACATCTCACTCTGAGATGAGAAGTAGCCCCATTATACGTGCCTCTGTATTGATTTCTTCCCTTTTTGGGGTTTTTTGTTGTTGTTGTTGTTGTTGTTCAAGTATGGCAAAATGTCTATCAGCTCAACCTGCAGGTCAATTAACCAAACTAACCCAGATGGAAGGAAAATGGATTTGTGCTTTACAGCTGCCAAAAAGATTAAATGGAAAGGAAGAAATTCAGAGGCTCAAATAATGGCCTCGTCTGCCCGAGGCCATTAGGAAACCCAACAGCAAACACCAGGTCTCCATTTCAGCGCCCTGGAAGCCACCAGCTTCAGTAGCCCAGGAGCACAAGCCATCAGCCGCGATGCTCAGCAACAGGAGGCTTGGGGCAAGTGGGGGAGATTTCCAGAGAAACATTCCCAACCGGCTTCTCTGCTAAATGCAGTTAAATTTAGCACATTTTAAAAGCGCCACCAGTGGTCCCAGCAGCACATCCTGGCCTCTTGTTGACCAGGGGGAAAAGCGCACGTCTCTATTCAGCTGGAGATCAATGCAATTTGCATTGCTGAGGAGCATAAATTGATTGAGACTTGTCCCAGGGTTTTTCTGCTTGAACACACGCACGCTCTGAGACCTCAGAAAAGAAAAAAAAAAAAAAAATTCAAGTTTTCACAAGGCAAAAGGGTCAGGTCTGAAAGACAATGGGGCAACAGAACTGGGACGGTGAAAAAAGTAATGGAGGGTGTATAGAACCTAAAGAACATAAAGCCAAGGGGTTGAAGACCCTACTTTGCTCCTGCAGGGAGCAAAATCAGTGTAGAAATAAACTTATAGGTCCTAGTCATGTAGCACTTGAGAGACTGAGGACATTTTATAATTCTTGGTCAAGATAAATTTTTTGGGTGAATTTTCATATCATAGAATCACAGAGGGTGGGAAGGGATGTTAAAGTCCCCGCAGTGCCACCCCCTGCCCTGGGCAGAGACACCTCCCACCACACCAGGTTGCTCCAAGCCCACTCCAACCTGCCCTTGAACCCCTCCAGGGATGGGGCAGCCAC
>JAOQGH010000001.1:197467019-197478137 GCA_025769975.1 Gallinago jamesoni
TGGAGCTGAGATGTGGGGAAGAACTTGTTTGGTGGGAGGGTGGTGAGAACCTGGCCCAGGTTGGCCAGAGAAGCTGTAGCTGCCCCATCCCTGGAGGGGTTGAAGGGCAGGTTGGAGGAGGCTTGGAGCTACCTGGTGTCCTCCCAAGAGCGGAGCAGAGGGGCAGAATCCTCCCCCTTGCCCTGCTGGCCACGCTGCTGGGGGGCAGCAGCTTGTTGGGGGGGCTTTCTGGGCTGCCAGGACACATTGCTGTGTCATGTTGAGCTTCTCACCCACCAACACCCCCAAATCCTTCTCCTCAGGGCTGCTCCCCGGCCGTGGAGATGTTAAATTAGCTTATTGCTAAGGACAGAAAACAAATGTTGCAGCAGGTCTGGCTAATTTGCACAAGGGAGAAGGCATGGCCAAGTTGGCCAAGGAGGTCTTTGGGTTTGTTCTGCCAAACTTTTATGAGTCCTGGCATGCCACGGTGACTGCAGACGCTTCCCCGGGCCATGGCTTGGGCGAGAAAGTGCGATGATGTGATTAGCTGCAGATTGCTTGGCCTGACGTCAATGCCCAGCAGAGCGCCTGAGAAGTTAACAGGAGATTGGGTCAACAGAGAATTAAAGGATTGGAAATCAAATTAAATTATGGCAATCAGCGGGGCTTTGCGGGAAACAGCTCTTGTCAAACAAACCTGATTTCATTTTCTGATGAGGTGGCAGGTTTAGTTAATCACTGCGTGTGTGTGTGTGTGTGTGTGTGATTGAGTGCAGCTTGAGATATCTGGGAGAAACGTGTCCCCACCACCCCAGTTCCAGGCGAGGAGCTGACACGGTGCAGCATCCGTGAAGCATCGGGCAAAACGAAGAGCTGGGTGATGATGAGGAGACCTCAAAATGAAGCTGTCAGAACCATCATCACAAAAAGCTTGTGTCTCCGCAGGGATGCCACGGCGGCTGGCTCTAGGCTAGAAGTTCCTCTGCGTGACTTTCCATCAGTTGTTCCGAAACCATCACAAATTGGGTCTCAAATAACGCCGGGGAAAGGCAAGTCAGACGGAGAAGCCTGGAGAGATTGGTCGTTCAAAGGAACTGCCCAAAATAAGATAAATACCAGGGAAGGAGAGTCAGACAGGTTTTCGGGGTGGAGCACTGTGTCCTGGAGAACAGAGGTTATGGAGAGCACAGCTGACACCACACTGAGAGGGTAACACCAAGATGAATAAGAGAGAAATGGAAGAAGTTCTATTTTTTTTTCAAAAAAGGTGTTGAAATCTGGCAGATGTGCAAAAAAAAAACCAAACAAAAAAACCCCCTTTCAATAAGACAGATAGTGGAAAACTCAAGTTTTTGAGTTCCACTGAAATATAAGGAAAAGGTAATGGGCACAAACTGGAACACAAGAAGTTCCAACTCAACATGAGGAAGAACTTCTTCACTGTGAGGGTGGCAGAGCCCTGGAAGAGGCTGCCCAGGGAGGGTGTGGCGTCCCCTTCTCTGGAGATCTTCAAGCCCCACCTGGATGCTCCTGAGTGATGTGCTCTGGGCAACCCTGCTTAGCAGGGGAGTTGGACTGGATGGTCTCTAGAGGTCCCTTCTAACTCTGTCAAATCCATGAATCTGTAAACATGAGTGGAGATGAGAAACTTGCAGTGCTCTGGGTCTTGAGTTTATCAAGAACAACTCCTTGGTCATGGGCAGTAGGTACCTTCATGCAATGAAGGTGTCCTCTGCCATAAAGGGTTCTCTGGCCAAGCTCAAGAAGGTGGAGGAGGATGATGCTGTGGCCAGGAGAAGCAGACAATGTCAAACGGGAAGAAAAGCCCATGGTTATAGCCATGAGGATGATGAGCACTTGAGGGAAAAATCAAAGGACGGAGATTCTCCATCTCTGGATACCCACAAGCCTACACTTGTGCAATTTCTTCTGGGAAATCATCCTGGAGCAAATCCTGTGTTATTGGGCTCCAGAGAGGAAAAAAAAATGGTGCAAGTCCACTGTTTTTGACAAAACAGCATTCTACATTAGTTTGGCCTTCGGTCTCAGGGATGGATGAGTGTGGAGGAAGGGTAGTACCATGTTCATTGTACCTTCCTTGGCCACAGCCAGCAGTTAGAGGCTGTCAATGATGCTTGTGTCCCCTCAGTGTTGGGTGACAGTTCAGAACATAATTTTTCTGGCTTGCAGTTTCTTTCAGCCGAGTTTCACCATGGGCACAACTCGGTGCAGTTTCTGCATGACCCAAGGTGACAACACGGTCATAGAATCATAGAATGGTTCAGGTTGGAAGGGACCTGAAAGGTCATCAAGTTCCAACCCCCCTGCCCACAGCTTCTCTGGGCAACCTGGGCCAGGCTCTCACCACAGCAAACTTCTCACAGCAAACTTCTCACAGCAAAGATCTTCTCCAGATCTCATCTCAATCTCCCCAACTCTCCTGGAGCTCCTTTAGGGACTGGAAAGGGCTACATGGGATGGAACTGGTGTGACCTGGACCCATACAGCCAGTTTTGTCTCTGAGCAGGGCATGGGGAGGGAGGACATGCATGCAAGTCCTTAAACCTGGCCATTGCACTTCTCATGGAGGCTGTCCCAAAGGCCCAAGAGCCCGGGGTCATTGTGTCCCACTTCTGCCCACTGATGGTGGCAAGAGTGGCTGGAAGCCACAGCAGGGCAGGACACCATGGCACCAGCCTTTGGACAGACATCCATACGGCAAAAGCTAGAGGTAAATCAGAGGGACTGGCAGGAGAAGCAGAAAGGAAGGTGGCCCCAGGCCAGCAAAGGGGCAGCCAGGACTGTCCAGTGATGTGTCCTCTGGAAAGCACTGACCACAGCATCACTTTAAAAGCCCAACTGTAGAAAACGGGTTCTGAAAGTTTTTCCCCAAATAAACACAACAAAACTGTGCGATGTTTGAGAATTTCCGTGTGAACAGTTTTACGATCAAACTAACGGCAGCAAAATCCCAACCTTTCTGTCGCTGTTACAGGGAACTAAATTTGGGAAGAAAGATGTGGCTTGGCCCACCTGTGCCATGTCAACCACCAACCGATCCAACACCAACGCTTCGCCTTTTCTCCTGACGGGCATCCCTGGCCTGGAAGGTCTCCACGTGTGGCTTTCCATCCCGTTCTGCTTTACATACATCATGACCTTGCTGGGAAACAGCATGGTCCTTCTCGCTGTGAGGCTGGACAAAAGCCTCCATGAGCCCATGTACTATTTCATTTGCATGTTGGCTGTCATTGACCTCACCTTCTCAACTGCTGTAGTTCCCAAGATGCTGGGTGTGTTCTGGTTCGATTCAAGAGAGATTGGGTTTGAGGCCTGCTTCATCCAGATGTTCTTCATCCACACGTTCACTGCAGTGGAGTCAGGGGTGCTCCTGGCAATGTCCTTTGACCGTTTCGTAGCCATCTGCAACCCCCTGAGATACAATACCATCCTCACAAGCTCAAGGACCATCCAGCTAGGACTGCTGTCTCTGGTCAGGGCAGTTGGTCTCATGACACCTTTAATGTGCCTCCTCACAAGCTTACCCTACTGCAAAACCAGAGTCATCCCTCATTCCTACTGTGAGCACATGGCCGTGGTGGAGCTGGCCTGCGCCGACCCGTCTGTCAGCGATCTCTACAGCCTCATCGTGGCAACACTATTGGTGGGGGCGGACTCTGTCTTCATCACCTTCTCCTATGTCATGATCCTCAGGTCTGTGATGAGGCTGCCATCCCAAGAGGCTCGTCTCAAAGCCCTCAGGACCTGCGGGTCCCATGTTTCCATCATCCTGCTGTTCTACATAGGAGGCCTCCTCTCCATGTACCTGCAGATGTTCTCTTTCGGCTTGGCACCTCACGTCCAAGTCCTGGTGGCTGATTTGTACTTGACGGTCCCTCCCATGCTTAACCCCATCATTTACGGTGTGAAGATGAAGCAGATCCAGGAAGGGATCTTCAAACTGCTGCGGCAGCTGGCAGGACTCAGTGTCTCACAAGCTGATGAAGACAGGTCAGACGCTGAGAGAGGGAGGTACCACTAGAGAAGAATTTGTCCTGTCTTAGAATAGACATGAAGTTAAGTGTAATGAATTATCCCCCATAAACATCCATCTCTCTCCAGTGACTAGAAAGGGAACCTAGACCAGATGTTTAATGCTGAGATGGCAATACCTTATTCCCATGAAACCGATGGGCCAGTCCTGATGGGTGCTGGGCAACTGTCCCTTTGGCCAACAGACTCCTGTTTTCCAAGGTGTCCCTTGGAAATGTTACATCATGGTAGCTCTCCGATGGCACTAGCAGCATTTCAGCCCCTGTGGCACATGGCTGAGGTGCCCCACAGACCAAAGGGCATCAGCCCACCGAGCACCAGAGAGATGCTACTGTGGTGCTCAGTGCCTCAGGTACCCTGGAGAGGGGAGGAGAGGATGCCCTGACCCCTTCCTTGCTCACAAGGGATGGGAATGGCTTCCCCTGTATCTCCTTCAGCCATCCATGCAAAAGCTGTCTGTTGTCCCCTTCTAATCAGGAGGCAGAGCAGCATACCTGAGAAGCATCGTGGTTGCCAGGCTCTCCAGGGAGAGCAGTCTGCTTTAACGATAAATCTTAGAATGCTTAGAGCTGGAAGGGACCTTGAAGATCATCTAGTTCCAACCCCCCTGCCCTGGGCAAGGACACCTCCCACTAGAGCGGGTTGCTCAAAGCCCCGTCCAACCTGGTCTTGAACTCCTCCAGGGATGGGACATCCACAGCTTCTCTGGGCAACCTCATCCGCATCTCCATCTCCATGCCCACCTCCACGCAAGGACCATCTCTGCTGTCAGTAATGAGGTGGTACAAGGTGCTACGTACCATCAACACCTTAAGAGATGCTTCTGCCTTCACTGAACACTGCCAGAGCCAAGCTCTGGACAGGGGGACCCTGGAAGAGCAAAGGACTGAAAATTAAGTGTGATCTTTCTTGTCTCATTTCCTGTTCTCTGAACTTCTACAGAGTGGTTTTTCCACAAATAAAAAATTTTAAAAATCTCAAAACCTGAGTTCCAACAGAAGCCACAGGTGAGTTCCCAGCCTGACACCTCCCTCCCACCCACAGAAAGGCTCAAGGGGTGTGAGTGATGGCAAACTGTACCCCAGTGCCCAGCCATGCCCCACCACCTGCACCCACCTCGGCCACCAAAATATCTCAAAGGAAAAAAATCTCATGATAAAATGACAGAATCATAGAATCATTTAGATTGGAAAAGACCTTTCAGATCATTGAATTCAACCATCAACCCAACACTGACCAACCCACCACTGGCCCATGTCCCTCAGCACCACGTCTGCCCGGCTCTGAAATCCCTCCAGGGATGGTGTCTCCACCACTGCCCTGGGCAGCCTCTGCCAAGGCTTCACAACCCTTTCAGTGTAAAAATTGTTCCCAATCTCCATCCTAAACCTCCCCTGGGGCAACTTGAGGCCATTTCCTCTCTTCCTAACTGTACTATGAGGTTGGCCCAGAGCTGCTGGCATGGGACACCACTGGAAAGAACCTGGCTCCAGCCTCTTTGCACCCTCCCTTTGGATACTCATAAACATGAGTAAGATCCTCCTGAGCCGTGTCTGCTCCAGGCCGAACAGTCCCAGCTCTCTCAGCCTTTCCTCGTGCCAGAGATGCTCCAGCGCCTGCAGCATCTTCATGGCCCTTGGCTGGACTGTCTCCAGCATCCCCATGTCTCTCATACTCAAGAACGCAGCACTGGACCCAGCCTCCCCAGAGCAGAGCAGAGGGGAAGACTCATGTCCCTCAACCTGCAGGCAATGGCAATACAGCCCAAGACACCTGTGGCCACCTTTGCTCATGGTCAACTTGGTGCTCACCAGGACCAGCTGCTTTCCAGCTGGGTGGCCCCAGCCTGTGCTGGTGATAGGGCTTGTTCCTCCCCAGGGGGAGGACTTGGCACTTGTTGAACTTCAAGAAGTTCCTGTTGGCCCATTTCTCCAGCCCACCAAGGTCCCTCTGGACACCAGCGCAATCATCAGGTGAACCTCTATGTACTTTGCAAGTAGAAGCACGGAAAGATTGGATCTGGCTGAGCGGGTGTCCTCCAGCAGTGGTGAGGATGTGCCCCCCAAAACCCACGATTTCACTGAGAAAATTCCCACCAACTTGCCTGTGGGCAGGACTGGGATTTGTGGGATGAGGGACCTGCTCTCTGCCCACTAGAGCAGTAAAACCAGTGATGAAACAGCGCTGGTGGTGCAAGTCCCAACCAGTCATGGGGCCCTGGCAGTTGGTGAGTTTGGGGGAGAGCATTTCATCAAACCATAGAATCATGGAATGGTTTGGGTGAGAAGGAACTTTCAAGACCATCCAGTTCCACCCTCTACCCCCTGGGACAGACCAGGTTGCTCCAAGCCCCCTCCAACCTGCCCTTGAACCCCTCCAGGGATGGGGCAGCCACAGCTTCTCGGGCCAACCTGGGCCAGGCTCTCACCACCCTCCCACCAAACAAGTTCTTCCCCACATCTCAGCTCCATCTCCCCTCTTTCAGGGTCAAACCCTTCCCCTCCTCCTAGGGCTCCCCTCCCCCATCCAGAGTCCCTCCCCACTTTTCCTGGAGACCCTTTAGGGACTGGTGGACAGACCCCAGGAACCAGCAAGGTGGTCCCCACAGGGTGCCCCCTGCAAAGAGCCCCCAATTGTAGCTGCCACGGTGGGGAGCTTGGGGTGTCTGTGTCACCAGAGCTCTGCCCGTGACACCAAGTTGCAGCCACCACATGACTTCTGTCTTGCTCCTGACCATGAACCATCTCCACTGGCCCCAGGTTGGTTCATCACTGGTGACAGGAGCCCCAAGGAAAGAGGCACTTTCCCTTGTTTACCTGCAAAGTAGCCACTGATGGATGCAGCTCAGTAATTAGCCTCAGGACACTTCCAGCTATTAGCCATAGCTCATTTGCTAATTTTTAATCTCTCCTTTGGGTGAAGAGTCCAAAAGCAAACAATGGTTTAACCCCATGAGTGCCGGGCTGTAGGTGTCCAGGGGCAGGGATGCTCGGAGGTGGGCAGAGGGGGTGGAACGGAGCCCTGTGACCCCCTGGGACCCTCCAGTGGTTTGGGCAGCGATGCCCAGCCCTGTCCCAGCTGTGGAGGTGTCAGCAGGACCTCGTGAAAGGGCTGGACGAGCCTGGACGTGGCCAAGATGTTTCTTGATGGAAATTCAAAGCCCACCTCGTGCCTCCCCCTCCAGCATCACCAGCCCCTCAGGAGGAAAAGCTTTTGTGCATCCAGCAACCTCTGTCTTTTGGATTCTTTTTCACTTTGGGCTTCTTTTTGTTTTGTCTTCATCATAATAACTATAAATACAATCATATACTTGTTTGAAGAGGTGACACGGGGGTAAAATTTAAAAAAAAAAGGTACATATTTCACTAGAGAGGTAGAACTTTAACAAGGTCTTAGTTCTCTTCTAAAAATCTGGTTGGATTAGGGTCATCTATTTTATAGTTTAATTATTATTTTTTTTAAATTTCCTTTTTGTTGCTGGGACATCCTGCCCTTCCCAAGTCCAGCACTGGCTTGTGGGGCCCCAGGTTGAGCAGAGACCCCCCCCTCCAGCTCCCACCCTTCACCTCCTGCCTGCACCGTCCCGTCCCACCACAGCCCATACCCCAGGCCGCTCTCAAAATTAATGCAGTAATTAATTAATTAATTAATTTTAAATTAACACTCTTCAGCACCATTTCCTGACCTTCTCGGGGTCGGCAGCACAAAAGGTCCCTTTTGGAGACACCCCCCCCCAAAACTCCCGGCGGTGGGTGCTGGAGGTGCCACTGGACCACTTGTCTCATTTGATCTTGGCATTTTCAGCCCCTAAAAATGTCCCAGCCCTGGGGGTCAGTTTGGGGACATGGGGGGGTGGGGGGTGGAGAGGGATGGGGGGAGGTAGCTCTGATTTTTACAGATATCTGAAAAGTCTGGATTTGGCTGCTGGTTTTCGTAGCAGGAGGCTGCCTCTTGGTCCCAGGGGAGCTGCTCAAAGCCACCCCAAGCCTGGAGACTGGAGCAAACCCCCCCCACCGCCCCCGGCAGTGGGAGGGGGTTTGGGGGTCCCCAAGCTGCCCCCCCATGAGTCCTGGCCATAGAGGGGACCAGGGGACAAAGAGGCACAAGCTCCCCAAACCCATCTCCCTCTGCAGAGGGGACAGAACCCCCCCCAAGGGGACAGAGGGGTCCCAGTGCCACCAGTGCCCCTGGGCAGAGGGGGGGGGGGAGGCTTTGGAAAGGAGTTAATTTGGGGGATGTGTGTGTTTGGAAAGGAATTAATTAATGGGGGGGGGGAGGGGGGGGGCTTTGGAAAGGAGTTAATTTGGGGGAGGAGGGTCTGGAAAGAGGGACTGGGGTCCTGTGGCCCCCACAGTGCAGTGACCAAGGGGACACAGGGATGGTCACCCCCCCCCAGTGCCACCAGCCCTGGCTCCAGCAAAGAAACTGCTGCAAGAAGGAAAAAAAAAAAAAAAACAGTGTAAAAGTGTCATCAGTCACCAACCCGCTAATTGGCCCCCGTGGCAGCACGATGGAGGGGGCCGGGGGCCGCGCCAGCCCGGCCACCAGCGATCAATCCTCCTGTGACCCCATGCTGTAATTACCATCCAGCTCGTTAGCACTAATTGGACTACTCCCAGGAAGGGAGCTTGATGGAAAAGAAAGAAGAAAAAAAAAAAAGAAGAAAAAAAACCAAACCCAAAGTTCAATTGGTTTTAACTTTGACTTGTTTGAAAGCCCAGGAAAGAAAGAAAGTCAGAAGGTCTGAGGGACCTTGGAGAGATGCTCCCATCTCCAGTTGGGGACCACAAAGTCTGACACCTCTGCCCATGGCAAGGGGACGGTGCACAATGGCACGTGGCCTTCTGCAGGATCAGAAGATCCCTGGGGAGTGCTCAGCTCGATGCCATCAAAGCCATGATCCATCACAACCCCCTGCCTGGCCCTGCTGCGGGGGGGTCACACAGAATCACAGGGGTTGGCAGGGACCTCTGGAGACAACCCCCAGTCCAACCCCCTGCCAGGGCAGGGTCAACCAGAGCAGGTCCCACAGGAACGTGTCCAGGTGGGGTTGGAATGTCTCCAGAGAAGGAGACTCCACCACCTCTCTGGGCAGCCTCTTCCAGGGCTCTGCCACCCTCACAGGAGAGAAGTTCCTCCTCATGTTCAGATGGAATTTCCCGTGTCCCACTTTGTGCCCGTTGCCCCTTGTCCTGTCCCTGGCCACCACTGGGAAGAGTCTGGCCCCATCCTCTTGCCCCCTGCCCTTTAGCTCTTGCTCAGCATCCATGAGGTCCCCTCTCAGTTTGCTCTTCTCCAGATGAACACCCCCAGGTCCCTCAGCCTTTCCTCAGCAGAAAGATGTTCCAGTCCCTCATCATCTCTGTAGCCTCTGCTGTCCCCTCTTCAGCAGTTCCCTGTCCTTCTGGAACTGGGGAGCCCAGAACAGGTCCCAGTGCTCCAGGTGGGGCCTCCCCAGGGCAGAGCAGAGTGTGGCGGAGTGACCTCCCTCCACCTGTTGGTCATACTCTTCTTGATGCCCCCCAGGAGAGCATTGACCTTCTAGGTCACGAAGGTTCTGCACCCAGAGTGGCTCTTCCCCAACCCAGCAGCCTGTCCCCCTCAACCCCCCCAGGGTCCCCATCGGGTACCAGGGACTACGCCGTGCTCCATCCTCCACCTCCTGAGGCCACCTCTTGCTCAGCATGAAGTGCCGGGAGTGCCCTGACATTTGTCCCCCCCAACCCTGTTTTGGGGGTGATTGCGACACGTCAGATGCTGGTCACATGGGGCAGTGTTGGGGGGGTGCAGGAGACACCCCCCACCCCCCTCAGGCCACGCAGCACGGCCAGGCACGTGCCAGGACTCGGGGGGGGACAGCCTCGATGGGTCTCCTGCTGCACGGGAGGTTCTTGGTGCTGCTCTGAAAGCAGCTCCCCAGCAAACCCAGCAGCTTGTGCCCCCCAAAAACCAGAGTCCTCTCCCCACCACTGACCTGGGGATGGACCCTGCTTGGTGTCCCCACGGGGCATAAACCCCTCTGCACTGAGGACATTGCACCCTGGACCCTCTACCATCCACCATCCGGCCTGCACCCCTGAGAAACGCTGCCCTGGATCTCCTTTAGAAGACAACTTGCCAAACTGGGATGGGATGGGATGGGATGGGATGGGATGGGATGGGATGGGATGGGATGGGATGGGATGGGATGGGATGGGATGGGGAGGCCTCGCAGCCCCCATCCCAGCCACCCTGTCCCAAACCTGGCTGTGGACAACTGCCCTTGCGTGGGCTCCAGCAGCATCAGGTCTTTGCTGAGCTGGTTGAAAGCAAGGTCCCAGCAGAAAGCAAGCTGTGGAGCAGGCCAGGGTGGGCTTCTTCAGGTCCATGGAGGCAGCAGTAGGAGCTGAGCACGTTGGTGACAGGTCCCTTGGCCACTGCTCCCTCCAGCTCCCATCCCAGCTGGTGGGCTGGGACAAACCCCAGCAAGTCCAGGCAGCTGAGAGGTGGCCAACAGGACAGGAAGAGGTGGCCAAGGGGAGAGGACTGGTGTGTCAGCAATCAGGGACAGGCTGGATTGCAAGACATCTACCTTCTCCTGTATCTCCTTGTGTGGGTACGAGCCCAGAACCAGATCCTCTGGGAACAGGGTGTCCTGGGTACCCCCAGGGCATTTTGGCGAGACCAGAGTCTGGTCTGAGCCCACTGGAGTATGGTCTGAGGCCACGGTGGGGCTGTGGGGACCTCCTGAGCTGAGCCCCCAGCCCAGCACACACACTTTGAGGTGACCTTCCCCAAACTGCCCCATTGGTCTGCACTGGGCTGAGCCCCCCAGAGCCAGGCAAGCCCAGGAGGTGATGCCCGGCCAGGAACAGGGGTTTTGCTGGTGAACCCATTTGGTGATGGGTGGTCTAGTGGCCAAGAGCATGCTCTAGTGGCCAAGATCATTGGTTTGTGCTGGGGTGTTGTGTGGGGGGTTTAGTTGGTGGGTGGTTTTTTTTGTTTGTTTGTTTTTGTGTGGGTTTTTTGTTGTTGTTGTTGTTTTTGTGGTTTGTTTTTGTTTTGTTGTTGTGTTTGGGGTTTTTTTTTGTTTTTTTTTTTAAT
>JAOQGH010000001.1:197546787-197560254 GCA_025769975.1 Gallinago jamesoni
CCCTGGAGGGGTTCAAGGGCAGGTTGGAGGGGGCTTGGAGCAACCTGGTGTGGTGGGAGGTGTCCCTGTCCAGGGCACGGGGTGGCACTGGAAGGGCTTTAAGGTCCCTTCCAACTCAAACCATTTCCCCACGAGTGCAAGGGGAGGACCCGGGGACAAAGACGCTGAAATTCTCACCCCTTCCTTGGCCACCAGAAGCTGCTTCTCCGCGTTCTGTTTCTTGATGTTGTAGTACTGGACCTCCACCTCGTGGGTCAGCTGGAGCCACTTCTGCAGGGCCTCTGGGGCAGCCCAGCTGCAGTGGGACTCCAGCTCCTTCTCCGCGTTCTTCAGCGCCATCCGCACCTGGGAGAGAAGCGGCCGAGCCGGCGTTGCAGAAGCAGTGGGGGGGACAACCTGTCCTCCTGAGAGGTCACCCCAACCCCTGGCTGCCAACCCAGCCGTTTGAAGGCACCAGGGAAAAAAAAAGAAAAAGAAAAACAAAAGGAAAAAAGACTCCACCCAACTTAATGTTACTCATGAAAGAAGCAAAAGTCACCAGGAGGAGAGGGGGTGCTGCAGGCAAGAGGGAGAGAGGAGCCACCCAACAGAGAAGAGCAACCTAAGAGACAAGCCTTCTGCTGGGATACCCAGAACATCCCATAGCACTTTGATCCCAACGGTGATCTCCTTCCTTGAAAACCTCAACCCACCACCATGCTGTCCTCCCTTGGCACCTCACGCTGATGCCAATGGTGTGAGGTTCAACAAGGCCAAGGGCCGGGACCTGCCCTTGGGTCACACCAACCCCATGGATGCTCCAGGCTGAGGGAAGAGTGGCTGGAGCTGCCCCATGGAAAAGGACCTGGGGGTGTTGGCCAACAGGGGCTGAATATGAGCCAGCAGCATGTCCAGGTGACCAAGGAGGCCACCAGCATCCTGGCCTGCATCAGGAACAGTGCGGCCAGCAGGACTGGGGCAGTGACCGTCCCCCCGGCCTGGGCACTGGTGAGGCCCCACCTCGAGGACTGGGTCCAGTTTTGGGCCCCTCTCAACAGAAAAGACCTTGAGGGACTGAAGCGTGTCCAGAGAAGGGCAACGGAGCTGGTGAGGGGTCTGGAGAACAAGGAGAAGTGTCTGGAGAACTTCTGAGGGAGCTGGGGGTGTTGAGACTGCAGAAAAGGAGGCTGAGGGGAGACCTTCTCGCTCTCTCCAACTCCCTGAAAGGAGGAGGTAGCCAGGGGGGGTCAGTCTCTTCTCCCAAGGAACAGGCCATGGTACAAGAGGAAACGGCCTCAAGTGGCGCCACGGGAGGTTGAGGATGGAGCTTGGGAAGAACTTCTCCATGGAAAGGGTTGTGAAGCCTTGGCAGAGGCTGCCCAGGGCAGTGGTGGAGTCCCCATCCCTGGAGGGATTTCGGAGCTGGGCAGAGGTGGTGCTGAGGGACAAGGGTCAGTGGTGGGTTTGATGGTTGGACTCCATGGTCTGAAACGCCCCTTCCAACCTCCACCAGTCTATGGGTCTCCTCAGCTCTCAGCAGAGCTGTCCTGCTCTCCATCTCCACACCAGCTCCTCCGCCTCACCACGGCATCGCCCAGAGGGAAACCCTCCAGAGCTGAGGGCCCCACGCACGAGCTCCTTAAAAGAGACTCAAGCTTTAGGTGCCGACGTTCAGGGCGTTTGTCGCAGCCACCAGGAACTTCTGCTCTGCACAACCCCCAGATTCTCCTCCGGAGGCAGAAGCGTTGACAGCCCCGCGCCGGCATCGCTTCTTCTCCTTTAGCTCCTGAGCCAAACAGAGGGAGCTCGTCAAGAGACGACTTTTCACGCTGGAGCAAGCCCAGAAAAATATTTAGACATAAACCATGTGCTGCTTGGTCAGGAAAAGAAATAACATGTCTGGAACCAGTGGGTTCTGCCGCTTTCTGGGGGACTCTCCCCCCGTCCCAGCTCGGTCTCCTCCACACACCATCGCTCTGGTCTCCTCCACGCACTCGTTCATCTCGCTGGAGAAGGAGGCGATTACAAAATTAGAAGGAAAGTGGGTGACTTGTTGCAAGTTGAAGATACCAAACCCTTAGATGAAAGCATTTCGTGCTGGAGACCATCAGGAATTAACGCTTCTCTCCCGTTACGCGTGACGAGGAGAGACTTTACTAAACCTGAGTTAACGTGTCCCACACCGGAGGAACCAAAGGGTGGTGACCACAGCTCAGAGTGGTGGTGGATTGGACAACTAAAGGGGCTCCAGGAAAGGTGGGGAGGGACTCTTGGTGAGGGAGGGGAGCCCTAGGAGGAGGGGGAAGGGTTGGACCCTGAAAGAGGGGAGATGGAGCTGAGATGTGGGGAAGAACTTGTTTGGTGGGAGGGTGGTGAGAGCCTGGCCCAGGTTGGCCCGAGAAGCTGTGGCTGCCCCATCCCTGGAGGGGTTCAAGGGCAGGTTGGAGGGGGCTTGGAGCAACCTGCTCTGGATGGGACTGGATGGTCTTTAATGTCCCTTCTCATCCAAACCAGTCTATGATTCTATTAACTCTTCAACCCCAGCCCCTCCAGGCTCAGGAGGGTGTACGTGGTCACACACTGTACAACAGACTCCTTTGCTGCTGAAATAAGCCAGCCCTAAGCACCTTCAAGAGCTTCCATGGTCCCAGCAAGCCCTGTCCCACCAAGGCAGACCTTCTCCTAGCAGAGGTGGAGCTGGGAGGGAAGGTCCATCTACACAGTCAGGGCCATACTGGTGCCACTGGGATGATGGATGATGTCTGTTCCATTTTCTCTTTCAGTTCTTTAGGTCCTTGATCTAATGATCTCACAGACAGTGACCGGACCCTTCCCAATGTCCCAGTTCAGGATCCCACATCCTGGTGCTGGTGCCTCCTCGCTCCCCACAGAGCACAGCCACCAGCGGGCTGCAGATAAGTGGGTTTTTTAAAACATTGCTCAAACTTGGATCTTTTCCCTTAACGTGTTATTTAAATTCAGTCACGTCTCCCCACGCTTGGCCAAGGTGTCCTCTCCAGTGAGCCAAAAGTACCAGGTTCTGCAAAGATACTTGAAATCCCGTATTTTATCCTGGGGGACGTTTGCACAGTCCATCTAGGAGCAGCCAGGAGACACCGCACAGAAGAGGTCAACCTCTCGTGTGTGATTTAGTCTTGTTGAGCATAACTTTTGCCTAAACCATTCAAAAAAAGTCCCAAATTCCAGCCCGCAGACCCCAGGAAGGTGGTTTTTCCAACCCTCTGAGACCAGCAGCACCAGGCGCTGCTCCCATGGCAGGCAGAACTCTGACCATGATCCCCAAATTCTGGGATTTAGGAATACGGAGAACGAGCGGGCAGGAGATCTGGGTACTTGGGGTGGAGAAGTGCTCAAAACATCCACAGGAACATGGGATTTTTTATGGAACGGTGGAAAAGGGAAGCGGTGCAGAACAACAGCCAAGGACGGGTGGTTGAGATGAGCCATGACACGGTGGTGTCCGAAACACAAAACCCTCTCGGTTCCGGAGGGGAATCAACACAAACTGGAGGTACTTTGTGCGTCTGCGTTCTCCTGTGGAGATTTCTGAGATCCCACATTTTGATCACTAAGAGGAAGAATGTACGGAGAGAGGAACACCCAACTCCACTGGGAGCTTCCAAACCCTCCAGGATCATTTTAAAGAAGGTCTTGTTTGAATATTGCCTGGGACCTAAGAATATCTGGAAATCGGATGAGTTTTAGGGTCAGTGGGTGTGACTGGTTAATGTCATCTGTGGTCTACAGCTGGGAGGGTGAGGGGGTTATAGTCACACGGTGTGGGTCAGGTGGGGACAACCAATACTCACCCCGGCATCGCATCCCTCCCGGAGGCCTCTGAGAAACAACAGAGCGGTTCAGTCACCTCTGGCTTTATGGGTTTCTCACCAAATAAAAGTTTGGGGGGGGGTGGGAAGAGGGAGGGATGAGCCCTTCTCCAACGGCCAGGAGCAGGCCGGGGCTGGAGTTACACGAGGAAGGTCACACATCCTTTATCAAGGGCCCACAAGGGATGTTGGGATTTCTGTGTGTGATACACGGATGCCCCAGTGGCTGTCCCAAGATGGAGCCCAGTGACTGCCCCATTGCTGGAGGGGTTCAAGGGCAGGTTGGAGGGGGCTTGGAGCAACCTGGTGTGGTGGGAGGTGTCCCTGTCCAGGGCAGGGGGTGGAACTGTATGGGCTTTAAGGTCCCTTCCAACACAAACCATTCCATGATTCTATGATTCTATGACTGTGGGGAGGTTGGAGGACCAGTGAGAAGAACAATGTTGGATGATGCAGAGATGTAGAGAGGTGGGGGTTGGTCTCTTCTCCCAAGGAACAGGCCATGGGACAAGAGGAAACGGTCACAAGTTGCCCCAGGGGAGGTTGAGGATGGAGCTTGGGAACAAGTTCTTCCTGGAAAGGGTTGTCCAGCCTTGGCAGAGGCTGCCCAGAGCGGTGGTGGAGTCGCCATCCCTGGAGGGATTTCGGAGCCGGGCAGAGGTGGTGCTGAGGGACATGGGTGAGTGGTGGGTTTGTCAGTGGTGGATTGATGGTTGGACTCTATGATCTCAAAGGACCCTCCCAACCTCCACCATCTATGATGAGATCAAAGCTCTGTCCCACTGCTCCCCCATTTCCCACTGGCCCAGGCCACTTGTTCCTCCCTTGGTGGTGGAAACCCTGAATTCATGTCTCATTTTCTTCCCCATCCTCCGTGGTGACATAAGAGCCTGGGCACAGTCACGCTGGGAGGACGTGCTGGTGGCCCCAGAATATCCCTGCTACGGGCTTGGCTCACGCAATTTTGGCTCACACAATTTCAGTTTAAACCGATATTTGCCAAACTCATTTCTTTTTTTTTTGCCAGCAGCTCATTATCCACCACATTCTGCCCAGGCAGAACATACGTTGCGAGGTGTAACTCAGGGACGTGTTTTCCTGCAAGGCTGAACTTAAAATTAATATTTTTTGAGAATTGTGTGAATTCTAACTTTGCTGTAGAGATTTCTAATTTAGAGCTAAATTTCCTTGCAGGAAATTGCCTTTGTAAACATCTCTGATCTACAAGAAAACCTGGTAAGAAGATCCAAACTCATTCTAAATATCTCCTAAAACCTTGAATAAATACAAAAGGGAAAAAGAAAGAGCTTATGGTTTGGAGTTAGAAGTCAGAGGGCTGAGCTACAGGCCAAGTTCAACACCTCTCCTTCTGCTGGTCAAGCGGGGACAATGAGCACCTCCCTCAAGACATGGTCCCTGCTCCTCAACGCGCTGTTGAACATGTGGACAGAGTGTCCCCTCAGCACATTCGCTGGTGACACAAAGGTGGGAGGAGCAGGTGACACACCAGGAGGCTGTGCCACCATCCAGTGAGACCTGGGCAAGCTGGAGAGTTGTGGGGAGAGGAACCTCATGAAGCTCAACCAGGGCAAGTGCAGGGTCCTCCACTGAGGGAGGAATAACCCCATGGACAGGACAGGTTTGGGGGCACCTGCTGGAGAGCAGCTCTGAGGAGAAAGACCTGGGAGTCCTGGTGGACAACAGGATGACCATGGGCCAGCAATGTGCCCTGGTGGCAAAGAGCAAATGATCTCCTGGGGGACACCAAGAAGAGCGTGGCCAGCAGGTGGAGGGGGGTCATCCTGTCCCTCTGCTCTGCCCTGGGGAGGCCACAGCTGGAGCACTGGGACCAGTTCTGTCCCCCCCAGTTACAGAAGGACAGGGAACTGCTGGAGAGAGTCCAGTGGAGGCTGCGAGGATGATGAAGGACTGGAGCTGAGGAAACACTGAGGGACCTGGGGCAGTTCAGCTGGAGAAGAGCAGACTGAGAGGGGACCTCACCAATGCTGAGCAAGAGCTAAAGGGCAGTGGACAAGAGGATGGGGCCAGACTCTTCCCAGTGGTGCCCGGGGACAGGATAAGGGACAACGAGCACAAACTGGAATGTAGAAAGTTCCATCTCAACATGAGGAGATTCCTCCTTTCCTGTGAGGGTGGCAGAGCCCTGGAAGAGGCTGCCCAGAGAGGTGGTAGAGTCTCCTTCTCTGGAGACATTCAAACCCCACCTGGACACATTCCTGTCCAACTTGCTCTGTGTGGACCTGCTCTGGCAGGGGGTTGGCCTGGGGGGGGTCTCCAGAGGTCCCTGAAGACCCCAACCAGTCTGTGATTCTGTGTAATTCTGTGTGGGGGATGTGAAACCTGGAGTAGAAGAAATACTTGGATGTCTTCCTGCACAGAGGGGAGCGGAAAAGCCAAGGTGGAAGAGCATTATAAGCAGAAGATCACTGGGTTTCTGGGAAGGGTGAAGCAGAGTGAGGAGCTGCCTGCTCTTCCCTGTCTCCTCTGGACCTGCACCCAGGTCTGGTTGGACCCTTACCTGCTCCAGCTCCTGCTCAGCGTATTTCTGCCTGCTCAGCTCGTTCTCCGTGCCCTCCCGTAGCTCTCGCAGCCGGTGAGCCTCCTGCTTGGCGATGCTGATCTCATCTTGCAGCTTCTTCTCCAGGTGCACCTTCTCCACCTCCACGGAGCGATGCTCTTCCTGGGCCTTCTGCAACCTGGAAAAGACAGAGAGTGAGAACCCAGGTCTGAGCCTGCTGGGCTACCTGAGCTCTGCTGAGGGAGTCCAGGGGGCAAGGACTGGCCAGCCACAATCTAGACCAACCCTATGCTGATTTACTCCGCGTTGATGTCAACAGAGATCTGGAAGGTCAAGGAGAACGTTCATCGTGCCTGAGGAGAAATTACATTGTCAACTCCACACTCCCAGCTTCATTCCATGTATTAAATACTCAGTGCATATTTCCTTAATTTTCTGAATCACATCAAGATTTCCCTTATCAAGCCCCAAATTAATGTGGAATTTCAGCGTTTTTTACAAAAATTAAGACCTTTGCCTTTATTAAAAAGAAAGGCAGGGGAAGATCTGCCGGAGCAGGTATGAACAACCAGATGGGACATCTCCGTGTTCCACTTCAAAAGCTTTCAAACTCAAACATGTCTTAATCTTGCCTGGAAGTTATTATTTTTCCTCGTGACGGGATTAAAGTGGTAGGAATTACACACGGCAACAAAAAGCAGTAGGAGATGACGTATACCCGGTCAGCAGAGCTCCAGCTTTCGGCCCGGAGAGGCTCAGCCTCTGGAGGAGACCCCACCACAGCCACAGCGAGGTCTTTTGGGGTTTGCACCTTCCAGGAAAGTCCCTGGTTGCGGCCACCCACCCCACCCCTAGTCCCAGCAGACCCTCTCTGGGTGGTCCCACCTGCTTCTGGAGACATGGCCATTGCCCAGTATAAGGGGAAAAAATAAAGATTTGGCAAATATTCGGTTGAAACGCAACAAAGAAGTTCCCTTCATAATGGGTCTGAAAAGCCACGTTGAACACGTGCCACCAATGAAAGAAATAAGAATATTAAAGGGTTTCTTGCAAGAACCAGCCTCATGATTCGAATGAAAAATAACTTTTTTGGTTGTTTTTTGTTGTTGGGTTTTTGGTTTTTTGTTTTTTTAATTGGTGGAAACAAAGGAACCCTGGACCCAAATTCCTGAGGAATGCAGTACATCCATCTTTGGACAACTTCAAACCAAGACGTGGTGAGTCTCCACAACGTGTACTTCAGCTACTGGATTGAACGCAATGAGGTGTCGGGGCTTACGCTGTCAGAAACCAGCTGCATCCATCTGTCCCACCCTTTCAACATCAACTTCTCTTCCAAAAGTCATCACGGTTTGAGATAATGGAAGTTGGAGAACCTCGGGCTGCATGAGCAGCAACGCTATTTTTCACCCATTTTCTGCCAGGAGAAGCAAAGTTCTGTCTGTTCTCCCCCAAAACCAGCCCCTTCCCCTGCAGGGACCCCCTGCCCTGCCTGGGCACTCCTAGGGATTGGTGGGACCTTAAACGAGGTGCCAACCTACGCTGATGCTACCACCACCGTTTGTGAGGTTGGTGAGGCACCAGCTTAACCAGCAACACCAGTAGCTACTCAAAGCAGATAGATTTTCAGTGACCAAGTAAAACTATCAATACAATGAAAAAAAAGGCCAAGAAACCCATCCTGCAACCTCAAGTGGAACCATCTGAGCCAGAAACAAGTATTTCAAGGCCATAAAAATCTTCTCCCGCTCGAGATCTTCACCGTTCAAACTGGAGAGCAAACCAATGGAGCAATGTGAGAGGAGACAGACGAGAGGGGACTGTACCTGATGGGCTGTACCTGGGCTGCAAATGACAAATAATGACATAAATAAAAAAAAAAATAAATAAATGACATCTCGGGAGGGGTCTCCTGGGCTCCCTGAGTGGCTCCTGCTCATCCTGAACCTGCTGAGGACTAAAGGAATGGGAGAAGCTGATCCTCACAGAGGATCCATCACATGCAGAGGTGTCCATCATCCAGCCTGGGATGGAAGTGGTTGGGTGTTTGGTGAGAAGGGACCTTCTGGGTCCCAGCCAAGGACTCCTCTCCCTCGGGCTCCTCCTTGGCACCCAGATGGCACCGAAAACCAGGCTGGACGGGCTGGATTCTCATCTGCCGGGACGTTGGCTCTCGTCTTGGAAAAGGCTCGTTTTCAATTTACAGCTCCGTTGAGAAACTCAAGTGTTTTTCCTCCCAATTTAAGGAGATTCTTGCCAAGACATTCCAAGTTTTTAGATAAAGCCAAGCTCCCTGCCCTGCGCACCAGAGCTACAGCTCTTCCATACTAGGGAATCCCAAACCACCCAAATATCTCTGTTTAAAGGAGAAATTCCCCTTTTACTGTGACGCAGAATGGGAAGGAATTTTATCCTGAAGTTACTTCTCCAAGGAACTCTAACACCGCGTTTTCCCTCACTACCATTTGTCCCTGACAGCAGAGCCCCTATTTCTTACGTTGGTTAAGGACAAGACCACACGTTGTGTATTCCCGTTGAAACCCAGCCAAGCTCCATCAGATGACAATGTCTTCAGAGCTGCACTTAACGAGGGCAAGAAACCAAGGCTCAGCTGGAGGCTTCACAATTCAGGAGCAGACCTTCAACACAGTCAGTAGATCTTCAATACGGACCTTCAGCCACCAGTAGGATAAGCCAAAACATGCACTTTTTTATCTTGATGGGTCATTTAAGTGACTTGGAAGTGCCACTGTGGAAGGATGGTCTCCAAAAGTACTTTGAAAGTGAACAGAAAGTGGGGGTTTTGTATCAATCCTCCCTTCCCAACTCTTCAAGAGCGTATCAGGTCCTCAAATACCAGTGTGAGAGGCTGGTAGGCAACTGGAAAGGCATCCCATGCCCTCAGGAGGTCTTCAGTTCTTCAGTACTCAGCCCTTCAGCGCTGAGTGTCAATGAGCCAGGAGAGGAGGTTACTTCAAGCTCCAGAGAGAAACTTCTAGAAGTTTCCGAGCAGAACTCTGAGAACTGGTTCTGTTGGTAGATTTTGCCATTTCTACAGTGGCAGAGGACCACAGCTGAACCTTGCTGGGGTTCAGAGATGAAGAAGCCAAGGTGAATTCCACCCCCTTCAGAGAAGAATGAGATGAATTCTCTTCCAAGAGGCCCCACAAGCCCCAGGAATTAATTCACCTCCCGCTTCCCAAGCTCCACCTTGGTGCCCTCTGCAGAGGACAAGCCCTCCCAGCTGCACACCCTGCAGAACATCACAAGCTGCTCCAGCTTAAGACTCAAGCTATGCTTAGTATACGTGGTTTTGGGTTTCTTCTTCTCTGGCTTTAAAGCATTAGTTGAACATCTACTTGTTTACGTGGCTCTGCCCTCGGCTGCAGCTCCCAAGGTCGTTCCCTACACGGCACGTTCACAGCAGCCGGCGTTGGGACCTCTGGTGTGACCTGCTCCTCGGTGACACCCAGCAGAGACCTCCTGCTGCTCCAAGAGATGGACGCTGAGAAGGAATTCCCCTCTTTTTCTGGCCACAGGAAAAAAAAAAATATATCTTTTTCTTTGGGCTAAGTCCAACCCACAATGTGAAATTGCAGAAAGCTTTGTGAAACCCAGCTGTGGGTTGGAGCCGGCTCCACCACGGGCAGAGAGGAAACGGACTTCAGTCGATCTCCATGCCAAGAAGAACGTGGGTCACGTATCTGCACGACTGCCAGGGGAACGTGCCCAGTTTGGCACCATCACCTCGGGACTCTCTCAAGCGTCTGTCCTCCACGGAGACACCAACCGATGGGATCGCGCTCCAAGAAGAAAGACTTTGAAGCAACGCTCACGTGCGGGACGATTCCCCGAAGGCTGTCACGGGCACGGAGGTGACAAATCGGGCTGCAGCCACAGAATCAGAGAATGTGTTGGGTTGGAAGGGACCTTCAAAGGTCATCTAGTCCAACGCTCAGTCTTGTGTGTACCTCGTAGGGTTTCCAAGGACTCGGCTGCTCGCAAAAGTCTCCACGGGAGATGATTGACCTCCTCGGGATCTTGGCCAAGGGGAACGCAGCCATCAACTTATACGGCAGCCAAATCAAGGCTTATGCTCCAAAATCTCACTTAAAACTTATGAAAAATAGTCACAGCCCAAGAGTAAGCTCTATTATTTGCTAAATCTGCCCTTAAAAAATTATCTTATTGCCAAAAAAAACCCCACCGCTTTGTCATCAATGGTCTTGAATGCTTTCTTTCCTAGAAGACTCCTGTGTCCACAAAGAGCCTCTTTGGCAGCCCCTTCCCCGATGAGCAGCTTCACTGGAACCACCACAATCTTTTCTGGGAGCAGAGGTCACGTTCCTGAAGCTCCAGTATTTTCCCCAAGTGCCCAGAGTTCAACCATTCACATGTTAATACTCCAAAACTGGGTTTTTTTTCTTCTTCCCAGGCCACACTCTGGGGTTTAGGTGTCACCGTGCAGGGAAGCACGGACTTTTACATCAGGAAACAACCTGACGAGCTGGGATGACAAGTTCTGAGTGAGCTGGGTCACCTCCTGCTCCTTTGAGAGGCTCTTCTGCCCCTCTGGGGACAGATTTACGCCGTAATTTTGGGAAAGGGGAAAAGGATCCTGATCCTGGTGGATACGGAGCTGGCTGGATGGCCGCACTCAAAGGGTTGCAGTCAACAACTCAATGTCCAAGTGGTGGCCAGTAGTGAGTGGTGTTCCTCAGGGGTCAGTACTGGGACCAGTGATATTTAACATCTTTGTCGGTGACGTGGACAGTGGGATAGAGTGCACCCGCAGCAACTTTGTTGATGACACCAAGCTCGGTGGCGCAGTTGACACGCCGGAGGGAAGGGACGCCATCCAGAGGGACCTGGACAGGCTGGAGAGGTGGGCTCATGCAAATTGCATGAAGTTCAACCAAGCCAAGTGCAGGGTCCTGCACCTGGGACGTGGCAATCCCAAGCACAAATACAGGTTGGGAGGAGAATGGCTGGAGAGCAGCTCTGAGGAGAAGGACTTGGGGGTGTTGGTGGATGAGAAGCTCAACATGAGCCGGCAGTGCACGTTGGCAGCCCAGAGAGCCAACCGTGTCCTGGGCTGCATCAAGAGAAGTGTGGCCATCAGGTCTCGGGAGGTGATTCTACCCCTCTGCTCTGCTCTCGTGAGACCCCACCTGGAGCTCTGTGTCCAGCTTTGGAGTCCTCAGCACAGGAAGGACATGGACCTGTTGGAACGGGTCCAGAGGAGGGCCATGAAGATGATCAGAGGGATGGAGCATCTCCCCTATGAGGACAAGCTGAGAGAGCTGGGGTTGTTCAGCCTGGAGAAGAGAAGTCTCGGGGGAGACCTCGTAATGGCCTTTCAATATCTGAAGGGGCTACAGGAGAGCTGGGGAGGGACTCTTTACGAGGAAGCGTAGCCACAGGACAAGGGGCAACGGTTTTAAATTGGAAGAGGGGAGATTTAGACACCAGAAAGAAATTCTTTCCAGTGAGGGTGGTGAGACACTGGAACAGGTTGCCCAGAGAAGCTGTGGCTGCCCCATCCCTGGAGGGGTTCAAGACCAGGCTGGATGGGGCTTGAAGCAACCTGCTCTGGTGGGAGGTGTCCCTGCCCAGGGCAGGGGGGTTGGAACTGAATGATCTTTAAGGTCCCTTCCAACTCAAACCATTCTATGATTCTATATTTTCAGTCTGAGTCAGACCAGGAGTAGAAACCACCACACGTTTCTCTGCTCCTCTCTAATTAAGTGGGGCAAATTAATAGGAAGGACCTATTTGAGATAAAGCAAGGCAGAGGGACCGCTGGGAGCACACGGGGCCACGCTTGAGGGTGTCAGCGTGTGCTGGAGGCCACCTCGGAGCAGGAGAAGCCGGTGTCACGTGCTGTCACTTTGCTCAAGTGGCCTCACGGCTGCGTTTCAGGATTGTCGTTACCATGAGGGTGTTTTTCCCACCCAGGCCCTCCCGTGGCTCACCACAAAAATCAGTAGCTCGTCACCACCAAGGAGCAGGTCGAGAAAGAACATAGACATGTTTACTTCAGTGTGGTGAGGAGCCAGGTGCCCGTTGGAGCTGGTAAGAGGGGCTGGGAGGTCTCCTCCAGCCACCCAAGAAGGTGCTGCTGCACAGAAGCACCACGGCTAAAGAGAAAATCTTTCCCAAAACCTAAATGAGGGATAACCTTGCAGGGAAGATCAACAGTTGGATGTTCCAACTGGGTGGATGCAAAGAACCTACCGTTCTTGAAGGTCGTGGAGAGACTGTTCCGCTCTGTGGAGCCCTTCCAGGTCTTTCATCATCTTCTTCATGTGCTCCTTTGAATAGCGGTTCTGGATGTAGGCAAACCAGCAGCCACCCACGCCGATGACGATGGACACCACCAGCATGAAGTCCTTCAGGTGGTTGTGACGAGTTACTGGAAGAGACCAGAGATGTCACTGACTTCAGAAGAACAGGAAAATTAACTCCGCGATGCTTTGTCCACACCAGGGCAGAAAATGAGAACTAAAAATAATAATTAGAGAGAGTTATGGCCCAGGTTTCACAAAGGGAAAAGATGAGCTACGTCGATATTTAAGGGGGAAAAAAAGAACCTCCAGAAGAGCCGTGCTCTTTGAGGACAACACCGATAACATCGGATAAAAAGGTGTAAGAGCTAGAGAAGAAACAAACTTTTCGTCGAAAAAATACGAGTGTGACCCCAGGGAGGGAGCAGATCGAGCATCAAAGTGTCGGCTGCAAAACTTCCCACCAGAATTACACCTCGGGGTGGAAACCCCCATCTTCAACACTTAGCAAAGAGCAGCTACTTAAAAAAAGACGCGTGGACGCATGTGAGAGAACCCAGCGAATAAGTGGGGGTTTAAGTGCTAAACAAACACCAAAACCATGACTGACTCACACGGAATTTTTTTTTTTACTGTTTGCTGAGTAGGAAATCCTCAACCCTACCGAGAAAGCTAAAAATGAAAAAAAGGGCAGCTCAGTCAAGAGAGCTGGGACTGAACGTTCAGCTTCTGCTGGCTTTAACCTGAAAGAGGGGAGATGGAGCTGAGATGTGGGGAAGAACTTGTTTGGTGGGAGGGTGGTGAGAGCCTGGCC
>JAOQGH010000001.1:197679052-197693756 GCA_025769975.1 Gallinago jamesoni
CCCGGGTACCCCCACCCCTAGAGACACCCCCGCCCGGGCTCCCCCTACCCCCCCAAGACCCCCCAGGACCTCACACTCCCGCGATCCCCGCCCAGGACCCCCACTTTTCCCTCAGACACCCCTTCCTCCTCCTCCTCCCCCTCCCCACAGCGGCAGCCCCCAGCCCCGCACCGCTCAGCCCCCTCCGCGCTGCTCCATGCCCCGGCCGGGCACCACCGCCACGCCTCCTCCTCCCCTTCCTACTCCTCCTCCGCCTCCGGCCGCCGCCCCCCGCCCCTGCCGGCCGCCGCAGCCAGGCCTCCACCCCCCGCCGGGGCCTGGCGGCGCCACCGCCGCCCGCCGGCCCGGGCCGCCCCCCCTCAGAGGCTCCCCCTACCGCCCGAGCCACCTCAGCGCCTGACGGCCCCCCTCACTGTCCCTTTAAGGCTCTCGGCTCCACCCCTTTTACGTCACAGGACACCCCGAGCGCCCCCTCTCCGATTGGGCCGACGGAGGGAAACCCCCGCCCTCAACGCCCCGGATGTTGGGGCGGGCGGGGCGGAGGTGCGACTTTCTGGACCCTTCCGCAGCGCCGGCTCCGCCCCCTCCCCTTCGCCGGCGGGCCAATCGTCGCTCAAGGGACGGCGGACGTCATCCGCTCCTTCGCCCAATCAGCGAGAAGCGCTCCGGAGGGAGGGGGAGGGAACGTTGCCTCGCTTTCAAAGGGCGGCAGCCAATGGGCGGCAGGCGCGCGGGGGCGGGGCTAGCCAATAGGGGCGGGCGGCGGCCGCGCGCGGGGGTGGCTGGGAGGCGCGCGGAGCGGGCTGTGACGCAGCTTCCCACCCCCTGTGAGGCGGCAGCGGCGGCGGCTCCGGCGCGGCGAGGCCCGGCCAGGCCCGGCCCGGGGCCTGGTGAGTACCGGGAGCTGGGGGGGCGGGCGGGCGGCACCGGGGCTCCCACCTTCTCCCCCATTCCTTACCCGGTGGGCCGCCTCGGGGCCCTTTGTTACGTAGCACCGCACCGGGCCGGCCTGGCGCCGTGTGGTTGGTGGGGCTGGGGGGAAGCGGCCCGCTCTGAGAGGCGCGGAGCGGGGGAGAGGGAGGGAGGAAGGGCCGCGGGGCTGTGCCCGCACCCCGCTCCTCCTCGCCCCTCTTGAGGGAGCCCCCGCTGGGGGAGCTCGTTCCTCCCCCTCCCGTGTTTTGGGGCTGTTTCGGTTTTGCCTCCCGGGTTCTGGTTGGAGGTGCGGGAGTGTTTCCCTGGAGGGGCGGGCCGGGTTGGAGTGATTGCGGTGGGGGAGCCGGTAACGCCGAGGGGCTATGCGGGGGGTTGGGGGGGGTGTATCCTGGGGACAGCGGGGTGTTGCCTGGGATGGAAAGCGGGGTAACGGTGGGCCTGTCTCCAGGGTCTCAATGGCGGGGGGTGGGGGGGGGTGTGTCCGGCGATGTGAGTGCCAGCCTGCTGTCGGGAGAGCTATTTAAAGTTGTATTAACAGGTTAATTGCGTTTCTTCGGATGCGGCTGGAGGTTGATGTGATGTTACTGTAACTAAGAGCCCTTCAGGAGGCTCCCCCTTAGCGAGGGGGGGGTGGTGTCTGGCAAGTGGGAGAGCACTGTCGTATAGAGAAAAAAAACACAACCCAACTTTTATCGATCTTCTTCCAGTTTCTTCTTCGATTCTCGGCTGCTGCCGGTGGTCTGCGGTCAGGGGCTCTGAGTGGGTTTCCGTGGGACAGCTCGGGGCACGTTTGATTTACCCAACACTTGAGGTGTGTGACTGTGAGCCCGTTGTCTGCGTGTGGTGTCCCCCCGTTGCTGCCCTCGATTAAAGGGGCTCTGGTGTGTCCCCAGCGTCGGTGACCACCTAAAGCCCGAGTTCTGCTTTGGCCAAACGTGAGCTGCTCAGGGTGGGTAAGGAAGGGGGTGGGTATCCAAGGAAAATGAAGCATCAAACCCAGTGGGAGAGTGAAATCTTTTAATAACTTTGCAGTTTAGAGAAAGACTATGTTTCAGGTTTCTTCAGCGTGCTGATGTTGAAACAGTAGCAGCATAAATAAGGGGAACAGCGAAAGAAGAGGGGTTTTAGGAATTGTAAATAAGGCTGAGAGTAACAAGATTGATCAACAAGTGAGAACTCTGTGGCCCCGTTGTGTCTGGTCTCCGTGAGACTCTCTTGGGGGCAGAGTGAGAAGTTTGGGAACAGCCCACAGAAATAGAGACTGTAGCTGAGGTGGCTGCCTGGAGTTCAAGGAGTGCACTCACATCACGTGTCAGGATAAAACTTATCTTAAAAGTGTTAAAAAATCAAAAAAGGAATTTTTTTAAGGCATCCTGGTAGGTGATGGAGCATAAGGGAGAACAAATGGTGGGGTATTGGGAGGTGGGTGGGGGTGATGGATGTTCTTGGAGGCCGCGTATGGTCCTGCTGGAGCACAGAAGTTGGATTTTGAGGGAGCAGACGGGAGGTAGCTCTGAGGTTTGTCCTGCTGACCAAAGCCAGGTTCTGCTGGAAAACAGAAAGCGGCCTTGGCACCACAAAGGTGAGGTGCTTGGGGAGGACTTGGAGGTGTATAGGTTGGAGCGCTGTGTCCAGTTCTGGGCTCCCCAGTTCCAGAAGGACAGGGAACTGCTGGAGAGGGGACAGCAGAGGGCTGCAAAGATGATGAGGGGCCTGGAGCATCCAGGGGGACTTGGGTTATTTTAGTCTGGAGAAGAGAAGGCTGAGGAGGGATCTGATCAACACCTATAAATACTTCAAGGGTGGGTGTCAGGAGGATGGGGCTGGTCTTTTCTTAGTGGTTCCCGGGGACAGGACAGGAGGAAATGGGCACAAACTTGAGTAGAAGAAGTTCCACCTCAACATGAGGAGGAACTTCTTGACTTTGAGGGTGGCAGAGCCCTGGCAGAGGCTGTCCAGGGAAGTGGTGGAATCTCCTTCTCTGGAGACATTCAAACTCTCCCAGACACGTTCCTGTGGGACCTGCTCTGGATGGACCTGCTTTGGCAGGAGGTTGGACTAGATGATCTCCAGAGGTCCCTTCCAACCTCGTGTCATTCTGTGTTGGGTGGCACGGGGGTTTGAGAGCAGGCCCTTGGGGGGGATGTGGTGGTGGTGTGGGGTGCAGCATTACCCTACACCCCACAGAAGATCTGTTTGGGTGGCCGGCAGCGTTCTCTGCCAGGAGCCAGTTTGTCAGATCAGCTTTTTCTTTCTTACACCAGAATCATTTTATTTAAAGTACTATTAATGTGCGTAAGGAGGCCTGTAAGGACTTGTGTGTGTGAGTGGGAAGACTCTTTAACACCCCAAAATTGCGACGTGCTGCTGGTTTGAATAGTTGAAGACCACCCCAAACATCTATTTAGTGGCTCTCCAGTGCCAGTCTCCGGTACTGATTTGCTCTTGGCTGTGCTGGTAGCACTGGGCTGGCTGTGGAGATCTGGTGGGCACTGATGGCTGCTCAAAATCTGGCTTGGGCTGTTCCCAGAAGGAGGTTTATGGTTTTTTTGGGGGAAAACCAAACCCTTCTGATTTCATGGATGGGCAGATAAAATTAGTGACTTCACCCTGGGCTGTGGGCTTCCTTTTGGTAAGGAGAGGGTATAAATGGAGTTGGAATTTGGGAGCTCCAGAGAAGCTGTCAAAGCCAGACAGGGCTGAAGGTGTAGGTTTTGAGTTTAATAACTTAAATTATTGGTGACCAAATGGGGAATGCTTGATAGTTTATTCCTGTCCTGGATGTTGGGTCTCCTGGCAAACATCAACAGAGCTTCAAAAAACGCCTAAATGCTAAAAGTTAAGCGTGTCATTCCATAAAACAGTGTTATCCTGTTTATTAAAACAATTCTTGGTATGGCTTTAGGGCTTTTAAACTTATTAGTTCTGCACTGCTGTGGATTTGCTAATACTGCCAACAATGAGGGGGGGGGGGGTTCTGGATAATATTGGCATTTTCCATGGTGGGGTGAAGGCCTGTCAGCCCCCATATGGGAAAAGGCGAGGAATTCCTCTGGCTGCGGATCTGCCGTGATTTTTATTTTAGCCTGGTTTTGTTGAAAAAGGCTGTGGGGTTGTGTTTGCACTCGGAGAAGCGATCGGAGTGAGGTAGCCTTGCTGAATGCATCTGTAAATAAACCGCCAGAAATCGGGCCCCTAAATGGGGTAAGACTTTGCTGAATGATTTCAAACCAACAACTTTTAGAAAGTTAAGGAAATCCTGGTGCGTGAGCAGTAAACGGGAAGCAGAGGGAAGGTGTATTCCTGCGATTCTCGTGCCGCTCATTCCCACTTGGTGTCTTGTTTGAAGCAGTTGGCAAGGAAGGTTTAATGGAAAATGGGTGAGGGAAGGTCCCGGGAGTGAGCGGGCTGGTGTCTCGGGGTGTTGATAAAATTGAGCAAAAAGGAGTTTGCGTCGCCCGACGTGGATCAAACGTAGTAGAAGGAGATGTGGGAAGCGCTGTCCATGTTGGATGCCGGAGAGGGGGTTGAGAACGCATGGATTGGGGGAGTAGTTCCATTTCTTAGGATTTTTTGGTCTGTAAAAAGTACAGAAAATCTGGCCAGGATTAAGGGTAAAGACAGCTTGCTTGTGATGTCACGTAACTATTAGTGTTCTTGCCCCTTCCAGGGTTCTGACTGTTTTAAATTCCTTAGTGTGACTTAAACACGCTGTCATATGTTTTATTAAGTATTAAAATTTGATTGCTCATGTTAGCTGGGAGGAAGGTGAGAAATGAGTTTTCGGGATAAGCTCTAAATAAAAGCCGAATTCTTCTTTCCAGGTTTAGGGGGAGAAGAACTTGTTACATCCTGAAAATGTTTAACAAATCCTTTGGAACTCCGTTTGGAGGCAGCACTGGCTTTGGGACAACTTCAACTTTTGGACAAAGTAAGTAATACATCTTCAAAGAAAAAAAATAATAGTAAAAGGTATTTTTTCCTGGAGATAGAGGATGAGGCAGAGGTGGTGATTCTTTGCGTGTGGTGGAACTGGGGTGCTGCTGGGCTGTCCCTGGTCACTCTGTGGTGATGGGAACAGGCTTGTGACTCGGATTCAGGAGCCCTGGGCTTCTCCACTACCCAAACTTTTCATTTGGGTCGATACCAGACTTACACGTTCTTTGAAACTTCTTCTTTTTTTTTAAAAAGAGTGGAAACTCAAGCACTTAGGTGAAGGCCGATGGTGGGGATTCTTTTAATCAGCACTAAGTTATGTTGGAAAGATTTGGAAGGAAAAAAACATGCAATTTGAGGAGTTGGGGAGGAGACACAGTTATTCTGTTTATATGGCTCCAAACCCATGGTATGAGAAGAACAACTGCCAGTTGTCCTAAAAGTGGTAGAGGAACGTCTTTCCATCGGGTAGAAATGACTCAAATATCGAAGCCTTTTGCTCCAAGAGCTCTCTGCGAGTATTAATATATATAAAAAAAAAAAATATTTCATATATCCCAGCCACCAGTGGATAGGTAGTCACCCCCAAACTTCTTTTGGCAAGGTAAAAAGGCCCTGACAGCGTTTAGTTTCTAGTGCACGTGTTTGGAGTGTGGTTTCATCTAAAAGATACCGCTGATTTCTCAGATGCCGGCTTCGGTACGACGAGCGGAGGAGCGTTTGGAACATCAGCCTTTGGCTCCAACAATAACACTGGAGGCCTCTTTGGGAGCACACAGACAAAACCAGGTACTCCTTGGGTGATGGTTGTGGGGGGGGAAGCAATCCTTCCCTCACAGGAGGGTGTTACTAAGATAAAAAAAAGGGAGGGGAGGAAGAGAACAGAGGAAAAACAACAACAAAAAAAAAACCAACAGCAACCAAATGATTAACAGCCTTTTTCTGTCTTCAGGAGGATTGTTTGGTTCGACTACGTTTAATCAGCCGGCCACCTCCTCCACCAGCACTGGCTTTGGGTTTGGAACCTCCACGGGGACATCAAACAGCCTGTTTGGAACCACCAGCACCGGGGGAGGCCTCTTCTCCTCCCAGAATAATGCTTTTGCGCAGAATAAGCCGGCTGGGTTTGGAAGTGAGTAAAACTGCTGCATCTCTCTCCTTTTAGATCTGCTTATTTTCTTTGCCTGAAGAGCTGGGTGTACGTGTGGAGCTGATCTGAGGGTCGGTGTGGGGCTTTGATGGTTTATAGTCACATTATTGGGGTCCACAGTAGCCAAGAAGGGAGCCTGACACGCTGCAAAACCTGTACCTGCTGCTCCAGCCGTGAGTTTGAACATCAGTAGAAAAAGGTGGTTGGTGGCATTTTCTTTTCTTAAATATCTTCTGGCGCTGCTTGATTTTTAGCTTTTTTTTATTATTATTATTTTCTGCTGTTGTAGAAGAGTTCTGGTTGGTTTTGCTTCTGGTGCTGGAATGCTTGAAATGCATCTTAAACTCTGCTGTAATTCTCCGAAGCAGAACCAACCGGTTGCAGACCCTTCTGAGGAGAGAAATGAAACCTCACCGATTCCTTTTATACGTGTAACTTTGGCAGCAGGGTCAGGAGCAGAGTGAAACTGGCTGCTGTGGTTCCAGTGTTTCCTGCGGGGGGGGGGGGGGTTGATTTAGGGACAGTCCTTCTAGAGCAGAACACTGGCAGAATATCACTTTCTAGCTTTGTATGTTTTTTTTTTTCTAGTGGTTTCTTTCATTTCCTAACTATTTTGGAACTTGCATGAAATATTTGCGTTTAAGTTTTACAATTAAGGTTTGATTTAGTATACTGATCACTTTTAATTTTTTTTTTCTTCTTTTTTTTAAAGACTTTGGAACAAGTACCAGCAGCGGAGGTCTCTTTGGAACCACTAACACGACGTCCAACCCTTTTGGGAGTACATCTGGCTCTCTTTTTGGCCCAACTAGTTTTACCGCTGCTCCAACTGGCACGACTATTAAGTTTAATGTAAGTTCTGTTTTTTTTCTTCTAAACGAGCCTGTTTACTGTAGGAAGCATTAAATTTTGCAGTTACTGTCGTGGTCACTGAGCTGAAATTTAAAAAGGAGTAATTAACAAGCACCCAAACTGTGCAGTGTTCTGAAATGGTTTGAAAGCATCCCCTTTAGTGGAACTGACGCGGTGGAAATGAGAAGTATAATGAACTCTAAAGAACTAAGTTGGGTTTTTTATTCTGAATTTGACAAACTTCTCAAATATCATGGGGTGAAACCCTGTCTGGCCTTAAAATTCAACCTTCTCAGGAAGGTGGGAAGCACCACAGAATTGAAGGTGATCAGAGTTAGACATCTTGGGATGGGTCAAAGTAAACAATTCTCTTATAAGTTAGAGTATTTTGGGGAATATAAACTCAAAAGTGACGAAGGATCCCCGTGTTTCCTGGATGAGTTCCCTTTAAGAAGGGGTTGAACAACGTCTTGAAGGTTCCGTGGCAGTTGAAAATGGCCGGTGGCTGGGGAATGGAGCCATGGTGGAACTGGGGTAACTGATACCTGCTGGGAAGAGGTGTCTACCTGTTTGTGGAGATCTCAGCCCTCTTAATTTCTAGACTGAGCTAATTGAACAGGCTGGGACTCGGTTGTCTGGAGGTGTAGAGCTGTGACAGGGACCTGGGCAGACTGGGTGCCGTTGATGTCTACCTTCATAGTACCGTTAAGAAAAAAAAGGGGGGGGATAATGAAATCTGTGCGTAGCTCCAGGGTTTGTACAACGAATTTGGGTGAACTGCTTTTAAAATGAAACTGAAAAATGAGTTGCGCTGCGTTACCATGGTAAACTCCACTATTAATTGCCTCTGGAAGTGCCTTGTCAGTGGGTGAGGGCACTGTTACTCCACGTGTTGCTTTGGGTCCTGTGCCACGTTCAGGTTTTTAACAGCATCAGCGGAGAGAGCACTAACAGCATTAACGGGTCTGGATTTAAAAACTGATGGCCTGACTCTTCTCTTGCAGCCACCAACCGGTACGGATACTATGGTCAAATCTGGAGTTAGCACAAACATCAACACCAAGCACCAGTGTATCACTGCTATGAAAGAATATGAAAGCAAATCTCTTGAGGTCAGTCCGTGAGTGTTCAAACACTCTTTTCCTGTTTGGCTGCTCGTTAGCATTGCTTTAGTAGAGGTCTTTTTTTGACTGTCAGAAATATTTTTATACCCATTAATACGAGTCCAATCTTCAACAGCTGCATCGCTCTGAGAAGAGAGGTATCATCGAGTTAAAAAATGCGTAGCTGTATTAATTGGTGTGGTTTTAAATGCTTAATGCTGAAATTTCTGAAGAGCTGAAATTCCTTCTCGCTGTGTACCGGACGGGCGAGGGAGCAGTCCTGGGCTGCTGAGATAAGGGCAGAATTTCACACAAAACTCAGTTGTTTGGTATAAACTAATGTTCCCAGGGATTTAACCCTGAAGCCTTTCCGTTCAAGTTGACTTGTTTTGATACTTCAAAACAAGTCTTGAACTCAAAACATCTGAAAAGGCCCAGGGTAGTGAAATTGCAGCCCAAACATGAGCTGCAGAGGTACATCTGAGTTTGGGTCCTATTTCTGGTGTCCTTTTAAAAAAAAATGTAGGTGCTCTATCTTCACCCTGGAGCAGGGTTAAACGCTGCGTGTGCACACCGATGACAATATTCTAACCTTATTCTGTGTAAAAAAAAAAAAACAACAAAACAAAACAAAAAAAACATGTAAAGAGAAGTGGCTTTCCTCTCCTTCCCTAGGAGCTGCGTTTAGAAGACTACCAGGCGAATCGGAAAGGGCCCTCCAATCCCGTCGGAGCGGGAGCAGCCGCCGGCTTGTTTGGCTCTTCCACGGCTACTTCGAGTACGGCCACGGGGCTGTTTGGTTCTTCTACTACGAACACCGGCTTCTCCTACGGCCAGAACAAAACTGCTTTTGGAACCAGTGAGTACTGCACGGTCATTAACTGGGCCGGGATATGCAAATATTTGGTGAAGCTGTTTCAACTCTGTAATTAAAGATGAAGAAACACCCGTGCGAGCTCAGAATTTTACCAACTAGTCGGGTTCTTTGCTGTAGAAACCTCTGTTTAGTTACTCTTTTTGGGTTTGCAAACTCCCTAGTTTTGCTGGAAGGCAGGTCGTTAGAGCATCTGGTTAATCAGCTCATTCATGTGGGCGAGGAAGACAATTTGAAGTAAAGCCACCAGGGTTTTGCTAACGATCAGGAGGGCGATGGCATTGGTTGGGTAATGGTAAAGTCAAGGCTCTGCTAATGAGTAAGCATGAATTCCCTGGAAATGGACAAGTTAATTAACAGCAGCCTAACTAGTCTTTGCAGTAACTTTCCTCCACGGTAGGTCAGGGCTGGGATGTGTTCTATCTTGTGCTCTCCATTTTGGCATCCTTGGGCTAAAAATTAAAGCCAAGTATGAAGTAACTGGTTAAATTAAGTGCTTGGATGTTTGGTTTTTGTGGGTCCGCTCTGCTCACCCATTAATAACCTATTTGACCCCAGTGTAAAACAAATAGTGCTGAAAAGTTCAAACACAAATGCTATTTTTAGTAGCTTCTGCCCCAAATGTAAAGTAAAGAGGTATTTGTATTTATGGAATGAACCTCTAAATGGAAAATAAAAATCCTACAGTCCTTGGAAACAGAAATGATGATCTTGGGTTAGAATTGTCTGTTGTATTGATGGTGCTGGGTCTTTTCCTCTTCCACTGAATCCAAGCATCTTTTTCCCCATTTGAGTGTGCCGAGTGCGGAAGTGTGATGAGTTTGGCTAAATACTTGAGGATTTTTTTAATTTATTTCTCTATTGTAGGTACGACTGGTTTTGGAACAGGTACGACGGGGGGGCTCTTTGGTCAGCAATCTCAAACGACCAGTCTGTTTAACAAACCCTTTGGACAAGCCACCACCACGCAGAACACCAGCTTCTTTGGGACTACCAACACCCCGGGGCAGCCCAACACCAACACCATGGTGAGCAGAATGGTTTGAACCCTTCAAGCTGTAACTTGTAGCGCAGCTACAATATAGAATCATAGAATCACAGAGTGGTTTGGGTGGGAAGGGACCTTAAAGCTGCCCCAGTGCCACCCCCTGCCCTGGGCAGGGACATCTCCCACCAGAGAAGGTTGCTCCAAGCCCCATCCAGCTTGGCCTTGAATATAGTGATTTATCCACACGATATTTGTGGTGCAGTTATTTAGATCTTCCTCAAATTGTAGTACAGCTTCTTAAAACCAGGATGCAGAGCTCTGAACACTGCTGCCTGAGCCAGAGACTTCCAAATTTCCCACTCATGATAATTGGACAGAAATACAGCAATAACTTTTTCCATTCCCTTTAAGTGATCTCCTCTGTCGGTTCAGGTGTTTCCCATCACGTCCACACAGATCGTATCATTCCATCACTAACATTCTGTGGGAATTCATTAACAATTCTGTACTTTCTGGTGACTGAATGGCATTTAATGGGCTCTTTTGATAGAAGGATGCTCCAGAGCTGTAACTTTTTACATAACTTGGGGCTTTGGCTCCAAATCTACTATATTCTTCCTGAATACATTGTGACTTCTCCCAGAAAACACCGTGAAATGTTTCTTTTCCATCTCCCTCACTCAAAGTGATGAGGAAATTCCAGTATGTTTTTCAGCTTGAAGCATAAATTCTTTGGTTTTTTGTTTTTTTTTTTTAAATTTCCATTTGATAACTAATTTCTGGGAGAATGACTAAAGCTTTGGAAATACTTTTCATCTTCCCCCAGCAGAAGGGGTGATCGTTTTCTTCCCTGACTTTGTGTGTTCGTTCTGTTCCCGTCGGTACCGGCCGGGAAAGCGTTGCGGGGGTTATTTTAACCAAATTCCTGTTTTTAGGGTCTCTTTGGGGTAACCCAGCCCTCCCAGCCCGGAGGCCTTTTTGGAACAGCTGCCAATACAAATGCTGGGACTGGATTTGGAACTGGAACCAGTCTTTTTGGACAGGCTAACACGGGATTTGGTGTTGGCGGTTCGGTATGTCTGTGCCTTCATAATTCAAATTAGAAAAGAAAAAAAAAAAGGAAAATAAACCCAGTGGCTTAGGGTCCTATTTCTGGGTGTTGACCTCCATGGAAGTAGCATTCTTTGAAGAGTTAAGATGCCTAAGATGCAAAAATAGCAGGGATTTATGTAAAGGATTTAATATAAAGAACTAAAAATAAGTTTTTTTAACAAGTAACGTCTTGAGTGATACAAGACAGGGACAGACTGAGCATCTCACTGCCTAGATGTTGCCAGGGGTGCCTCAGTGTAATGGGGGAAATACAGGAGTTTAAGCTCTGATGAGGATTTCCACTGTAAATAAATTTAATTCTTGATATTTGGTCATTTTGGGTTTAATGGAGTGAGAACATCAGAGGTGCTTGCCCTCTACTAGTGCATGTGGCTGTTGGGAGTCTGGGTTGTGTGGTCTTGGATTTATTTCTGCTCCTCGCCTACGGCGAAACGCTAATGTAATTATTTTAACATCGATCTATCAGGTTTCCAAAATTGTTGTTTTCTTCCTTTCAGACCCTGTTCGGTAACAAACCTGCTGGATTTGGAACCACCACGACCAGCGCTCCCTCCTTTGGTACAACCACCGGCGGCGGACTCTTTGGTAACAAACCAACCCTGACTTTAGGAACCAATACAAACACTTCCAGTTTTGGTACATATAAAAAAAAAATAAAAAGGGGGATTTCCATCACTTGAAAATTATACTGCCTCTACCACACACCTGGCTGCTGAGTAGCGCTTGCCAAATGGTTATGAGTGTTGAAATCCCCAGGTAAGCTGTGTTGCTGCAGGGAAACATCTCAGCTGCTGGTTTACACTGGTCCTCCTGGCAGGCAGACAGTGAAGTACCGCTCCTCGGTGAGCGCTTTGGAGAAGGTGGGACCAGTGGGATTGAAAACTCTTGAAATTTAAGGAATTCATACATCATAGAGGTTTGCTAAGAGGCTGTGAAGGGGAGCGCTGAAGGAAATAGGGTAAAACCAGCAAGATCTGTAGCTTGATGGCAGGGACAAGGATCTGGCACTGGAGTGAGGGTCAAATGAAGCACTTGGTTCTGGTTTAACTGGTAACTGCTGCTGTCTTTCATGGTAAAGTCCTGAAGAACTGGGTCTTGTGTTAATGTTGGCTTCTGACACGGGTGTCAGAGAATTGTTGTTGAATGAGTGTGTGCTCAAGCAGGAGAAGTGTGTAGTGATAGGTAGGTGAAAGGAATTGCAATAAATTCCTTCCTGGGATTTGGGTTAGAATCTGTTTTGGCTTCCCTCCCCCCCCCCAGCTCTGAGAGCAACAAAACTGTATTCCTAAAAGCAAGTAGGAGTGGGTTTAGATCCTGATGTTGAGGGGCTGGAGTGTGTCCAGAGAAAGACAACAGAGATGGGGAGGAGTCTGGGGGGGCACAAGGAGAAGGGTCTGGAGAACTTCTGAGGGAGCTGGGAGCGTTGAGCCTGGAGAGAAGGAGGCTGAGGGGAGACCTTCTTGCTCTCTCCAACTCCCTGAAAGGAGGGGGTAGCCAGGGGGGTCGGTCTCTTCTCCCAAGGAACAGGCCATAGGACAAGAGGAAATGGCCTCAAGTTGCCCCAGGGGAGGTTGAAGATGGAGCTTGGGAAGAATTTCTTCCTGGAAAGGGTTGTCCAGCCTTGGCAGAGGCTGCCCAGGGCAGTGGTGGAGTCCCCATCCCTGGAGGGATTTTGGAGCTGGGCAGAGGTGGTGCTGAGGGACATGGTTCAGCGGATCTGTTTGGTTTGAATTTTGGTGGGATTTGATATTGTATCAGCAAGAAAGGCTAACCTGCACTTAGCTGCCATCCCAGCCTGCCGGAATGAACCAGAGGGAGGAATTTGGGAAGCTCTTCCACTGCTGGGGCACCTTATAGGAGAAAAGTGGAGTTTGCTTCTAAGATGTTTCTGCTGTTGGTCCATGAGTGCAGTTTCCTGGTTAAATTCTGCCGTCGGCTGCTCTCAGAGCCTTCAGGTTAAGAGCTAGTGGGTCTAAAGTTAAATTTGGATGGTGCTTCGTTATCATTAGAGCTGTGTCTTTGAGCTGGGTGCTCGTCTGAGTCTGAGCTGTCGCCTGCGTTGTCGGTGAGAATCACAATTGTTTGTGTGGTAGAAACGGTACGAAATGGGATTTGTTCCTTTTGGCAGTTGGGGAAACTTAATCCGTGTTATTCTCTTGCCAGATGCAGCATCACGATGTCCCCTTCTGGCTTTTGATAAAACTTTTGACATTTGTAACAAGTTGAAAAGAAGGCAAAACAGTATTTTTCCACACTGGTGTTTTCAAGTGTTAAATTCGTAACTCAGTTACGCTTTTTTACCATTAAAATCCCTTCTTGGTCCCTGTCAGTTCACCTTGAGAAATTCAACCTTAACTGGAGTGTCTCTGCCTCTTTATTTACCTATATTTTTTTTTATTTTAGTCTCCGATAGTGTTAGATTAATGAACTACTGCTTCTGTTTCTGAAGGTTTTGGTGCCAACACAGCTGGAAATAGCCTGTTTGGAAATAAGCCGGCAACTGGGACTCTGGGAACTGGACTTGGAACGGGGTTTGGAACAGGTAGGCAGTTTCACCAGTTTATTTCACGCCAGCCGGAGGGTAGTAAGTGTGTCAGCTGTTTAGTAAACGATGGTGATCTCTCGTGCTGCAGCTCTTGGGGCAGGACAGACATCGTTGTTTGGAAACACTCAGCCTAAACTCGGTGGGACGCTGGGAACGGGAGCGTTCGGAACACCGGGATTCAATACATCCACAGCCACTCTGGGCTTCGGGGCCCCGCAGCCTGCTGTAGGTGAGTGTATTTTACACTGAGTTTATTTGCTGCTGCCTCCCTTGTTTCTTAGAAGCACAGAATCATAAAACTGTTAAGGTTGGAACAAACCTTTAAGATCATCTAGTCCACAGGAGCAGAGCTACCCACATGCTTTGGAGGGGGGGAAAAATGTGTGAGCTTCTATTTGAACCTTTTTCTGGTCTTGGTAGCAGTGGAAACCATGTTAATAACAATTTTTTGATGCTAATAATATGTATTATATATATTTTAAGTAATTCAAAGTTGCTTAGAATTGCAGCTATTTTAAAGCTTTGTCTTCAAGATCGCTAACGCATTTCCCCTCGTTGAGTTTTGGCAGCAACGTTAGATGGTTACAAAAATAAAAAAAAATAAGGGAAACGTAACGTCAGCTTCTTCAGTGATTGAGTAGGATTTTAGAGGGGCTTAATTAGCGAGTGGGCTGTGCCATTGATGAAGTGAATGGTCATTAGATTCAAGCACCTGCGCTATCGTTTTGTAAGTTAAAATATCTACTGCTCACCCTGGTTAAACACTGGTGTTCAGAGCTCCAGCCCCCTGAGGCTGGGATTTGAGGAAAATGAGCTTAAACTTGGGATGGGGGGGGACAAGGACACCCGCACAGCACATGGCGCTTTGTGGGAAGACAGGCTTCTAGTATCTTAAAGGGAATGAAAATGAGATGTTGGAAGATGGAGAGGCAAAATTTAGAGACCTTTGCTGTAGAGAGGACTGTCAGTGGGACTGCTGTAGTAAGAATATTGAACCTGCATCACAGATTTTTTTTCTTCTTCTTTATTTTTTCCTTAAAAAGATGTTTCAGAAGTCAGATGTATTAGAGATTCATAGAATCATAAAATGGTTTAGGTTGGAAGGGACCTTAGAGATCATCGAGTTCCAACCTCGCTGCCCTGGGCAGGGACACCTCCCACCACACCAGGTTGCTCCAAGCCCCCTCCAACCTGGCCTTGAACCCCTCCA
>JAOQGH010000001.1:197855371-197870308 GCA_025769975.1 Gallinago jamesoni
CCCCCCCCCCCCCCCCCCCCCCCCCCCCCCCCCCCCCCCCCCCCCCCCCCCCCCCCCCCCCCCCCCCCCCCCCACGAAGGAGAACTCAGCTTTTGCCACCCTACGGTTGTGCCCACCCTGGTTGCCCAGGAACCCATCTCACACCCCCCCCACAACGAACCCCCTCCCCTCCCCAAAATTAGGGGGGTGGGGGGGGGGTGGCTTGGGTGCCCCCCTCCCAACCCCCCCCCCTATTTATTGTGCCGTCGCCGTCAGCGTTGTCATCCCCCACCACTGTCCCGGGGTTTTGGGGGAGGGGTCTAGGGAGGGAGGCCCCCCCCCCATTATTTTTGGGTAAAGCTGATGGGCAGCGTGGTACTTCTTTGGGTTATTTTTTTTGTTTTTTGGGTTTTTTTTAATGTAAAAAGTGGTTTTATTCCTTCGTAACTGGTCATGGTTCCCTGCTTCTTTGGTTTTTTTTTCCTTCACCGTTCTCTGTGTTTCTGTCAAATAAATTATTCTAGTTTATTAAACTCACGAAAAAAACCCACAAAACCAACCAACAACCAAACAATAAAGTAAATAATAATTAAAAAAAAAAATATAAAAAAATAATAAAGAGTCCCCGGCACATGGACGCTTCTGTTGGCTCAGGATGGGGGAGCTGGGACACTCCATCCACTCAACCGGCCATCCACTCTTCCATCCATCCATCCATCCATCCATCCATCTCCCCATCCCTATCTCTCCATCCACTCATCCATCCATCCGTCCTTCCATCCATCCATCCACTCATCCACCCATCCATCTCCCCACCCTCCACCATCCAACCACTCAACCATCCATCCACTCATCCATCCCTCCATCCACTCATCCATCCATCCATCCATCCATCCATCCATCCACTCACCCATCCATCTCCCCATCCCTATCTCCCCACCCTCCACTCCACCATCCATCCACTCAACCATCCATCTACTCATCCATCCATCCATCCATCCATCCATCCATCCATCCATCCATCCACTCACCCATCCATCCCCCCATCCACTCAACCACCCATCCATCCACCTCCCCATCCATCCCTCCATCCACCCATCCACTCAACCATTCATCCATCCATCCATCCATCCATTCCCTCCATCCATCCCTCTGTCCATCTACCCATCCCTCCCTCCATCCCTCCATCCATCCATCCATCCATCTCCCCATCCCTATCTCCCCATGCATCCCTCCATCTGCCCATCCATCCCTCCACTCAACCATCCATCCATCCATCCATTCATCCATCTATGGACGGGGAACTGCTGGAGAGGGGACAGCAAAGGGCCACAAAGATGATTAAGGGCCTGGAGCATCTCTCTTATGAGGAGAGGCTGAGGGACTTGGGGCTTTTTAGTCTGGAGAAGAGAAGGCTGAGGGGGGATCTGATCAACATCTATAAATACTTCAAGGATGGGTGTCAGGAGGATGGGGCTGGTCTTTTCTCAGTGGTGCCCAGGGACAGGACAAGAGGAAATGGACACAAACTTGAGTACAAGAATTTCCATCACAACATGAGGAGGAACTTCTTCACTGTGAGGGTGGCAGAGCCCTGGAAGAGACTGCCCAGAGAGGTGGTGGAGTCTCCTTCTCTGGAGACATTCCAAACCTGCTTGGACACGTTCCTGTGCAACCTGCTCTGGGTGACCCTGCTCTGGCAGGGGGTTGGACTAGATGATCTCCAGAGGTCCCTTCCAACCCCATATGATTCTATGATTTTATCCATCCATCCATCCACTCACCCATCCATCTCTATCTCCTCATCCATCCATCTGGGTTGGATGGGGTGGGGGGGGCTTCTACTCCAAACCACTAAACCACCCAAATGGATGCCGAAAAGCCACAGGATTCACATCAGACTGGGGAGAACAGGAGAAACGTCCCCACCTCTCTCCCCCCAGCACGACCCACCACCCTCATCTCTCTGGGTTAATGAAAATCATGATTAATTTGGGTGAGAAATGATGTCCCAGAAATGTCGGTGTGTCTCCATCACCGTGGGATGCCGTCCTGGAAGGTCAACGCAGATGGAGATGGCCACCATGGGGGATCCCACTCCTCCTGCCAAGGAGCTGGGCAAGGAGCAACACCGGCCAGGCCACCCTGTCCCCTCTGTCCCATCGCTGCATCCATGGCAGTTGTCCCCAGGGCACGTGGAGATGCAGATTTCTTCCTATGAGGACAGGCTGAGAGAGTTGGGGGGGTTCATCCTGGAGAAGAGAAGGGTCTGGGGAGACCTTGGAGCACCTTTCCAGTCCCTCAAGGGGCTCCAGGAAAGGTGGGGAGGGACTCTTGATGAGGGAGGGGAGCCCTAGGAAGGAGGGGAGATGGAGCTGAGATGTGGGGAAGAAATGGATGGATAGATGGATGGATGGATGGATGGATGGATGGATGGATGGATGGATGGATGGATGGGTGGATGGGTGGATGGATGGATGGATGGATGGATGGGCGCATGGATGGTTGAGTGGATGGAGGGATGGATGGATGGAGAGATTGGTGAATGGATGGATGGATAAGATGAGTTGAGAGCCTGGCCCAGGTTGCCCAGAGAAGCTGTGGCTGCCCCATCCCTGGAGGGGTTCAAGGCCAGGTTGGATGGGGGTTGGAGGAGCCTGGTCAGGTGGGAGGTGTCCCTGTCCAGGCCAGGGAGTGAGTCTAGATGGCCTTTAAGGTCTCTTCCCACCCAAATGCTTGCACAGCTCTGCGTGTCCACAGCCGAGCCCTGGTGGGTGGCCCGGGAGGGTGGAGATGTCCCTGGAGCAACATCACGGCAGCCTCCAGGACTGGACCACTCCTGTCCTGGAGAGATGCTGCTGCTGCTGCCAACTTCACATTCCCTCTGGAATCAGGAGAAGCCAGGGATGACTCAAAGGATGAGTCAAATACACACACTCCCCACACCCACACCATTTCTGGTCTTGAATGTGGGGACAGCCCCTCAGGGAAGGGCTGTGACTTGTCCCCTCCCAGAAGTGGCAGGAGAAACCATTCCAGATCCTCTCTCTGCTGGGAAACATATCTCCAGGCCTCCAGGTCCACCCCCTTCGCTCTCCCCACCTTTGATTCCTTGCCCTAGGGTCAAACCAGAGAGGAAAGCTCTGTGGTCACCTTGCCCCGGTGAAGACAAGAGCTTCTGGAGGACCTTTCCGTGGTCCCACGGGGAGCAGAGGATGGACACATCTGTGTGAACACAGTGATACTGTGGGGAAGGAGAGATGGTCCATCTTGGGAGGGGTGTCACCATTTCTCCTGGGGGCAGGAACCAGCCCAACCTTCTCCACCAAGGGGCACCAAGGGCAAAGCTGCCTCTGGCAAAGCCAAGGTCTCCATGGTCACTCAACTGAGACCCATATCAAATGTTTGGGCGCTGCCTGAAGGTCCACCTCCAGAAGAAATGCCCTTAGGGCCCGGCGGGAGATGTTTGAAGGAAGATCCCTCCCCTGCGCATCATCCCTTCCTACGGCAGCTGCAAGTACTTCATATTTTTGGACGTCTCCGGTCCCTTGTCAAATGCGGTTTGAGCTGGAGAAGTTATTTTGGGAAGAAAATAAAAAGGGAAGTTCTGATGAACACAAACTGCCCCGTTGCTTAAGCCCCGTTTTTCAAGTCAAACAAGCAAATTTGCTTCCCTGTCCTCTCTCCAGAGTGACGTGGGACGGCGTCAGGCGTGGTTCTGCTGATCCTGCTGTCCCGGCAAAGGGGAGGGTGAGGAAGATGAAGGCTGGTCTCCGGGAAGACCACAGTGGTCGTTTCTCCTCCTCACAGCCCACCTCCTCCAGGGTCAGACCCTCAGCCTGGTGGGTGCTTCCTGGTGGGTCCTGTGGAGGAGCTGAGAGATTTGCCAAATCTCCCGCTCCCAGGGGTGCTCAAAAATCATAGAATCATGGAACGGTGGAGGTTGGAAAGAACCTTTCAGACCATGGAGTCCAACCATCAACCCAACACTGACAAACCCACCACTGACCCATGTCCCTCAGCACCACCTCTGCCCGGCTCCGAAATCCCTCCAGGGATGGTGACTCCACCACTGCCCTGGGCAGCCTCTGCCAAGGCTTCACAGCCCTTTCCAGGAAGGAATTCTTCCCAGTCTCCATCCTCAACCTCCCCTGGGGCAACTTGAGGCCATTTCCTCTTGACCCATGGCCTGTTCCTTGGGAGATGATACCGACCCCCCCTGGCTACACCCTCCTTTCAGGGAGTTGGAGAGAGTGAGAAGGTCTCCCCTCAGCCTCCTTTTCTCCAGGCTCAACACCCCCAGCTCCCTCAGTTCTCCAGACCCTTCTCCTTGTGTTCCAGTCCCCTCAGCAGCTCTGTTGCCCTTCTCTGGACATGCTTCAGCCCCTCATGGTCTTTCCTGTCACGAGGGGACCAAAACTGGAGCCAGCCCTTGAGATGGGGCCACCCCAGTGCCCAGTCCAGGATGCTGGTGGCCACCTTGGCCACCTGGGCTAAAATCCAGCCCCAGGAAAGCTGGGGAGGGACTCTTGCTGAGGGAGAGGAGCCCTAGGAGGAAGGAGAAGGGTTTGACCCTGAAAGAGGGGAGATGGAGCTGAGATGTGGGGAAGAACTTGTTTGGTGGGAGGGTGGTGAGAGCCTGGCCCAGGTTGGCCAGAGAAGCTGTGGCTGCCCCATCCCTGGAGAGGTTCAAGGGCAGGTTGGAGGGGGCTTGGAGCAACCTGGTGTGGTGGGAGGTGTCCCTGGATGGAACTGGGTGGTCTTTAAGATCCCTTCCCACCTGAACCCTTCCACGATTCTATAATCAAAGCCCCCCCGGCCTCAGGCAGGACTCGGTCCCCACATTTCCCACGCTGCCACGAAGGCAGGGGACAGACACCTTTGGTTGCGGAGGAGAAGAACCCCCCCACGGGTCGTGCTGGGAGGAGACCTTGGAGGTGGAGCACCCAGGAGCTTCCCGTGTCACTGTCACCCTGTGGATGCAGGTTTCAGCCTCCGCAGCCGCGAGGCGAAGAGCGGTTGCCATGAGACAGGGCGGTTGGGTACACGGCCTTCCCAGCCCCGAGGTGTCCTCCAGGGGCCTGCCCCAGCTGCCACCTTCACCCCGACTCACCCCTGTCCTCAACCCACCTCTCACCTCAGCTTAACACCCCCCCCAAAAAAAAAAAAAAGCCCCGAGCACCCCCCAAGGGAAGCAGAGCGTTGGTTTCCGACCTCAGAAACGAAGCACTTAGAAGCAGGAGGGGACAGCAAAGGAGAGGTGACAGGGTGTGGAGAAGAACGGGGACAACCCAGGAAGGTCCTGGGCAAACATCTGCCCTGCAAGATCCAGGCTGGTGGCTGCCCAGTGCCAGAGAAAGCCCCCCCTTTTTGCAGGGTGAGCACCCCCTTGCCCCACCGCCAGGCTCTACCCCGGCTCTCCACTCCCTCCCTGAGCTCCTCGATGAAAAAAACCACCATTTTTTACGTTCAAGATGAGGAGCAGAGACTATTTTTTGCCCCAAGTGACACCTTGGAAACAGGGTAGGAGTCGCAAAAAGTCACGACCCGGCTTCCTCCAGCCCAGGAAACGGCGTTAGCTCCATCAAATTTAAACTTTACGTCGGTGGGGAAAAAAAAAAACCAAAAAGATACTAAATGCCTTTTTTTCTTAGGGCTGGGGCTGAAAGAAGGAGAAATAAAAAAAAAAAAAAAAAAAAAAGGTTGTTCCTGTTACTTTTGCGAGGGCTGCGTTTGCAAAACTGTGACTTCCTGAGCGGAGGCCACCACTTGTGACAAACACACACACACGTGATGAAATGCCAACACCATCCCCCCCCCTCCTCTTCCCCCGTGCTCTTCGGGCCTGGAAAAGAAGGGGTTAAACCTGCCACAGAACGGCCCATTTCCTCCAACTGTGGGGTTTTGGTTGGGGGTTGGTTTTGGGGGGGGGGGTGTGTCTGTTTTCTTCTGAAAAAGGACAGGACACGGGTGGGAGAAGATAAAGCGGTGGCAGGATGTTCTCTGCCGGCGATGGTTTTGAGAGCTGGAGCACGTCACGCCGCCAAAACTGCTTTTACTCGATTAAAACCAGCACTTTTTACACTTTTTTTTACACTTTCCTCTTTTCCCTCCAGCTGCCCTCAAAACCGGGGCGGGGGGGGGGAGGTAAACAGGTCACCTTGACCACCGCCGAGGCAGAAACGCGCCCCGTCGTCCCCCCCCCCCAAAAAAAATATAAATTAATGAAGGTTTCAATCTACCCGCGGTCGCCGCCGGGTTGGACCCAGTCCCAGACGTGCAGGGACCCGTCGCTGGCCGCCGACAGCAAAGTTCTCGCCTTCTGAGGGTGCCACGTGTGGGATGTCACCAAAGGAGGGTCCCCGGCGCTGTCCCAGCTGCCCAAAGCGTGGTGGCCTCGGTGAACGAAGAGGGGCTCTGCCTCCCGGCCCGAGCTCTCCCAGCCCCGCGCGTCGTACACCCGCACGGCCCCGTCGAAACCTGGAACGGAACCGGGGGGGTGAGGGAGAAAGTGGGAATAAACCGAGGGGTGGGAAGGGACCTCTGGAGACCACCCAGTCCAAACTTCCCCCTCGGCCAGAGCAGGTTGGACAGGAACGTGTCCAGGTGGGGTTTGAATGTCTCCAGAGAAGGAGACTCCACACCTTCTCTGGGCAGCCTCTTCCAGGAAAGTTTTTCCTTATTTTTTCCATCCCAGTTTGGGCCCGTTGCCCCTTGTCCTGTCCCCAGCCACCACTGGGAAGAGTATGGCCCCATCCTCTTGCCACCCACCCAACCCTTTTAGCTCTTGCTCAGCATCCAGGTCCCCTCTCAGTCTACTCTTCTCCAGCTGAACAGCCCCAGGTCCCTCAACCTTTCCTCAGCACAGAGATGCTCCAGTCCCTCATCATCCTCGCAGCCTCCGCTGGACTCTCTCCAGCAGTTCCCTGTCCTTCTGGAACTGGAGAGCCCAGAACTGGTCCCAGTGCTCCAGCTGTGGCCTCCCCAGGGCAGAGTAGAGGGGCAGGATGACCTCCCTCCACCTTCTGGCCACGCTCTTCCTGATGTCCCCCAGGATGCCCTTGGCCTTCTTGGCCACCAGGGCACGTTGGTGGCTCGTGGGCAACTTGTTGACTCCCAGGTCTTTCTCCTCAGAGCTGCTCTCCAGCAGGTCACCCCCAACCTGTCCTGGCCCCTGGGGTTATTCCTTCCCAGATGTGGGACGCTGCACTTGCCCTGGTTGAACTTCATGAGGTTCCTCCTCCCCCAACTCTCCAGCCTGTCCAGGTCTTGCTGGATGGTGGCCCAGCCTTCTGGTGTGTCACCTGCTCCTCCAGGCTTTGTGTCACCAGCAGACGTGCTGAGGGGACACTCTGTCCCCTCACCCAGGTGTGGATGAATATATTAAACAGGACTGGACCCAGTACTGACCCTTGGGGGACACCACTTTGCTCTAGTCCTACTGGGCTCACCCTCACCTTCCAGCAGGGCTGCTGAGACAGAAAACAGGGACAAAGAGTGACAACCTGTGACAGCAGAGCTTCCAAACCTCCCAGGAGCTTGACTCAAGCTGACGGGGAGAACATGGGCCAGATCCAAAAAAGCTCACAGATTCACTAGTCCGACTTTACAATGTCCTGGCCAAGAGCTGGTCTCATCAGTGCAGTGTCCCCGTGGCCAGGCTGCCACTGGCACTATCAGGGCAGTGGTTGCTAAGGGCTTGGGGGTCTCCATTCTTCCAGGAAGGAAGAAGGGGTTCCCCAGAACCCATCCAGACCCCTTCTGTAGTTAGTGGTGAGAGGCAGCTGCAGGGAACGACTAGTTGGCATCTCTGATGGCTTCGGGAGGAGCTCCGAACAGCCACCCCCTAACTAGAGTGGCGAGGTGAACTGGGCCTTGGGAGAAATACAGCTCAAAAAAAGCATCCAGAAAAGGAGATCTCTACCCAAAACCACATACCTGAGACAGCAAGGCAGCTTTCCAGAGCAGGAGCCCAGGAGACGCACAGGAACTCCCCACCGGAGCTGGGTGAGGGCACCTTACACTTCACCGTGGCCAAAAGCTCGGAGGTTTTCCTTAGGTCGGTGAGGGTGAGGTGGCCACCGCTCGAGAGGCAAACTATGGGTCGGGAGCTTGAGTCAGAACCTGGAGGTCCATGCCCAACTCCCATGCACCAGCGCTCGCCACACGGCGCCCGGGGGACGGACGCGGCCTCCAAGGGACAACGGGGCTGCCGAAGGTCAGCCAGGAACAGCCTTCCCTCAGCAGAGCAGAGGAGCAAGGTGTCGGGGTTCAGGAAGGCCAGGCCACTGAGCTCCTCGTTGCTTCTGGAGGCTAGGAAAAAACCAAAAGAGGCAGATCTCAGGTGAGACATGGAGCGTTTGAATGGTTTTTCTGCTGTGATCATAGAATGGTTTGGGTTGGAAGGGTCCTAAAAGACCATCCAGTTCCAACCTCCCTTCCCCAGGCAGGGACACCTTCCACCAGACCAGGTTGCTCCAAGCCCCCTCCAACCTGGTCTTGAACATCTTCAGGGATGGGGCAACCACAGCTTCTCTGGGCAACCTGGGCCAGGGTTTCAACCCATTCATCCATCCATCCATCCATCCATCCACCCATCCATCCATCCATTTCTTCCCCAGATCTCATCTCAATCTCCCCTTTTTCAGTGTCAAACCCTTCCCTCTCCTCCTAGGGCTCCCCTTCCTCATCAAGAGTCCCTCCCCAGCTTTCCTGGAGTCCCTTGAGAGACTGGAAGGAGCTCTACAGTCTCCCCAGAGCCTTCTCTTCTCTAGGTTGAACACCCCCAGTTGAACAATCCCAGTAATTTCGCCTGAGAAAGGAGATTTCCAGCCTTGGCCCTGGGGAGTGGCTTTCAAGCAAGGTTCTTCAAGAGAGTCAGCAGCGGAGACTGACAGGTCAATGACATTCCCAACAATTGGGAATTATCTCTGCGCAGGTTCCCCGTGGAGCTGGCACAGTCTGTACCCCTCAAAAGCAGATATTAACACCCAGGTGGAGGAGAAAAGAGCCCACAACTACTAGGGGGTCTGTTTGAGTCCCCAGAGGGGACCCAACATGGACCAAGGCTCTGAGAGCAGATGCCTCCAGCACCACCCCTCACCAGCGGGAGCCACATGAGTCCCCGTGGCACAGGGACACAGCAGAGCAGTGACAAACAGACCTTCTATTTTTGGGGCAAGACACAGAGCAACCCCTCTGCCGACCTGATTCTTTGCACCAAAACTACCCACGGCACAGATCTGGGGCAGAAGCCTGAGAAATCAGTCACGGGACCAACGAGAAGCTGGAGATGGACCACTGTAACCTCTTTCCTCAAGACAATGTCTCTTTTTGAAATAGCTTTACACCCAAAAACGCCCCACCCAGTGACACTTTTGCCACTCGAGCACTTTTTGCCACTTTTGCTTTACCCAAACCCCCAGCTTTCACAAATCACTCGTTAGGCTGGGTTTGAAATACCTGCCACGTAGACATTTCTCCTCGACTCCACCTCTGTAATTTGGACGTTGTCGAGTCTTGAGCCGTGAAGGACCCAGGGGGCTCTGGCCGAAAGGGTTGCAATTTTCGCCCAAAGTTGCCCGGTGCCGTTTTCCGGAGCTATGGCACTTACAGGTTTAATAACATCTATTTGAAAGAGAGGTTAAGCAGTTGTAAAACCCACCGGGATGTAAAACTCACAAGATGAAGCTCTTTCACGGCCTCCTTAAGCTAAAAGCGACCTCCTAAAGGAGTAAGAAATCCAATTATAACTAAATCCCCCCCCACACAGACACACTCTCCAGAACAAAACTGCTCTTTCCAACGCATCCAGCGAGGACCGACAACGAGCCCCTTCAAACATCTGGCCAGACGCACGGGAAGTTGTGAATCGAGGGGGTTTATTTTCAAGGGAGAAGAAAACTTCAGAACGTTTAGCGCTTCCTTTCTGGTGGTTTCCAAGTTATTTCACAAGAGCAGCCAGAGCAACGACCGTTCTTTTCTAGAAGCGGGCAGACACCGGTTCGGGGAACCGAGGCGATTCGTGGTACCTCTATTTTATGATTCTGTATCCTGCAAGGTGATTTTATGGAGTTTTTTTTTTATTTCTAACCCTTGGTGTTGTGAAGGGAACATTGTGTCAACTATAATTAGGGGTTTTTTTTTGTAGGTCTAAGAGCTCACAAGTAAGTGGAAAGCCACCATGATGGGCCTAAACCTACTAAATCTCTTAGGAGGTTTGTGCCACCAAGTTCCCTTCTTTCCAAGCCACCAGAATCGGTGTAGACACCTGTCTCATGTCCTTCTCCAGCTCCTGCCACACCAAGGAAGTCCCTCAGGATGTCACTAAATGGGACTGGGATTCCTCTCCCCGTTTTACGGCCGGGAAGAAGAGGAAGCCAGAAAAGCTTGACGCAAGGACAACATTGAGAAACTACTCAAGCTGAGAAATAAGTTTCCTTACCAGAGTCTTCTGCTGACACCTGCCAGACCTGAAGGGAGCTGTCTGGTGGCCCACTCGTCACCAGCAAGCTGAGGGAAAACAAAAAGAACCCCATAAAACTCTTCAGGAGCAGAGAATGGCGTTTGTTTTTTTTCCCCCAGTCTGGGACAAATCGGTCCGTGCTCAGGGGCTCCTGCCTCTGCTTGGAGCAGAGAATGGACCAGAAGGACCTTGATGCCACAACTCCTCACGTCGGGGTGTCCTTCAGCCCAGGCAAAAGCAATCACAGGCAACGGCATTTAATTAGCACATTTTTTCCAAAAGCACTAGACTAAGGACACCGCAAAGAGCCCCAAAGTAGCGACGGGAGGTTGCGTAGGAGGAGAGAGCTGAAGGAGTGAGATGAATCAGCCGGATGGGAAGCACGTTTTCTTGGTCTACAATCCTCAGCAGGAATAAAAAAAAAAACACAACCTCCTGAACCTGCAGACCTGGGGACTTAGAGTGGTGGCAGCGGCCACTCAAAGGCAAAAGGGATGGAAAAGAGAGTTCTAGGAGGACCTCTACATGCCACGGGCCAGCACTTGGAGCCACTTGGAGCCACGCTGCTCTCAGAGGTGGCAGGATGGACCAGCTGGCAAGGAAAAGGAGCTCCTTCTCAGTGGATAAATCTCCTCTCCATCTCCAGTACGTCCTGGAAGGACACCTGTGGCCATACCTGGTGTCCGGAACGTATTTCAGGCTGTAGACCGGGCGGTTGGAAAATCCACCACATTCCACCTTGAAATCTCTCTCTGGACATAGGCCCTGGAAATCAGAGACAAAGTCATTTCTTCACACCTAAAGGTGCAGAAATTGGCGTGGTCAGTCACCACGGGGAAAAAAAAAAACCCAAAGAGACAAGAGAAAAAGAGACTCTTGGTAAAGCTCTTGCCTCTCCAGTAATGCCTATTTAAAGAAGGACAGGGAACTGCTGGAGAGGGGACAGCAGAGGCTACAAAGATGATGAGGGGCTTGGAACATCTCTCTTAGGAGGAAAGGCTGAGGGACTTGGGGTTTTTTAGTCTGGAGAAGACTGAGGGGGGATCTGATCAACACCTGTAAATCTTTAAAGGGTGGGTGTCAGGAGGATGGGGCCAGGCTTTTTCCAGTGGTGCCCAGGGACAGGACAAGAGGAAACAGGTACAAACTTGAACATGGGAAGTTCCATCTAAACTTGAGGAACTTCTTGCCTTTGAGGGTGGCAGAGCCCTGGCAGAGGCTGCCCAGAGAGGTGGTGGAGTCTCCTTCTCTGGAGGCATTCAAACCCCACTTGGACACTTTCCTGTGCAACCTGCTCTGGGTGGACCTGCTTTGGCCGGGGGTTGGACTGGATGATCTCCAGAGGTCCCTTCCAACCCCGTATCGTTCTGTGATTCATCCTGGGAGCTACAGGACCGAAGGATCCCAAAATATTTAGAGGGTAAAAAAATACAGAGAAAGCTCTTGCCAAGAGCACTGCCTGGGTTCGTCGCCATCCGTGCAACTTACGGATTTAAGTTTTTCTTAAATCTGCTTACCCAGTGACCAAACACCTGCCTCAGCTTAGAAGGGACAGCCTCAGGCATGTCAGCAAGTCCCTTCTTTGTTTGCCCTGATGTCCTCATCTGTCCTATCTCCTCATGAAACACTTTCACTCGCACACCTGGAGATGAAGGGGGCCAAAAGGGGCTCCAGGAAAGCTGGGGAAGGACTCTTGATGAGGGAGGGGAGCCCTAGGAGGAGGGGGAAGGGTTTGACATTGAAAGAGGGGAGATGGAGATGAGATCTCAGGAAGAAACTCTTTACTGGGAGGGTGGTGAGAGCCTGGCCCAGGTTGGCCAGAGAAGCTGTGGTTGCCCCATCCCTGGAGGGGTTGAAGGCCAGGTTGGAGGGGGCTTGGAGCAACCTGCTCTGGTGGGAGGTGTCCCTGCCCAGGGCAGGGGGTGGCACTGGATGGTCTTCAAGGACCCATCCAACCCAAACCATTCTATGATTCTATGATTTTTTGTGGCCCAAGCTGCCCACAGAGCTGCAGGACTACATGACTGATGTGACAACCTGTGCAACCTCAGCTAATGAGCAACTGGGTGACTTAGGTGCTTTAGCTTTCAACCAAAGCTGCTCAAGACCCAGCCAAGCCCTTGTCAGAGCAACAGAGACCAGGCAACAACTTCTGAAGCTCAGCAGAGCACAGCCCTATCTCTGAAGACACCAGAAGAAGGGGGACAGAGTGACTTGGTGCCACCCGGGCTGCAGCACCCACCTGGGTCTCCTTCACCTGCAGCGATGGCGGCGGGAGCAGCTGCAGGATCTCATTCCCACCAGACTGTCCATACCCAGCTACGCACACTCCTTGGAAGTGGGGATGAAGAACCAGAGACATGGTGAGGGATCCCCCCACCCTATGTGGCCCACCTCTCCCTGAGCCAGACCCTTGGGTCATAGTATGGTCCATCCTCAATCCTGGACCCAGAGCCCCAAAGCCCAGGCTGAACCCTGGTACAGCCCTAGCCACTTGGCTCCAGTCCTGGGGTCTTCATCCTGAACCTTGGCCACCCCTTTGGGGACCCGGACCAGCCCAACCCCATGGCCACCCCTTCTCCACTGTCTGTAGCCCCAGCCCGGCCTCGTGACCATTCTCCAACACCGTTTCATATCTTCATAAGTGATCTGGGTGATGGGATCAAGTTTAGCCTGATGGAAGTTTGCTGATGACACCAAACGGCGTGGGGAAGGGGACACTTGGGAAGGGAGAACCACCCTGTAGGAAGGCCTGGATAGGCTGGAAGACTGGGCTAACAAAAACCTTATGAAGTTCAACCAGGACGAGTGTAAGGTCCTGCACCTGGGAACACACAGGCCCAGAGAGCAGCACAGGGCTCGGATCTACCCGCTGGGGAGCATCTCCATGGGGCTCCAGCCCTCCCAGCATCTCCATGGCCTCCTCTGGCCCCGCTCCAACAGCTCCATGTCTCTCCTGTGCTGAGGCCTCCAGAACAGGACCAGGGAATCTCCTCAAGAAAACAGTGGATTCCCCAGCATTAGATAATTTTAAGGTTCAGTTGGACAGGGCACCGGGCCATCTTGTCTAGACCGTGTTTTGGCCAAGAAAGGTTGGACCAGGTGATCCCTGATGTCCTTTGTAAGTTAGAATTCTATGATGACCAGAAAATGCTGGGAGGGCTGGAGCTCCTCTGCTGGGAGGACAGGCTGAGAGAGTTGGGGGGGGTTCAACCTGGAGAACAGAAGGCTCGGGGAGACCTTTGAGCACCTTCCAGTCTCTCAAGGGGCTCCAGGAAAGGTGGGGAGGGACTCTTGATGAGGGAGGGGAGTCATAGGAGCAGGGAGAAGGGCTTGACACTGAAAGAGGGGAGATGGAGATATTAGAGACAAATTTTTAACTCTGAGGGTGGTGAGAGCCTGGCCCAGGTTGGCCAGAGAAGCTGTGGCTGCCCCATCCCTGGAGGGGTTCAAGGCCAGGTTGGAGGGGGCTTGGAGCAACTTGGTGTGGTGGGAGGTGTCCCTGCCCATGGCAGGAGGTGGGACTGGGTGGCCTTTAAGGTCCCTTCCCACCCAAACTATTCTATGAATCCATCATTTCCTACTCCTGTGGCTCCAGCCCAGCCCCTTGGCCCCCTTCTTTCCCCTAGGACAACCCCCCCTGCATCCTAACCCACCAGGGGATCCCCAGGCCCCCGCCCTCCGCACCCTTAGGCCCGGCCTCCCCCGCTCCGCCCCGCACTCACGGTTCTCCCGGGCCCATTCGATCAGGCGGGTGGGGGCTTGGAGCTCGAAGGTGTGCAGGTCGCCGTACCTGCAGGGAAGGGGGAGAAGAAGGAGAGGTTGGCGGGGTACGGAGGACTGGGGCCGGGGGCGGCGGGGCCTGGGCCTGGGGGAGTGGGGTCCGGGGCAGCGGGGCCGGGGGCGGCGGAGCCGGGGCTGGATGGAACGGGGCCGGGGGAAGTGGGGCCGAGGCTGAGGCTAAGGCCGAATCTCCCTCACAGGCGCAGGGACTGCAGCAGCCATTCGTCCGCCTCCTCCTCCCCGGCGCCCACCGCCTCCATGGCAACGCCAGGCGCGTTCCTCTGACGTCACGGCGGCGGCGCACAGCAGTGACGTAGCGCCTCCCTTCCCCGTCCGCCATTTCGGGGCGGGCCGAGAACCGGTGGCGGCCGGTTGGATCCGGTCGGGGCCGGCGGCGCTGAGGGGAGGGCGGGTCGAGACCGCCTCCCTGAGGGAAAAGGCCGTTATTGGGTCAATGATCGGGAGGGTAAAACGCCGGGAAAAGGGCAGAGTCCTGTCTGGGTGTAGGCAAGGCAGGGAATAATCATAGAATCATGGAATTGCAAAAGGGTTTGGGTGGGAAGGGGCTTTAAAGCCTCCCCCCCAGTTCCATCCAGGGACACCTCCCACCAGAACCAGGTTGCTCCAAGCCCTCTCCAACCTGCCCTTGAACCCCTCCAGGGATGGGGCAGCCACAGCTTCTCTGGCCAACCTGGGCCAGGCTCTCACCA
>JAOQGH010000001.1:197876342-197886674 GCA_025769975.1 Gallinago jamesoni
CAGTGTCAAACCCTTCCCCCTCCTCCTAGGGCTCCCCTCCGTCATCACGAGTCCCTCCCCATCTCTCCTGGAGCCCCTTGAGGGACTGGAAGGGGCTCCAAAGTCTTCTTGGAGCCTTCTCTTCTTCAGGCTGAACCCCCCCAACTGCCTCAGCCTGTCCTTTTAGCCTGGAGAAGAGAAAGCTGAGGGGAGACCTTATCAATACTTATAAGTATCTAAAGGGTGGGTTGAAGGAGGATGGAGCTGGACTCTTTTCAGTGGTTGCCAGTGACAGGACAAGTTGGAACATGGGAGGTTCCAGTCAAATATGAGGAAAATCTTCTTCCCGGTGAGGGTTCCAGAGCCCTGGAAGAGGCTGCCCAGGGAGGTTGTGGAGTCCCCTTCTTTCGAGATTTTCAAGACCCGCCTGGATGCAGTCCTGAGTAACATTCTCTATTGTCCCTTCCAGCTCTGTAAAAAAATTCAGTGAAATTCAGTCCTCCCAGCAGAGGGGCTCCAGCCCTCCCAGCATCTCCGTGGCCTCCTCTGGCCCCGCTCCTTCTGATGTTGGTGGCCCCAGGGCTGGAGGCAGCACTGGGAGGGGTTGTTTCCCCAGAGCAGAGCAGAGGGACAGAATCCCCCCCCCTTGCCCTGCTGGCCACGCTGCTGGGGATGCAGCCCAGGCTGCTGGGGAGCTTTCTGAGCTGCCAGTGCACATTGATGGCTCATGTTGAGCTTCTCATCCACCAACAGCCCCAAGTCCTTCTCCTCAGGGCCTCTCTCTCTCCAGCCATTCCCTTCCCAACCTGTGTTTGTGCTTGGAATTGCCCCAACCCATGTGGTAGGACCTCGCGCTTGGCCTTGTGGAATCTCATGAGGTTCACGATGGTCCCACCTCGCCAGCCTGTCCAGGTCTTTCTGGATGCCATCCTGTCCCTCTGACGCACTGACCTCTCTGCACAACTCGGTGGTGTTGGCAAACTCGCTGAGGGTGCACTCAATCCCACCATCTGTGTTGCCAATGGAGATGTTAAACAGCACAGTACTGAAAACCTGAGGAACACCACTCATCGCTGGTCTCCACTTGGACATCGAGCTGTTGACCACAGCTCTTTGAGTTTGACCATCCAGCCAATTCTTTACCCCCTGAGGGCTCCATCCGTCAAATCTATGTCTCCAATTTTCCTGACTCTGCAGCAGCGCATCGCCTCAGCTCCCAAGATGATGGGCCCTCTGGTCCCTCCAGCCAAGAGGACGCTGCTCAAACCGAGACTGCGGGGCTGGACCTCATTGTGACCCTACTTTTGCAGAAGGTGCTCCTTCTTCAACGAGAATGTTCCTCTTCGTTCCTCCCAAGTGAAGGCCAGGTCCTCCTCAGACCAGGTCCTGAAGGATCGGCGCAGAGAACTTGCTTTTAGCTGTGGGCTCGCCGCCTGCTACCAGTGACGCTTCAGGACCGGTGGTTGGTAATTAGGAGTTTATTAGAGATTATTGTGCTTTTCCTGCCTGCTGGCCGGGTTTTAGCTGGCGTCCGCGGCGCTCTGAAGGGAGCTGGGTCTATTTTCTGTAACACTGCAAGGTGGCAGCCTGCAGCTTCTGAGGTGGCTTGGGAGTAATCAGGGAAACAACTTGGGTTTTTTTATAGAAATAGCATCTGAAATGTGAATCTTTTTGTCTGTACGGTGTCTCCTGTGTTATCTGATGTTCCGTGTTGTTTATTTCCCCCCCTCTCTTTTCAGCCTGCTGTCAGTGTCAGGGAGGGATGGAGATGCTCTGGGTGGTTTCCTGGCCTCCTGCAGCACTCGGAGAGGTGGTAGGACGTTTTGGAACGACCTGATGGGTTCAGACTTGGGCTGTGCTGCCTGAGCACTGTGATGGGGATTAATTCAGGGCCATCAGTAATGAAGAGAGTGAGAAAGAAGGAAGGACAAACACAGGTACAGAGGCAGGAGTGGGATGAGAAGAAGGATGGAAAGCCGGAGCCTTTCTTTCAGCCCAGAGGCCCCTCTGGAAGCAGCAGCTGGTCGACGTGAAAAGCCCTTCTCCTCACCCGTGGTTACTTTACCAACATCCTTCTCTTTGTCACTTCAAGATTCGTTGGTGTTAGAACAGCTCAAAGAGAGGATGGCAAGAATTCTTCTGTGCGGGGGAAGAGGTATTTGAGGGGGGGTTGTTTTTGCAAAATAGGGCCAACAGTCGGAAATTCACTAAAAGCCTTGTCTTAATGCTTTCTGCCTACGATGATTCAAAAAGAAAGTGTTGAGTAAACATCTTGTGAAGAATCTGAAACAAACTGACTGCTCTGCAGTTGATTTTTTTTTTTTTTTTTTAAGTAAAGATTGGGGATTGGCTCTTCTCCAAAGGAACAGGCCATGGGACAAGAGGAAGCGGCCTCAAGTTGCACCAGGGGAGGTTGAGGATGGAGCTTGGGAACAATTTCTTCCTGGAAAAGGTTGTGAAGCCTTGGCAGAGGCTGCCCAGGGCAGTGGTGGAGTCGCCATCCCTGGAGGGATTTCAAAGCTGGGCAGACGTGGTGCTGAGGGACATGGGTCAGCGGCGGGTTTGTCAGTGTTGGGTTGGTGGTTGGACTCCATGATCTGAAAGGTCCCTTCCAACTTCAGCAATTCTATAATTCTATGAATACTATGGTTCCAGTACCTTTGATAGAAAACTTTGAGGGATGTGGAGTGAGTGGGGAAGTAAAGCCATGATGGTACCAGCTGCGGGTGAGAATATGGAGATGTGTCACCTCGTGGGCTCAGAGCTATGTCAGCCTTCTATCACCTTCTCCCATTAACTCTTTTTCTCATCTCTGAGCTTTAATTGCAGGACATGAGCTTAGCCTGAGGTGGAGAAGGGCTTCAAGTCAGCTCAGCGTTCTCCTTCAGCCAGGCATGAGCACAGAGAGGAGGAGAAACGGCGAAGGAAGGACTGGCAACCAGACGTTTGGCCTTGCACTTGTCCTGCCCTGCGTCGTCATAATCCTCAACGGAAGAGGTCGTGTCTCCTTGGAGCTCCAGAGACTGGTTTAGGGGCTGGTAATAAGCCTTTGGAAATTTTTATCTCCTGGTGGCCACTGTTAGAGGAGAAGGAACATGAGGCAGGACAGTGTGAGGAGTTAGTGGACGCTGCAGATTCCAGAGGGAGAAAACAGGAGCCCCAAAATGGTTTTTCTCTGCATATTCTTGCCTTTTATTTTATCTTCTCTTTATCTTTCCAGTGTACTAAGGGAGCAAAGTGGATCAGCGGTGGGGGGGGGAAGAAGAGCTCTCCAGTACTACAGATAACAGAGGCTGTTTTTGAAGTGCCAAGGCCTAAATGAAGATAAAACCCGAAATCGCCATTTAAGTTGAAACAAAATAAACATTTTAAGGCTGTTTCAAAATCCCTTCAGAAAAGAAACATTTTAATCTCAAAATTTGGAAGAGGAAAGAGTGAAAAAATGGGAACATCCGTTACAGAGTTGGAAGAGTAAGAAGGGACTAAGCTGTTTCTTTCTGCTTCAGCGTGTGACTTTGCCATGTGTGTTAAGAAAATATAAAAAACTGCTGTTTAGTCTTTTTTTCAGCAAAAGTGGAGGGCCTGGCAGACATCCTACAGCCTTACTTGCTTCGCTCTTGCCCACCGCCTTCGCGCCGTGTCTGTTTTTGGGCAGCCTTGGAGATGCGTACGTTGGGAAGGGAAGGGGTGAAGGAGCAAGGAATGGAAATCCTCGCTTGGAGAACTGATAACGCTCGTTAAATTAAACAAAATGGTACTTGCCTCTGAGCTGTCTTCAGCCTGAATGTTACACAGCAGTGAGGAGGATAAAAATAATATTTCCAGTTGCTATTTCTATAGCCAGACCAGGCTCGGAAGCTTGGAAGGAGCTTTGGGATGTGATTTGAATTTATGTCATCGTAGCTTTTTCTGCTCAAACGGAAATCTGTCCCCCATGTGGAGTGGACGGACGCGCAGCCCGACACAGGCCGATGGTGCTGCTGGGCCCCAGAAGTTCTCAGAATCACATGGGGTTGGAAGGGACCTCTGGAGATCATCCAGACCAACCCCCTGCCAGAGCACAGGAACGTGTCCAGGTGGGGTTTGAATGTCTCCAGACAAGGAGACCCCACCACCGGCACATGCAGGACACCAAGGTGGACCAGCTCCGCTGCTGGGAGCCTGAAGATGGCATGTTCTTCAACCTGTCCTCAAGTGCCAAGTCCTTGTTTTTGTGCGATCTGGCACCGCTCTTTTCGGCTCTGGCCTCATGAGAGCAATAACCTCCTTTGTGATCCTTAATTGTCACGAAGGGAGGATTGGTGAGATCTGGCAGAGCCTTCTGGCTACTGTGATGGTTTTTGTTCATCAGTTATCGAGGTACGGGCATATTGGAGCCTTCAGGCGTGAGTGTCTCACTGCTGAAAGCTTAGAGCTGATGAAAGAGCGGAGGGAAGCTTCCATAACCATCAAATAAATTTTACTCGGTGGATTTTCAGGGACTTTTTGTATGAAGGGTGAGCTTATGCGTGAATCCGAGAACTTATCCCTCCTGCTCAGCCTTGAAGGTCTAAGAATGAAATTAGTGAAGGCTGAGGTTATCATTCCTGCTTCATGGCTGAAGGCACTTATCTCTTCAGTTAGCCCCGATGTGGAAACAATCCATTTGCTCTATTAAAGATGACATTCGGATTTCTCCCAGGACACAGAAGTGAGTCTTTTTTAATTCTATGATAATTTGTCACCGCGGGATCCCTGCGAGTCCAGTGTTGACAATTTTAAGGAATAGATACAGGGACAATGGAACTGTTTGTCAGGATGCACTTCCAGAGGGTGAAGGCTTTTTTGTTTTTTTTTTTTGAGGGGTGACATTCACAGCCAGAGGATCCTGAGGAGGCAATAGAATAAGCAGGTTCAGAGGGATGCGATGCATTTGTGGAGGGGGAGACCATCAGGACCATTAAAAACAATGGTCTGGATGCAAACTGTGGCCATCAGCAGATCTTCAGGCGACCAGGACCAGTTCACCATGTCCTGGTGATGATGATGCTTTCCCCAGGCTGTTACAGCATCAAGGAGGTGAGATGCTGCTTTGGATGGGTCTTGATCTGGGCCAGTTCATGTTCTGTTTGTAATTCCATCAGTTGTCTTGGTCTATTGAATTTTTGGGGATATTTTCTGCAAAAGTAGCCCAGGCACCTCCTCTCTTTGCTCCTGTTCCCTGGGCTGGAGTTTCCAACCTCTCCCCTGGCGTCTCAGTGCTTCCCTGGTATTTTTAATTAATGTACATTTTCTGCCTTCAGTGGCTTTTGTCATTTACAATGTTTGCGAAGTTGCAGTGAAATTCTTAAATTGTGTTGCCTGAACAGAATCAAATTACGTGCATTTTTCTCCAGTCTGTGATTCCTAGACTCCTGTGGCATTTAGAGACTGGGCCTGATGGACTGACAACAAAGATGGCAGAGCGAGCATATGTTTCCTAAACTAATTTTTCTGCTCCCTTATTACTTCTTTTGCGGGTCATGCTGATACTTTGTTAAAGTTTTGATTAATCGTGTTATCGCTCCATGTGACTAATTTTCTCTGCATCACGCTCAGTGCTCGATTTCCTCGGCTTCTTATGACAATGACTGACGTACTTCGGTTAACTATTGACAGGAAAAAAAAAAAAAAAAAGTCATTTTCTCCATCCGTCTCTTTAGGTTCGCGTGTTCTGTGAGATGTGGAGGATCTCCTCGGTGCTCTAGAAAAAGAAAGAGCATTTTTTCACTTATTTCTACCCAAAATCTCTTGCCTTGCAGTTTAGTCTCGTCACTTTTTGCTCTGTCCCCAATAAACCTCAAAAAACAAGGTCTGAATTGTGCTTGCCTCGAATATATTTGAGGGTTGTTATCCCTCAGTCACCTCTTCAAATTCCAGTTTTTCCCTGAGTTTCTGACCCCAGGGGTCTTCTCTGGGCCTCCTGGGTGATCCCTGCGCTCGGGGTGCGAGGTGAGACCTTAATTCCTCTTCACAGAATCAGGGAATTGTCGGAGTTGGAAGGGACCTCTAGAGATCATCTAGTCCAACTCCCCTGCCAAAACAGGGTTGCCCAGAGCACATCCCTCAAGACTGCATCCAGGCGGGTCTTGAAGATCTCCAGAGAAGGGGACTCCTCCCTGGGCAGCCTCTTCCAGGGCTCTGGAACCCTCAAAGTACAGAAATTTTTCCTCATATTTGAATGGAACTTCCCATGTTCCTACTTGTGCCCGTTGCCCCTCGTCCTGTCACTGGGAACCACTGAAGAGAGTCCAGCTCCATCCTCCTTCAACCCACCCTTTAGATCCTTGGAAGCATTTGTAAGGTCTCCCCTCAGCCTTCTCTTCTCCAGGCTAAAGAGTCCCAGCTCTCTCAGCCTTTCCTCATCAGGGAGATGCTCCAATCCCTCCATCATCTTAGTTGCCCTACGTTGGACTCTCTCCAGTAGCTCCCTGTCCCTCTTGAACTGGGGAGCCCAGAACTGGATGGAGTATTCCAGTTCTGGCCTCACCAGCACAGAGCAGAGGAGGAGAATGACCTCCCTGGACCTACTGGCCACACTCTTCCGTATGCAGCCCAGGATTCCATTGGCCCTCTTGGCAACAAGGGCACATTGTTGGCTCATGCTGGCTCATCCACCAGGACCCCAGATCCTTCTCCTCAGAAGTGCTTTCCAGCAGGTCCACCCCTAACCTGTATTGGTGCCTGAAATTCTTCCTCCCCAGGAGCAGGACCCTACACTTGCTGTTGTTGAACCTCATGAGGTTCTTCTCTGCCCAGCTCTCCAGCCAGTCCAGGTCACGCTGGGTGGTGGCACAGCCCTCTGGAGTGTTGGCCAGTCCTCCCAGTTTGGTATCATCAACAAACTCGCTGAGGATACACTCTGTCCCCTCGTCCACGTCATTGGTGAATGCTCTGAACAATATGTTCTTACTGTATTATCTGTTTTCTGGTTCCTGATCTCTTTTCTTCTGCCTTTTCTAACTAGAAGAGGCAGGATTTTTTCTTTTTTTTCTTTCTTTCTTTTTTTTTTTTTTTTTTTTGTTATTTATTTTCCAGGGAGCTTTTCCTTGGAAAAGTCGATCTGATAAAACTGCATCGGCTTTGACGTAGTTTAGATTAGCCAAATTCCTGGAGGATATAGAGCAGCCTTGCTGAGCAGCAACAGGCACCGCAAAAAAAACTCCATGACCAGGATCCGGAGCAGAGGCTTGAACTTGATCCTCCTGCTCCTTGTCCTCCACCTCATATTGCTCATTTTGGGCAAAATGTTGTATTTTTCCCAATGTAGACAAAAACCTCATTTTCTGACAAGGGCTAGTATTTTGTTTCTGCTTGCTTTCAGCTGCGTCGTCCTGCTATTGCCAGTTGTTGAAGCGGTCGGTCTGAACGCGCTTCTATTTATAGGAACTTGGTATTTTTACCCTAAACTGTCTTTTGACAGAAACCAAAACAGTTTTTCTCGCAGGTATGCTGCACACGCTCTTTCGGCGCGTCCTCGCTGGCGGTTTTCGACTCGAGCTGAAGGGACCGGAGGAGCCAGAATTACTGAGAAAGTCCAAAAAAAAAAAAAAAAAAAAGATGTTTGGAAAGCGCTGAGAAGTTACAGTTTTCCAACTTGGAGAGAACATCGTTTGTAAATTGGAGGTAGCAGAACACACTTCATTTGGAGGAGGAGTGGTATTATGGGTGGGTTTGGGTTTTTTTGTCTGTCTTCTTAGTTGCCTCCCTATAACATAAAAGTGCTCGATGGACGTGAGCTTTGGACAGTGATTTCACGCAGAATAAGATGCTCTGGTTGATGGACAAGTATTTTATGAGAAATGCTGGGTGGATTTTTTTTTTGGAGAATGTGTTCTCTGGCACGAATATGTGAAATGACAGGGAAATAGAACAACGAATTAAGTTATATCCTGTCCCTTACATCCAGAGATCACCGTGATAAGGGGAAAACATTAATTATATCTGTTCTGGAGACCGTGACGTAGGGTGGAGACATCTAAATTGGTGGTAAATGAGGTCTCTGGGCACCACAAGGAGCAGACCAAACCCCCGCGTGGTTTTTCCTTGCTTCTTGGCAGAAGGAATTAGCCCAGCAAATCCGAAGCATGTGGACGGGCAGAGACCACGGAGGGGGAACGTCATCGTTCATTTGCTGCTTTGGGATTTTGAGCGTTCTCCCTTGTCGGCCGACGCGTTCCCATATTCTTTCACTTAAGCTTATAAACCCCTTTGACCTGGGAAAAATGTGCGAAACCGTAAGAGGATAAGAGAGCGTTTATCCTCCGCGCGCTATTTAAAAACCTTTCTTTTCTTTCAACTTTAGTTCGGGTTTTTCGGTGAATGAACAAAGTGAAAAAGTGAAAGTCAAAGGAAAATGTAAAAAAATAAAAAAGGGGATTAACCATTCTAAAAGAGAAAAAAAAAAAAAGGAAGTGTCATTTAGAAAAGGCCAAACTTAATGAAAAAATGATCCTGAAAAATGATCTTCATTTCAATTTCCAAATTTCTGTGGAAAACTTTTAAAAAGTGCTGGAAAGGATTAAAAGCTTTTAAGTTCTAGCTGCCGTTTCTGGTTAAGAGGCAATCGTGGCAAAGATCTGTTCACCGATGAGGGCACGTTTGGTGGCATTCCCCTCCAGGTTGTCTTTGAAGCAAGAGGAACTTGATTCGCAGGAGAGGAGGTTGACATTGCACCCTGAACGCACACTGAAGCTTTTCATGGAAAGGGATGTTGAGAATTTTGGTTAGAAGTTGTTAAATGCACCTCCTTTTTGCCAGGTGATGAGTGGAGGTGATGAGTGGAGGTGGTGAGTGGAGTTAAAGCTACTTTTGGATCCACTGAGCAGCAGCCACCCCTTTTAACAGCAAAAAGGCCAAACTAAGAAGAGAAAAAGAAGCATTCCAGCAGCTTTTCCTGTAATCCTCTCAGCTCTCAACGCTTGGAATGGAAGAGAGAGAGAGAAGTTCGTGTGCTGTGCACATCAGATGTTCAAAAAACTACCATAGAAACAGCAGTTTGTCATATATAGAATCATAGAATGGTTTTGGTTGGAAGGAACCATAAAGCCCATCCAGTCCCATCCCCCTGGGACATTTCCCACCACACCAGGTTGCTCCGAGCCCCCTCCAACCTGGCCTTGAACCCCTCCAGGGATGGGGCAGCCACAGCTTCTCTGGCCGACCTGGGCCAGGCTCTCACCACCCTCCCACCAAACAAGTTCTTCCCCACATCTCAGCTCCATCTCCCCTCTTTCAGGGTCAAACCCTTTCCCCTCCTCCTGGGGCTCCCCTCCCTCATCTCGAGTCCCTCCCCACCTTTCCTGGAGCCCCTTGAAGGACTGGAAGGGGCTCCAAGGTCTCTCCAGAGCCTTCTCTTCTCCAGGCTGAACCCCCCCCAACTCTCTCAGCCCCTCCTCCCAGCAGAGTGGCTCCAGCTCTCCCAGCATCTCCAGGGCCTCCTCTAGACTTGCTGTTCAGACATTCATGAGTTCACACGCTCAACCTGAGGCTTCGGCGTGTAGTTATTATACAGATAAATCATCATGAGAGTTTTTTTCATAGGGAAAGCGTGGAAGGGTTGACTCTCCCCTACGCAACACTTAAGGAGCCTCTAGCAGAAAATGAAATCTTGTCGTTGACCTTTTTCCGTGCGTTGAGGTGCCTTCATCTCCGTGAAACCACATGAAGTATCACCCTGGCTTGATATTTGAAGAGCGGCTGATTGGACATCTAAACCATTCTCTGCTCCAAAGAGTTCTATCTCTGCAGTGCCCCTGGGCCCGTCAACCGCCTGAGCAGCTTTGCCATTTGCCCGGTCAAATAAACAGCAGAAAGATCTAATAGTTCTTCGTCGGCGGCAGAACTAATGAGCAGAGAGGGTTGGGGAAGAGCTCGAAGGCTGTCAGCTGCCGGGCGCTGATGGGTTCGTGGAGTTCCGCGGAGTGACTGCCTGGTATTTCTTAATCAGCAAGATAGAACGCCGAATGTATGGGAAGGAAGAAGTGTATCTCTCAGAGGAACACGCCGGGATGGTGTTTATTTATGTCCTGTCCTCTCCGGATCGGAGCTCTGCTGGATGTCTGTGTTGAGAGGAAGGTTCTCCTAAGAGGCTTTTGATGAGCTCAGAAGACACCCCTCATAAAGCATCTTAATGAACTGTGCGCTGCTCCTCGGCCCCCGCGCTTAATGGAATCGATCTGCAGTTTTGTGTGGGTGCCCTGAGAATTGTCTGGTCGAGCCAGGGAAGGCAGGAGCAAGCAGAGTGATGGAAAAAGAGGAGAAAGGAGAGGAGAGGAGAGGAGAGGAGAGGAGAGGAGAGGAGAGGAGAGGAGAGGAGAGGAGAGGAGAGGAGAG
>JAOQGH010000001.1:197909327-197920585 GCA_025769975.1 Gallinago jamesoni
TGGGCACGAGTGGATCTGGATGATCTTTAAGGTCCCTTCCCACCCAAATCATTCTGTGATTCTATGATTGATTCTATGCTTTACAATGTGAAACCCCTTCCACGCTCTTATGAACGGAACAGGAATTTTCCCGATGGTTGGATCAGTCCCACCATCTAACATAAGCTGTACGTATTCACACGAGTGTGCCACATCGACATGAGTGGGTTGGGGTGTCCTTACTTCCATGACAAGGATTTTATGGGTCTCGTTTGCAAGTTCTCTGTCCTTGGGCACATGGTCCTTGTGCTCTTCAGGCTCTTGGAACAGCCAACACGAGTCTTCTTCCAAAGCCCTTCCATAACTGAGGTGTTGAGATGTTAAGGAGTTCTCCAAGCTCCATTACGCCCCTCAGATCTCCAACTTGCAAAACTCCACGGCGAGTTTTCAAACACAGAAGTCAGTAAGAGACATGAATTAAACAATTTCTTAAGTTATTTGGTAAATCCAAAAAATAAACAGGGTGCAGGGTTGCTCCTCCTGGTCTGGCTGGAGATGTGGGGGCAGCCCCAAGGATCTCGCCAACAGGTAGAAACCCCAGGAGCTGAGATCCACTGGTATATTTGGATGAGCCTGTGAGGAAGAGGAAGGTCATTTACTTCCACCCGTTGGAGCATCCTTGACAGACACCTAAATTTATCTGAATACACGGAAACTCAGTTATCAGGTCTCCTGTGGGACTGTACGTGGAAACCAGGATGTCCTTGGCTATCAAATTTCTGAAAATCAAAGCAGAAATCCCCGGTCTGGGTTAATTAATTCCCCCTAAGCGCAAAAAAAAAAAAAAAAAAAAAAAAAAAGAAATTAGCAGAGGAAGGAAAAGTGGGGAAGAGCCTTTCTTTGCCTGTGTGGGATGGACGAGGTGATGGTTCCCGTCTGCCCTTGTGAAGTAGGACGAGTCCCTCTGGAATGGCCGAGGCGCCGATTAATTTCAGAAATTAATCAAACAGCGAAAACGCTATTTCCAGGCTGATTTTGGCTGGGAAGCCGGAGCCGTCTCCTCGCCCTGCTCTCCCTTCGGCACCCACCCACCCACGGCCCCTGACGTGGTCATGGTCAACACGCGGTCGAAAAAAGCCTTTTCCTAAAAAAAATACATGAGCTTCGGGAAGGTCCCATCCTTTGCCACCAGCCACCTGGACGCTGTTACTCTGGTGTGGACGATTCTTGATGCTTCGGTTAAAACCCGAGAGAAATTCTGCACGTAGGGGAAAAAAAACAAAAAGGGCATTAATCACAGCGGGCAGTGAAGGATTCCCCACCCCTGCAGGGCAGAAGGAGGATTTTTAAAGTGAAGCTTTGAAAAATGTGGTGCGTTTAAATTTTGTAACTCCATCTGTCTTCGATGAGGGGTATAAAGGAGGTGGTGGAGCAGCTCTCTGCTGGCGGTGCCGGGTTCTAACCAAGCTCAGCGTACAAGAAACTGCAGAGTTTTATTTTTTAAGTGGGGGGAAACGAGCTGATTTGGGTAATTACAAGATGCTGAGCCCTGCTCGTGTTCCCCAATCCATGGCCCTCCACGCTCGTCCCCATCCTGCATCCCCTGTGTGTTTCTCCGAGCCTGTATCCCTCATCTTCATCCCTGCCCTTGCGTCCCCCATCTTCATCCCAGCCCTTGCATCCCCCATCTTCATCCCTGATCTTGTGTCCCCCATCTTCATCCCTGATCTTGCATCCCCCATCTTCATCCCTGATCTTGTGTCCCCCATCTTCATCCCTGATCTTGCGTCCCCCATCTTCATCCCTGATCTTGCGTCCCCCATCTTCATCCCAGCCCTTGCATCCCCCATCTTCATCCCTGATCTTGCGTCCCCCATCTTCATCCCTGACCTTGTGTCCCCCATCCTCATCCCTGCCCTTGTGTCCCCCATCTTCATCCCTGACCTTGTGTCCCCCACCTTCATCCCTGCCTTTGTGTCCCCCATCCTCATCCCTGCCCTTGCATCCTCCATCTTCATCCCTGATCTTGTGTCCCCCATCCTCATCCCAGCCCTTGCGTCCTCCATCCTCATCCCTGCCTTTGTGTTCCCCATCCTCATCCCAGCCCTTACATCCCCCACCTTCATCCCTGCCCTTGCATCCCCCATCCTCATCCTCCCTCCGTATGCCTCAGGCTGCATCCCCCAGCCCACGCCCCCCACCCTGCCTTCCCCCGACCAAGGTCCCCCAGCCCACATCTGCAACCTGCATCCCCCATCCCGCATCCCTCCAGCTATTGTCCCATATGTCCCCCCCACACCCCCCCCATGCATATCCCCCATCCCACGTTGCCCCCCACATCCCCCTATCCACTTCCCATTCCACCTCCCTCCGCCCACATCCCCCTGTCCCCCTCCACCCTGCTTTTTGGGGTACCCCAACCCTGCTGTATCCTCCTGTTTCCTTGCCCCCCTCACCTGGAGGCTGTGACCTACAGGCCTCTTGGGGGTGGGCAGCACCTCGTCCCCATCCCTGTGCCTCTCCAGGCCAGGCCAGGCCAGCCCTGTGGGAACGTTCCATAAGTGTTTCCCCCACCCCAACCTCCCCTGGCCTCAGCCCACTCCATGGGGTTGTCACCCTGTCTCCATCCCCACCACCTTGCTTGCCTGTGGCCCCATCCCACCCTCCCAGAAGCTGCCTGGCCCCACTCCCTGTCTCCCTCATCCCCTTGTTGGGTCCCCCCAAGCTGCCACCAGGCCCTCCAACCATGAGCTGCACCCAAGCCCTTGATTTTGCTCTCATCCAGCTCCACTCCTGCACTACCAGCTGGGCACTGGTGCCCCTCCATGTCCTGCCCCAACCTGGACTTGTCCTACCTCCACCCCAACTCCTCATTCCACTTCCAGCCAGTCCTGCCCTGCTGTCTTCCAGCTGCCACCGGGGCTCTATCTGCTGCCTCCCACCAACCCAACCCCAACCTAGCTGTAATCCCCTCCCTTTCTCTCTTTTCCCCTCCCTTCCCCTTCCTTCTCCAACTGCCACCCACATCATGCCATTTCATGCTATGCCATGCCATCCCACACCACCCCTTCTCCAACTGCCACCTACCTCATGCCATGCCATTTCATGCCAACCCACCCCTTCACCAACTGCTACCCATCCTTTCCCACCCACCTAATCCATCTAATCCCATCCCAGGCGATGCAATCCCCTCCCCATCCCCATCCCATCCCAGCCCCATCCAATTCTCCTCTTCTCTCTCTTGCAGAGCATGACAAACTCATGGGATCAGTTTGTCTCAGACATGGGACTCAAACCAGTTCCCAGCTGCCTCCCCTTTAATTTTTACTCTTGGGAACATCATCTCTATTAACCAGGTATTTATTTATAGGAGATGTTTTCTTTTAACCCATGGTAACTTTGTTCCATTTTTGCTTTTTTGGGGGGAGGGTAAGAGGCAGAAAGAAAGGACTATTCAAGCATAAAGGAGGAGGAACCCCACTGAGAACCTGCTGGAGGAGAGGGAGTAACGTTGACCAGCTTCTGTAGATCTTCAAAACGGAAACGCTAGATAATTTGCAAAACATAAAAATCAAATGTAGCTAAGCTGAAATTAAGCAAAACAGAGGCTTCAGGGGAAGAATCAAAGGAAACGGCTGCTGTGAGAAGCTGTAGCAGCAGTGGCAGGATGAGGACACACTGGTGAGGGATAGCTGGGAGTTGTGAAATCGGGTTGAAGTTACAGAATCACAGAATGATATTGGGTTGGAAGGGACCTCTGGAGACCACCCAGTCCAACCCCCCTGTGAGAGCAGGTTGCACAGGAACGTGTCCAGGTAGAGTTTGAATGTCTCCAGAGAAGGAGACTCCACCACCTCTCTGGGCAGCCTCTGCCAGAGCTCTGTCACCCTCACAGTGAAGAAGTTCCTCCTCATGTTTAGATGGAGCTTCTTATGTTCAAGTTCGTGCCCATTTCCTCTTGTCCTGTCCCTGGGCACCACTGAAAAAAGACTGGCCCCATCCTCCTGACACCCACCCTTTGAGTATTTATGGATTGATGAGATCCCCCCTCAGTCTTCTCCAGACTAAAAAGCCCCAAGTCCCTCAACCTTTCCTCATAAGAGAGATGCTCCAGGCCCCAAATCATCTTGGTGGGCCGCTGCTGTACCTTCTCCAGCAGTTCCCTTCAACAGGGAACAGTTAGACCTCACCCCTCAGAGAAAGGGTGATAAATTGGGTAGAAAAACATTGCAACTCTGTGTGTGTGATGAGCCGAAAGACCATCGTTGCCCCATGGCACTGAGCTCCCAGATGAGGGCTGGAAAGGGCTGTTAGGAGGGAAGGAGGTGCGAGAGGTGGTGGAGAACTGGTGAGGGTGGGAGAACTGGGTGCCCGATCTCTGTTGCTCAGATCCTTCTTGGATATCAACATCCATAAGTTCCCATTCGCACCAAAAGCAGGTCGGTGCATGCGATGTGGACCTTTTCCTTGGTGTCCTCTGCGCTGCAGGAGGAGCCAGAGCAGAAGTTTCCAGCTTGTTTGAGTGACCCAGAGCCACCAAATCCATGGTTTGCGTGCCAAGGGCTCCAGCGCTTTCCTTAGATGTTGTTTTAAATTCACCTTCATCCTCCTTCCTTAGCAATGAAGTTGATAAACGTTAGCGAGTCTAATTTACATACGAGTTGGGCAGCAGCTCCAGAAACCATAAACGATGCTATGAATAAGAAAGTCTCCTTGCATTTCTACCTCTCCAGCTGGTGACCGAAGGGAATATTGCATTTTAATCCCTAGAGCAGATCGCAAAGTTAAACCAGCACAAGGGCATCTCTCAAGCGGAGGAACGACAACCACTGACGCCCTTTAAATCCACCCAAGCAGCAAAGTACCACAGAGAATTACCAAATTCGGGTTTGACCAGAAAACTCTACTTCTGTGGATCCATGCACACGTGTTGGGAAGACCAGAAGCTTCCTGGAGGCAAACGGATTAAATGACTGTTATGGACAGCAAATCCAATGGCTGAGAATCATAGAATCATGGAATGGTGGAGGTTGGAAGGGAACTTTCAGATCATGGAGTCCAACCATCAACCCACCACTGACCCATGTCCCTCAGCACCACGTCTGTCTGGCTTTGAAATCCCTCTAGGGATGGCGACTCCACCACTGCCCTGGGCAGCCTCTGCCAAGGCTCAATAACCCTTTCGGTGAAGAAATTCTTCCCCAAATCCATCTTAAACCTCCCCTGGGGCAACTTGAGGCTGTTTCCTCTTGTCCCATGGCCTGTTCCTTGGGAGAAGAGACCGATCCCCCCCTGGCTACCCCCTCCTTTCAGGGAGTTGGAGAGAGCCAGAAGGTCTCCCTTCAGCCTCCTTTTCTCCAGGCTCAACAACCCCAGCTCCCTCACCAGCTCCATTGCCCTTCTCTGGACACGCTCCAGCCCCTTAAGGTCTTTCTTGTTGTGGGAAGTGCACAAAGTGGCACAAAGGCAGGACAATCCCATATCTTGCTCACAAAGCTCAGAATCCCCAAGGAACTGGGAATCACACCATTTTGGAGAGCAGTAATTCCATGGCATGGACACTAGTGTGCAATGGGATTGAAACCACACCTCGTATCTCCCCCAGCAGCTACAGAATCACAGAATGGTTGAGGTGGGAAGGGATCTCTGGAGGCCAACCCCCTGCTAAGTGGGACTCATCTAGAGCTGCATGCCTAGGACCACGTCAAGATGGCTCTTGAGTATCTCCAAGGATGGTAACTCCACAACCTCCCTGGAAAACTTGTGCTGGTTCTTGGTCACCCTCACAGTTTCCTGATGTTCAGAGGAACCCTTCTGTGTTTCAGTCTGTGCCTGTGGCCTCTGGCCCTGGCACTGGGCACCACTGGAAAGAGCCTGGCTCCATCCTCTTGACACCCTCCCATCAGGTATCAATGGACACTGATGAGGTCCTCCCAGGATGAACTGTCCCAACCCTCAGCCTTTCCTCATAGCAGAGATGCTCCAATCCCTTCAGCATCTTCGTGGTCCTTCTCTGGGCTCTCCCCAGTATGTTCCTGTCTCTCTTGTACTGGAGAGCCCAGCATTGGACAGCACTTCAGCTGTGTCCTCACCAGTGCTGAGCAGAGGAGAAGGGTCACCTCCCTTGAGCTGCTGGCAACACTTGTCTAAAGCAGCCCAGGCCACCACTCACCTTCACTGGTGCAAGGGCAGAAGGATTCTACTACCTTTTCTTGTCTTGAAGACCTATAGAAAGATTTTTTGGGTCAAACAGGATCCTTGAAGTGACGTCCCCAAGCCCTGTCCTTTCTAATAGCAAGAGTTGGAGCATTTGGTTCTTGGTGAGACATCACGGAGTGGTTTGGGTGGGAAGGGACCTTAAAGACCATCAAGTCCCATCCAGGGACACCTCCCACCACACCAGGTTGCTCCAAGCCCACTCCAACCTGCCCTTGAACCCCTCCAGGGATGGGGCAGCCACAGCTTCTCTGGGCAACCTGGGCCAGGCTCTCACCACCCTCACACCAAAGAATTTCTTCCCCACATCTCATCTCCATCTCCCCTCTTTCAGTTTCAAACCCTTCCCCCTCCTCCTTGGGCTTCCCTCCCTCATCAAGAGTCCCTCCCCCGTTTTTCTGGAGCCCCTTGAGGGACTGGAAGGGGCTATAATGTCACCCCAGAGCCTTCTCTTCTCCAGGCTGAACAGCACTCAACTCATCATGACATCTGCCTCTTCTTCCCCCTGTTCTGGGGGTGCGCAGGGCTCAGCTCACCCTCAGCACAAGGAGCAAGCCCCATATGGGAAAAGCATCTTCCAGGGCATGGTCCCACCAGCCTGGTGCAGAGGGACCAAGTAGAAGGCTCTCAGCAGCAGGAACAGGGAGGAGGATCCTTCTTGATCCCTCGTTGCCTGGTTGGGTGAAAGGAGCCATCTCATCTCAAACACAGGATCGTCGCTGCTCTGAAAGGACACGTCACCAAACCTAGGACGTGGCAAAGGAGACATCTCAAAGGGAACACCAAGGCTTTCACGACCACTGGAAGACCTTGAAAGACACCCGGCTCCTGGTGGGGTTTGCAGCCGCGCAGATTTCCGAGGAAGAAAGGGTGAAGAAAGCCATGAAAGAGCGAAGCTGCAGTAGAGCGTGAATTTGGGAGTGGCTTCCCAGCAGTTCCCCGGGCTCCCTGGGGCTCGGGCCATAAGGCTTTTCTTCTTCTGTGTACAAAAAGAAGTATTCTTTCCAACCCTTTGACTATTTTCAGACTCTCCCAGCATGACAAATACCCGGCAAATGTCATGTAGCTCCCCGGGAGTGAAGGGATGCAGCAGAAAGCTGAAAAGTCTACGCAAAAAAGCCGGGGGGGGTGGGGTGGGGGGGTGTGGAACCCAAGATATCCACGTCACCAAGCGCTGCACTGTTGGTGCAAGCGGTGAAAAATGGTGTTAAACCACTGAGAAAGTGATGAGTTCATTCTCCGGCGTCTGGGACTTCTGCCATGATGCGTGTCCCAGTGGAGAAGCTGTGTGGCTGGAGGTCTGCCTGCAGGGACTTCTCAACCTGCTGTTTTACTTTGTTTCTATTAAAAAACAACAACAACAAAACAGTCAAAATGTGCATTACTCTGCTGCAGACGCTGTGACATCTCCAACCCAGATTTCCCTGGTTTTTAGACCCATAAAAAACCCTAGAAACCTCATGGTTTTGTATTTCCCAGCTGTGATGCAAGATCCCTTGTGAGCTGACCAGAACTGATCTGCTTAAAGGAGAGAATCATGAAATCACAGAATAGTTAGGGTTGGAAAGGACCTTAAAGACCACCCAATCCCACCCCCTGCCTTGGGCAATGACACTTCTCACCAGAACAGGTTGCTCCAAGCCCCCTCCAAACCTGCCCTTGAACCCCTCCAGGGATGGGGTAACCACAGCTTCTTGGGGCAACCTGGGCCAGGCTCTCACCACCCTCCCACCAAGGAAGTTCTTCCCCACATCTCATCTCCATCTCCCTTCTTTCAGTTTCAAACCCTTCCCCCTCCTCCTAGGGCTCCCCTCCCTCACCAAGAGTCCCTCCACACCTTTCCTGGAGCTCCTTGAGGGACTGGAAGGGGCTCCAAGGTCTCCCCAGAGCCTTCTCTTCTCCAGCCTGAACCCTTCCAACTTTCTCAGCCTGTTCCTCATAAGAGAGGGACTCTTCTCATCAAAGAAGCATCCAGCCCAGTCACCCTGGTGATTGCAAACATTTTCAGGTGGAGACCGTCCCACCTGGAGAAATACAAGTGAGATGTCTTCCTCCTAATGATGTCTCTTTTATATCTCGTTGGCCATGGAGGAGCCCAGCTGGAGAGCTTGGCCCTGATGGATGAGAAGGAGGAGACGTCACCTGAGGAGGACAGGACTCAGGTGTTTCTTTGGAGGCTTTTGTGTGGTCCCAGACAACATTGTGCTTTTTAAGGGGGGAAAGGACGTGCCACCCTTGTGTGCTTTCTCCATGGAGTGCTGTGGTGGGTGAGGCTTTCCCTTCACACCAAGTCAAAACAAAAGCAAAAAAAAAAAACCAACCCAAGGAAAGCAGAAGTGTTTTGAAATTCTTCTGTTCGTTGGTGAACAGAGAGGAGCCATGGAAGAAGAAGATCTGCTTTTGCAAGGACTTTTCATAGAAGAATTCTGATGATTGCAAAACAGGTTACATAAACTCTTGTGGCCTTTTAAGCTTTTATTCTAATGGCACTTGAAACGATCTGGCCTTTGCTTCGCAGCCATGGGGCACGTAATTTGCCCAACAAATGAGCTCATGGCCCTCTTGGGAAAGGCATCTCAGGCAAGTCAAGGGGGGGGAGAGGGCTCTCATGATGGAGGTTGGGGGGGGGACGGGACTAGCAGGTGAGTGTGGACACTGATAAGCTCCTTGGGGGGGCATATAGTTTTATATTTTCCAATTGGCTTTCATTCTGAAATCAGAAAAAAAGAGAAAAAGATAAAAATCATGGTTTTCCTGCAGGATTTCTGTTGAGAAAGGAGAATGGTCTGAGCTGCTGAGATGTGGAGGGGTTGGAGAAGGAGGGGGCTGACCCACCCGAAGGTGAGGTGGAGACCACTGGAGTAATTTAAGGACAATAATGAGTATCAGGTGAGAAAATCTGCTGCTTGGATGGAAAGTATTGCCCAGCGTTGTTCTGGCCGACGTAAAAATCGGGTACGGGAAGGATTCTTGGTGTTCGTATTCCTTAAACATATTCTTGCATCCCATGGCTTGGAAATAACCGTCTGGAAAAACTGGTGCTTGGAGTCTGCGGGTTCTTCTGCTCAGTTTAATTCTTATTTATTTTATTTTATTTTTTGTTTGCTTGTTTTCTATAAAACAGAGACGAAGGTTTGGAGCAGAAAACTCATTACGTGGAGGCAATGTCTTGTAAGAGGCAGCTGCGTGACCCTCTGGGTACCAGGATAATGCTGTTGGCTGCAGATAACAAATAATATTAGCTGGAAATGGTTCCTAGCTGTTAGGCAAAATTATTATATTGTCAAATGTGATGAATGGGGGAACTGGAGGAGGCATTAGCATCTTATTTGGGTAGTTCTGCTCTGTAACGTTATTCTGAAACGCTGGTTTCGTGCTTGAATCTCGCCCTTGAATGCAGGTGGTAGAAGCCAACCGAGGTCTTTGTTTCCCTCTAGAGTGATGAACAACATTCCTGGGATTTACCCAGGTTAAAAAAAGTCCGGTTCTACAAAGTAAATGAGGAGCTCACATTGCACAAGGGGAAAACTCTGAAAAATATGTAAAATCCTTTTGGTGGGTTCCCTTCTTTTATATAGTGGTTCCAGCAATGAGGTGCTCTCCCTTTGTTGCAGGCTCCACTCCTTCTGGGGAGGTCCTTGGAAGGTCTCCTCCTCCTCGAGGCCCAGTCCCAGCCATAGAGGAGGGGTGGGGTGGGGGCAGAAGTCCAATTAACGGCTTTGTGTTAGTCATTTCCTGAGATAACGTGCTGGAGCGATGTCTCCTGGGTGCAGCTCCCATAGACATCTCCTGTGAAGGACACAGAGGAGACACCTGCAGGTTGAGGGAGGTTTATTCCCTTATAAAAAGGACTGAACTTCTAAGAATTGACAGGGGGTGTTCGATTTTGGTTCATTTTGGGGGGGGCTTTTTCACCCCAGTTTGCCCATGGGTCTTGGAAGAGGAGGAACGCTGCTGGTGGGGGTGCTTAGCATCTCACTCCTGTGGCTCATTTCCCACCGCGGTTGGTGGCCACGAGCCATCACCCAAGGCTACCACAGGCTTTTTATGGCAGCTGGTAACATCCTACCCCACTGGAAGGTGTGGAAACCCAAATGCATCCCTTCTCCACGCCTTAATTTTCCTTTTCCTGATGACTAGCCAGCGGGAGAGCACGGCACCCCCGGTTTCCCTCTTCCTCCAGATGCCAATGAATTTTGAATCCCTTTCCAGCTCGCCATCCCAGGGTTTTGGAAGGAATTTCCAAGCCGTGGTTGAAAAAGGCATGAGAGCCCTGAGGGGTTGGGGGATACCCCCCTGGGCTCAGCACCTCCGCGATGCCAGGCTGCTTCCCATCCTTGGAAAAAATCCATGCAAACAAAGTAGTAGCTAAAATTCACGTATTTAAGACTTCATTTTTTTCCTTGGGAACACTCTTCTCTGCAAAATGACTTGTTGAGAGGCGTAAAACCATCTATTTAAAAAAAAAAATATATATCGGGGGGAATGCTGGAAGGATTAGGTGGTGATAATCTCTGTTTGATGATGGTGCAGACAATTATATCCAATTTTTACGACTATCCTGCAAGAAGAACGTTAAAGCATAAAGAAGGTTGGGAGAAAACCCACGAGAATGGTTAAAAGTTTAGAAAATGGGTATTACAGTGAGAGCCTCTGGGCACCCATTTCGTAAAGAGGAGCTTGATCGTCTCGTATGTGGATTTACATGGACAACAGGGATCTGGAGTCGGATGGAAAATGGAATGAGATCTTCTGGCTGGAAATAAGTAACATCAAAGTGGAAATTGCTGAGGAATTTCTTAAGTGTGCAAGTAAAAAAAAGAACAAAAAAGAACATTTTATTGGTCGTTATGAACAGTTGTTTGCTGCTAAACCCTTTGGTAGGAGGGGATTTCAATTGAAAACTCTCTTGTAGTTCATCTAGAAGTGATGGAGTTTTGTTCTTCAAGGAGAAAAGAAGGTTGATCTGAAAAACACTTATAAATCCTTAAAGGGTGGGTGTCAGGAGGATGGAGCCAGTCTTTTTTCAGTGGTGCCCAGGGACAGGACAAGAGGAAATGGGC
>JAOQGH010000001.1:197923671-197936647 GCA_025769975.1 Gallinago jamesoni
TCTCTGGCCAACCTGGGCCAGGCTCTCACCACCCTCACACCAAACAAGTTCTTCCCCACATCTCATCTCCATCTCCCGTCTTTCAGGGTCAAACCCTTCCCCCTCCTCCTAGGGCTCCCCTCCCTCATCAAGAATCCATCCCCACCTTTCCTGGAGCCCCTTGACGGACTGGAAGGGGCTCAAAGTTCTCCCCGGAGCCTTCTCTTCTCCAGGCTGAACCCCCCCAACTCTCTCAGCCTGTCCTCCCAGCATCTCTGTGGCCTCCTCTGGCTCCATTCCAACAGGTCCCAGAGCTGGAGGCAGCACTTGCAGGGTGGGTGTCTCCCCAGAGCGGAGCAGAGGGGCAGAATCCCCCCCCTTGCCCTGCTGGCCACGCTGCTGGGGATGCAGCCCAGCATGTGGGGGGCTTTCTGGGCTGCCAGCGCACATTGATGGCTCATGCTGAGCTTCTCACCCACCAACAGCCCCAATCGTGAAATGTTGACAAGGAGATGCTTCTCCTCAGGGCTGCTTTCAACCCAATATGCAGGAAGCCATTTCTCCAAGGGGCTTTTTGCAGGTTCTGCGAGGAAAACACATGTTGTGTGAAATCTCATGGAGCTGAGCACGTTGCAAGACACAGCTCAGCCCCTCGTGTCTCAAACCCACAATTGACATGATTTGGATGCTCTGCTGATGGTGTGAATTACGTCTATGAGTTCCACGCTCTTCAACTTTGGGCAAGAAGGGCAAGGATTCATCTCACCTGGCTTTGGGTGCTCTCCATGCAAAGCCCTTCCATCTGCACTGGTCCCTCAGGAGAAAAGGAGCATTTTTGGGAATGGAGCTTCTCTGCCCCTTTCTGCACCTAGCGACGTTATGGAATTGCCCATTTCTCTTCTCTGAAGGAATTCAGGGAATTCATAGAATCATAGAATGGTCAGAGTTGGAAGAGACCTTAAAGATCATCGAGTTCCAAGCCTGGGCAGGGACACCTCCCACTAGACCATGTTGCTCAAAGCCCCATCCAGCCTGGCCTTGGAGACTTTGTTCAGAAGCAGTCAATCAGCCATCTCCCTTTTGCTAAATTACTGCAATTTTTGCTGGAGAAAGTCATTCCAACCACCCTTTTTCACCTCCACGTTACCTCTGGTCGACTACTTCCAGCTCACCGCCTTTCCCACGGTCATGGCAGCCCACACTCCATTCCTTCTGCTGTCTCTGAAATTCAGATGAAAACATGGAATTTCTGTTGACTTCCAGCTCATTTCCTGGTACATAAAAGCAAAGGAACTTCCACAGTAATTTTGGGGTTTGGGCTGATGTAGGTCGGCAGCAGGACTTTTTGCCCCAGTAAGAAATGTTTTAGAGGTTCAGGAAGTTCAAAGCCACTGTAATAAAAAAACTAGGAGTAAATGTCCATCAGCGACTCCAGCTCAGATGGAGGAGGACACGATGTGTGACAGCTCCCGGCCCTTCCCTATCTTTATTTTCCATAACCTAGCTCTGCGATTGTATTATTCATAAAAAACTGGTGATACTTCTTTTGGATTTCACCGGGAAGGGTCCAAAAGAACGTGTCGTACTTTTCCATTTATTTCACATTACGAGCTTTTAAGATTCCTGAGGTGCAAAGATTTACTTTCCTCTCGGTAGAAACACTTCCTTTGTTGCTCATAAAGATTTAATGCTGGATTTGAAAGGCGTGTTTTGCCCAAACCCTGCGGAATATGCTGCTTTGCTGTGGCAAAAATGCAGCATTTTGGAAACTTCCAGCATCTCCTAGTCAAGCCGCGAAACTTCTGCTGCACTTTTGTAAGCACAAATTCCTTTGGAATTTATCAATTTTCTCTCAAATTGGGTAAGTCAAAACTCAGATAATGTTCAGAAGAAAAAACACGCTTGTTTTTATTAAGTTTAGGCTAAATTAAGAAGGAGAAATGAAGTTTAATTAAGTTTTTATGCCTTTTCTTGTTTTTTTTATTCCGATTTAAGAGAGGAGAAATAAAGCTCTCTTGGAAATGTTTTGGGCTTGGCCACAAGTAGTTGAGAGTAATGGTTGGTCTCATGCAATTTCCTAGCATTATTAAATCTCTGGTAATTTGCAGATTTAGTTTTACCTTTCACCCAGAAAGTCATCTCCATAACCATAGAGAAGAGATCCATTTAATATTACAAATAAATAGATTTTCTGCCCCACCGAGATTTAAATGTAATTGATATTCTGTTTACTCTCTACCTCTCATCTAATCTATCCTTCTCCATTTCTCTTTTTTGTTATTATTTTTCCCAAACTAGTAAGCTTCGAGGATGTAATTTGTATAAACAATGTCGCCCTATTAAAAAACCCAAGATAATTTATTGCCTCGAATTAAAATTACCAGCGTGTAACGTCCTCAAAATTAACATCGATCTGAAGTTGTTTTCAGACATAGTAGATCAAATTCTTATTCTGTGGAGCCTGTTGACACATATTACAATCATCTTTCTCCATGCTGGACCCCATGAGTAAAAAGCAAATCAAAGGGAAACACTTAATTAGTCTGAAAAATACGATGTTATTAACAGAAGAGTAGCGACAATAACTTACTCGCGCTTTGAAGTTGTAACAAGGTCTTCTCCTTCCTTAATGTTATCCTTAGTGATAACTGCAAAGCTCCTGCAATATATTAATGAGCAAAGCCAAATATTGAACGTATTTGAGCGCCCTGCCCTTCCCCACCCAGAGATGCTCCCCAGAGGTGCTCCCCGAGATGTTTTCTTGCCTTGAGCTGGGAGACCCACGTGTTGTTTTCCCAATGGAGCATCTCAACAGTTCCGAATCCCCTCGTCACAGGTCACAGAGGATGGGGATGGTACAACAGACTTGCACAAACAAGAGTTTTGCACCACAAGAAGTTTGCTGTGCCATGGAAGCGCGTCTCTGCGTCAAGGCCTGGGCAGCAGGCTGATGGAGAAACACTGAAGGAAGACCAGGCTTTTCTTCCCAGGTCTGGAGGAGGTTCTAATGGGTCAATCTCTGAATCACAGAATGATATGGGGTTGGAAGGGACCTCTGGAGATCACCTAGGCCAACCCCCCTGCCAAAGCAGGTCCACCCAGAGCAAGTTGCACAGGAACGTGTCCAGGCAGGTTTTAAATGTCTCCAGAGATGGACACTCCACCACCTTTCTGGGCAGCTGGAAGGGTCAATATTGACCCTTCCTTTAGCATTTCCTTTCCAATGCCTGAGTTGTGCTCTGGAGGGTGTGAAGGTCTTCATCTCCCCCTTTCCACCACTCGAGGTGAACAGTGAAGATGTAGAGAGTGGCCAAGACAGAGGACCAACTCTCAGGTAGGACCAGCTACAGCTCTCTCAAATGTGGGCATGCCCAAGTGCAAATGCAACCACAGAGGATCTCGACCTGTATCTCTTCTAGCTCCCTCTCCTTTCTCCAGGATTTTCAGGTCAAGCTGGTGCAGGAGGAGCAGACAATTGGGACCAGGCTGGGCAACTTCTCTGGCTGCCTGGGAGTTTCCTTGGGTGCCATCCCTGCAGGTTGACCTCTGGTTCTTAATTCCACCTTGGACAGGAGCCCAAGACCGCTCCATGCCCCACATTTAGGTATGTCTAGGTACGTTGGCCAACACACAACCCCTTTACGTGGACAACCAGGTGATGACTCCAGCCGTCCCTGGGCTGCTTTTGAGAGCAGCCCATCTCCTTGCCCTGGGACCATCACCTCTAAACCTCACGGCTTCTTCTTTTGGAGGCTTTCAGTCAAGAGTGGCTGAGGCCAAGAGGAAAAACGACAGCCCTTGGGAGCTGTGTGGACTGGGAAATCCCACACGTGGTGTGAGAAGACATTGCCACCCAGCTCTACAGACAGTGGAGGGAGACATTCCCTTTGAGGAGCAATTCATAGCTACTAAAGTAAACTCCTCCAAACGTCCTTCCCAGACCAACGTCCTCTTGCTCCAGATTCCTACATAAATATCTTAACTGTCCCCTATCCATTCTTAAGTGAAAGCCGTTGGATGGGAATGAGAAAGGGCTAAATCCTGTCCTGTGTAAATAGGCTCTGACACGCTCGGTCTTCTGCGGTGCAGGACGTATCCTGGGACACCCTGCTGAAAAACACAGTTTTGATTATAATATTGGCAATTTATGAATAATGCACCTGCCTGCACCTCAGGAACATCTAGATTTATAACGAAAACCTCAAATCAATCTCATTTACATTGCTCCTACCCGATTATTCCTCCAAGTTGCGGTCATGTCTTTGATAAATGCAAGAGCTGGAGAGCTCTGCCAGGTGGTGGGATTTGGTGGTGCTCCTGGAGTGTGTCCTCAAAGTCGTTTGGCCCAGGATGCTCCCTGGCAGGAGAAGTCAAGCCAAAGCTGGGGTTTTGGAACCAATTCCTTAGATCCAACATCCTGAGGCTGAATCCTGAGACTAGAGAACACGGGGACAGGAGAGAATCTTTGAGGGCTTCGCGAGAGGTTGAGACCTTTGGGGGAACCTGAGGACTCAAAGACGGTCCCCAGTTTGGTTTTAGTTGTAAAGTGGGAGGTGGGATTCATGCCAGATGGGGTCAGCTAATTTTCGAACAGAAACTTTGGATTCAACTTTTCCTGCAGTGGGTGGTTTCTGTGCATCTCTGCATCCTCCGTATATTTTCAGGAACATCTCCCCCCCGCTTGCCATTCTCCAGTCACGTCCTGACCAAAAGCCATCACAGCCAGAAACAGCAGCGTGATGGAGCTCTGCAAAGTCTCTCCTGATTGGACTTTGTGTCCCTGATGGCCTCCAAGTGCTCACGCCACTTGTTGAGTGTTTTTTGGTGTGAGGTTCACACCTTTTCCATCATGGTTCTGCCGTGGATGAGATCCTGAGGTCCACATCTTGCTCTGGGGACTAACAGGGGGATACCAGCTATGTTTGCAAGCAGAGAGACCCACATAAATGTGGTCTCCTGAACTTATGGATGAGAAAAATCTCCTCCACCTTTAGTCACCTGAACATTCAGTTAAATATTCTTCTGGGAGAACAGGTAATAAAAAAACAGGGGTGTTTGGAACTGGGTGATCTTTAAGGTCCCTTCCAACCCAAGCCATTCTATGATTCTATGGTTCTATGAAAATGTCTCTTGTGTGGCCCGAAGGAGGAACTAACTAATTGCTGATTGGAGCTGTGAGCTTGTCAGTTATCATTTAATTTTTAATTACAGGTAGCCTTGGATACACCCACTACACATGATCCTGGGATTATCCAGCCTCTGCTCATTCTCAACAAAATCGGTGGAAAAAAGTGCTACAGGACAACAATCTCTCCTTCAAGATGGAAATTTTATTAAACTACCCAATTATGTGAAACACCCAAACAATTAGGACTAAGAGCTGCTCCGGCTTCAAATGTCCTCATCCCAGGCTTCCCTGGGACGGAGATGCTCAAGGTGCCAGTTGGTTCACAGCAGTTCACTAGACTTGAATGTTTTATGGTCTTGAGGACACCTGGTGGTATCTGAGATATTTCTTCCCGGGAGCATGGTTTTGTAGGACCCTGGTGCTGTCACCACCATGGTGTCTGCATCAGTCCCAGGTGGGGTGGCTGTGGTGGGGTGAGGATGGAGCAGATCTGAGGTCCCTGTTCCTGTTCCCAAGCCATGGTGGGAGGGATGCTCCTCTGGGGAAACTCATCTCATCTGGAATATCTGGGATTTCTCTCTGGAATAGAGAAATTGCACTGTGAAAATGCTCCACATGAAGCCATGGGGCTCAAGTGCAACTAGGAGATGCCAGCAAAGGAGGCTACTAAGTGCTGTCAGACAAAATTACAGGTTGCTGAGGCTGGAAGGCACCTCTAGACATCATCTACATCATCTACAGCAGGTTGCACCGACTGAGTCCGGTTGGGTTTTGAATCTCTCCACAGATGGAGCCTCCATGACCTCTCTGAGCAACCTCTGCCAGTGTTTGGGTGAGGGACAAGTTCCTTCCCTGTACTTTGGTTGCTTCGAGCAGCAGCTTCCCAACACCATCCCCCTCCTGAACACATCTGGCCAGCTGTGGGGCAGAGCTGTCAGACAGAAGCCAACCAGACCTTCCCAAATGAGACCCTGGTGCCTCTTGAAGGCCGAGTCCTTTCCCTTGGGAGCTCCCACTCTTCCTGGCTGGGACCACCCGTTGGGGTGGCAGGAGAGCCAAGCCCTGAGCTAGTTCAGCTCAGTTCATTACTTACAACCCATAAGACTTTTTTTTTCCATCTTCTTTTCTTCTCCCTCCTTCCCTTTGCCTTCGGACTTGTCGGAGCTGCCTTTTCCCCACACTCTGCTCCTCCAGATCATGAAGCACTTCTGCCATGGCTTGAGTCTCACTGGTGCTCCCTATGGTTTCCTCTCCCTTCCTGGATCCCAACCCCACCATGTCCCACCCTTGTGCTGCCTTTCCATTGGTCTGCAAATTTTTGGGTGCAAATTTTCAAAAATTGCCAATTTGCAAATCAACGCCACTACCTCTTTTACCCCGTTCTCCCTCACATGCCCATCTCTGGTCATCTGGTTACTTCTTGGAGCACCTCTTGGTGCAAGAATCATAGAATCATGGAATGGTTTGGGTTGGAAGGACTTTAGAAATCATCTAGTTCCACCCCCCCTGCCATAGGCAGGGAAAGAAGACCAAGGCCTTGCGTCCCCTTTTCCTTGGCCCATGTTGCCCAGAGAAGCTGTGGCTGCCCCATCCCTGGAGGGGTTCAAGGCCAGGATGGAGGGGGCTTGGAGCAACCTGGTGTGGTTGGAGGTGTCCCTGAATGGAACTGGATGGTCTTTAAGGTCCCTTCCCACCCAAACCATTCCATGATTCTGTGATTTCTGTGCAGGAGGCAGCATCTGGCCCTGCACCGTGGACATGAGAGCAAGTTACGCCAACGCCAAATCCATGATTTGCTCAGGGCGAACAGAAAAAGTGATAACTCCGCTCATTTTCCAACATACACCTCCTGGAGCAATTTCCCACCTGATTTTCTCATTGCATCCGAGCGGACGCGGTGCCCCTGACGACAGAACTCCTGGGTCCTCCTGTTAAAAATATACTCCCCTGTAAACGGTCGGGGCAGAAGTTGCGTTTCCAAACATGTTTGTTTTGAGACACTAATTCTTACCCTCGGGTGGCAACACCAGCGACAACGGCGCAAATTGGTCTCCTGGTGCCTTGCAGATCTTGGGAGTTTGAGAAATGGGTTTGTTTGTTTTTTTTTCTGGCATAATTAATATCTGGGGATGGTTTCATCAGGGCTTACGCAGCCAGTGCTGGAGAGTGACAAAACCTCGGGGAGCTCCAGCCTCTGATTGTACAGGTCCTGGTGAACAAGCAATAGGAGTTTTAAAGGTCCTAAACCCTTTAAAATGTTTGGGGTTTTTTGAGCCCTGCCACGTTAAGGAGCTCTGGGTGACTCGGTCTTTGGAGAGTTACACTTTGGGTTGCTCTGCAGATGTGGGGCATCATCCTGGAACCACTTTTTCTTCTCTAAGGAAAGCCATGGACACTGCTCATGGATGTGTCATGATGTCCCATGTGGTGGGGACTGTGAATGTCCCATGGTGGTGGCAGTGCTTTCATTCTCCCAATGATGACTTGCTGGAAAATCCTTTCATTTTTACATAAGTCCCAAGTTTAAAGAGAAGAATTCATTTATGACAATATTTCTTACATTGATGCCATCTGAAATAACTTTCTCGCTATTTCACTATTTATTTTATTTAAAAGAAAATAAAACCAACATGTCTGCATAAAAATGAACTAGCAGTGGAGATGCTAATGAGGAGAGCCCCTTCCCAGGCTGCCCCAGCACCCAAAACTGTCACACCATCCTTTTGCTGTCTGCCACAGAATCACAGAATGAGATGGGGTTGGAAGGGACCTCTGGAGATCATCCAGTCCAACCCCCTGCCAAAGCAGGTCCACCCAGAACGGGTCCCACAGGAAAATGTCCAGGTGGGGTCTGAATGTCTCCAGAGAAGGAGACCCCACCACCTCTCTGGGCAGCCTCTGCCAGAGCTCTGCCACTCTCAAAGGAAACAAGTTCTTCCTCATGTTTAGGTGGAACTTCTTGTGTTCAAGTTTGTGTCCATTTCCTCTTGTCCTGTCCCTGGGCACCACTGGAAAAAGACTGGCCCCATCCTCCTGACACCCACCCTTTAAGTATTTTTAGGTGTTGATCAGGTCTCCCCTAAGTCTTCTCTTCTCCAGACCAAAAAACTCAAGTCCCTCAGCCCTCGCATTTACGGGCAGGGCTCGCGGTTTTCTGTGCAGCCAGTTGAGAGGTGGCTGGGAGTGACTCGAGTCACTGGAAAATTCATCTGAACAGCCCTGACTTTGCAGATGGGGAAACTGAGGCTGGTGGGAAGCCAGCATGTCCCTGGAATCTGCTCAAGAGGCAGGAGGGCGCAATCCTCGCTCCCACAAAACCGTTGAGCAGCGAGAACCCCCAACTCCAGTGTGGTTTTTCCTTTTCCCTCACTAAAAATTTTTCAGGTTTTTGTTTTGTTTTTTTTTTTTTAATTTCCTGCCTTTGCCCAGGGATGTGCACAGAAATAAAATTCATCCCCAGCCCCAGAACTCGCTGTGGGGTGAAGGATGTGGGACTCTAGAGACGCCGGCTCCGGGATTTAGCAGGCTCCCTGCTTGCATGAAGGAAGCGTCCTCCTTCTCTGCTCTAACACTGCCACCCCCCGGCACATCGGCACACATCTCCTCGGCCTTGGGAGGACCAGTGTCCCCAGCACCCGCCAGACCCCTCCTCTTCTCTGCCAGTGGCAGAAGAGGTCATCCATCCCTCCATTCATCTGTCCATCCCTCCCTCCATCTTTTCATCCCTCCCTCCCTCCTTCCATCCCTCCTTCCCACTCTCCTTCCATTTATCCCTCCCTCCTTCCATCTATCTCTCCATCCCTCTGTCCCTCCCTCCCTCCCTCTCTCTTTCCATCCCTCCCTCCCTCCCTCCCTCCCTCCCTCCCTCCTTCCATCTATCCCTCCCTCCTTCCATCCATCCCTCCATCCTTCTTTCCCTTCATCCATTTCTCCATCCATCCACCCATCCATCTATCCTTCCATTCTTCCCTCCTTCCATCCCTCTCTCCACCCCTCTGTCTCTTCATCCATTCTCCATCCATCCATCCATCCATCCATCCATCCATCCATCCATCCATCCATCCATCCTTCCATTCTTCCCTCCTTCCATTCCTTCCTTCCTTCCTTCCTTCCTTCCAGCACCTCCATTGTCCATCCCCATCCCAAGCTGTGGTGATAACCACCAGCTGACCTCTCTGCATGTTCCCACCTGCTTTTCCACAGGTAAGTAACCCCCACTTAGTTGTTTTGGGGGGATAAATGGTCCAAGTGACTGGCACTTGGGTGAGATCCTTAGAGCATCTGAGGTGTTTTTTTCTGTTGAGGCCAAAGGAGCTACCTGGAGGTGGAAATCTCCACTTGGTCAGGTGAAAACCTACCCTTGAGACATGGGCTGGTCAGGGCCCTGCAAACTTCATCATCATAGAACTGTTTGGGTGGGAAGGGACCTTTGAAAGCCATCTAGTCCAACCCCCTGCCATGAGTAGGGACATCTTCAACTAGACCAGGTTGCTCAAAGGCCTGTCCAACTTGACCTGGAATGTTTCCAGGGATGGGGCATCTCCCATCTCTCTGGGCAACCTAAATGCCCGAATTTGTCCTATGACTGCAGGGACATCCAATGAAGACACCAGTGAGTGCATCACAGCAAAGAAGAGTAGGTTGCTCTTCACAGAGGGCCCCATCCTACCATGAAATTCCTTCCCACAGGATATTGTGAGATGAGGCCAACACAAGTTTAAGGAGGGACTTGAGATGTCCACAGAAGAGAAATCCAGGGACAGTGGCTAAATAGTTAAAGACTGTCCCAACTCAGGGTTTTAGTCTTGGGACCATTGTTGGACCATCTCAGGGATGAGGTGGGCTACTGGCCCCTTAGACATGGGTATCCTCTTCTTAATTGCCCTTCCAACCTTTGGGAATTCCTCCAAATGGGACCATTGCTCGGCCGCGGACATTTTCCTCTCCCATTTAGAAAATCCAATTAGCCTGGCTTAATTAGAAGGCGCCATTGTGCCCAGGAGGCATTTTTCTGACATTGCTGCAGCTGAATTTAGACCTTCAGGGAGGCGGCCAAGTGTCCTGCTCATAGGAGGACCTCTTGCTGTAAAACACAGACCAGTGATGGAGCGTGTCAGCTTTGCTCTGAGATTTGCTGATGACTCGGAAATCAAGATTTAAAAAGAAAGAAATTAAGTTTTAATACTTTGAGGCTCTTCTGTGTCATCCTGCTCAGGCAGAGGCTGTGATGGAGAGGACTTTGGACCTCGCTGAATGTCACCGTGGTGCTGCCCACGCACATGTCCCTCCTTGGCTCTCAGCAAGAGCTGGCTCTCAGCTCGGCTTATCTCCGCTCGCAGCCGGCACGGCGGGGCTTGGCGGGGCTCCCGCCTGTTTTCTCAGCTGCTTTTCGCTCTGCGCTTGTCCAGGTTTTCACAGTCTCTCGCCGTGACTTTCCAAAGCCACCGCTGGAAATGGCCCTGTCCTTTAGTCCTCCCAAACGAGGCCCAAGCAATTTTAAAATGGTAAGTTTGTCTAAGAGCTCCCCAGACTCCTCCGTCACCGTTTTTGGCTCTGTCCCTTCCCCTCCACTCCAGGCGTCCAGCTGTGCTGCCGGCTGCAGTTGACCTTCTGATGAACATTGATGTGGAAAAAGCCATTAAGCAGCTGCCAGTGCCACCATGGAGCAGAAGATCCCCTCTTTTCCATGAGCTGGTGGCCATCCTTGTGGCTCCGGTGGCCGTTCTTGCTGGCTGCATCCCCCCCTGTGTGCTCCTGCTGCTCTTCAGCAATCTCACCCAGGTCTCAACTTCCAGTTGGAGGTGTTCAAGGCCAGGCTGGATGAGGTTTTGAGCAACCTGGTCTAGTTGGAGGGAACTAATGATCTTCAAGGTCCCTTCCAACCAAAACCTACAATTCTTTGATTCTATGATTCCCATCTTCTCTGGTTTTCCTTCTTGGCTTGAGACCAGAGCGTCAGATGAAGCTCTTACAACTCTTTCTACCCATCCCTTGAATTGAAAACCCCTCCTTTCTGTAAATTTCAGATTTATTTTGACCTTGTTAGCTGCCTGTAAATCTTCCTCCACCTGGTCTTCATGGCTTTGGAGCAGAGCCACACAACAGTGTTCTTTTTCTTGTCCCATCTCCTACGGACCTTCAGCCAGCCTAAATCTTGGTGTGGTCCAAACTTCAGGATAAATGACGGTCCAAACTTCAGGATGGTACAGAAACCATCACGCTCCCCTTTTGCTCCTGTCTGCCCTTCCTGAAAACGCTAGTCCTTTTTTTCTATTAATATTCTAGTTGTGGAGATTTTTTCGCTGAGTGGGACAGAGAGACCCATTGACCCAAGTCCTGGCTTCCAGCTCCTCCTATTCCCCTCCACACTCATGTCAGGATACAGACATCTGGGATGTTGGGTGGACTGACCCATCACCACCTCCATCCCTCTTCTCCACGCCTCTTAGGATTAAGCCTATTTCTGGATGGGTCTGGGTCCTCATCCGAGTCCTGCTCCTTCCCTGCTCTCCCCACTTGCTGCCTCTGCTCCTCTTTCAGGATTTATGGATGGAAACCAGCGAGTCTCTGTGCAGAGAGATGCTCACCACACAACCCTCTCACGTCTCCACCAGACTCCTTCTCCCCAACAAAGTCAGTGCTGGGATTGAGCAATTTCAGGATGATTTTTGTTATTTCTGCATTGTCCTGGTGAGGACGTGGTGAAAAAAAACCCCACACCTTTAACCTGAACTATTAGCTTTTTTTGGGGGAAAACCCAGCTTGGATTCTGCTGGGTATGATCTGCCCTTCCCTGTCCCCTGCATCCTTGATCCCCATTTTCAGCCATATCCAACCAGGGGCATCACAGAGAGCAAAATCCCCCAGCCCTTTTCTTTCCCTGAGGGTTTTCACATCTCATGGGCTGCTTTTCCTGGAGGATGGTAGATTTTTAACTGAATCCTGCAGATTTTTAACCGAAATTCTCCCAGATGGACTTTTGCAGTGTCAAAATGATTTTTTTAAATTACTTTAGCCCGGCCACACAGTCTGGCTTTTCTTCCCAAGCACTTTTCCATCCTAAAAGCCAACCAACATTCATTCACTCCCATCCCTTTAGGTCTGACTAGGTCTGGGCTTGGTGGGATTATATTTAAATTGAAAGGTGATTACAAACACCTTTAAAAAAAAAAAAAAAAGACAAAGGATAATGGTGAAAATGGGAAAAATGCAGCGCTTTATGAGTAAATAACATTTACTTATGTCGTAATTTATTTAAGCTATTCTGGTAAAGACAAAATGTATTAGAATTTAGACAACTTTGAAGGCTTCTAAAGGCGCAGGTCTTCTAAGGATTCCCGTGCACAGATTCCTGTAAAGCTTCACTTCAATAACAACTGCGAATTACAAATGCTTCCAAGAAGCAGGAACTCATTCAATTATTAAGCACCCGCCGGTGCCTGCCTCGATTTGCTGCCCAGTCTGGCACGGTGTCTAATTACTTTTCAGTAAGATCCTTCTGAGGAGAAGTTCTGCTCCCTCCATCGCACTGTTGTGGGTGCTCGGGTCATTAGAAGCTATTAAGAGTCATTGTAAGGCTGCATGGGCAGAAAGGCTTCAGGAGATGGCAAGATCTTGCATCTCCCCATTAGGTGTGGATCAAGCGTCCAACGCTGGACATGGGCAGGGGGCAGTTTTTCATACATTAAACTTCAACGAATCTGCTGCCATTAGAATCACAGAATGAGATGGGGTTGGAAGAGACCTCCTGAGATCATCTAGTCCAACCCCCTCAACGGAGCAGGTCTACCTGGAGCATGTTGCTCAGGAACTTGTCCAGGCGGGTTTTGAATGTCTCCAGAGAAGGAGACTCCACCACCTCTCTGGGCA
>JAOQGH010000001.1:197952505-197979922 GCA_025769975.1 Gallinago jamesoni
AACTTGTTTGGTGTGAGGGTGGTGAGAGCCTGGCCCAAGTTGCCCAGAGAAGCTGTGGCTGCCCCATCCCTGGAGGGCTTCAAGACCAGGTTGGAGGGGGCTTGGAGCAACGTGGTGTGGTGGGAGGTGTCCCTGCCCATGGCAGGGGGTAGGACTGGATGGGCTTGAAAGGTCCCTTCCCACCCAAACCCTTTTGTGATTCTACGATTCTATGATTCTATGGTGATGGCAACCACCACTGTGATGGTCACCTGGCCCATGGGGACAGTCCCCAGGCAACCCCTTCACCACAGCTTGCAGTGTTGGAGCTGGTGAGGACACCCCCCAAGAAGGGCTGAAGCATCTGGCAGGGCATGCCAAGGAGGTCTGTGAGGCCTGTGGGACCTCATCACACAAATGGAGAGAAGAGCTTCACCCTTCCCAGGTCAGAGAGGGTCAGGGCTGGCAGGGACCTCCAGGGAGCAGTAGGTCCTACCCCACGCCAGAGCAGGGCTGGTGCCTTCCCCCCACCATCGCCTAGGGTTGCATCTCATGGGTTTCAACACCATTTTTTCCCTTTTTTTCCTCATCTTTTAACTCCTCGGTAGCAGATTTCCTTTTTTTTTTTTTTTTTTTTTGGGCTTCTTGTGAGGCTTCTGGGATGTGTCATCCCCGACACATTTTCCCATTACAAAGAGTCACCGAGCTGGGCTGAGCTCATTTTCACTTTTTTTTTTGCCACTTGGTGCAAGATGGGAGGAGGTGGAATTTGTTTTATGGGTTTTTTGGGGTTTTACTGGAGGGGGAGGGGGCACATCTAGGCATCCCTTTCATCCCTCAGTCTTTTTTTTCCAGGCTGGGAATGATGTTTATACATTGGATTATACCTCACCTTTGCACCCACGTTTTCCAAGTCAACTTCCCACTTAGACACGCTCGTAATCACACACACACACTGACACTGTCCTGGTGGGAATTCTCTAGAAATTCAGCAGAAGGGAGAGACAGATTATGGGGTTATTTGCGGGCGTTTTGTCTCCCCTCCTGGGATTTAATTTGCCGTGTCACGTTCGCCGTTATTTACTCGAGCTCTCCTGCACCCAACGCCTTGCTTTTTCCCCTTTTTTTCAGCTAACGGGGAGCTGAGCTGCTATTAATAAAAGGGGGTTTCATAGATTTTATGTCCCCGGGAATGGGACAGGACTCTGGTGCCACCGAGCCCCGTCCCCGGCTACCGCAGCCAGGTCCATTGTGCATACCCCAGATAAACTGGGGGGTTTTGGGACGGTTTTGGCTGCCCTGGTATGAAAAAAAAAGGGACATTTTGGGGACAAGTGGAGCATCTCGACCTGTGCTGTGAAGGTTTATGGGATTATCTGGCTGAGCTCTGTACAGATGGGGGTTATTCCCCAGATTTTAGCTCCCCCCTCTTTGCCCCTTTGTCTTCTGGCAGCGGTGATGGGATGTCAGGCAAGGGTGGCTGTAATTAATGCCAATATTTTATGGCAGCCTGATGGCACCAGTTGGAGTGGGATTGACCTGCTGGAGTGTCCCGGCTCAGCTCCCTGACCCCACAACACCCGGGGCTTGTCGTGCCAGGCTCTGCCTCCCCCGAGGGAATGCTGTGACCCAGGAGAGTGGAAAAAACAGGGCTCTGAGGACAAATCCTTCATCCGCGGCTGAAAGAATAACATCAGCTGATGGATTGCAGCATCAGGCACCTTGGCCCTCTGAGAAACCACCCATCCATCACCTTCTCCAGCATCTTCTTTGCTGTGAGGGTGCAGGTGAGAGCCTGGTGCAGGTTGCCCAGAGAAGCTGTGGCCGTCCCATCCCTGGAGGGGTTCAAGGCCAGGTTGGATGGGGCTTGGAGCAACCTGGTGTGGTGGGAGGTGTCCCCTGGATGGAAGTGGGTGGTCTTCAAGGTCCCTTCCCACCAAAACCAATCTGTGATTCCGTGATTCTCGGGAGCCCGTGAGTGGATCCTGTGGGTGCTGAGGAGCTGCTGGTTGGGGTCCTGCACCACTGAGCCCCTGCATTGATAGCATCATCTCCCAGAGGTCACCCTGGGTGAAACCTCTGCACCTCGCTGTCGGTGGGCACAGAAAGTCCATCAGGGCTCTATGGGTGAAGCAATTTTGCTCCCAGGCCCTATAAAGAAGCAATTTTCTGCTTCATCAGGGTGCAGCGCCAGCTTTAAAGGGCTTTGTGCCAGGGTCAGTGACACCGCTTGCAGTCACCGGCCCGGCCACCTCTGCCTGTCACCCCACATGTCCCCTCCTCGCCTCCGCCCCCCCCTGACACCAGCTGTGTCTCCCTGGCAAATGAGTTTCAGGCTGCTGTGATTCTGGGGACAAACGGTGAAACGTACCATTGAGAAGCGTTCGGCATCGGAAAATACCTCGCTGAGGGGGCTGAGATGAAAACCTCTCCCTTCTGATGATGTCTTCTGGGGGATGAGAAGCTCAACATGAGCCCAGAAACACCCCCCCCTCCCCCCGCATCCTGGGCTGCATCCCCAGCAGCGTGGCCAGCAGGGAGAGGGGGGGGATTCTGCCCCTCTGCTCTGTGCTGCGGAGACCCCCCACCCACCCAGTGCTGCCACCAACAGCAGAAGGACATGGAGCTGTTGGAGCAGGGCCAGAGGAGGCCACGGAGATGCTGTGAGGACAGGCTGAGAGAGTTGGGGGGGTTCAGCCTGGAGAAGAGAAGGCTCCAGGGAGACCTTGGAGCCCCTTCCAGTCCCTAAATGGGCTGCAGGAGAGCTGGGGATCAGGGACGGGAGCCCTAAGAGGAGATGGAAGCGTTTGACACTGAAAGAGGGGAGATGGAGACGAGATGTGGGGAAGAACTTGTTTGGTGTGAGGGTGGTGAGAGGTTGGCCAGAGAAGCTGTGGCTGCCCCATCCCTGGAGGGGTTCAAGGCCATGTTGGAGGGGGCTTGGAGCAACCTGGTGTGGTGGGAGGTGTCCCTGCCCAGGCCAGAGGGTGAGACTGGGTGGTCTTGAAGGTCCCTTCACACCCAAACCATTCCATGATTCTGTGACTCTATGGTTCTATTCTATGACGCATGGAAGTGAACACAGCTGTGGTGGAGCTGGTGGGTACAGTTGGACACGAGAGAGCAGGGCAGAAATGCTGCTTCGCTGTGGGACTTCACTCCTTGTGTCAAGGAGGGGAAGGGAGGACAAATGGTGAAGTGTTTGGATGGGGATGCTCGGAGGGGTTTCTCGGAGCAGAACTGCAGCACCAGGTTGCTTTGCAGGACAGTGAGATGTGAAGGGGCTGGACGATTTATCTCTGCTTGCTATCCACGGTGAAGACCATCCCAGGAGGAGGAGACTCCACTGCTAAGGCATGTCTATTGGGTGGTGTTCAAGGAGAAATGTGTCTTTGCCATCACTCCTTGTTCCACCTCTGTGTTTCTCAGACATCCCTTCCCGTCCATGCACGGGGCAAGCTCATCCCCTTTGGTAAGCAGGAGGCCACCAGCTCACCAAGCAGGCTTTGAGTGGCCATGTTGTCCTGATTAGTGTCTCACCAGGGGCAAAGGACTGAAGACAAGTGGTGGCATCTCCTCCAGCTTTGCAGAATTGTCAGGTTGGACGGGGCTCTCAGCAACCTGGTCTAGTTGAAGATGTCTTGGCAGGAGAGGTTGGTCTAGATGGCCTTTAAAGGTCCCTTCCAACCCAAACCATTCTATGAATCTATGACCACCATTGATAATAGACCAATATGCAGAAGCCATGTCTCTGTGCTGGGTGGAGGGGGCTTGGGAAGGAGGTGGATGTTGCTGGACTGCCCTTGGGTCTGAAGGAGGCTCAGAGCAACCTCTGCCTTCGCTCCTGCAGGCAGGGACTTGCCCATGGTCACAGCCTGGTTCTTCAACCACCTCTGGTAGCTAATTAGGATAAGTGGGATGGCCAGTTTGGGTTTGTGGTCATAAACAGAGCTGCATCCACAGAGTCTGCAGGAGCCTGGTCTTGCAGACATGGGGTCAGTTCCTTCCTTGAGATGCTGCAGATGCAAAAAATGCCTTGAAATAGGCTTTTCTGGGAAGGATCTCAGCTGTCCCCATCACAGCACCCTGGAAACCAAACACAACAATTTGCTGGCTGGCTTAAAATCCCCCTGGCGCCGTGTTGGGGGGGGGGTAACCTTGGTCCAACACCCTCCCAGTGCCGTTTGGAGCTGGAGGAGGAGGAGGTTTGGCGTGGACTGGATGCTGTGGAGTCCCAGCTCTTGTAGCAGCATCTCAGCTCCTTCTTTATGGTCCAGGACAAAGTTCCTCCGCGGGGACAGCTGGGTGCAGCCTGCAGAAATCGAAACAAGGCTCTTTGCAGCTCCTTTTCCTCCCTGGTGCGGTCGAGGAATGTTGCCTGCTGTGTCAAATCAGCCCCTGCTGTCACACAACCCACAGCCTTTGCCTGTCCCAGCTTATCCCCTGCCCCCCCCTTCACCCCCCAACACTTTATAGTGGCGGGTGGTGTCTCTTCCCTGGAAACTGAGGCTCAAAGGTGGGAATTATCTTGCTCTGGAGTTGAGATGGGGAATTGGTTGCAGGTCCTGGTCCTGCCGGGCTGGTCTGGGAGTGGGTCTGGCTCTCCAGAAATCAAGGGGTGGCACTCTGGGATTGAATGTTTGTCCCCTTTTCCCTTTGCCCTTGCGTTCTCCTCGGGTACCACTGTGATCTCACCGGGATGCTTGGAGGAATAGTGATTCCCACCCTGCATCCTCTTCCTGGGATGCTGGAGGGGGCTTTGGGCCACCGGGGAGCTGCAGACCTGAGCTGGGCACCTCCACTCTAATCCCCTTGGAGTTTGGTCCCTTTGCTCTCCTCTCCTTACCCTGATGTGGGTATTTCTTCTGGTACTTGCTGTCTCATCCCTCTTTTCTGCCTCTTTCCCCAGCCACAGCCAGCCTCAGCCCTAATCCTACAATCATAGAATGGATTGGGTTAGAAGGGACCTTAAAAATCATCCAGGGCCACCCCAGGGCAGGGACACCTCCCACCAAACCAGGTTGCTCCAACCAGGACCACCACCATGTTCGTCCATGTGCCTGCTGTGCTGAGGACTCCAGAGCTGGACACACTGCTCCAAGTTGGGTGTCACCAGAGCATGATGTCTTTGCTAGCCCTCCTCACCAAAGATGTACTCAAGCAGACCTGCAAACAGCAGATCCTGTGGTCTCTAGGAGTATTTTGGTCCCTTGACCCATCCTTTCTAGGCCCTCCTTTAAGCGTGTTCACCCGTTAACCCTTAAGGGTGTCCAGGAACCTTTTATACCTGGAATTGGGACATGGTTTAGTGGTGGGCTTGGCAGTGCTGAAACCACGACATGGGTTAATGGTTGGAATTGATGGTCTTAAAGGTCTCTTCCAATCGAAATTCTATGATTCTATTGAGCTTTCATAGCCTTCTTGGCAGAAGAAAATGGTAGGAAGCACTGGTAGGAATGTTTTTAACTAATCCCTGCCCAAACAAGGTGTAAAAGACCCTTGTCCTTTTCCATGCACCATAATCACTCCAAATTTCCCACAGTGCCACAGAAGAACTCAATTCCTCTTTCTCCAGCGTGGAGTTCCTTCCATGAAGGAGAACCTCCATCTCAGCAGGGGGTGGCCCAGGATGCATGGGCCAAGCTTGGCTCCATCCCACCTTCAGCTCACCTTCAGCAAGGTGCAAGAGGGAGGCTGGGTGAGCCACGAGGAGACCTGAGGGGGAATGCTCAGCAGAGATCTCAAATGATGCAGAGGTCACCAGAGATCAAAAATGAGAATAACCTATTGCATTTAGGTGCCATTGAGCCATAACATTCCTTTAAGAATAAAATGAAACAGGAAAGTACTTCAATCTGGCAAAAAGGACAATGGCCAGGCCAAACAAAAAGGCAGATAAGATTTAATTGATAAGAAAACGAATTGCATGAATCTAGCAGCATGGTAAGGTCAGTCTGGCTCTTGCTCCCTTTGACTGGATCGAGCCAACCCAGAGCAGGGATAGTGCTTGCTTGGGTGTGAGCCACATTTTTCTCCTAAGGAATGGACATCTCTGAGTGGACAATCTCAGAATGACTGTTTTCAATGAACACAGTTTCTCCTTGGAAAGGCCAAGATGTCTCACCGAATCCACTCCTCTGGAGGAATGGGGCAGAGCTGGTGCTGCAGAATTTGGTAGGAGGAGGGGGAAGGGTTTGACACTGAAAGAGGGGAGATGGAGATGAGATGTGGGGAAGAACTTGTTTGGTGTGAGGGTGGTGAGAGCCTGGCCCAGGTTGGCCAGAGAAGCTGTGGTTGCTCCATCCCTGGAGGGGTTGAAGGCCAGGTTGGAGTGGGTTTGGAGCAACCTGGTGTGGTGGGAGGTGTCCCTGCCCAGGGCAAGGGGTGCGACTGGATGATTTTTAAGGTCCCTTCCCACCCAAACCATCCTATGATGTTAACCAGGGAAAGCAGGACATTAAGCTCCATGAACGTGCCCATCCCTGCGAATACAGGCTCAAACTCCTTTTGCTCTCTTCCCTCGCTACCCTGGCACCCTTTTTTCCCCCTCTCTGTGGAGCCCCTGAGCTTTCAAGAGGCTCCAGCAGCGAAGTCGGTAGCTCCAAATAATTCATCACGGGGCTGCTCCCAGAGACAGGCAATATTGGACGCCGCGGTCCGGAGACAGGCAGGGGCTTTCACTCCAGCGCTGCTCAACCCTCCAGAGGTTCTGGAGGGAGCTTTTCATGGAGGCTTTAATTTACGATCGAATTTACTTCATTGATCCCCTCCTGTATTTTCTTGGGGCAATATCTCGTCCTGTTGAAACGGGGCTGAGGGCAACAATTGCTTTTTTTTTTTTTTTTTTTTTTTTTTTCGGAGAACATTGCGGAGCTCATAACCTGGCCATAGGCAGGTCCCTCTCTTGAATTTCTTGAATTTACCCCTCGTTGTATGAACGCCAGCGTTAAGACCATCTCCTCTCGCTCTAATTTACATCAACCCGCCCATTTGTTAATTAGTTCGAGGCTACGGTACTTGCTCCTTGGCCTCCCGTGGCGCGGGGGAAAATAATAGAATTACGCCAAATAATGACGGAGAGCCTTTCACCCCATTTGCTGCAGAGCCTGCTGAGGTGGGAACGTCTATTAAGAGTGTAGTGAACAACAACCCTAATGGGTTTAACGTGCCTCCAAACAATACGGCTTCCTGAGCAGGAAGCCTGGGTTTACTAAAGACCCAACAAAGGCATCGTCCTCCCGCGCATCCTTCGTTCCGCGGATGCAGCCGGTGAGGAAGGGAGGAGGGAGCGCAGGTCCGAAGGGAAGAGGGTCAACGGTGCAGGGAAGGGGGGTGGAGGGGGCCTCCCCATCCATTTTCTTCAGGTGGTGAAATTCAGGCGGTGGTTGGGAGGCAGAAAGTCAGCGTGGAAGGATTCCGCCGGGGGAGATGCGAAAATGCCACGGGTGAAAGCGAGAGGCAGGAAAGGAGGGCTTTGATCCATCGGAGACCTGGCAAGCCTACGGAGGGATGGAGAAGGGCTGGTTGCACCAGGGAAGGTTCAGATTGGATACTAGGAAAAATTTCTACACTGAAAATGTTATTGAGCATTGGAAGAGGCTGCCCAGGGCAGTGGTGGAGTTGCCATCCCTGGAGGGATTTCAAAGCCAGGCAGAGGTGGTGCTGAGGGACATGGGTCAGTGGTGGGTTTGTCAGTGTTGGGTTGATGGTTGGACTCTATGATCTGAAAAGTCCCTTCCAACTTTGACCATTCTATGATTCTATGACCCTCTCCTGCAGGCAGGAGTTGCCTGTGCCTCCTGCCTCGAACCCACAGTCCCCAAAACGCAACCTCATTTAGGCAGAGCTGTAGTTGTCTATAGCTGTCTCTTGGGAAGGTGATTTGGCCAACCAGCGTCTCCAAAGCTGCTTGATCCCATGCTTACTCTTCTGCATGCCTTGCCCTGGTGCAACCAACAGCCATGACTGATGGGGAGCTGAAACCAGTTGCATCCCAGGAGGACATTTAGCCGCAAATGTGACCTCAGCTGCAGCTGGTGAACTTGGCCTCGCCTTTGTGGGTTCTTCATGTCTGGGCAGATCCCTCACACTTGGCCCAAGGCTGCTCCAGCACCTAGAGCTGAGCTAAAGCCCAGCTGGGTTTTTCTTCTCAACCCCTTTTTCCCATCTCTTCAATGCTGAGGAGCATTTTTCTCACTCCATAGCGCTGACTTTCAACTCTGGTGCCCCTGTGTGGTGTATATTGCAAACATATCATGGAAGCTAAAATGGCTTCATATAGCCTAATATCATAGAATTATAAAATGGTTTGGGTGAGAAGGGACTTTCAAGACCATCCAGAGACACCTCCCACCACACCAGGTTGCTCCAAACCCACTCCAACCTGGCCTTGAACCCCTCCAGGGATGGGGCAGCCACAGCTTCTCTGGCCAACCTGGGCCAGGCTCTCACCACCCTCACATCAAAGAAGTTCTTCCCCACATCTCATCTCCATCTCCCCTCTTTCAGTGTCAAACCCTTCCCCCTCCTTCTAGGGCTCCCCTCCCTCAGCAAGAGTCCCTCCCCACCTTTCCTGGAGCCCCTTGAGGGACTGGAAGCGGCTCCAAGGTCTCCCTGGAACCTTCTCTTCTCCAGGCTGAACCCCCCCAACTCTCTCAGCCTGGTCTCAGCTGTATCTAACCAAATCAGAGAAGGTGCTCTGGGGTTTGTGCAGCTGCAAGGAAGGAAAGAAGGGGAAGGAAATAAGGCTCAAGGACCTTCAAACCAGGCTGGAGGAGACCAGGTTCTGCCACAGGCACTGCACGAAGACCCCAGGATGCTCCTTGTGGCTGAGTTCAGGGTGGGATTAGGGGAGGTCTGGAGATCTGTCAATTTATTAGGATAGTCTATCTAGGCGTGTGGTTGATACCAGACAAAAAGAAGCCAAGATGTCCAGTGTGCTTCAAGGATCTGAAGGGATCTATCAGAGCAATGAGAGTCCCACAGTCTGGGACAGTAAAGATTGCCCTCCTTCCTCCTAGGAGTGTTGAAATAACCATTAGAGGACCACAGAATGGCTGAGGTTGGAAGGAAACCCTGGAGATGACATCAACAGTCCTCCTAATGCAGCCCAGCTGGCTTTCCATGCTGAGATGGAGTGTTGGTGGCTCGTTTTCAACCCAAGGTCCTTCTGTGTGGAGCTGGTTGGACTCCAGCCTCTCCTGGTTACCGGGGTTGTTTCTCCCCAGTGGCAGGATTTTGCCTTTCTGCTGCTTGAACTTCTTGAGGTTTTCCAGCCCGTTGAGGTCCCTACGGATGGCAGCACAACCATCAGCTGTGTGGGTGGCTCCTCCCAGTCTTGCATCTCCTGCCAAGTGGTTGTCCCATCATCCTGGGGTTGATTGATAATGAGGTTAAACAGTACCCATCAAGATAAAGTTTAAACAATATTGGCCTTGATTTTCTGGAACAGCATTGGCTCCAGATAGGCTGTGATGTGGCTGGGACTTACGAACACCGAGATCCCACCCAGCACTGCTGGGTTGCTTTGAAATTAAAAATACTGATAATTTTTAACCCCTTGAGTGCCGCGGTGATGGCCGCGCTACTGCTTAGCGTGTTGCTTTTATTTGTCGCTTTGCAGAAGCAGAATGCTGAAAGAAAATGAAAAAAAAAAAAAAACCACAACACCAAGCAAAACCAAGCAAAAAAAAACCACCCAGGAATAATTCATAATTGCTGGCGAGGACCCTGTGTGGGTGTTTGCAAAGCGCGCCAGGATTCTGCTGGGCTGAGCGAGGGGGATGGAGGCAGAGAAATTTAGCGCTGTGCTGAATGATTTATTTTTTTTAGGTGGATAAAGCGGATCTGACGGAATGACGAGCACCGCTACAACCAGGAGCTGCCCGGATCAGTCCCGGAAAACCCTCTGCAGGAGCCCATTTCTCAGTATCAAGGTAAATACCTCCTGATTTCTCTAATTGTGCCCTCCACCACCACCCCCTCCTTTCCTTCCTTGGGATCTCTGGCCTGGTAAAGAGGAGCTTAGCTCCCTGCAGAAGGATTTCTGTTTACAAAATGTCTTTGGAAATGGAGGGGGTGTGCTCCCCAGGACAGAAGCGCCATTGGATGCGCAGCCGGGACAGCGACGTGGCAACACAAGTTTAACTTCTCAGCTTCTGGGGTATTCAACTTAATATAGAATCATAGAATGGACCGATGATTTGGGTTGGAAGGGACCTTAAAGACCATCCAGTTCCAACCCCCTGCCCTGGGCAGGGACACCTCCCACCACACCAGGTTGCTCAAAGTCCCCTCCAACCTGGCCATGAACCCCTCCAGGGATGGGGCAGCCACAGCTTCTCTGGGTAACCTGGGCCAGGCTCTCACCACCCTCACACCAATCAAGTTCTTCCCCACATTTCATCTCCATCTCCCTTCTTTCAGTGTCAAACCCTTCCCCCTCCTCCTAGGGCTCCCCTTCCTCATCACGAGTCCCTCCCCACCTTTCCTGGAGCCCCTTGATGGACTGGAAGGAGCTCAAAGTTCTCCCCAGAGCCTTCTCCAGGCTGAACCCCCCCAACTCTCTCAACCCATCCTCCCAGCAGAGGGGCTCCAGCCCTCCCAGCATCTCCGTGGCCTCCTCTGACCCTATTCCAAGAGGTCCACGTCCTTCCAATGTTGAGGACTCCAGAGCTGGACACAGCACTCCAGGCGGGATCTCCCCATCACAGAGCAGAGGGGCAGATTCCCCCCCTCACCCTGCTGGCCACGCTGCTGGGGATGCAGCCCAGGGTGCAGGGGTGCTTTCTGGGCTGCCAGCGCACGTTGCAGGTCGTGTTGAGCTTCTGTCAGTGAAACTTCCAGAGCCCAGAGGAAAACTTCAGAAGCAGCACATCACAGATCTTACAGCAGCTATGACCTTCAGTCTTAGGTGAAAGTGTCTTAAGGCAATGCAATGTATTGCTGGACTCAGGGCAACCTCAGGTCATCTACAGCTGAGTGTTTGAGGAGCTCTTTGCAGAACCACAGGCTGGTTCATTCTCTTTTGGTTCATAGAATCACAGAATGGTTTGGGTGGGAAGGGACCTTCAAGACCATCCAGTTCCATATAGGGACACCTCCCACCACACCAGGTTGCTCCAAGCCCCCTCCAACCTGGCTTTGAAACCCTCAAGAGGTGGGGCAGCCACAGCTTCTTCTCTGGACACCTTATCAATAACAGCAGCATTATCACCAGTTTAGTGCTATATTGACTGTAGCTGAAAGCCAATTATCTGAGCCCTTAGAGAGTGTCACCAGGTTGTAGAGCAAAATATGACAGCCAGTGTTGAAGGCTGAAGATTCCTCTGTGGCTTTTGTGGTGAGTATTTTGGGATTTTTCTTTTTTTTTTCTTTTCTTTTTTTTTTTTTTTTTTTTTTACAAACGCTGGTGAATTTAATCATCTTGTGGCAGAGGGGAATTTAGCTCAGAAGAAGTCACCATGGGTTATGAGAGCAGCAGAGGCTGGAGGCACAGGAGAAGGGGAGAGCTTGGTGCCACACAGCCCTCCTGTTTCTCCCCTCCATCCTCTTTTCAGTCCATTCAGCCGTTTTGTTTTCACGTGCCAGCAAGATCATCTTTAAAAATAAAATCCCATAGATTTTTTTTCCCCCATGCAGAGATATTTTGAAGGGATTTGGAACTTCAAAGGTTAAAGCCACCGAGGTGCAAAGTCAACTCAGGTCTGTGAGCAGAATCAACCTCTGTTTTGCTGACTGAGGGTATCTGTGAAGGTAGATGTGGAGGAAACTCTCTGTGGAGAATATTGCAGACCTGGGCAGGGTGATGGGCAGCTCTGAAACCCATCAGCAGATGGGTATCTGCTGATCTAGTGCTTTCAGAAGGGTCTCCGGAGCCCACCCTGAGAGGGGTTTTTTGGTGGAGACTATTTCTGCTCCTGATGGACACCCTGCTGGCTGGGTTTCTGCTCGGAGTTCAGGAGGGAAAGCCTGGCTGAACCCTCCAGGTCAGAGCAGCATCACAGGAGGCTGCAGGGACGATTGCAATCGCAGCTGGCTGGGATCAGCCTCGATGGAGCCATTGCCAGGCGTTATCCTGGCTGCCAAGAGGGCAAATCCTCTTTTCCAATCCTCTTTTTCACATCAAACTGCTGAAGGACTTGATTTTACCCATAAGACAGAGCTGACCTCACCATGCATGTCTCCAAGCACACTCAGCACAGGATGTTTTCCCCAGATCTATGTTTTTTGGGTGCTTTTCTTTCTGTTTTTTTGTTTTGTTTTGTTTTTTTTTTTGAGAAGTTAGGTCACCCTGTCCGGTTTCTAAATGACTTCCTCAGAAAACCTAACTCCAAGTCCAGGCTTTGAATGGTTCTTGCAGAAGCACAAAAAAAAACCCAAAAAACAAAAAAACAACAAACCACCATTACACAATGTGGTTTATGTGTTTGAAGTGGCTGGAGGACCGAAAATCACAGCACTGCAATTTTTATATATATCTATATCTCTCTCTCCGGAGAGAGGGAGAGTGTGTGTCACGAAAACTAATGGCCGGGTGTCAAAATGCAACTGAGAGGCATAACTCAAAACTGTCCTCCTGAGGAATGCTCCCAGGGATGACGGTGCCTGAACCTCTAAGACACCTGGCATGAATTCCTTCAGTCCATCAGAGCAGATTAAATCAGATCCGCTGCTGCTTCCATTGAAGTCCAACACCTTGTCTTGGCTTCAAGGAGCCTTTTGCGATCCCCTGCCAGACACACGGGTTTGGGAGGAGCGGTTCTGCCGAGGAGCTGCTTCTGCAAAGACGCGGAGAAGTAGTTTGGGATCCTCTGATGGAGATTGCTACAGAAGGAGAAATCTTTTCGGAAAAGCTATGTGGGTGTTGCGGAGTGATGGCTTGCTGGGCAGTAGAGCGTAGTGTGGTCCATTGTAGGCAGTATAAAGAGGTTTTTTGGCCAATAAAACTGGGATATCTGGAAGACCTGAGACGCCAGTTGGACACTTGAAGGCTGGGGTTGCTAATGAGGTCCCTGCTGGGTTGTTTGAAGGATGCATGTTTGCAGGCATCAGGCAAGGTCATTGAAACCCCTCCTGGCAGGGACACACATGGGAAGGTGAGCGGCCCCAGGGAGATGCCATGGTCCCATGGCCACGATTCCCACCCCTGCCAGCCCCTACCTGTTGCCATCCTGCACCTTGAGGACCTGCACAATGACGTTTGTGCCCCAGAGGGGGCTTCCAGGTCCATTGGGACCACGGTTGGTGGTCCCAACATCCCTCCCCAAGGGATGGCGTGCACATGTCCACTTCCTAAAGCTGTCGAGGAGCTGGCCGAGGACATTCACCCTCTGTGAGAACTTCAGCCCTTGGTGTTTCCTGCCCTGTGGTTTAGTTCAAGAGCAAACAAGAGCTGTCCCTGCCCCGAGCCTTTATGACAAGTGGCAGGGACTTGTGCCCAATTACAGGCAACTATTTGCCATTAAACTGGAACAAGCCAGTTCCTCCCAACCCTGTTTTCTCCTCTCTGCAAGCACAGCCCAGCGCACGGGATTTTGCCACGTGCTGAGGCACGATCCCCTTCCTTAAAATAGCAGCAAAACTCTCCCGAACACATGGAAACAGCGTGACAGGGGACTTCCCTGTGACAACTGGGGCAAGGCTCAGTGTGTGGCTTCCAGAGCCCTTACACGGAGGATTTGTTGCCAAACTACACGATCAACGCTAGAAACACAGTGGAAGCTTTGGGTTTTTTTATTCTCCAGACCACCAAAAGAAGACACTGGTGTTTAATCCCCAGTTCTGCAATTTAATGGCTGTGTAGGATTGAGTTTCTCTTACACATGTGGGGTGGAAGCAGCAATACCTGACCGATGCGGTCCAAGGCCTCCAAAAATATATTAAAAAAAGCAGAAAATCCCTGAGTTCCTCAGAAGATGCATGATTGAAGAGAAGCTCCTTGTTCGACGTGCGGTAGGGCAGAGAATCACTCATCCCAGTGCTGGTTGTGGAGGGTGTAGAGGTTGGGTTGGGATGTCGTCGCCCATGGGTGAGGTCCCTTCACCAAAGACCTGGTGGGGATGTTGGTCTTCCCACTGGGACACTGAGAAGATGTCTCGGTCACTCTCCATGCCTCACTGGTGGTGGGAAGTGGCAGTGGCATGGCTTCAGTGGAGGAATGTCGTTTTGCACCCTGGTACTGTGAGGAGGGGTGTTTTTGGCAGGGGTACATCAGTACCAAGCACCTTCTGTCCCTGGTGTAGAGTGATGTTTGGTGTGATCCCAACACAGATCCTGAGCAGGCTTTTGTAATGTTTCACAGATGTTTATTTTTAAAAAGCCATTAAAAAACCCTCCCTTCCTTCCTCCGCAGTCTACGCAAGCGCTCGTTTGGATTCTTTGAGTTGTTGCAATTCTACTGATGTAGAGGGGAAAGGATGTGAGCATGGCTTGGCCCACGATGGGAAAGAGGTGCCAGAGAGCTGGGCTTGGGGTAGCTTCTGGGAGCGTCCAGCTCTATGGCTGCTCCTGTCTTTCCATGACCTGGAATTGGGGCCCTGGTCTTAGGAAAAGTCTGGTGTCTACATATCCAGGACGCCTTCTGATCTCCTCCATGTGCTGAGAAAGCCCATCAGGCACAGGTTGGCTGATCCCACCAGTCCCAAGTCCAGGTGTGGAGGGATCTCAGCCTCAAGCCCTTGGAAAAAGTGACTAGATGGCACAGAAAGATGATGCAGAGGATCTGCCTGCCCTGTGGCATGGCTTATCTCCTAGCTGAGAAAGGAGCAGGGTGGCATCCAAGTCTGCATGTGGTCAGCCCCCCACCACACATCACGGGAAGCCCCAGAGGAGCCTCATGACATACACACACTGCTGGGGCTCGACCACCCACCACCATCATCCCAGCTACAGCGGGGCAAACTGGAAATCACACACTAGCAATTACCAGCTCTCTATTTTTCACTCGTTAAAATATCCCCCAGCCTAAAAATGCCCCGTGGTTAAGGTGGTTGCCCACAATGACTCCCTTGAGGAGCGAGAAGGAGACTTGGCCTTGCAGACCTCCCGCTTTTGCTACCTCAGGGAAGTCAATCACCACCACGGAGAAGTGGGAAGCGCAGGAAATCCAACAAATCCTGCAAGAAGATGAGGATTTACATGCCATTTCCTCGGAACCGCTGCAGAAGTTGGCAACGACGCAGCCAACCATCTTCACATCCCTCTTTGTTTCTTCCTCCTCAACCAGTTCCATCTCGATTTCTCAATATTTTCCTGCTTGCTCTGGGGATCTGTCTTCTGTCTAAAATATTCTGTGCTGCAACCAGTGCTGTTCCCATCTGAGTACCCAGGTTTTTTATAAAACTCTCGGTCTTTTTCTCTTTCAACACACGCAGTGCAAAAGCATTAGCTGTCGGTCCCTCTAGTGTGATGGGTTGTTTGCAGTCATTCTTTTTTTTTTTTTTTTTTAAAAAAAAAAGCACACATTGAAGAAAAGAGCTTGGAATGTTTAATTAAAAACTGCTATTGATAGCTTGATCTTAGGAAGCTCTGCCAGGCAGCCCGTGGGGATTTCCTTCCCTTCGTTCCATCAGATGCTCGGATGCCTTTGTAGCTCTTCCACCGCCCCTGCTCCCTTGGTGGGACATGGTACATGGCTCTTGCTGGGCTGTCTTTACCCACCCTACCACCTCCCAACATTACTCAGGACCCCTGTCCTCCTCCTCCTCCAGTTTCCTTAAACTGCTGCAATCCCCTCGTGATGTCCTGCCACTGACAATGTGCTAATACCCTTGCATTGACCCAAACGTTAGCTGTGTTCTCCAGGACCTGGACTATGGCTTATTCTCTTGTAGAAAAGGGAAAGAGAAGCCTATAAAAGTGCACCACAGACTCCAGTGAAGGAGCTCTCATCATTCCAAGTCTGGATCTTCATCCCCTGCAAGCCCTGGGCTTCCAAACCCAAGCAGACTTGGGAGGACACGGATGGTGGCTGGTCTGAGGGCTGCAGAAAGTGCAGGATCCTTCTTCCATTGTAGGTTTTTAGTCTGGATGACCAGAGCTGCAAGCAGCGGCTTGCTGGGAGAAAACCAAAGCCTTCTTGTGATGGGCATGGTTGTGTCTGCGTTCTTGGCCACATCCCAGAGGCAGGACGGAGCCTGCCCTGCACCCTCACCCCGGCATGGGCTGGAGGAGCATGACTAGGCACGTCAACACTGGTCCCCAGATCAGCTCCTCCTGGGATGGAGGGAGCTTTTTGCACACCGAGACCCCGAGCAGACCTCAGCATCACAGCTCATTAGGCTGCACCTCCAAATGATCACCTCCATGGCTTGGTCAGTTACTACTTTTCAAAAAAACTGGGGAGTTGAGGGCTGGAGACCATTTCCAGTCAGTGTTTTGGGTGAAGCTGCCCAGTTTTGAAGGCTTGGTGAATTTGGTAGGAGGGATGCAGGTTATTCTCTTCCCACTGGCCTTGGCATCAGAGGGTGGCCCCCCACCCCCCACCTCCGGCCTGTTTCATTTCCAAATACAGACTCAACCTTTGGGATTCAACCAAAACCAGGCTCGCAGGAGACTTGAATCGTGGTTCTTAATGTCACACCCCTCTTTCAAGCCCATGTTGGGCTTGTAAACCCAGCCTGTACTTTGAGAGGGTGGGAAAGGTTGGGAGGTCTGTTGGCTGGGAGCTGATAAGCAGATATCATTTGATTTTAGTGTGTTGCCTTCGTTCTTAACAGCACTGATGTCTGCTGCTTCTCCCTCCCTTTGCTGGGAGCACGAAGAAGCAGGTTCTGCTGGCAGGGAAGGGTTTAGGTGAAAGCAGGCTTTCTTTCCAGGATTAGCCCTTCTGAGATCTCCTCGGAAGGCAGGAGAAGAGCATGTTGGTGGCTGTGTCCATGCAACCTCTGGAGACCTCCAGACGAACTCGGAGATGTTATCAGCATTTGTGCCCTGTGCCTGAGCTTATCCTCGGCAGCAGTCGGTCCTCGAGGGAATCTCTCCCTCTGTTCACGAGGGTCAGGCTGGTGTCTCTCATGGTCTCTCCTTCCAGGCGTGAAGAGCATCTCTCCGGACTGTACAAGTTAGAGAGCCAGATGTCTCAATCAGATACAGAAATGTAAACAAGCTGGTTTTTTTTTTGCCGCAGGACGAAATGCAGTGTCATATGTGCAGCCAGAGACAAACAGGGTTGTATATCTCTCCAAGACCACGAGGCTGTTCCTTCTTTTCCTGGCAGATCACCAGCTGTGCTGTGACCTGATGGCTAACCAGCAAGCAGCCCCCGGAGCCAGAAGAACTGGGGTCCTTGCCCAGTGCTGACACCAAACCACTGCAAGTCCTTTGCGGGGCCAACTCTCTTTTCTGTTCTGTTCTTCTTTCCTGTTATTTTGTCTGCCCACAGGATTTAGAATAAAATACTGGATTCCCAAAACATTTTGACCTCTTGGGCTGAAGAGGACATGGTGGGCGACTGCCAACATGCTGTGAAGGTCCTGGATTTGGATTTGGGGCCATGTGTTTATGGACGTCTGGAAAAAATGAATCTGGCTTCAACATTTCCATCTGAACTCATGGATCCAGGAAACAGTGCCCGGACTTAGCCGGCACATCGAGCAGGAATGGAGGAGTTTCAGCACAGCTGTCTCTGGGAAAGCTTTCCTTTGGCTGGGTGACATTTTTCCCGGTCCAAACACAGCGGTGACATGAGGCCAGGAAGGGGGAATGTCCTGGGTTGCCTCCTGCTTTGCATGATGCCAACGCATGGCTTTTGGTGGTGGTACCCAATTCCATGGTGCTCCAGCTCCTGGGGAGCCCAGGGGACGTTTGGAGCATCCCTTTTTGTGCTGTAAATAGTCCCCTCTGCTTCCAGAGCAGTCCAGTTTGGCAGCGACCCCGCTTCAGCCCTGGATCAGAACGAGACATAGCAGAGGTCCAGGCCAGGCTGAGCATCTCCTCCGGGTGAGACTCCTGCCTGGTGGGAGCTGGCTGCAAAGCACACAGAGCTGGAGCAATGGGAAAGCGACTGAGAAAAGAGCTGCCAAAAGCTTTGGGCAGCATCCAAGGCCAAGGGCAGCAGCTCTACAAGGACCCAGGGTTGTTGAGCCTATCATTCAGTGAGATGAGTGGTCCATCTCCTTAGGGCATGCCACTGTTTGGGTTGGTTAGTTTATTTTAACTAATTGAGGGGCTGGAAGGATGCCTGTGGAGAGCCACGTGGCAGCAGGGAAGGAGGTGGTTTGCCAGCTCCTCTCCTTTGCTGAGGACTTTGCAGAGCTGTGGATGGAGGGGTGGTGAAGTCCGTCCCTCCTGGGACAGTTCTTTCAGCACTTGTGAAATTCTGCTGGGTGAGGAGCAGGAAGAGGGACACTGCCCTCAGCAAAGGTGGGGCAGATCAAGCCATGTGTTCGCTTGGGCAGTCGAGTGCCAAGCTCTGGAGGAGATGAGATCAGATGGTTTTCTGGGAGATGACGGTCTTTGACAAGGTTTCCTCTTGGAAGTGGGAAAGAACCATCATGTTTTCCCAAAGGAGACACGTCCTCTACATCCAGGGCTTCACAAGAAGGAAAAGAAAACGGAAAGTTTGAATTATCCTCCCTGGCCTTCTCCTGACTTTCTCTAAGGAAGCTGTTTGTTGCTGTGTTCCAAAGGGCTCATTCCTGTCCCAAAAGAGCTCCTGCCAGCAGAGGGGATGGCTGCCTGCCTCACGCTGGATGGGAGCAGGAAGATTGTGCAACCTTCCACTTCTGCTTCTGGATCTCGGGGTCCGGGCCAACACAAACTATCAGTGACCCAGCTGAAGTGATCTGCTTGTCCAAAACCACTTCCAGCTGGAGAAACTACACTCTGCCTGGAAATACTAACCCTATTGTCATTTTTGGCAGAGGACTATTTAATGTCCCCAACCCAATTTCAGATGACCACTAATGGCAGGAGGGAGGGCAATATATCAAAGGGTCATGGTCACTGGTTCATATTCAGTAATTGTGCCTTTGTGTGGGCGATGCCATCTGTTATGTTGCAGCTGATCATAGAATCATAGAATGGTTTGGATTGGAAGGGACCTTCAAGACCATCCAGTCCCACCATCTGCCCTGGGCATGGACACCTCCCAGCAGAGCAGGTTGCTCCAAGCCCCCTCCAACCTGGCCTTCAACCCCTCCAGGGATGGGGCAGCCACAGCTTCTCTGGGCATCCTGGGCCAGGCTCTCACCACCCTCACACCAAACAAGTTCTTCCCCACATCTCAGCTCCATCTCCCCTCTTTCAGTGTCAAACCCTTCCTCCTCCTCCTAGGGCTCCCCTCCCTCATCAAGAGTCCCTCCCCAGCTTTCCTGGAGCTCCTCCTCCTTTAGGGACTGGAAGGGGCTATAAGGTCTCCCTTCTCTTCTCCAGGCTGAACCCCTCCAACTCTCTCAACCTGTCTTCCCAGCTGAAGAGCTCCAGCCTTCCCAGCTTCTCCATGGCTGCCTCTGGACCTGCTCCAACAGGTCTATGTCCTTCCCGTGCTTGCAGTAATCATGCTGGATGCTCTCTTTTTGTGTTGGCAGTTCTTCGTTTTCTGCCATGGGCTCCTGCAGCTCTCCCAGCTCCTTGTCTCCGGCTATTTGAAGAGCTCCATCTCAACCATCGAGAGACGATATGGCCTGTCCAGCCAGACGTCAGGGCTGCTCGCTTCCTTCAATGAGGTGAGAACCAGCTTGATTCTCCTAGTCTACCTGGCCAACTGGCCAACGCTCTTCCCATGCTCCCCTGTGAGACCTCTTGGTCTGTGTGTCCCGCTGCAGGTTGGAAACACGTTGCTGATCGTCTTCATAAGTTACTTTGGGAGCCGAGTGCACAGACCCCGGTTCATCGGCTGTGGGGCCATCCTCGTCTCCTTGGCCGGGTTCCTCATGTCTCTCCCCCACTTCATAACTGGACCCTACGAGTATGACCAGTCCGTTGCCAGTAGGTACTCTAGGAACTCACTTCACGCCTTTTGGGACAGGAAAAGGAAATGACTTTCCTTTGAGGGGTTGGGAGCTGCAAGCTGTAGGTTTGTCCTCAAAGAATTTTAGATTTTCTGAGAATGAAATCATCTCAGTCCTGAGTGGCAACAACTGAGGATGGGAAGTAGAGCCAGGGAACCAGCTGGAACCACAGGAAAGGGCACAAAACCCACCCAAACATAGGCTGTGCCTCCGATTGCCCTTGTCTTCTGCACATCCCTGCAGCAAAGACCAGGTGGCACAAAGGTCTTCCCCAACCATTTGACCTCTCACCTTTTCTAAGTTCACGCAAGTTGCCCTCATGCAAGTGGACTTCTCCCTTGTCTTCACAGTGTAGATAAGATTAAGGTCTCATGAACTCTGAAACCCTTTACAGGAAAGAAACAAGAGGTATGGGAGGAGCTGGACTCAAGCCAGCTTCGGGGCAGCTTTGGGGTGAAAGGCTGTTGAATGCAATGAGGGAGCCCTGGTTTCCCACCTAACTTCACCTGCTTGTGGGACACCTTCCCCGTCTTCCCCTGTCCAGCTGAGCTGTCTTTTGAGGGGATGCTTTGAGATTTCAGACCCCACCAGAAAAAAAAAATCAACCTCTTGTGAAAGAAACGTGCAGGTGTAAATCCCTCGTGGAGGAGCAGGTCAGGGTGGGTTCGGGATTTTCTTCCTGAAAGAAGGTGAAGGGATGAGAAAAGAAAGAAAGGAGAAAACCACTTCCTTGTTCCCCTCCCAAATCCAGCCATAAAACTTCGGGAAATCGTTTAGAAACCTCCAATAAACGGCTTTTCTCTGGCTCAGCAGAGAGAGAGCAGCTGGTTCACTCAGCTGCAGCCACCGAAGGGAGGTTTGGTAGGAGAGTAATTCAAGGATGCAAACAGGATCCAGGTGCTCGTGACAGTTTAGAAACAATTAGCCATGCCTTTCAGGAGTGCCTGGTGCAGGTGGCCCTGTGTCGAGCCCTCAGAGTTGCATACAATTTGGGGCATAACCATGGAAAACCAGCTATAAACACCCTTCCCCCAGCATTTTAAGGAAGAAGACAAGGATGCTAGAGTCAGCACTTTGGCAGCTCCGTAAAACAAGTTCTCTTTTTCCTGACTAGAAAGAGTCAGTGTTTCACGAAATCTGCAGTTTTTCTCACTTTTACATTTATTGCAAGATCTGTCAAAGGTCCTGGAAGGGATCTCAGCTCTGCTTTTTCCACAGAGGTGGCTTTTCACGGCACATGGATCCACCTCTCCGTGAATATCTGCACTGTAATCTCTGCACTTTCTGTGCATTTTCTTCCACCAGTGTTTCCCATTTGACATCTACTGAGTGCATATCTATGTGTTTGCTGCTGTTTTAGAATCATAGGTTGGTTTGGGTTAGAAGGGACCTTCAAGACCACCCAGGGACACCTCCCACTACACCAGGTTGCTCCAAGCCCCATCCAACCTGGCCTTCAACCCTTCCAGGGATAGGGCAGCCACAGCTTCTTGGGCCAACCTGGGCCAGGCTCTCACCACCCTCACACCAAACAAGTTCTTCCCCACATCTCAGATCCATCTCCCCTCTTTCAGTGTCAAACCCTTCCCCTTTCTCCTAGGGCTCCCCTCCCTCATCACGAGTCCCTCCCCAACTTTTCTGAGCACTTTGAGGAACTGGAAGGGGCTCCAAGGTCTCCCCGGAGCCTTCTCTTCTCCAGGCTGAACCCCCCAACTCTCTCAGCCTGTCCTCCCAGCAGAGGAGCTCCAACCCTCCCACTATCAAAGCTTAGGGTCATTGAAGTCTTAGGGAAGCTCTTTCTCCAGACCCAGCTCCTTAAACCTCCTTCCCTTGTCATCACAGGCATCTTCAGCAACACTACCGACCTGTGCCAGCCCAGGGTTGGGACTTCCCAGGGGAATCTCAGTGATGCTGGCTGCACCCCTCATGCTGCCCGGGAGAACCACGAGGTCCTCCTCGTCATGTTCATTGCCCAGGCGCTGCTGGGCATCGGCGGTGTCCCCATCCAGCCCTTCGGGATCTCCTACATCGACGACTTCGCCAGCGAGAGGAACTCCCCCCTCTATTTAGGTAAGGCTGAGGGAAGAGGGGAGGGGAGAATTAGTCCTCTATAGCAAGACCAGACAGTAATAATTGGTTGTAACGAGAGCAGAGCTTGCTATGGCCTTTCTGCTCTTCCCAGTTCCAGGAAGGTTTCTGCAAAAATAGTTTATCCGCTTCAAGCTTGGACAGACAGGAGAAAGCCCAGGAGTGCTGGAAAACACAATTTAGGGGAGATGCTGGGATGTTTGGCCTGATATAATAACCGTGTCCTCCTCCAAAAAAGGCTTTAACAAGGAGAAGAGGAATAATCTGACCTCCGTGTCCATGGGGGACAACTATAGGCTCAAGATGCAGCAACAAAGACATTGTTTAGATATAGGGAAAATTGTAGTAAGGATTAAAAAAAAAACACAGGATCAACCATCTGGGTGGTAGGCAAGTATCCTTCAGCAGAGAACAGATTGGGTATACACCTAAAAGGGATGTCCCAAGGTGGTGGGATGGACAAGATGGTCCTTGTGGGTCGGGTCCTTCTAGCCCTTTTCCAGCTGTATATCTGTGATGGCTTTTTTAATTTAATGGGACCAATAAGGGTGGCTCAAAGCCAAGTCATTACTGCCAAAAGACTGGAAGGACCACATCAGATTTTGCTCTGGTAGATGCTCCAAACCTCTGCACTATATTTAACAGGATCCCCTGTAAGATAAGGGTTGATTCTTACACGTGTTTATTTTTTTTTATCAGTAATTCCCATGGGAGAGTTTGCTGATAACTTACCTCCTTAACCTTGTAAAAAAAACCTTGACATTTACTGCGTTTTTTTTTTTTTTACGCCAAGGGGCACACCGTGTTCCTGGGTGTGTTTCAAGGATTTCTAGAAGGGTTGAAGAAAAGCGGCAGGAAAGATCTGAGTTTTACAACACCTTTCCTGCCAGGGCAGTATAGAAGGCATGGGGTTGTTATCCTTCGGAAGGTGGGAGATAAAGAAGCTGCCGGGGAAATAGCCTGTGCTGGAGGCAGATGAAGTGGACCCTGGTTCATCCTAGTCCTGTCTTGAGGCACCTCCTGTCTCCCCGTGGTCCCTTCATGCCCCTCTCTCCCCTCTGCAGGCATCTTGTTCTCCGTGACGGTCATCGGGCCGGGGGTGGCCTTCATGCTGGGCTCTGCCATGCTGCGTTTCTACGTTGACATAGACAAAGTTGACAGAGGTGAGTGAAGATGACCTCGGAGAGACACTCATCACCCTTCGCATCCCATTTATTGAGCCTGAAGTGGTCCAGAGCCTCTCTGAGCATCCCAACCCCCAGCCCCTGGCATCCTAACCCCTGCCTCCTCTCTGAGTATCCCAACCCCCAGCCCCTCTTTGGGCATCCCAACCCCCGGCCCCTCTCTGAGCATCCCAACCCCCAAGGGATAAGGGTGCAACCTGCGGGGCTGTGTCTCTTTATCACTTCCATCACCTGGGAATGCTCTGGGACCAGTCCAATCAGTGCTGGGGTGGAAGGCCCAAATAATCAGGTCCTTCCCACCCACCTCCATCTGCAGGGTTTAAATCTGGCCCCACAGCTGCCCTATTTCAATCAGGTCTTTCTCCTTCTTCAGGCCTGGGGATCCCTGGCTGCTGCCAGGTCTGGTTAGAGAGAGATTCCCACCTGAATCTGATTTTCATCCTTCTATAATTTTTCTGCCACAGCAGTGGCAGCATTTTGCCACCACTGGGGGAGAGTGTGGATGTGGAGGATGAGCAAAACCCAGAGAGAAACACGAAAGATGAAAGGGAGAAGTCAAAGAGAAGGAATGGATTGTGGGTACCAGGACCCTTAGATGTGAAGAAGCAGGGGGAAGGGTAGACTGGGAGGAAGATGAAAACCAGTAGAAGAGAAATGCTGGAAAGGGCAAGAAAGGAGCATGAAAGGAATTGAACATAAGAAGTTCTATCTCAACATGAGGAGGAACTTCTTTCCTGTGAGGGTGGCAGAGCCCTGGCAGAGGCTGCCCAGAAAGGTGGTGGAGTCTCCTTCTCTGGAGACATTCAAACCCCACCTGGACATGTTCCTGTGGGACCTACTCTGGGTGACCTTACTCTGGCAGGGGGTTGGACTTAGTGGTCTCCAGAGGTCCCTGCCAACCCCATCTCATTCTGTCATTCATCACCATCCCTTTGGTGCTCTGTGGTCCCTCTGCTCACTTTTGATGTAATTCCCATTTCTCCATTTGTCTTGCAGACGACGTCCAGCTCACGAACAAAGACCCCCGGTGGGTTGGCGCCTGGTGGCTTGGTTTCCTGGTGGCAGCCAGTCTGGTGGCCATATCTGCAGTGCCTTATTTCTTCTTCCCACGGGAAATGCCGAAAGAGGTAGGAGAGAGAGAGAGGAATTGCAAAATTGCTTTTTTTTTGACATTGCAGGCAAATGTGCCATTCCTCCCTCATCACCAGCATTGGGATGCTGGGAAGCACCACTGTGGAAGTGGTCCTGCAGTTTATAGCTGCATCCCAAAGTCAGGTGTGAAGAGTTGTTGGCTCTCATTTCCCATGTCAGAAGCTCTTGGAGATGCTTAGTGAAACCCAAGGTGGTGTGATAATTTCCTTGGTTGGGCACTGAAGCAGCACCTGTGTGTTGGTTCCTCTGCAGAGGAACATATAACACTGGGTAAGCTCTGTGTGGATTGAGGTCCTTCTCATAGTCTTCCTCCTGGCTCACCTGGAGGTGGGACTCCTTGCCTTCCCTAGGGAAGCAACGGCCCTACTCCTGCTGCATCTCATACTAGATGGTCTTTAAGGTCTCTTCCAACTTAAACCAATCTACCATCTCTTTCGGGAGGCAGTGGGAGATGTTGCACCAAAGGCACTTGCTTTCCTTGAAGGGCAGCCACGTGCACTGAAAGAGGAAATCAGTCCCAGTTCCTTGGAAATATGGATATTGCATCAGGAATTCTTCCTTAGAAGTTGTTTATACCTTGGGAGTGTTGGGAATACTGAGGCTGGAAGGCAGGTTGTCTCGTTTCCACCACAGAAGCCCCTTCTCCCTCTCCAGAAGGGGGTTATATTCTGCTCCAGCATCCAGCTTCACCCATTACCTCTTCTCACCAAGACCTCTTTGCTGGCCAAAAGAAAAAGGACTTTAGACACTTCCCAGCCCCTGAGCCCTGGCTCTGTAAAGACCTCAGAGCTGTCTGGCAGGGAAAAAAAATGCCTTTAGCAGCCTGAAGTCGTTATTGCAAGCCAACATCTGCCCACCTGCAGTTGGCTCGGGGGATGCTCGTCCCTGTCTCTCACCGGACCCTGCTGGTGGGACCCTACTTTGGTCCGTGTTTGCTACCGAGAGGGTTCCTCAGCACTCTGGCCGAGATGTGAAACAGCTCATGAGGTTCTCGAGCCCTTCGCTGGCCTTCGCTGGACCCATTTTCTGGCAACTGGGGCATCAGGGGGAATAATACCAAAACAAATCGTTCTTCTAGAGGTGGCACCACGCTATGGTTTTGAGCGTTCAGTCTGGGGAAGAGGAGACTGAGGGGAGACCTTCTCGCTCTCTACAACTCCCTGAAAGGAGGGTTTAGAGAGAGGGGGGGGTTGGTCTCTTCTCCCAGGTCACAGATGATAGGACAAGGGGTAATGGCTTCAAGTTGCACCAGGGGAGGTTCAGGTTAGATATTAGGAAATATTTCTTTACTGAAAGGGTTGTTGGGCATTGGAATGGGCTGCCCAGGGAGGTGGTTGAGGCACCATCCCTGGAGGTGTTCAAGAGATGAGCTGCCATGGTGCTTGGGGATATGAATTAGCGTTGGGTTGGTGTTGTTTTGGGTGCGGTGTGGGGTTTGTGTGGGGTTTTGTTTGGGTTTTTTTGTTCGTTTGTGTGGTATGTGGTTTTTTTTGTTTGTTTTGTGGTTTTGTTTTTTTTTTGGTTGGACTAGATGATCTTGAAAGGTCCCTTCCAACCCAGGTGATTCTGTGATTCTGTTACTGAAGTTGCCGGGAGGCGCTTAAGCAGGTGAAATTGTGCTCCTCTCGGTGCCTTGGCCGTACTCTAGCTTGACTAATTGCCTTTCACCCTGGGGCAGCGTCGAAACTTTCTTGTCTGAACAAGTCCCTGCAGCGTCTGGAGCGTCATAATTCTTTGTTCCGCCTGAATTTCCACAGGAATGAGCGATTCTTGGGCAGAATTGGGCTTCGCCTGCCTGCCTGGGAAAGTGTGACCAGGTATATAATGGTCCACACCTGGGTCCTGTACACTGAGAGGCTGGCAAAGGCCCAGTGTTCCCGTGGGGTAATGGGGTGGAAAATGCTCAGCCAGGGCAATACTGAATGCAGTGTGGCTGATTTATCCTCCCGAAGCTTGGTTGACTCCAAAGTCATTAGGGATGATCTATATTGGCAGAACCTGCTCGGTGTGCAAGAGTGGCACACTACATCTTCGGGGAAACATTCTTTATTAGGGCTGATGGGAATATTAATTTCATAAACGGCTCCTTCAGAGAAAATAATGTACTTCAAACTACAGCAACTGTGCATTTATTTTATTTTTTTTTTTTGCAAGCGCTGCACTCTGGTCAGTCAGAACAGGTTTGAGGAGTTTAAGGAGGGATTGGTATTGATATTGATATTGATTTTAGAGAAGCAGCGGGAAGGATTCACCCTGCTCTGCTGACTGGTGTCTGTAGGGAATGCCCCCACTTGGCTGAACACCCGTTGATCCTTTTGCAGCCCAGATCTTCCTGAATTTCATCCCATTTCCCCCAGAAACCTTTTGAAAACTGTTTACTGTAAAAATAAAAATTAAAAAAAAAAAAAAGTAGGAAAATAATCTAAGGGATGGCAAAAGGATGGGAGACACCAGGCTCAGCAGAACTAGTGTGTCCCCATCCCACGGGGGTGTCACCACCACCAGCAGCAGACACGGGCCCTGCTTAAATAAATTAAAAAAAAAAAAAGTCCTCTTTAGAAACTTTACCAGATGCTGTTCTGGGTAAAACATCTGTCTGCTGTGGGAGCACTCAAAGCATCGTAGAAAAATCTGCATTATCACCGGTGATTTTTCTGTAGGTATAGTGGAAAAAAGTTAATTATAAATCACTTTCTCTTGCTGCTTTCACTTGAGTAAATCAGTGTTTGGCCAAGGGTATAAGCAAGACCGCTTTCTCATAATGAAGGGCAGCCCTTTTTCCTCTCCAGTGAGCTGGAAGCAGAGGCATCGCTAAGGCCACTGAATTATAGCATCACATGGGGTTGGAAATGATCTCTGGAGATCACCTAGTCCAACCCCCTGCCAAAGCAGGTCCACCTAAAGCAGGTTGCACAGGAACATGTCCAGGTGGGTTTTGAATGTCCCTGGAGACTCCACCACCTCTCTGGGCAGCCTCTTCCAGTTCTCTGCCACCCTCAAAGTGAAGAAGTTCCTCCTCATGTTTAGGTGGAACTTCTTATACTCAAGTTTGTGCCCATTTC